>CM062804.1:1248656251-1249856251 GCA_031772625.1 Pinus tabuliformis
AACTCCCTAAACAATGAGTCTTCTCGAATATATATTATTATACAACTCCAACGTTACAAAGCTTACAAGTATACTTGGGAAACACCAAGTTTCATACTTAGCCAAAATTACAACTTCCCACATCTCAGTGTGATAACCAAGATTCTTTGCCCACATAGGGTGGGCGCGCCCTCACATGAGCTGCCTTCAACAATTCACAACTGAACCTTGTTTCGTGCACGATGGGTGGGTGACTCCACCAAGTCACCAAGACACCCTCTTCCTTTGCACCCGGCTTCACCAATGTTCCACCGTTCACCCGGCTTCACCAACGTTCCACCGTTCACCAACTTCGCATGGTTTCACCAACCGGCGGGTACTCCTACCCGCGCCTTCACCCAAAACCGAGACAATGCGTTACCTCCGTGTGGCCTTGCCCAAGAGTGGGCACATCACCGTTCTGCGCCTTCCCTTCTATTTGTTGTGGCTACACTTAGTCTTGCGCACCTCTTCTTCGTTGGATGATGAGTGAAGTTCATTGTTGAAATGGCTCCACGCATCGTTTTTTTTATATGAGTGGAAGGGCGAGTCGAGCTGCCCAAGCCGAATCGTCCTCCACATATTTACACGCCCCTACTTCAACGCAATTCCCTTCAATGTATGTCGGCCTTTGCTTTGGTTTTAGGTCGGCCTATGGGTTGAGCACCCACACTCCCCACGCTATAAACATGTCGTTATATCCTTCTACGTGCATATGTCACCTCGCATGTTGGTCATAGAGCTTTCTTTTATGTTTCAACTCATTCGTTCAAGTCGCACTTCACCTAGGCGGTTATGCCAAGAACCGCAGGTCCTTACATCCTCCTCCACCTGAAGTCATTTTCGTTCTCAACAACATCCCATCCTGGTAGCCATCCACCAAGATCAACATCAACAACTGTCTCATCCTTGGTCCATGATGTCAACTCCTCCACATACTGCAAACATCCCTGCAACATATGTAGAACTACCATCTCCATCATGTGTCATCCCATCCTGTGAACTGTCCTCCTTGCTTGCCTAATGCCAACATCTCTCTGTGCACTTCCGGACCCCATGTTTGAACTAGTTGGGTAGCTAATCCAACTATCGCGCTCAAGCCATGAGAGTGAACATCCTTATGCCTTCACCTGTCTATCTCGGATTCTGCCACATCCTGGACTCACCAAGAATCTCACCCATTCTCAGGTCCATGGAAGCTCCATCCCATCTGCAACATGTCATGTTGCTTGATGCCAAGCCATCCCTACACCATCTGTCATACCTGCTCAACATGTTTTAAGGACTCACTTCCATGAGCAGCTAACAGTGAGCCCCATCTTCTATGTCATCTAAGAATATGTAGAGGGAGTGGAGCTTGAAGGCTCACCCTCACTAATAATCTCAATCCATCTGTGAGGATTCTCTATCTCCATCCTCTGTAGATAAGTGACCCAATCCTCCTCTTGGACATTCGACCTCACATAAGCCTCCTCATCATCATCATCATCCTCAACCGCTTCTAGCCTTCTTGACAAATCCAAGATACTATCAGATAGTGTCTTGATGACCAATGGCTGCTCGGTAAGCTTTGCCTCAATGGTAGACAACCGCATACTCATGTCTTCCATTCGCTTCTCATCCTCCATTTGCATCACTTCCAGTTTACAATCAGGCTTTGTCACACCAATGGTTGGAACACCAATGGGTACATCTTCCCTTCCATCATAAATGTACAACTTCTTTAAATGTGGAACAATCATAGCATCAAATTGTTTCAAGAATTCCATCCCCAACACAGCCTCATAGTCATCAATATGCACTATAGTGAATTTGACTTTCCCAGTCCACTCACCTAGTGTTGTGTCCACTCTTTCAGCTACACCAAGTACCGAATCAGGAGGATAATTCACTGTCTTTATTTGTGCCTTCACTGGTACAAATTTCAGCTCAATTATTCTCGCAACATCTTCACTCATGAAGTTGTGAGTAGCCCCACTATCTACCATAGTGAGTACCTCCATACCTTCAATATTCATCCGAACATACTCCAAGTTGTTCCTTTTAGGATCTCTCCGAGAGACCACTTCTGTAGCAGCAGCAGCACCAAGAATCTGCATCATCCCCATGAAAGGTTCTTCTTTCTTCGTATTAGATTGTGAAATAGTGGCCACTTTCGGTCTAGAAGGCCAATTCTTCATCGTATGTGGTTTAGCACAAATCCAACACTTCAATGGCTTCTTCGTCTTCTCATCCGACTTCGTAGCTTTATCTTTCTTCTTCTCTTTTGGCTTATCAGACTTCTTCTTCCTCTCATCAAAAGTCTCGTCATAATGCTCCACCAACCTGTCCACAGTAGAAAAAGCTTCTTCAAGTGTTTTAATCTTCTGCCTATTCACTTCATTGCGTGCCCAAGGTTTCAATCCAATAATGAAGTTGAACACCTTGTCCCTCTCCGCCATGTCAGGAAGTTCCAGAACCGCACTTGAAAACTCCCGCTGATATTTTTGTAGGTTCCCTGTCTGCTTTATGAACTTAATCTTCATCCTTGCTTCCCACGTTTCATCCTGAGGACTGAAATGAGCCTGCAAAGCTTTCTTCATATCATCCCAAGAAGTAATGTCATCAGCACTACCATTGGCAATCTGATCCATTCGTCTTCTCCACCACATCTTAGCATCTTTTGTCAGGAATTGAGCAGCCACTTTCACCTTTGTCTCATCATCGGATAGACCCAAGCATTCCAAGTATTGCTCCATATCCCATAGAAAGTTACCAAGAGTCTTCACGCTTCTTGTACCATCATAAGATTTTGGTTCCTTGACTTTCACATGAGACACTCCTCCACCTGAGTTATGTCTCACGACCTTCTTCAACACCGCGATCTCATCATTTGCACCATCAAGAGATTTCCGCAAGTTTACGATCTCTGCCAAACCCTTGTCCCTTGCTTCTCTAATCTCCTTGAATTCATTCTCAAGCTGTGTACACTTAAGCTCAGTGTACTCATGCCGAGTCCGGAGTTCATCAAATTCTTCCCTCAACTGCACATGATCCTCTAGCTCTTTCACGACTAGATCCATCTTTATAGTCCAGTAAGATTCCAATGCCTCCATTCTCTCTAGTAGTTTTTCAATAAAGGCCTCAGTCGCATTGTGGCTAGAGTCACTCGATCCAACATGAGATTCACCTACAATTTCTGCTTCCTTCTTCCTTCTTTGTGATCGAGTATTGACCATTCAACAACTTCACCAAGTTTCCTGCAACCTAAACCAGCCCTTGTTCCACTTGTATGTGAAATAGCTTCCTTCACCTGCAAGTACCTGCTTCACTGTCACCAGCTTCCAAGCTTCTTCAACCTTGAATACCACTTGTCAAGCTTTTCACCTGTCACTTAGTCACGAGCAACCTTGCTCTGATACCACCTGTCACGACACTGGAGACGATGGTAGTCTTTCAACCACGCTTGGCGAGGTGCGGCACCACCAAACACTTTCTTTTCACCAATGCTTATGTTCATGGACTATGCCTAACCACTTGTCCTACTTAGTTTGTGTTTCTCAACCAAGTAATTATTATGTTTCCTTTATACCAATGAACACCCATACACATTCATTATCATCAACAATTATACAAGAGAACACAATTGCACAGTATAAAGGGAGGGGCAACTCCCTGAACAATGAGTCTGCCCGAATATATATTATTATAAAACTCTAACATTACAAAGCTTACAATATACTTGGGAAACACCAAATTTCATACTTAGCCAAAATTACAACTTCCCACACCTCCGTGTGATAACCAAGATTCTTTGTCCAAGTCGGGTGGGCACGCCCTCACACGAGCTGCCTTCTGCACTTCACAACCGAACCTTGTTTCATGCACGACAGGTGGGTGACTCCACCAAGTCACCAAGACACCCTCTTCCTTTGCACCCAACTTCACCAACATTCCACTGTTCACCAACTTCGCACGGTTTCACCAATCGGTGGGTACTCCTACCCGCGCCTTCACCCAAAACCGAGACAATGCGTTACCTCCGTGTGGCCTTGCCCAAGAGTGGGCACATCACCATTTTGTGCCTTCCCTTCTATTCGCTGCGGCTACACTTAGTCTTGCGCACCTCTTCTTCGTTGGATGATGAGCGGAGTTCGTTGTTGAAATGGCTCCACGCATCGTTGTTTTTATATGAGTGGAAAAGCGAGTCGAGCTACCCAAGCCGACTCGTCCTCCACATGTTTACACGCCCCTACCTCAACGCAATTCCCTTCAACGCATGTCGGCCTTTGCTTTGGTTGTAGGTTGGCCCATGGGTTGAGCGCCCATGCTCCCCACGCTATAAACATGTCGCTCTATCCTTATACGCGCATATGTCACCTCGCACGTTGGTCGTAGAGCTTTCTTTTATGTTTCAACTCATTCGTTCAAGTCGCACTTCACCCAGGCGGTTATGCCAAGAATTGCAGGTCCTTACACATGGGGACTGAGGCCGAAGAAGTTGAAACGCATGGCTGACATCCTTGAAGATCACATGCCTTACGTTTTTACCTCCCCTTTTCAGAGCTTCGTAGAACTCTAGGTTTTTCTCCCACATCATGTCATACTATGAGATGCAGAGAAGTATTGGCGGCGACACAACATCTTGAAGCCTCAAGGAATTAATAAGGTTACATGCAGGATGGTGTTGGTTGGCTCGTGGATCCATTTTTGGGTTAGAGTCGTGTTGGACGTTTCAGTTTTTATTGTTATCTCTTGTTTTAGCATAATATTTGAATCCAAGATTTTCGGTTTGGTGATATTTCTTTTCTAGTGCCGTTGTTAATTGAGCTACCCCAAGCGAACACAGTGAATTAATTTTTTTAACTATAAAATAATTTTTAATTTTTATTTATTAAAATTAATTTTTTATTATTCTTAAGGGTTAGTTTAGTTCGTTGAATCCTCGTTGTTAAAGCATCTTTTTTATTGAGAGGTCAAGGGTTCAATTCTCTCAACACTCTTGGAGTCAGACTCTATGGTTCAATGGCTAGGAAGTGATCACATGGTACAAATATTTGATCATTGATCATTTGGAGTATATCTGCCTCTTACAAATATTTCATAGACGTAGTAGTGTTTCATAGACATAGCAATCACCAATCTTTGACCACCATGAACCACATAAAAAAATGATTTTTATCATTTTAAATAAAGTGATTTAAAATATTATTAATTTATTTAAATTAATAAGCAATTTTGAAAGCTTGATTATTTGATTTTTTCATTAATTTGAATTAAGTGATTTGATTAAATAAATTTTGAGGTATAATATTGTTGGAAATCGAGAGGATTTGATCTTATTAAGAGATTTTCATTACATGATAATTACTTGTGAGGCTATTACCAGTTTTATTATTAAGTTTTTCTTTCTTCATCAAGCAATTACCATAAAACATGAAGATAAAAAAAGATAATAGAAGACAAGATATGGGCTCCAAAATAAGGCAAAACTCCTCCAAGGGGAAAACCTAGCAAAAATTATCTCCTTATAGAATTAGATCAAATGTGATATTCAAGACCCATAACCACAAAAATTTCCACCTACAGATGCTAAGCAAACCTTCCTTCCTTCAAGCAGATTCATCAACAAGATGCCAACAAAAAGAGACATATCAAGGCAAATCATCCACAACCCCTAGCTCCAAGAAGAAACCCTCGCTTCCATATTTTGGTCTCCTTTATCTCTTCTATCTTCTCTGCGATATTTTAGACCAAAGAAATCCAAGAGTGTGTGTCCAAATGAGCTCCATCCATCCTCTATTTATACATTTTAGAAGTGTGCAAATAGACATGTCCATTAGGGCAAGGTTGATTTGCTATGTAGGCCGACTTGGCATCTAGCATTGAAAATTGCAACAAGAAATTCTCAATTTGATTTTGCCTTGATTAAATTGAGAAAATTCTAATTTCCACATTAGAAGACAACTTGGATGATGCTAACTTGTGTGACATGGCTTGTGTCACTCAATTTACTCAGTAAATTTGAGTTGGAGGAGTTAGAGTTTAGTGATGCTTGTGTGATTGCTAATTTTTAGCAATCAAACTCAGTTATCTCAAGTTGTTTTTCAGTTCAACTAGTTCCAACTTTTGGAGGAACTAGTGGAAGGTCAGTTAAACAGTGGGGCTTCAGTAAAACTCAATGACCATACAATTAACCGATAAATCGACCCAAAATAGATATTGCATGCACAAAATTTGAGTTACCCAGTTGAGGTGGAGATTCCAACGTAGAGTAACATCAGTTGTAGACTAGTCTTGAGTGGATAGGTGTTGCATGTAGTTAGATGATCAACCTAAGGAATTGCGCAATTAAATTAGAGAAATTTCCTAAATAATAGGGACTAATTCCTCAAGGAGAAACATAAGGAAATAAGAGCTCAAGTCGAGGAAAATTTTGACTAAGACTAGGTCAGAGGTTTTAAGTGAACAGAAAGATAGGTTCTGCACTTGCAAGGTGAGCTCAGTTGAGCAAAGCAATTGTAATACATCTCTATTCATTTGATTAATGCAAGCAAAAATTGGGGTATTTAGCGTATTGCTTTCACGAAATAAAAATAATTATTTCATGTGTGTTATTTCTTCTTGCATGTTTGAGATTTTTGTTCTAAATTTTGAATTAATGTCTGCAGAGCAGTAGTGTAGGTTTGTGTCTTGTGATTTTGATTAAAAATTCATAAGTAGATGAAACTCTACAACCTGATTTCTACATGGTATCAGAGTTGGATTCACATTAGAGCAGGAAATTCAAAGTTGTTTCTCAGAGGTTTGAATTTGAAGATTAGTGTATTAGGGTTTCTTAAGAGCTTAGAAGATGGCCTTCAATGGACTAAGGCTAGAGTATGCTTTGGAAGGCCTCTCTAATTTTGTTGCATGGAAGGGCCACATGGATGAAGTATTAGATGATAATGGATTTTTTGAATATGTCAAGACAGATGTTGTAAAACCACAAGCATTTGATGCTTAGAACCTTGCTTAGTGGAAAAATGATGTATCAAGGTGAGGAGAATAATCTTGGAGGGAGTATGGGATCATAGTGTCTCGAATTTCCATGGAAAATAAACTTTGTTCGCGATGTGGAAAGCACTGATGGAATTGTCTGAGAATAGTAGTGACCATAGGAAGTTGGCACTCAAGGATAAAATTTGAAGTATCAATATGCAGAAGAATGACAAAATTCCACAATATTTGAGCAAGTTTACACAGTGTCGTGTTGAACTTAGTGGGGTTAGTGTTAATGTCCCTAAATAAGAATTGGTAACCCTAGCCCTTTTGGGCCTTCCCAAGAGTTGGCACAACTATCAAGATTCAGTGAATGGGAGGGAGAAACTATTGAGTTGGGAGCACTTGTGGTCTGATTTGGTACAAGAGGAAAGAAGGTGGAATACCAAATATGGGACTTCATCCATGGGTGTGGATGAGGAAAAATTTGCATTGGATGGAAATGAAAAGAAGGGAAAAGGGAAGAAATGTTGGGTTGTGTTATATTCTTTCCACGACTAGCCCACGTAGTTAATCAGGGGGTTAGAGGGGGGGCGAAGCCCCCCTTCGTTGTGCCGATTGTGTAGCAGGGGGGGAGGGGGCGGTCATAGGGGGTTTGAGGTGTACTGATAACCCCACTTTATGGGGTTTGGGGCAGCGCCCCGAAAATTTTTGGTTTTGGACCCTATGTTAGGTTGGGCGGACCCACCTATGGTTTTGTGCATGATTTTCGCACATGTTTTTTGGATGCGATGGTTTTCGGTCCATGGTATTGGATGCTTCGGCATGTATAAATATGTATTATAACATTGAAAGGAACATAATGAAAAATCAAGCTGGTAGTCCCGGTTTTGGGATTCAGGGGAAATCTCTGTGTATATGTGTTTTATGTGTTATGCTCTCGCATTGTTTATTTTATGTGTTTTAGAATTCATATGCAGGTAATTTCTATATGGGGTTAAAACCTACATTTGGTATCAGAGATGTTTTGGCTTCAAGGGGACGCCTTTGTTGTTGAGGGGTTTCGCTCGGGCCTGTGGTAGACCCTGTTCAGTCGGATATCTGCGAGATCGATTCTGGTGGTGAAAGAAGATGGCGAGCAGTGGAAAGATAGAGATCGATAAATTTAATGGTCAGAGTTTTGAGTTGTGGAAACTCAAGATGGATGATTTGTTGGTGGATTAAGATCAGTGGATCGTGGTAGATCCAGCTACTAAACCAACGGGAGTGTCTGATGAAGAATGAAAGAAGTTGCATCGGAAGGCAAAAAGCACAATACGATTGTGTGTCTCAGATTTAGTATTGTTGAATGTATCAGGGGAAGCTACGGCAAAGGCTTTGTGGGACACGTTAGGGACTTTGTACCAATCTAAGTCTCTGGTGAATAAACTGTTCTTGCGGATAAAGCTTATAACTTGAGGATGAAAGATGGAGACTCGGTGACAGATCATCTGAATGCATTTAATACTATGGTAAGTCAGTTAGCATTTGTTGATATTAAAATTTTAGATGAAGATAAGTGCATCAGTTTGTTGTGTTCTCTACCAAATTCATGGGATAGCCAGAATGGTGACGCCTTTTCTGTACGAGGACGGTCCCATAACAGAAACAAAAATAAGTCATTGAGTGGGAGATCTAAATCTAGAGGGAGATGTAAATCTCCAGGAAAACCTGTAAAGGTGGTGTGCTGGAAATGCGGAAAGGAAGGCCACTTCAAAAGGGACTGTAAATCTAAAGCTCCTGACAAAGGAAAGGGATTTGATGAGGCTCCTTCTGTAGAGGTGAAAACCACCTCAGATGAAGGTGGGGATGTGTACTTGGCTTCTTCAAGTACACATGTAGATCATGAGGCATGGTTGATTGACTCAGGTGCATCCTTTCACTTCACTCCCCATAGAGAGTGGTTATGTGAGTATGAGAAATATGATGGTCGTGATGTCTTCTTGGGGGATGATAGGAAGGCTAGAATCATTGGTCGTGGAAAAGTAAAGTTGAAGCTACAAGGTGGAAGGGTTAGAACACTTTCGGGTGTTCTGCATATTCCTACGTTAGCCAAAAATCTGATTTCTGTTAGCAAGCTGGATGATGCAGGTGTAAAAACAGTGTTCGAGAAGGATACCTACAAGATGGTTTGGGAAGCACTGGTATTGATGCGGGGAGTTCGGATTGGAACTCTATACAAGCTGCAAGGTAGCATTGTTGTTGATGGGTGCAACAGTTCCGTGGTTCCTGAAAGTGGAGTAGAAAATCTAGTGGTCTATGGAGAAAAGACCATGCCGTGGCATCAAACGCTTCGACATATTGGAGAGAAGGGCCTTCGAATACTTCATGGTAAAGGTATGGTTGAAGGTATAAGTAATAGCTCTCTGGATTTTGATTTCTATGAAAATTGTGTATATGGGAAGCAGAATCGTGTGAGTTTCCCCTCTGGTGGTAAGTGGACGAAACAGATATTTGAGCTTGTGCACAGTGATGTGTTTGGAGCTATGAAGGTTCCATCACTGGGTAATCTGTGTACTATGTATCATTTATAGATGATTTCTCAAGGAATACATGGATATATTTCCTTAAGAAGAAATCTGAAGTCTTTGACAGGTTTAAAAAATTTAAGGCTCTTGTGGAAAATCAGGCAGAGAAGAAGATAAAGGTGCTAAGGACAGATAATGGTGGAGAGTTTTGCAGCAAGGAATTGAATAATTATGTAAGAAGTGTGGTATAGCATGATAGAAGACTACTCCATATACACCTCAGCAAAATGGAGTTGCAGAAAGAATGAATAAGACGTTGATGAAAAGGGCAAGAAGCATGCTCAATGGTGGTGGGTTAGGATAGGAATTCTGGGCAGAGGCGGTGGATACTACATGTTACCTGGTCAACAGGTCACCTTCATCAGTGTTGGAGGATAAGACTCCACAAGAGGTATGGACTGGTAAGAAACCCTCTCTTTCACATCTGAGGGTATTTCGATGTGATTCATATGTACATGTTCCAAAGGAGAAACCAACCAAGTTGGATAGTAAATCTAAAAAGTGCATCTTTATTGGGTATAAGGATGGTTTAAAGGGTTATAAGCTTTTGAACCCAATCACACGGAAGGTTGTGTACAACCGAGATGTGGTGTTCAAAGAGGTGAAAGATGTTGTTAAACATGAAGTCCAACCAAAGGAACCTGAGAAGATAGAGTTTGAGCTGAAGGAGGAAGAATCAGACTCTACCGTAGAGGAGGATTCAGAAGATGAAGAGCCTCAAACTTTGAGTGTGAGAAGATCAATTCGAGAAAGAAGGCAGCCAGAAAGGTATAGTCCATTTGCTTTCTATTCAAATTTTTATTTATCTATTAGTGACGATGATCCCAAAATTTTGAAGGAAGCAGTAGATTCAGAGAACAGAAAACTCTGGAAAGAGGCCATGGTTGATGAAATGGAATCTTTGCACAAAAATGATGCTTGGGATTTGGTGGATTTTCTGGCTAGAAGGAAACCCATTGGCAGCAAATGGTTGTTCAAGAGGAAGACAAATGCAGAAGAAAAGGTGGAGAAATAAAAAGCTCGGTTGGTAGCAAAAGGTTATTCCCAGGTGCCGGTAATTGATTTTGGTGATATTTTTTCTCCTGTTGCCAAGGTAACTTCTATTAGGTTAATTTTATCTGTTGCTACTGCTTTTGATTTTGAGGTAGAATAGATGGATGTATAGCATTTCTTCACGGGGATCTGGAAGAGGAGATTTACATGAAGCAACTTGAAGGCTTTGCGGTGAAGGGTAAGAAAGAACTGGTATGTAAGTTAAAGAAGTCTCTGTATGGGGTAAAATAATCACCAAGAATGTGGTATTAGAAATTTGATACATTTATATGGGGACTTGGCTTCACCAGAAGAAAAGCAGATCACTGTGTGTATTTTAAATTAATTGGTGACCGTGTTATTTATTTGGTCTTGTATGTGGATGATATGTTGCTAGTTGGAAATGACAAAGAAACTATCCAGGATTTGAAGACCCAGTTGTCCTCCAAATTCGACATGAAAGATCTTGGTGCTGCAAACTGTTAGCTCTGCTATAAACTTCAACGTTTATAGGTCAAATTCAGGTCTGGTGGTGGGTTTATGCCGAAAAGAAAGCTTGTAGCAGTTTTTCCTACCTTCTCCTCCTTCAATTTCCTCATACTCTTCTAGCCCTGCCATTTTTGTTTTTCTCCTAAAACCTCTCTGTTCTCCATTTAAACACTCTATTTCACCTCCATTTTACCTTTGGAAACCCTGTTTAATCCTGTATTTCCTTTGAGTCCCGAACGCTAAGCTTTACCATCATATGATCTGACCATATAACCTTGGCGCTTTCGTCCCCCATTGCAACCGTTGATCTGCTGCGTCCAGATCTAACGGTCTCCATTGTTTTTCCCACACGTTAAACCTCGTGCGCTTTCCTCGCCATCTGACCGTTCGTCATGCGATTGGACGGTATTCGCAAGCCCCGCTCACGTGATCTACTCGCTCGTTAATGCGCAGGGAAAGCGGGTTTCCCACCCATCGTGGAGGCCATGCGTCGCAGTTCTATTGCATCGCGTGGGTTTATACGGAAATTACCGCAGCTCCATGGGCGGTGCGGGGAATACCGCTTGCCAGCAAAACCACCCTCCCTCGCTCGTTAAACCCCACACTCTTTTTCCTTCTGACCACCGTTGGATCTGCCCGACTGCGATCCGACGACTCACGTTGCTCCATCCGCGTCACCTTCTGATGCTCCTCATTAAATGATCTCCGCCGTTGATGTTTGTGATCCGATGGCTGAGCTTCGTCTGCCCCACCATACTGTCTATACCACTCTCGACTGCTCTCTGCTGCCAAAGAATGAAGGTGATTACCTACCTGTACCTGGCGCAACTATTCCTCAGCAATTGCATTTAATAGAAAGGATGGCCAAGGAAGGAAAGGACGTGCCTCGAGAAGTTAAAATATTTATCAGTCTTGGAGCTTTATACATATTATACTCCACCTGCTCAGAAGAGGACTGCAAAACACTAGAGAACATCAAATTCATGCGCAGACACAGTCAAATTGCAACAGAGACCCATATCAAACAGTTAATGTGGTTGGTGGTCCATTATGACCCCTCCACGCATAACATAGCTGAGTGATTTTGTAATCAACCTCTATATAGACCCAGAACACAAATGTTGAGGGTTGATGGATATTGTTGTGATGCAAGATTCAACTTCTGGAGACTGTAACTACTCTGATACCTGCAGCGTCTGGTCTTCATTTTCAGCTAATGCCAGCTTCTTTTGTTGTTAATTGCTCACTTTCCACTTCTTCTTTGTTCCAAGTTGTGCCTGTTATGCATTTTTCATGTGCTCTTGATGTTTAGCATTAGAGGCGCTGTCATCCCACCTCTATGTTAGAATCTAGTATGTATCATTGAATGTGTTATGCAGGTTTCTGTTTTCTTGGTGCCAGAGAGCTGTCATCCTGTCTGTGCATTAGGAAATAGGTTTTACAGACCTTTTTACTGGTTGTAGCCAGCCATCACGTGGTCTTGTGCATCTGTTGGTGTGGTCAGTATTCTCCATGTTCACCTATTCCTTAAACTATGAGTAATTGGTGGTCTAAATCCTTGTAGTCTGGGGGTGTTCACCCATGTCTGGGGTTAAGCATAGTAGAAGTGGTTATCTAGCTTGAATATGCATCATTTCTTTCATTCATCCACCATTTTCCAACATTTTTGTTGAGTTTGTAATGTTCTCGAGAATCTCTGATATACAACCTAAGAGAGTTTCTTGGGGTGATAACATTAATTGGCACCGTTGCCGAGGAGCAGAGATTGAAGCTCAGCTTCCCTGGGAGAATGACACAGTTCCAGATTTTGATGATAGACAAGGTCTGGGCACATTTCTGGTTGTAATCATCTATCTGGCGACTCTACTGGAGGAAGACCAACCTTTAGTGACTCCACATTGCAGTTCTGGCTTAGTTTGTGAGGCATTCTCAGAAATATCTTTAAAAATTTCCAGCTGAACCAGTGCCTGATCTTGAGAAGATCGTTAAGCAGAAAAAAGTATCGTAGAAGGGAACATCAGGACCAGGAAGCCTTAGAAATTTCATGTATCTCTGCTAGTGAAATTCACATTTAGAGATTCATAAAGCTCCTTAGTCATTCATCTCCTTTTCAGATTCCAGTTCAAAGAAAGTAGCATCCATGCTGTCCATCGTATTCCTCTGTCTCTGTCATCCTTTTCATTGATCCATTCCACTCAGTCTACCAGTATCATTTCATATACCCCAGTCATGGCAGGTCAAAAAGCTCTTACAAAGATAGAAAGAATAGTTGTCGCTAGGTATGGACCCCTGGTCTTGCCTGTCCCTTTGAATGCCATGCCTGCAGGAGATTATCAAGAATATATGCCTAAGTTTACTGGTGCAGAAGGAGTAACAGCTGAAGAGCACCTTGAGGCCTTTTATAGCTATGTTGATAACCTAGATATCAATGAAGAGGATGTGTGGATGAGGGTTTTTGTCCAAAGCCTAGATGGGGAAGCTAGAAAATTGTTTAGAGAATTACGCCCTAGGTCTATTGCAGACATTGAAGCCTTAGATGATATGTTTTTAAAGTACTGGGGGGATAACAAAGATCTGCTCTATTATCATACTGAATTTGGGAATTTGCAGAGGGAAGATGGTGAGCTTTTTTCTGATTTCAACATCAGATTCAATCATATGTACAGCAGAATGCTAGTTGAAGTGAGGCCCACCCCTACTTCTGCTATGATTACTTATGCCAATGCCTTCGATTCTCAGTTCTGCCTGATGTTAAGAGAAAGAAGATGTGCTTCTTTGGCTGATATGAAAAATGCAGCCTTTGAGGTAGAAGCAAACATCATTGCTGCAGAAAGACTCAAAGGTGATGCTGAAAGGAGAAGACAGGGAGGTGAATCCTCATCATCCTCAGAGCCTGAGATCGATGAATTAGCCAGGATGATAGAGTTTTTAGCCTCTGAAGTTTTCAAACTAAAAAATGAGCAGTATTTTGAGGAAGCAGGAACTCCTTGTTCCTTTACTCTTTCAAAGCCAGATCCATATAGAGGAATGCAGGAGTAGTTGCAGATTTTGCAAAGAAACAGAGATGCAAACGAAGATCGAAGGGTGAATACCCTTTTTCAGAATATAGTCATGGAAGAAGAGTAGCCTAAAGATGAGGAGGAGGTCCATGGTTTGGAAGATAAGGGCAGTACCCCCTTCTTAACTAGGGCTGCTTATGAGAAAGCATTATCCATAGGCATTGCTCATGAGTTTGTTGTAACTGTGGAACAACAAGCTGATTAGCAGAAGCAGTCAACAGTAGCTCCTACCAACCTCCAGAAATATGTGCCCGAAGCCAGCTCATCTTCACATGGTTATGCAAATCTGCAAATTAGCCAGCCTGCTATCATCCCCAGCCCAGTGATCAATAAGGGAGAAGTAAGCTCCCCATCATCTTATGTTTCTCTACCTGCTCAAAAGACAATCCCTCAAAGTTGCCCCCTAAACCCTAAGGCTGGCCATAATTGTTGTTGGGAAAAGTATCCAATACGGAATGACCCTATCCCACTCTAAGGGTGATAGTACCTCAGCAACAATCAAAGCAAAGCTATTTGAGATTACTTCTTTATGAGATGTAGAAGAGGGGAGAAAGAGATCCACTAACCGATGTCTTTCGCTAATGATTGATCCAATCTTCTCTCTTCGCTACTTGCTCCCAGCTCCTTGCTCTTTCACTGGCCCAGCTACAACAAGATCCTGCAAAATGGCAAGAGAGGGAAACTACAATAAGCATACATTCATAATTGATTCAAGGATTAGAATAAATCAAATACACAAGTATAGCAACACATCATTGAGACACATGTATATAGAAGAACCTCAAATGCTTTATTAATGGAAGAAGTAAAGTTCAGGAAGTGATACAACCATAAGAGGCCCAATCCAGCATCACCTCCCAGCAGAAAGAAATCTCCTCTTCACCTCCTTCAAAGCAAATCACCCAATAGTTCTATACTCAAACCAACAGCACTTCCTTACATTCACAAGATTCCAGCCTCCCTAGACCTCATGAGAGAGCTCTATATATAGGAGTTTTGGAGAAAGGATGAGTCAGCTTGAAGCTGGCATGAAGCTGACTAGTGTCCTCTCCCACTTCAGTTATTCTTCAGTTCTTGAGTCCACTTGGAGGTTCTTGCTTCCACTTGGAGATCTAGACCCTCTTACTCATCACCAATCGAATTCCCTGATCCAAGTGTCATTTTGGAAGCTTCCTGGGCATTGACACCTTGAGGAATGACTGTGCCACATGTCCCAACTCGCCCAGCGCAGGTAGCCTTCTTTGCAGTTGACATTTAGCGCAGGTAGACAGTGGAGCAGTTGACATTCAGCGCAGATGCTCAGTGGAGCAGTTGACATGATCCAGAATTAGCTTGTTTTTGAGTGTTTTCAGGTGGAGAACTGATATTTAGTGCTGTGGTTTGCTGACCTTGTTCCTATAGGGGTAGGAACAACATGTTTAGGGACTTTGGATCCCTTAGATTATGGAAATTTCATGCTTCATGCTGTAAGGCACAAAAATGTCTATAACAGTTGCCCCCTAAAGTATGAGGTCGTTTATCGGGTGAAATGCTTTATCAGGAGGATCCGAAGTTCATTTAATCGCTGAGAGGTGACCTGTAATACAATACAATACGATACATTATTTTTCATTCTGCTTTCATGTTCTAGCTGAGGTGGGCATTCCCATGCTCAGCTTTATAAATTCATTTTGGTACATAGAACAGACGATCGTCTGATGGTAGACTGATAATTCTCTGCTGAAATTATCATCCTTTGAGTAGGATGATCATCTGCTGCAATGATGTACATGTCAAATGTCTTTATATTTCCTGAATATATATCGCAGCCCGGATGGATGAAACTAGATCCGGGGTCTTCAAACTCGTTCGATCTTCACTCTAAGTACAAGTCGATCCATGTGAGAATTGCGCTGAAGTCGAACATGGAAAGACATCGCTTGATTACCGGTCAATGATGTAAACCGTTAACAAGCACGAGAGGAATCACCGATAATGATAATGACCCTCAAGGTACTACAGTACAATTCACATGGTGTGAATATAGGACTTGGTGTCAAACACCACGCAAAATCTTCTGGTCGAAGGTCATTGATGTATACCTGTCGCCGGAAGTGAGAAACTTGCCATTGAGGCATGCAAGCTTCAAAGTACTGAGGGGGTTGTTCCTAGATCAATTTCTTGGATAATGAGCTGAAGTCGACAAGAAGTGATCCGTCAAAGGAGGGCCTTAATGAATCCCACATCAGTGACATGGAACGGAGCTAATGATTTTAATGGAGGTGAAAACAGTCTGTGACATATGATTCAGGGTGGCGATCATGGATGGATGAAGGATAATGTATGGCAGTGGATGGGACACGGTTGACTCTTTCTGAACAACATCTCTTGAACATATAACGACACTGATGCGATGGATCGGTAGCATTACCCCAAATGTGGATGGTTTGGCGAGACCATGGTGATGAGACCGGTGAATGCAACAACCCAACCCGATGTGGTACGGAGGAAAAGTGTCATGTTCAAGAGCGACTTGCTACCATTAAAGCTTTGAGGTTCTCCCAATTTTTCCCCAGTCATTTCTGACCAGTACCTCTTTATTTTTGTCAAGCTTGAGGAGGATAACATATGCTTGTTCTATAACCTGCCCTTCGGGCAAGCCCATCGCTATGTTTTAACGAGTCTAGCGATAGGGAAACTCGTTCTCGTCTAAAGACAAGTTTGTCGCTATTTAATCATTTTAACGAGTCTAACGACAAGGAAAACTCGGTCCTTTTCATTTTTAGAGAGTCTGAAAAGGTACATAAAGTCAACTCCACAATTCCTTTTTCGTCATCTAATCCCTTAAGTCCGAAAAAGTATAAAACAATACGAAAGGGATGAGTTTTCGATAACTTTAACGAGCCGAATAAAACAAGCGCTCGACCTTTTTGTGCAATAATCCCTCAGGTCCAAAAAGATTAAAATCTAGAGGAGGGATAGCTCTTCCGGTCACTTTAACGATCTGGAAGGCCAAAACTCGGCAAACTTTTCATATTTTACGAGTCAGTTGAAAAGAGCTCAAAGAAGACTCGTCTTTTGAGGAACGAGTGATAAACAGGGATAGCAGCAGATTCCAGGTACAGGTTGGAATTTTCCAATCACGGCAGTGTCACAAGGATGGCTAGGTGAAATCACTCTTCGCAGCTGTTCCTCAAAATGGGTAAACAATCATATGGAGGTGAACGATCGGCCAAATGACGGTGGAGGTGGCAGGTGCAAAACACGACCAAGGCTTTTATGGCTGATAAATTTACGATCACAGTGGTTATTTACCGGTACTGGGTTCATTTTTTAAAGAGCTCGAATGCGCCAAAACATTGCTCAATCTTATGTTTATTTTTTAACGAGCATGAACTATGTGCTAAAACTGCTCGGATCTTCGCTTTTCTATTTTTTAACGAGCATAAATTCCGCGGTAAAACTGCTCGAATCTTGCGTTTATTTTTTAACGAGGATGAACTTTATGCTAAAACTGCTCGATTATATGGTCAAATTTTGATTTTTTACCATTACTAGCTTTTCTCTTTTCAAGGATAGTACTGTATTTTCGATTGCTGCAACAAACTTTGTTAGAAATGAATAATATTTGCATGAAAATGAGGTTATAACCCTAATATTTCGCTTTGAACTATGTAAAAAGGTGTTTTTACCTCTCATTTTACCATTTCATTTGCATTTGGTTTGTTGGAGTTCTGGAGGTGCCTCTTTCCCCTTGATTTTCACCAACTAATTCCGGGAGATTCTGCGGACGATTTTCGGCGCCGTCTAGACCAGGTAGGAGCTAAACCCTAGCTCTTTCTTTTCATGGTTTCCTTTTTCAGTTTTATGCCTATTTTTCAGTCTTTCTGAGCCTCAGGGGTTTTGCCAGGGCGCCCTAACTTCAGCGTAGGTTCCCCATTCGAAACCTGCGCTGAATGTCAAGCTGCCTTAAGGCAGCCTGACCCTCAGCGCAGGTGGGACACTCTCTGCCTGCGTTGGGCTCAGAAAACTGAGTTTCCAGCTCATTTTTTGATGAATTTTCGCCAGTTTTTCATCAAAATCAGGAACTTACTCCTTCTCTTGTTTGTTTTGCAGGGAACTTTGAACAAAATGTCCCTTACATGGCGAGAACGAGAACATGAAGAGGAGGAAATGATTGCCCTCCATGACCCCATCACGGTGAACGCGCTGCGGAACTGTGGCCTGCTGAAGTTTTTCCGTATCTCTAGTATGAGAGCACAGATCACTTTGCTGCAGTATATGCTTGATGCTTGGGATCCTATTAACCAAGTATTCCAGATTAGGGGAAAGTCCATCCCCTTGACCATAGAGGACATGTACTTCTTGACTGGATTGTCAAGGCGAGGTGCCCCCATTTCCTTGTCAGGTACGGCCCGGGGGACTGATTCCGTGAGAGATTATGTCCGCCAGTATTGCAGGGAAGGTTCTCAGCCGAGCAGAGATGGCAAGATTGTTATCCGTGAGATTACTGACAGGTCTCTCAGGTCCATTCTGTATACCATTGGTAGGATGGCCGGTAGCGCAGCTCTACATGTTGCCAACAGATCTTATATGCAGCACGCCTTGGAGTGTCTCCAACCGAAAGTATTCAACTGGTGTGATGCAGTACTTGTTCAGATGAAAAGTCAGTTGACCAAGGTGAAGGACGGGAAGCTGAAGAACTTTGGATTTGGTTCTATTCTGACTGCCTTTGCCTTGGAGAAAATCCCACTGATGCAGCCTCAGTACATTATACTCGACTTGCCTTCTCCGACCGAGCCACGCATGCAGAGGTGGGTTGATCACATGTCTAGGCATGCTGGTCAACCTCAGATTACTTTTACTGATGCCTTCTTCAGGTGGTTCGAGCGCCAGGAGATGGTCTTCTCCGAGTATCCATATGTGGGTATGGATTTCCGAGGTGATCCGGATTTGGTGTTACCGGATGGCGAACAGTGGGGCGCTATTGGTAAATTCTTTGACCATATCACTGTTTACTGTTCTTATTCATAATGTTGTTGTGCTTTATTCTATCAAGACTTTTAATCATACTCTTGTGTGCATGCAGATGTTGGTCCTGTCCGTCTAGTAGTTTGTCTGAGACTGCCAGTTGCTGCCCCGACAGTGGAGCCTGCTAGGAGAGCTATCCTCCGCGACCTTGACGATACTGAGACTCTTACAGCTGTGCAGGAGCAGGTTGAGAGCCTGACTCTCGGTATTCCCGATGTGAGGATTGATGAGTTACCTTTACAGCTACAGTGACATACTACTGGTGTGCCTAGACGATGGACTCGTCTCTTACGCATGATTGCACAGGCCGTGACGTGCTATCATGAGCACCACTAGGCTAGGGTGCCCCCTAGCATCTTTTTGAGTTTTAGGTCATATGACCAATTTTGTCTTGGTTACAGAACATTATGTATGAACTATAAACAACTTATATATATTTTGATTTTCGAGTTTTATTCTGGTTGAGTTATATAATCCATATGTACAATCATTGATGATGTGTCTCTTTTATATATGTCGCAAATGTCTATCTAACACATAGTTTGCTAATGAGTCGGTTAATGTGTTTAAGTTTCTGGAAATATGTTGATATTGAATTGAATCAAATTGTCTTTCCAAAATCTTAACCCTTAGGAACATGCGATAAATAGTTGGATTGCGAACGGAATATATACCATTGAGTTGTAGTATTACGAGCTGTGAGTCTAGCCTGACAATTAGTCGGCGTATGCCACGTGTGATGGCATCAGAGAGTAGTTCTATTAACGCGCTATACTCAGCGATGTTATTCGTTGATTGCCCAATACATACACCTCTGAAACTTACTAACTCGCCGCTTGGATCAAAAATGGCCCAGGCTGCGGAGGATAGGTTCCGCGAACTACGACTCGCTCCGTCGGCATATCCAACACATGTCTCCAGGGGGTTTGACATCTGCAACAAATGAAAAAGGTGGATTACTCGACCAGAACAAATACTTTAGTGAAAACAAAATACAACAAAAGCATGTAGGTTACTATTTAAGCATAGTAACGCTTGAGGTACAGCCCGTTACGGGGCTGCGCCAGTGGAATTCCGTCATAATCCATTAACTCGTAGGCTCCTTTTGCTAACACCCTTTTAACAATATAGGGGCCCATCCACAAGGAATTAAATTTACCTGCTCCCAATTTATCGGATTCTTGGTCATAAAGCAAGACCAAATCACCTTCTGAGAAGACACGGGGTTTGACATTTTTGTCGAACTGAGCCTTGACTCGTTTCTTATGGGCTTCGTTAGCCAAAGCGGCATCACGACGGGTTTCATCCAATTGGATTAATTCCAAGAAACGAGCCTCTTCTTCTGAAGTTCCGGGGAGGAGATCAATTGCGAGTTTAAGCGACGAAATTTCGCACTGGATTGGCAAGACTGCTTCCAGGCCATACACCAATTGAAAAGGTGTGAACCCGGTCGCGTTCTTTACCGATGTTCGGTAAGCCCACAAGGCTGAGTACAGGATTAAGTGCCATCTTCTTTTATGAACCCCGATCATCGGTAAGCCCACAAGGCTGAGTACAGGATTAGGTGCCATCTTCTTTTATGAACCCCGATCATCCTTTGCAACATACGCTTCAGGACCTTGTTGATTGCTTCAACTTGTCCGTTAGCTTGCGGATAGTACAGGGTAGAGCTGTCGTGAGATAGCCCTAGCTTGGCAGCTAATTCAACCATCATGTGATTGCGGAAATGTGATCCATGATCTGTAACTATAGCCTGTGGTACGCCGAACCTGGCGACTACATGATTGAAAAATAAAAGGGCAACTATTTCACCAGTGTTATCCAATGTAGGCATCGCCTCGGCCCATTTGGTAAAATAGTCAACAGCGACTATAATATACCCATGCCCCCCGATCGAGGTGGGGTTACATTGCATGAAATCGATACCCCACTTGGCGAAGGGCCCAACAGCAACTATCGGCTGTAAAGGTGCGGGTGGTCTTCTGGTTTTGCTATCAAAAATTTGACAAGCATGGCAACTTCTGACTGCGGTTATGCAATCTTTGAACAAGGTTGGCCAGAAGTATCCTGCTCGTAAGATTTTTTGTGTTGTTGCATATCCAGATTGATGCCCCCCACACGCGCCTGAATGACACTCATTCAGGGCTTTTCCGGCCTCCTCATGGGTAAGGCACCTCCTCAGAACTGTATCGATACCACGACGGTAAAGTGTATCACCGACGATCATGTAGTCTTTTGCTTGGTATCGTATACGTTTTTGTTCGGAATGAGAGGTGTTTGGCCTGAATTTTTGGGTTTGGAGATAAACTATGATATCTCCATACCACTCATCACTTGTAGATATCAGAAACAAACTTTCGTCCACGATTGACTCTTCTGATGTTTCATCGTTGGACGACGATGGGAGATTGCACAATAATTCTGCGAAAACTAGAGCTTTCTTTGATTTGGATTTTACAAATTCCAGATCAAACTCTTGAAGGATCGCTATCCATTTTGAATATTTGCCCCCCAGCAACTGTCGCGACAGTATATAAGTCATGGGGTTGCAATCTGACAAAATGGTAGTTTTCCGAAAGAGGACATAATGTCGAAACCTTTGAATCGCTTGAACAGCTGCAAGCGCTAGTTTTTCAACATAAGAATATTTACTTTCTGTATCATTTAAGTTTTTACTTAAATAATAGATAGGATGTTCAACTCCATCGACTTCTTGAGCTAAAACCATCGCAATGGTCGTATCTGCTGCAGCCAGATACAGGTTAAAATCCCTTTGATAGTCTGGGGCGTACATTAATGATGCTTTTACTAGACAATCTTTCAGAGCATCAAAGAAAGCTTGCGCCACCTGGTCCCAGACAAAAGGTACATCCTTTTTCAAAAGACGAGTATAACCTTTAGCAAGTTCTGCATAATTTGGAATGAACCTCCTCAGAAAGTTCGCTTTCCCTTGGAGTTTCTGAATCTGAAGCAAATTTGAAGGTGGAGGCAAATTAATGATTGCCTGAACCTTGCAAGGGTCGAGACGAATCCCATCCTTAGAGACTACAAAGCCAAGTATACGACCAGAACCGACACAAAACACACATTTGTGTGGATTGAGTCTTATCTTGTAGTGTCGGCAACGTAGAAATATCGCTCTTAAATGCTGTGGATGATCAGTCCGCTTTCGCGAATGAGATGGAAGATCGTCGAGATAAGGTTGAACAATGTTCTTGATGTCATGGAAGGCATAATTCATTGCCCTCTGAAACGTCGCCCCTGCGTTCTTTAAACCAAAGGGTAATTTTCGATAAGCGAATGTGCCCCATGGACAAATAAATGCAGTCTTTGACTGGTCCTATGGGCGGATATTTATTTGATTATACCCGGAAAATCCATCCATAAATGAAAAGATTTCACATCCGGCGCATTCATCAATTATTTGGTCGATGAAGGGTGTAGGGTAGTTGTCCTTCGAACAAGCTTGGTTTACATCCCTATAGTCGACACACACTCTAATCGTCCCTTGTTTCTTCATAACAGGGACAATATTCGATACCCAATCGGTTAGAGGAACCGGGTAGATGAATCCAGCATGGAGAAGTTTTTCAACTTCCGCCTTAATGGCAGCGGCTTTCTTGGGGTGCACCTGCCGAAGCCGTTGTCTTACTGGTTTGACATCAGGATACATTTTAATTTCATGTTCAACGATACTCGAGTCAATGCCTGGCATTTCATCATATGACCAAGCAAAGACATCTCTGAATTCGCGAAAAAGAGCGTTATATATTTCCAGTTTTGAAGGGGAACAGCCTTTTCCGACATAAATATTCTCTACAACATCTGTTTTAGTCGAGATATTTATGGCTATAGTCTCTTCAATATTGGATAAGTTTTGCTCGGAATCCACCGTATTTACAGTATTTGTTAGGAATTCAAAAACTGACGGGTGATAAAGGTCACTTTGAGTATCTTCTTCATATTCCGGAAGAAGGGAACGATGGTGGTGATCATTCCATGGTGCCCCCTCAATCAACATTGATTGTAAGATTCCTTCGTCAGTCCCATGTACTTTCGACCAAGGATCTAATGGGGTACCATATTCTCTAGACCTATCTACCCAAACACTTGACGAGCGTTGATTTGGGTTCACCTCCCATGCTTGAAACATTGATTGCTACAATATTTCTAAAGGGCTTGGGGGCAAAACAACTACATGATCCATGTTGACATTCATGGAAGATATCATGTTGCAGGTTGCTACAAACGATATATTTCCTATAATAGGAGGTGGTAGCGCGAAAGTTCCCATTAATGTGGGGCCTTTCAATAATCCTACTCCGATATCTTGAATTGAATGGCTGCTTTCATGGATCATGGGAATGCTTCCTGTAACTTGTGAACCATTAGGGAGGAAGTTCTGTTGGTCGACGACCGTAATCCCTCCTTCAAACGGGAATGCGATCTTCCTAAAATAAGTCGACACAACAACCGCCATGGCATAAATCCATGGTCTACCCAGTAGGATGTTATAGTCAAGATTTCCATCAATGACCTCAACATCAATTTCTACCGTTTTTCCTCCCAGTTCAATTTTCAAGTTATTAAGGATATCGTATGGGGTATAAGTCCTTCCATCGAAAGCTTTTAATGTCGTCGAAGATCGCGACAAGGTTGGAGATCCTAAAGTTTTCCAGCAACTCATCGACATAATACATGTCGATGCTCCCTCATCAATAATTGTTGACCCTATCCCACTCTAAGGGTGATAGTACCTCAGCAACAATCAAAGCAAAGCTATCTGAGATTTCTTCTTTATGAAAGTAAATTAGGGGAGAAAGAGGTCCACTAACCGATGTCTTTCGCTAATGGTTGATCCAATCTTCTCTCCTTGCTGCTTGCTCCCAGCTCCTTGCTCTTTCACTGGCCCAGCTACACCAAGATCTTGCAAAATGGCAAGAGAGGGAAACTACAAGAAGCATACATTCATAATTGATTCAAGGATTAGAATAAATCAAATACACAAGTATAACAATACACCATTGAAACACATGCATATAGAAGAACCTCAAATGCTTTATTAATGGAAGAAGTAAAGTTCAGGAAGTGATACAACCATAAGAGGCCCAATCCAGCATCACCTCCCAGCAGAAAGAAATCTCCTCTTCACCTCCTTCAAAGCAAATCACCCAATAGTTCTATACTCAAACCAATAACACTTCCTTACATTCACAAGATTCCAGCCCCCTAAACCTCATGAGAGAGCTCTATATATAGGAGTTTTGGAGAAAGGATGAGTCAGCTTGAAGCTGGCATGAAGCTGACTAGTGTCCTCTCCCACTTCAGTTATTCTTCAGTTCTTGAGTCCACTTGGAGGTTCTTGCTTCCACTTGGAGATCTAGACCCTCTTACTCATCACCAGTCGAATTCCCTGATCCAAGTGTCATTTTGGAAGCTTCCTGGGCATTGACACCTTGAGGAATGACTGTGCCACATGTCCCAACTCGCCCAGCGCAGGTAGCCTTCTTTGCAGTTGACATTCAGCGCAGGTAGACAGTGGAGCAGTTGACATTCAGCGCAGATGCTCAGTGGAGCAGTTGACATGATCCAGAATTAGCTTGTTTTTGAGTTTTTTCAGGTGGAGAACTGATATTTAGTGCTGTGGTTTGCTGACCTTGTTCCTCTAGGGGTAGGAACAACATGTTTAGGGACTTTGGATCCCTTAGATTATGGACATTTCATGCTTCATGCTGTAAGGCACAAAAATGTCTATAACAATAATTCAGTGCTCGAGGCTGAGATTGATCACCTCAGTTTTGCTATTCTGAAACCTGCTCTGTTGGCCTCCACATAGCTTGAAAGGGCATATTTCTTGATGACAGAGGAAGAGGGTGTATAGTTGTGGGACTCCTCTCTGGATGAAGATTGTTCTAAGAAAGATGCAGGAGCAGATCATGTCTTTGTGTCCTCCACACATGAACACATTGGTACACCATTTATACTAACTGTGTAAGCCACAAATGACAAAGACAAGTACACAACAGCCATGATTATTCAGCAGGTGTACAAAGGCTCCCATGAAGAACATCCAAGGAGGAGAGCACATAGAAGGGAGATGAAATTTGATCCATATCTGCCTATTAAGGTCAAATGCCCCAAACTTTTTGAGGTAGAGGATCAAATAAATCCAGTTTTGTTGATCTATGATGAACCGGCCGAGAGGAGGAGAAACAATTTTGATGGCCCATCAGTTGGCCAGTTTTTGAATATTTATGTTGTTTAAGGCTCTCTAGCCTTAATGATTGTAATCGTGTTCTTTTACAGGTTTTAGGTGTATGATTAATTTGAATCCATGCCCAATGGAATACTAGGAAATGTTTTAAAGTTGATTTTGTATGAAGGCATTGGTCTGCAGTTCTTGAGACCTCACAGGGAGGATCTCATCCCCAGAAGGAGCCAGTGTTAGCTCTGCTATAAACTTCAACATTTAAAGGTCAAATTCGGGTCTGGTGGTGGGTTTATGCCGAAAAGAAAGCTTGCAACAGTCTTTTCTACCTTCTCCTCCTTCAATTTCCTCATACTCTCCCAGCCCTGCCATTTTTGTTTTTCTCCTGAAACCTCTCTGTTCTCCGTTTAAACACTCTATTTCACCTCTATTTTACCTTTGGAAACCCTGTTTAATCTTGTATTTCCTCTGAGTACCGAGCACTAAGCTTTAGCCATCATATGATCTAACCATATAACCTTGGTGCTTTCGTCCCCCATCGCAACCGTTGATTTGCCGCGTCTAGATCTAATGGTCTTCGTTGTTTTTCCTGCACGTTAAACCTCATGCGCTTTCCTCGCCATCTGACTGTTTGTCACACGCCGGGGCAATAGTCGCAAGCCCCGCTCGCGCAATCTGCCCACTCGTTAACGCGCGGGGAAAGCGAGTTTCCCCGCCTGTCGCGGAGGCCACGCGTCACAGTTTTATTGCATCGCGCAGGTTTATACGGAAACTGCCGCAGCTCCGTGGGCGGTGTGGGGAATACCGCCCACCAGCAAAACCACCCTCCCTCACTCGTTAAACCTCGCACTCTTTCACCTTCCAACCACCATCAGATCTACCCGACTGTGATCTGATGACTCATGTTGCTCCATCCGCATCACCTCTCAATACTCCTCATCAAATGATCTCTGCCATTGATTTTTGTGATCCTATGGCTGAGCTTCGTCTGCCCCACCATACTGTCTGTACCACTCCCAACTGCTCTCTGCTACCAAATAATGAAGGCGATTACCTACCTGTACTTGGTGCAGCTATTCCTCAGCGATTGCATTTAACAGAAAGGATGGCCAAGGAAGGAAAGGACATGCCTCGAGCAGTTAAAACATTTATCAGTCTTGGAGATTTATACATATTATACTCCGCCTGCTCAGAAGAGGACTGCAGAACACCAGAAAATGTCAAATTCATGCGCAGACACAGTCAAATTGCAACAGAGACCCATATCAAATAGTTAATGTGGTTTGTGGTCCATTATGACCCCTCCACGCATAGCATAGCAGAGTGATTTTGTAATCAACCTCTATATAGACCCAAAACACAGATGTTGAGGGTTGATGGATATTTTTTTGATGTAAGATTCAACTACTGGAGACTGTAACTACTGTGATACCTGCAGCATTTGGTCTTCATTTTCAGCTAATGCAAGCTTCTTTTGTTGTTAATTGCTCACTTTCCACTTCTTCTTTGTTCTAGGTTGTGCCTGTTATGCATTTTTCATGTGCTCTTGATGTTTAGCATTAGAGGGGCTGTCATCCCACCTCTGTGTTAGAATCTAGTATGTATCATTGAATGTGTTATGTAGGTTTATGTTTTCTTGGTGCCAGAGAGCTATCATCCTGTCTGTGCATTAGGAAATAGATTTTACGGACCTTTTTACTAGTTGCAGCTAGCCATCACGTGGTCTTGTGCATCTGCTGGTGTGGTTAGTATTCTCCATGTTCACCTATTCCTTAAACTGTGAGTAATTGGTGGTCTAAAGCTTTGTAGTCTGGGGGTGTTCACCCATGTCTGGGGTTAAGCATAGTATAAGTGGTTATCTGGCTTGAATATGCATCATTTCTTTCATTCATCCACCATTTTCTAACATTTTTGTTGAGTTTGTAATGTTCCCGAGCATCTCTGATATACAACCTAGGAGAGTTTCTTGGGGTGATAACACAAACTATATTTTGGGCATGGAAATTAAAAGAGATCGTACAAAGAGGAAGCTCTGGTTAAACTAGAGGAAGTATGTCGAGACAATACTACAGAGGTTTAATATGCAGGATAGTAAACTGGTGAAGGTTCCTATTTATGTAGGTGTGAGGTTATCTGCTGAATAGTGTCCCAAGACATAAGAAGAGGAAGAGGACATGTCCCATGTTCCATATGCAAGTGCAGTCGGTAGCCTAATGTATGCAATGGTCTATACTAGACTAGACATTGCACATATAGTGGGAGTATTGAGCAGGTTTATGTCAAAATCAAGGAAGGAGCACTGTACAATAGTGAAGCAGGTTTTCATGTATTTGCGTGGCACTAGTTATTATGGTTTGTGCTACCAAGGAAGACCAAGATTGGACAGAGTATTGAATATTCATGGCTTTGTTGATGCAGACTGTGTTGGAGATCTGGATCAAAGAAGATCTACAAGTGGGTATGTGTTTAACCTATTTGGAGGTGAAGTTAGTTGGATGAGTAAGAAACAATCTGTAGTGGCACTATCAACTACAGAGGCAGAATACATGGCAGCCACTCATGCAAGCAAGGAAGCAGTTTGGTTGTAGAGATTGTGTTCAAGTATGGGGTTAGTACAGGAAGCTATAAGGATAGACTGTGACAACCAAAGTGTAATTTTCTTGGCAAAGAACCCTGCATATCATTCAAAGACAAAGCACATTGATGTTCAGTATCACTTTGTGAGGGATATGATAGAAGACAAAAAGGTGTTGCTGGTAAAGGTCGACACTTTGAAGAATACTGCAGATGCATTGACAAAATCTGTGAGCTCTGAGAAGTTCTCTTTAGGGCTGGAGAAATGACTAAGCTCTCTTGTGGCCCCCTGTGGAAAGAAAAAAACAAGTGGAAGAATGTTGGGTTGTGTTATATTCTTTCCATGACTAGCCCACGTAGTTAACCGGGAGGTTATAGGGGGGCCGGAGCCCCCCTTCGTTGCACCGATTGTGTAGCGGCCGTGGGGGGGTTGGGTGGGTCACAGGGGGTTTGAGGTGTACTCGTAACCCCACTTTATGGGGTCGGGGGTAGCGCCCCGGAAAATTTTGGTTTTGGACCCTATGTTAGTTTGGGCAGACTCACTTATGGTTTTGTGCATGATTTTCACACATGTTTTTTGGACGCAATGGTTTTCGGTCCATGGTATTTGATGCTTCAGCATGTATAAATATGTATTATAACATTGAAAGGAACATGATGAAAAATCAAGCTGATAGTCTCGGTTTTGGGATCCAAGGGAAATCTCTGTGTATATGTGTTTTATGTGTTATGCTCTCGCATTGTTTATTTTCTGTGTTTTAGAATTCATATGCAGGTAATTTTTGTATGGGGTTAAAACCTACAAGAAATATCAATCCAAACTAGAATCTAGTCAAGGGGGCAAGAAGAAATTTTTGTTAAAAATTAAATGCTTCCATTGTCATGAATTCAGGCACTATGCCATGAAGTGTCCATACAAGAAGGCAAGCAATAATACCTTAAGAGGAGCAGTAGGTGAAGCTTTGGCTTCACAATTTGAGTTTGATTTTTCCCTCAATGCATGCATGGCTAGCACAGTGATGGGGAGTGTGTGGTACTTGGACTCGGGCGCATCATTCCACATGATAGGAAATAGAGTATTTTTCAGTGACTTGGAAGAAAAATATCTGCAGATGCACATCGAGATGGGGGGCAATGGAAGGTATAACATCACTAGGATTGGTACAGTCGCCTTTCAGAGGGAGTCGGGCTTGCCTCTTAGGCTCAAGGATGTCATGTTCGTTTTAGGCCTCAAGAGAAATCTTGTCTCTGTTGCAGTTTTGGAAGACCGTGGTTATGATGTGATATTCAACAAAGGAAAAACATTCCTAAGACACATAGGCATAGGACAAGTGAAGTAGATTAGGGTTCGTGTAAAGAACCTGTACAAGCTAGATGTGGAGGATTATGCTGCACTGAGCACAAAGGTGGAGAAGGTGCAGATTTGTGATGTCAGTGAACTTTGGCATAAAATACTTGGCCATTTGCATCATGGTGCTTTGAATATCATGCAGCAGATAGCCACAAGCCTCCCCAAAAGAGCACTTGAGCAGCAGTATATATGCAAAGGCTGTACCTTATGAAAGTACAGAAAATCCACATTCCATGACCGGGACAACAAAGAACATGTAGTCCTTGAAAGGATCCACTCTAATGTTTGTGGACATTTCTCGACAACCTCCACTGTCAGGCACACATATTTTGTCATTTTTATTAACAAATTCTCACTGAAGTGTTGGATCTTCTTCATGTGGAAGAAGGATCATACATTCTCCAAGTTCATAGAATTCTATGTTTGGTTGAGAAAGAAACAAGAAATAAGGTGAAGGATATCAAGAGTGATAATGGAGGTGAGCACGTTTCAAATGAATTTAAAAATTTATGTGCAAAAGAAGACATTCGACGAGAGTTGAAAACACCCCACAAACCATAGCAAAATGGGGTGGCTGAGAAGAAGAACCATAACATTGTGGGAGTAGCGAGGGTGATGTTGCATGATCAAGGCCTACCTCTCCAATTGTGGGCTGAGGCATGCAACACAACAATATATTTGCAGAACTAGAGTCCTCAACAGATTCTGGGAATGATTACACTAAAGGAGGATTTCTCGGGGACAAAATTGGATGTGTCACACCTCAGGATTTTTGGAGCCTCTGTCTACTGCCATGTCTCTGAAGAATGAAGGAAGAAGCTAGAGTTGACAACAGAATTGGGGGTATGTATGGGTTACACATAAACTCCCCAAAACTACCGTGCACTTGCCATCGATTAGAATAATGTTTGTGTGAAGGGATGTAAAATTTAACGAAGATAAATCCATGTGATGTTCTCTTCAGAGGGAGTTGCAGATCCCACCAGAAGAGGAGCGTTTAGCTCCAAAGGAGGAACCTCAAGAAGTTGTGGAGCAACCACAAGTTAAGGAGTAGAGAGTGGAGACAACTACTCAAGAAAAACCATCTAGAGATGGTAGGAAAAGGATGAGGGAAGTTGAGAGACTTGAGCAAGATGCGAGGGAGAATGTGAGTGCTTCTTCAAATCAGCGCATGCAAAGAAGGTCACCAGATCGATACATTGGCTACATGTATCTAATGACTGAGTTGTAGAGACCGAACCATCCTTTTTCGAGGAAGTAGTGGAGAAACTTATGTGGGTTGATGCAATGGTGGAGGAATACAAATCCATTGTAAATACCAGTGTTTGGGAAGTGGTCCCAAGAAAAACAGATAAATCAGTTGTGGGTTCAAGATGGATCTTCAAGGTATCACATGTAATAGATGAAAGCATAGAAAAGTACAAGGCCATATTTTTGGCAAAGGGGTAGTCTCAAGTTGAGGGGATGGACTATGAGGATAAATTTTCTCTTGTAGCAAGGTACTCATCCATTCGATCAATTCTTGATCTGGCTACATAGATGGGGTATAAGATCCACCTATGGATGTGAAAAAAACATTACTCAATGGAGTTATTGAGGAGGAGGTGTATATTGAGCAACCAGAAGGCTTCAATACTTTTTACCAAGAATCTCATGTGTGTAGACTCAAGCGAGCATTGTACAGTCTCAAGCAAGCACCCCGTGTTTGGTACACAAGGATCAACATCTATCTTTCTCATTTGGGCTTCACCAAAAGTGAAGTGGATGCAAACCTCTATCATATCTTGGTAGAAGGTAAATTGTTAATTATTGTCTTATATATTGATGACTTGACCTTAACTAGTGATGAGCAGATGATTAGATCTTGCAAGGAGGAACTTACAAAAGAGTTTGAAATTGTAAACACCCCCTCCCACATTTACCCAAGTTAACCGGTCTACTGGGGTAAACATGGGACGAGAGGCTAATTTGATGTGATTCAACTCCCCATGTATAGTTAAGGAAGTGGAACTGACACAAAACAAACCAATTTGAACTTCTACACATGTTACAAAACCCTCAAGAGCCAACCAACCCTTCCAAGTGATCAACCCCTAAGACAACTTGAAATCTCGCTGACCTAGAGCCCTAGTCACTCCCATGACATGGGCATGCATGCGACTGGGACCCTCCATTCACTCCCATAGCAAGGAAATGACAATGACTAGGGACTTTTTTAGCTAGTTCTGAGCTAGAAACCCTGTATTTTGTGCCACTTTTTAAGGGCTAGGTCTAAGTTCACTACCCAAAACTTCATGAAACTTCCAGAAATGAAAAATGACATCAAAACAATGATACTAATAAAAATAATTTAACAAATACTTGATATGAACCCTACTAGCCATGACAGGCATTTCATGTCACAAATATGCATTCTACAAGTCTTATTAATAGATCTGAGCATAGGGGTCTCATACTTATCTAAGAATCGCTAAGAAGAATTGATTCCTTGTCACAGTAGCTGCATTATCATTTGTTAGGTCTTATATTCATTTTACATTCATTTAATAATCAAAACATGATGAGATCCATACATCAACTCTACCATAAAACATATTCATAACCAGCATATAACCAATAGAAATAACAAGCATATAACAACCATAGAGACCACATATGAACTATTACATTTACACTTTAAATACCAAGGATAATGAGCTCTTATTAATGAGTGTATAGGCCAACTAGGCATGGGACTTCCACGTACCACCCGACCATAGATTGGCTCAATCAAATCTCCCTTTCAGCCAATCATCCCCGTGCCATATTCCAGATATGAACAGGGGATCTCATGAAAAAAAGCAACCAGAACCGACCCAGGGTTCCCAGAAGAAAAACCACATAAAACCTCAACCAGTGATTCCACATCATGGTCGAACATCACTAACCATCACTATATTGGTCTCTACCTAAGATATCCAGGGCTCTAGTGTATTTTTTCCAATCAGGACTTCCGGGACTAGTAACTCAACCCACTATTGTTGTCGTGCTTCCAGAGTGTTTGTCCAACTAGGGCTTCCAAGACTAGTAACTCAACCCACCAATATATTTTAGGAATAATAACTCAACCAAATTTTTTATAGGGCTTCCAGAGAGTTTTTACAACGAAGGCTTCCACGAACTAATAACTTGTTGACGCTGATGGACCCACCAACACGTCAGGGGATCTCCCCGGTAAGAAGTCCCAACTAGACCTCAACCCATTTGGAATAGAAGTCCCAGTAGTGGGTAGTATGATATCGCCTTGACTGTGGTTGCGCGCAGAGGTAAGTAATATGTCCTTGTTAGAAGAAAGGGTGTGACCTTGCAGTAAGTTAGGGAAGGTGCATGAAAGGCTATAACACACGAAAGGGGAGAAGAGTGGGCCCCTTAGAAGCCTACGATAGCACATGGATTGAAAGGGAACACACAAGATGAAAGACATCATGAGATGGAAAGAAGAATAGTCGACAATCCAAAGTGATGAGTTATACCAACAACACGCTTCGATAAGATTCATACAAACACATATGGAATAGTTCATACATACATGCGTAAATTACAACTACATACATCGTTAGAGTAACTAGAATAGTCAAACTGCGATAACAATATACGCATGAAACATGTTGACTTTGTTATATTAAAAGAGTAAAAGATTCAACCATACATACAACGATGACAGCCACTAGCCCTAATAGTGGAACGTTACAATCACTGTCGCCTATCCTCCAAAGATATTTACTTACTCTGCACTGTGGAGAAGCCAAGGCCTGTTACAATACACTCCAAGCTTTCTCTAAGTTATCCCTATCAGAGGCTTGGCTCCCAAAAGCCCCTACAATGAGTTATGAGGTTCTATATATAGCAAAGGGTGGGGTGACCCTTGACATTCCCCTTTGTGACTCTTGAGCTACCCTCATGACTCTTCAACTTACACATGATTGTTTACATTCCACTATTGACGCTTGGTCTTTCACTTTAAAACATGTTTACAATACATTCTGCACATGTACCCATGTGAGACAAAAATGGGCTTGAGTAAGCCATACAAGACATCACTGAGACTCGTATAACTATGGGATGATTAACTCATCTACAAATCTGTGTTGGTGGCTATGCGCATCAACCGCTCGAAGTACATATCTAGCTCCAGTCGGACTTGGTTCTTTGATTTTTCCTTAGTGAGTGTGCCAATGGATGGGATTGTATGTGTGCACACAATGACATTCATGCTCATGAACACTTGTGCATGTGAATCCTATAAGCTGGTGATGAGCTGTGGGAGTTCCTCATAGTTCTGGATCTAACTCCGGATGCGTGACTTCAACTCCACTGCCTTTGGCTTCATCATCTTTGGAAAGTACAATGGGGCTCCCTTGTTCCTTATTGTCCATATTTGCATGTGATCAATAGTAGTGTGTATGTCTTTCAATATGCATGATCTCCTAGCACAACATTGATTCCAACCATTAAAATGGACAAATGACTTATGCACAGTGACGAACCTAAAGTACAACTTCCGCATGATTGTCTCGAGAGATGATACTTCATCAAGTATTTCTTTCTTCAAATATGCTATGGCAGATGCTATAGCTTTCTCTTCTTTTGGTTTTGCCGCTTGTAACTCCTTAGCCATGCGTTCATTCTCAACTATCAAGAATCTCACACTTGAGTTGGTGGCTTCGGCATATGAATTTGTAGCATCATCCAATGCAGCTAGATGTTTGCGCACATCGGACACAATCTCTCGTTCCTGAAATGCACAAGAGATGTATGGACATCCGAAGTGGACACTCTACGTAATTGTACAACTCTATGTTGTGACTCGTCAAAGGATATGTTATACACATCTGCTTTTGGATTGTCCTCAAGGATTTCAGTGTCTCCTTAATCACTTGGGACTTTCTCTTCTCCCAGATTTGGTGAAGCCGGTGGAGTGACGTCTTGGTCTTTCGACATGAGGTTTGTATCCTAATCTTGCTCTAGTTGAACCACATCAGTGTCCATCTATTCCAACATCTATTCAATCTACTCAACAAAATCATCCTCCTGTGATTGTTCACCCTGTTTTCTATCTGCCAACTGTTTTGATGAATCAATAACATCAAAATCCAAACTTAGATGTTGGCCTTCAAAAGCAAAAGGGAATTGTTAGTAAATTAATCTAGAGTCAAAGTTGCACCTTGAGTCCTTAAATGAGGCCTGGAAATGTTAGAGTTCTTCAAATAAATATGTGAAATCTCAATGGGATTTTTGAAAAGTTGCATGTTCAAGTGAGCCTTTGTACACCATGAGCTACATAATGAACTGATCAAATTTAATAATTTTGTATAAATATATATTTTTTTAATATATCAACTGTTTTATAAAAAGTATATAATTCATGATTTCAACAACAAATTCAAATAAGTTTCAAATAAAATATGACAAAAATGGAAATTAAAATTTTGATTGCAACATATTCATATAAAATTTCAAATTAAACCTTATCCTTAAAAAGGGAAAAAAATAATTATACTAGCAGGTGTCCCATGTGTCTCAACGATGTGGAATCAAATCTGCATATGTTCTTTCAATGCGCCTCGACCCTTAATATCTGGTATGATTTGTCTTTACAGTTTGGGTTTCCTTACATGATTTTTTCTTCTGTTCAGGACGCTTTTATATGGTGGAGTAGGCAATCCTCATCCTGGAGGTCGCTGTTTATTATATCCTGTTGGTTTTTGTGGATCTGGCGAAATGCACATATCTTCCAAGGTTCAAGGGAACCCCTACATGCTGTTCTTCAGAAGATCCTGGCTTTCCATGAATCTTCTCACCAAAACGTCCTCTCGCCAAATGTTCATGATACATGACTCTGCGGCTGCATATCTTCTGACATCGATGGTTTTGTCTCTTTGGATCTCCGTTTAAAGGAGAAGCTGTCGGATCCTTCTACATTACGAGGGCTGTTTCTTCCAGTTTTGTTATCTGTGGCAATATTGGACAAGCGGGCTAAAAAGATGTGTTTCATGGGTTATTTTCCTGGTTCAGTTCTTCCAGTTTTGTTATCTGTGGCAATTTTGGACAAGCGGGCTATAAAGTTGTGTTTCATGGCTTTTTCCTGGTTCGGTCACTGGTTGATTGGACTATCTGTCTTTTTTTATCAAGCAAATAGTGGGGGGCTTTATCATATAGCTCATTCATCAGTCTTATGTTTTCTATGTTTCAGTCACTGGTTGTTTTGGACTATCTGTCTATTGCTACTCAACAATTAGTGGGGGGCTTTTTCTTATAGCTCTTTCATCTGTTTTATGTACTGAAGACCTTTTATATTTTCTTAATATAGATCTATACTGGTTTTTTTTCCTCTGAAAAAAATCCATTCCCGCTTTTGAATCTTTTGCATAACCCAATTTTGTAGGATAATATAGAATAACGTTGTCGCAAAAAGAATTAATTAAACTTAGACCAAACTTCTTTCCTCTTTAACAACTATGAAAATAAAAATTCAAATATATTCATCAATGAAAACCAACAAGTTCCCAAATCATTAACCATAATGAGTTAAATTCCAATCTCCACTCTCTTAGAAATTTTCCAAATAATGTTACCAAACATGCGATCTTCACTGGAAAATGTCAGCAGCGTGCTTGAAGAGAATAAAATCTTATATGATAATCATAGTTTTGATATTATCTTTCAGAGCTAGATTTTTTGCCATCACTATTGACATAAAAGCATACAGCGAGAGAATCTTATTCCCAAATTCAATGTTTACTAAGAAATATTTCGTGCAAGATCACATGGGGCATGAAAAAGCAAAAGCAATGAATCTAGAATTAGATGACTTAATCATTCTAGTTTGGACACATTCAGTGGGGCACAAACGTACTTTGTATTATTTAATATTTCTTTTACATCCTTTTATGTTGCAGAGAAACATTGGAAACAAAATGACCAAAGTGTTCCCAAAAAGACCTAAGCTTTACACTCTGAGAGTATATGTGATATCAGATAACACGACACTAGTGGTAAATTTTCCAGAACATCTAATTAAACATCTGTATTTGTGCAAAATCAGATCTGAATTCATCTATATGAAACAAATTTGGAGTTGAGTACTAAATTATTTGTTGTATTATTATCATTTGGAAATGAAGTTGCATGCAACCTTTGTTAATTCCCAGATTCGTGGGGACTAAGGCTGAAGAATTTGAAACGCATGGGTGACATCCTTGAATATCACATGCCTCACATTCTTACCTCCCCTTTCAGAGCTTCGTAGAACTCCAGGTTTTTCTCTCGCATCATGTCGTGCTTCGAGATGTAGAGAAGTATTGACGGAAACACAACATCTTGAAGCCTCAAAGAATTAATAGGGTTACATGCAGGATGGTGTATGTTGGCTCCCACAGACGGGGGAAGCTTCCAGAAGACATTGATCTATTTTTGGGTTAGAGTCGTGTTGGACGTTTCAAATTTCATCGCTCTCTCTTGCGATAGTATAATATTTGAATCCAAGACTTCTTGTTCGGTGAGACTTTATTAACACTGCCATTGTCAATTGAGCTATCCTAAACAAACGTAGTGAATTAATTTTTTTAACTATAAGATAATTTTTAATTTTTAGATTTTCTTTATTAAAATTGAATTTTTATTATTCCTAAGGGTTAACTAAGTGGGTTGAATCCTCGTTGTTGAAGAATATTTTCTATTGAGAGGTCACTGGTTCAATTCTCTAGACACTCTTGGAGTCAGACTCTATGGTTCAGCTATGAGGAAGTGATCACATGGTACAAATATTTGATCATTTGGAGTATATCTACCCGGTACAAATATTTCATAGACATAGAAGGTACAAATATTTGATCATTTGGAGTATATATCTCTGGTACAAATATGTCATAGACATAGCAGTCACCAATCTCTGATGACCATGAACCACATAAAAAAATGATTTTTTATCATTTAAAATAAAGTGATTTAAAATATTATTAATATATTTAAATTAATAAGCAATTTTGAAAGCTTGATTATTTGATTTTTTTCATTAACTTGAATTAAGTGATTTGATTAAATAAATTTTGAGGTATAATATTGTTGGAAATAGAAAGGATTTGATCTTATTAAGAGATTTCCATTACATGATAATTACTTGTGAGACTATTAGCAATTTTATTATTATGTTTTCTTTCTTCATCAAGCAATTACCATAAAACATGAAGATCAAAGCAGATAATATAACACAAGATATGGGCTCCAAGCCAAGGCAAAACCCCTCCAAGGGGAAAACCTAGGAAAAAAATATCTTCTTATAGAATCAGATAAAATGAGATATTCAAGACCCATAACCACAAAAATTTCCACCTATAGATGCTAAGCCAAACCTTCCTTCCTTCTAGCAGATTCATCAACAAGAGACCAACAAAAAGATATTTATCAAGGAAGATCATCCACAAACCCTAGCTCTCAGAAGAAACCCTCGCTTCCATATTTTGGTCTCCTTTATCTCTTTTATATTCTTTGCGATATTTTAGACCAAAGACATCCAAGTGTGTGTGTCCAAATGGGCTCCATGCATCCTCTATTTATACAGTTTAGAAGAGTGCGAATAGACATGTCCATTGGCGCAAGGTCGATTTGATATGCAGGCTGACTTGGCATCTAATGTTGAAAATTGCAGCAAGAAATTCTCAATTTGATTTTGCCTTGATTAAATTGAGAAAATTTGAATTTCCTCATGAGAAGACAACTTGGATGATGCTAACTTATGTGACATGGTTTGTGTCACCTAATTTACTCCGTAAATTCAAGTTGGAGGAGTTAGAGTTTATTTATGCATGTGTGGTTTCTAATTTGTAGAATCAAGGTCAGTTATCTCAAGTTGTTTACAGTTAAACTAGTTCCAACATTTGGAGGAACTAGTGGAAGGTTAGTTAAGCAGTGAGACTTCAGTCAAACTCAGTGATTATCTATTTAATTAATAAATAAACACAAAATAGCTAGTGCATGCAGAGAATTTGAGTTACCGAATTAAAGTGGAGATTCCAAGGCAGTGTAACACCAGTTGTATAATAGTCTTGAGTGTACAAGTGTTGCATGCAGTCAGATGATCAACCTAAGGATTTGCATAATTCAATTAGATGAATTTCCTAAATAATAGGGGCTAATTCCTCAAGGAATAATGCAAGGAAATAGGAGCCCAACCCAAGGCAAAATTTTACTAAGTCTGGGTCATAGGCCTTGAGTGAGCAGAGAGATAGGTTGTGCACTTGCAAGGTGAGCTCAGTTGAGCAAAGAAATTGTAATACATCTCTATTCATTTGATTAATGCAAGTAGACATTAGGGTTTTTAGAAGATTTCTTTCCCCGGATAGAAATAATTACTGCATGTGTGTTATTTCTTCTTGTATATCTGAGATTTTTGTTCTAAATTGTGAATTAATGTCCACAGAGAAGTAGTGTAGGTTTATGTCTTATGATTTTGATAAAAAATCATGATCAGTTGCAACTATACAACCTAATTTCTACATGGTATCAGAGTTGGATTCACATTAGAGTAATAAATTCTAAGTTGTTTCTTAGAGGTTTGAATTTGAAGATTAGTGGAGTATGATTTCTTCAGAGCTAAGAAGATGGCCTTAAATAGAATAAGGCTAGAGTATGCCTTGGAAGTCACTTATAATTTTGTTGTTGAAGGACCACATGGAGGCAGTATGTAGATTTCCATAACTGTTTTGTTTTGATACCCTTGTTCCACCATTTTCATCTTCCTCATCATCACTATCAACTAAATAAAGGAAATAAATCATAGATTTTGATAAGGTAATAACTCTTACATGTCTTATTTCTCATATGCGTTAATGTTCCTTATTGTTATATTAAAGAGTGCACTAGCTACATAATTAACATGATTCTGCAGCAATTTTGTAAATAGTTCGCAGGGTTCTGGTACACTAATGAAATAACTAAGCATATGGGTAGTTAAGGATTGATCCCCTCATGGATCTCCTCCTATTCACTAGAGCCAGTTCATCAAAAGGATCACACAACAACACTGTCAAAGATACAGGTAAACACGTAGCAGCAAGGAGTCCAGACACAACACGTTTTCTCGATTTTTTTTCCAAATAGCAAATTGACGAATAATGATTTTCCTGTTTAAGTTTCATATTTGAATTAGGATTAAACATCAAATCCGTAGGCATGAAAGTCTCAACATATTGAGCACACATTCTATATAAATATGTATTCTCTATAAACGATAACAGGGAGGAAGTATTAAGTTAATTGTTGAAGAAATTGTGAACCAGACCTTCGCTTTTGCATTAATTTGAAGTTACTTATTCTCTATAAACGATAACAGGGAGGAAGTATTAAGTTAATTGTTGAAGAAATTGTGAACCAGACCTTCGCTTTTGCATTAATTTGAAGTTACTTTGCTGATTCGATGTGTATGTGATTGTGAATCATACCTACTAGATGCAGAGGGCCCCTACAGACAATCAAGGTTTTAGTTTATGTTAATTTCATTGCTTTGTAATCACTTTCATTCAATTTATTTCTGTTATCATTACATTATAGTTTAAATTACTTCATTGTTTTCGTTATTTCACATAAACTTAGTTATCTCGTTATTATTTCGCATTTTGTTTATGGTTACAATATTTCACATAGTCTATCCTTTCAATGATTTTCCGCTTCATTACATTCAGTCTCTTCATAATTTTCAAAGTTAGAACTTAAATCATTCTGCGATTTGTAATTAGGAACTCCCTTCATGCTTTTTAAACTCAGAATTGTATATATTTCATAGAACAAGCTTTTGGATTTTAATACTCTATTTTCATAGAAGAAAAGTGTTTATATAGATTCATATATTTAGGATGAATATTGCAAGACATTTTTAGATAGTAATCAATTAGATATAATTTGATAGATTGATCTAACAATAGCTTAACTCTCATTCAATCTAACAATAGCTTAACTCTCACTCAATCTCATGATAGATTAACTTTCATTCAATCCAACAATAGCTTAACTTTCAAATTTTGTAGGAATCTAACTTTAATTAAAATCTAGATAAACAATGAGAATCTCAAAACAAACATAACCATCATCTTACTAAACGAAAGAATAGGCTTCTAGAATATATAGTGCACCTGCACTTCACAAGTTTACCAACTTCGATCGATAATTTATGCTTGCAATTTAAGAACATTAAATTGACTAAACATAGTATTGGATGACAATGGATTTCTTAAATATGTAAAGACAAATGTTGCAAAACCACAAGCATCTAATGCCTAGAACCTTGCTTAGTGGAATAAATATGTATCCAAGGTCAGGAGAATAATCTTGGAGGGAGTATGGGATCATATTGTCTCAAATATCCATGGAAAAGAAGTTGTTTTCATGATGTGGAAATCATTGACAGAATTGTCTGATAATAGTAGTGACCACAGGAAGCTAGTGCTCAAGGATAAACTTCAAAGTATCAAGATGTAGAAGAATGACACAATTCCTTAGTATCAGAGCAATTTTACATAATGTCATGATGAACTTTGCAGGATCAGTGTTAATGTCCTTGAAGAAGACTTGGTAACCCTATCCCTTTTGGGCCTTCCCAAGAGTTGGCACAACTATCAATATTCGGTGAATGGGAGGGAGAAACTACTGAGTTGGGAGCACTTATGGTCAGACTTGGTACAAGAGGAAATAAGGCAGATTACCAGAGATGGGACTTCATCCAAGGGTGATTATGAAGAAAAAATTGTATTGGATGGAAAGGAAAAGAAGGGAAAAGGGAAGAAATATCAATCCAAACTAGAATCTAGTCAAGGGGGTGGTGGGCTCCAGTATTGTAGCAATAATGCTACAACTCCTAGAACTCCCTTCTTTAATTTTATCAACCCGGTAGTTCGTAACAAACTTGGAAGCGACGGTGCTGTATGCACAAGTACTAGCTCTTGCCACAGCTGTCACTTGGTCAGCTGGCACAAGTCCGCTAGGAGCTTAAGCCAACTTCTATGAGCTCTTAGAAGAAGCTTTTTAATTGATGGATGAAAGCTAACTCAAAGGAAGCTAATCTACTTGCAGAAAGAAACTGAAAGCCAAAAAGAAACGCAAACCCTAGCAAACCCTAATTCTACCAGCTAGTCCTACTGACGCAAAGGAGAGCATGCAAACTACTGAAAGAGATGCCATTACTTCTAGGAAGGTAAAATGCATGTGTCTAAGTTATCACTATCTGAAGAAAACATCTTTTTGTATTTTTGTTTAATTTATTAGAATTATCATGCATGTGCTTTTAACTGGCTTTTCACTGTGCAGGGGTGGATCAAGGAGGAGAAATGCTTGGAAAAGGTTGGGAAGACTCGGAGAGGATCTAAGGGATCCCTATCATCCTTTCAGAGAGTTTCACAAAGTCAGGATGCCATGCAACCATGTTTATGAACTTCTACAGGAAGTCTGCAGGGGTTCTACAGGATGTTCGGGATTTCTACAGGATGTTCTGTAATTCTTCTACAGGATGTTTCGAAATGGGATTTTGGAGCATGGATGGAGGGAAAAAGATGGAGGAATGAGTATGAAGGTGAAATAGGGGTGTGAAGAGGTCTAGGGCTTGGTGGATGAGGCTAAGGAGCGATTGGATTTGTTCAAGGATGGATGAAGCGATGTTGCACAAGAAGATGAGAATCATGGCAAAGTAAGTGGATGAGGCAAATGTAAGGTAAGGTTTATAAGTGAAGGATGAAGCAGGTAGGTTGGATGGAGTATGGGCATGTAAGGAAGGATAACAGGTACTCTGCAAGTGGTTTTTCAAACTGAACAAACAAAGACATGCAAGAAAACAAAGATCTAGTTATAAAACCTATGACCTAGTTACTTCACTCTAATCTGACCTAACATCAAAAGGAAATGAACAGAAGTTTATTTGCAGTGAAACCATGTGAAACAACTATGAAACTAAGTGATCATAAACCTAAGCATGCATCCAAACTGATATCAAGTTCTACGAACGAGATTCAAACACTAATGATTGCATGGTGAAGCAAAGAAAGTGTTTTTGTTTGGGACAGCATGGTTACTTCAACTCCAGCCCCTGATCCAATAAGGAAGAGGTGAAACCAAAAGCGTTTGCTGACCCTTTTTTGGAGCTTTTTCCTGTTATTATCCTACCAATATATTCTAAACATAAACAGCTACTTTAACCATCAAAATAAATCTAAATAACGAAGCAAGATCTAAATCTAAATAGCAGATTTTATTTTAAGAACGTAGCAAACACATAAAGATAAACGAAGGAGGTACTGGGCGCTTGAGATGGGCCCAACCCCAAGAGCTACAGCCTCCTAAGAGAGATTTAGAGCTGGTGCAAAGCTAGATTCATCTTTATTGATCAAGAAATGAAGAGTTACATCAAAACTGTCCACAAGAAGGACTTGAAAATGAGCTGAAAGTAAAGCTAATCTATTGCATAAAAATCGAACTACAAACTAGCTAACTAATGGCTGCAAAATGACTAACCACTAGCTACTATCTACTGGCTAACTAGCTAACATCCACTGGCTAACCACAATGAGGCCCTAAGCCTTCTTATTTATACAATTTGAGGACCCAACAGTCCTCCTAAAATTTAGGGACTCGGCTGCCCAAGACTTGGAGTTAACAGCAGTCCTACTTGACTTGCTTGGCTGCCCTTGTGCTAATTGATTCGGTGGCCCTTGAACTCCGAGCTGATGGTGGAGAATTCGAGGTAAGGGCCCATAAATGAAGGGGACACCTTCCTACAAATCCTCTAGCTTGTTCTCCCACGAATTTGGCTGCCAAGTGCTCATTAAGACCTTCAATTTTGTCTCCAAGTTGACCAAAAAGGCTACAAAAAGCACCCATTAGACTTGTTGGCATAATGACTAACCAAATTCACTCTATTAACATAAATATAATCAAAAACATGCAATAAACTAATGAGAATGGTGGATTAAGTCAAATTAGGAGGTTGAATGAGCCCAAATAATTGTCCATTTTTGGGGCTCATCAGGGGGCAAGAAGAAATAGTTGTAAAAAATTAAATTCTTTTATTGTCATGAATTTGGGCACTATGCCATGAAGTGTCCACACAAGAAGGGAAGAAATAATACCTCAGGAGGATAAGCAGGTGAAGCTTTGGCTTCACAATTTTAGCTTCAATTTAATCTCATTGAATGCAGGGTTAGCACAGTGATGGGGAGTGTGTGGTACTTGGAATCAAGTGCATCATTCCACATGAAGGGCAATAGAGTCCTTTCCAGTGACCTAAAAGAAAATTATTTGCATATGCACATCAAGATGGGGGATGATGGAAGGTATAATGTGACCAAGATTGGTACAGTCACCTTTCAGAGGGAGCCGATCTTCCCCCTCAAGCTCAAGGATGTCATGTTCGTTTCGGGCCTAAAGAAAAATATATTCTCTATTGCAGTTTTGGAAGACTGTGGTTATGATGTGATCTTTAGCAAAAGAAAGACATTTCTGAGACACATAACCACAGGAGAGGTGAAGTAGATCCGTGTTCGTGTAAAGAACCTTTACAAGCTAGATGTGGAGGATTATGTTGCATTGAGCACAAAGGTGGAGAAGGTATAGAGCCATGATGTCTGTGAACTTTGGCATATAATACTCAACCATTTGCATCATGGAACCTTGAAGATCATTTAAGAGATAGTCACAAACCTTCCCAAAGGAGCACCTGAGCAACAAGATATATTCAAAGGATGTACCTTATGGAAGTACACAAAATCCACATTCCATGATCAGGACAACAAAGAAAATGTAGTCCTTGAAAGGACCCAGTCTGACTTTTATGGACCTTTTCAACAACCTCCACTTCTAGACACGCATATTTTGTCATTTTTATTGATGACTTCTCACAGAAGTGTTGGATATTCTTCATGCGGAAAAAGGACGAGACATACTCCAAGTTTGTAGAATTCAAGGCAACAGTTGAGAAAGAAACATGCAAGAAGGTGAAGGCTCTCAAGAGCGATAATGGAGATGAGTACGTGTTGAATGAATTTAAAATTTATATGCAAAAGAAGACATTTGACGAGAGTTGACAACACTCCACAACCCACAGCAGAATGGGGTGGTTGAGAGGAAGAACTGTAACATTGTGGGAGAAACAAGGGCGATGTTGCATGATCAAGGCCTACCTCTGCATTTGTGGGTTGAGGCATGCAACACAACAGTGTATTTGCAGAACAAGAGTCCTCATCGAATTTTGGGCATGATTACACCGGAGAAAGGTTTATCGGGGATAAAATTGGATGTGCCACACTTCAGTATTTTTGGAGCCTCTATCTACTACCATGTCTCCAAAGAATCAAGAAAGAAGCTAGAGCTAACAACAAAATTGGGGGTATTTGTGGGTTACAAGAAAACTCCCTGTAACTACCATGTGCGCTTGCCATCCCTTAGAATGACATTTGTGCGAAGGGATGTAAAATTTAATGAAGATAAAGCCATGTGATTCTCTCTTGAGAGGGAGCTATAGATCCTACCAAAAAAGGGGCTTTTAGATCCAAAGGAGGAACCTCAAGAAGTTGTGGAGAAGTGACAAGTTAAGGAGTAGAGGCTGGAGACAACCACTCAAGAAAAACTATCCATAGAAGGTAGGAAAAGGACCAAGGAAGTTGAGATACTTGTGCCAGATGTGAGGGAGAATGTGGGTTCTCCTTCAAATAAACACAGACATAGAAGGTCACCAGATCAATACATTAGCTACACGGCTCTAATGACTGAGATTGTAGAGACTGAGACATCCTCTTTCGAGGAAGCAATAGTGAAACTTGTGTGGGTTGATGCAATGGTGGAGGAATACAAATCCATTGTAAAGAACAGTGTTTGGTAAGTGGTCCTAAGGCCAATAGATAATTTAGTTGTGGGTTTGAGACAAATCTTCAAGGTAATGCATGCAACAGACGAAAACATAGAAAAGTAAAAGGCTATATTTATGGCCAAGGGGTACTCTCAAGTTGAGGGGATTGAATATGAGGAGACGTTTTCTCTTGTAGCAAGGTACTCATCCATTAGATCAATCTTTACTCTGGTTGCATAGATGGGGTGGAAGATTCACCTAATGGATGTGAAAACAACATTCCTCAATAGAGTTATTGAGGAGGAGGTTTATATCGAGCAACAAAAAGACTTCAATACTTTTGTTGAGGAATCTCATGCGTGTAGACTTAAGCGAGCATTGTACAGTCTCAAGCAAGCACCTCGTGCTTGGTACACTAGGATAGACATCTATCTCACTCAGTTGGGCTTCACCGAAAGTGAATTGGATGCAAACCTTTATAATATTTTAGTAGAAGGTAAATTGTTGATTATTGTCTTATATGTTGATGAATTGATTTTAATTGGTGATGAGAAAATAATTAGATATTGTAAGGAGGACCTTGCAAGAGAGTTTGAAATTGTAACCAACTCCCTCCACTTTACCCAAGTTAACCAGTCTGATGAGGTAAACATGTGACAAGAGGATACTGTGATGTGATTTAACTCCCCATGCATAGTTAAGTAAGTGGAACTGACACAACACAACCAATATGAACTTCTACACATGATATAGAACCCTCAAGAGTTAACAAACCCTTCTAGGTGATCAACCCCTGAGACAACTTGACATCTGACTGACCTAGAGCCTCAATCACTCCCATGACATGGGAATGCACGCAACTGGGATCCTCCAATCACTCCCACAACAAGGGCATGCCACTGACTAGGGACTTTTTCAGTTAATTCTGAGCCAGCGACCCCATATTTTGTGCCACTTTTTTAGGGCTAGGTCTTAGGCCACTACCCAGAACTTCATGAAACTTCCAAAAATGAAAAATGACATCAAGACAATGATACAAATTAAAATACTTTAATGAATACTTGATCTGACCCCTACTAGCCATGACAAGAATTTCGTCAAACATGTCACAAACATGCATTCTACAAGTCTTATCAACAAATTTGAGCATAGGGGTCTCATAATTATCTGAGAATCACTAAGAAGCATTGATACCTTATCACAATAGCTGCATTATCATCTATTACATCATATATTCATTACACATTCATTTACTAATCGAAACATGATGTGATCCATACATCAACTCTACTATAAAACATATTCATAACCAACATATAACCAACATAAATAACAAGGATATAACATCCATATATAACACATATGCACTATTACATTTACACTTGAAATACCAAGGCGAAGGAGCTCTTATTAATGAGTGCATATGCCAACTAGGTATGGGAATTCTATGTACCAACCGACCATAGATTGGCTGAACCAAATCTCTCTTTTAACCAATCACCTCTGTGCCATATTCCAAGCATGAATGTGGGATCTCATGAAACAAATGAACCAAAACCTATTGAGGGCTTCCAAAAGCCAAACCACCTCAACCCTAAACCTTTGATTTCACCTCACGGTCGGACATCACTAACCATCACCAGATTGGTCTCTACCCAATCTATCAAGGGCTCTAGAGTGTTTGTTCCAACCAGGGCTTCCAGGACTAGTAAATCAACCCACAGCTGTTGTCAGGATTCCAGAGTTTTTGTCTAACCAAGGCTTATAGGACTAGTAACTCAACGCACCAAGGGCTTCCAGAGCATTTTTCCAACCAAGGTTTCCAGGACTAGTAACTCAACACAAGATGTTACAAGGCTTCGAGAGTGTTTGTCCAACCAAGGTTTCTAGGAACTAATAACTCAATCCACAACCAAAGGAACATGAGAACCAACCAGAAAACAAAGATAAAACCCACAATACCAAGGCTATCTAGGAAATGGAAAGGCTAAGCAAAACCACTGTCAATCCAGGAAATCCTCCATGCCAATGACAAATCACAACCATTAAAACACATGCATATGCCATGCATGCCAAAAATGGCAAGGAAATCATACATGAAACTTGATACCTGCAAGAAAAACCCACTGTAGTTTTTGATCTAGATGTCCTCTTGCACTTTACTACTCTTCATTTGCCTTCTTGCTCCAAAATCCCAAGTATGCCACACTCCTCCAAGAGTGCTGCAAGAAAACTCGAAGTGTCCAATAATATGAGAGAGAGAGTAGAATAGAGAGCTCCAAGCTAAAACTGAAAAACATTTGAACTGAAAAATCCATGAAAGATCCTCATAATATTTTTTATTACTGAGGCCTCTAATTTATTCAATTTTCCATTATTTTCCTTCATTGTCCTCCTCACATGGAACCCGTGACCTTTCACCTTCCTTTTCTCCTATTTTCATTATTTTCATAAATACAATGCCAATTAATGCCAATTTACCTTTCCAAATCCTTTTCCATTGCCTTTGCCAATTTCCTTACCCATTAATTAATCATAAGTGATCCCAATCACTATGTTTTTTCCCAACATTCATCTTGGAATTGTGTCCCATGACCTTGGTTACTATTTTTCCTTTGTTAACTTTATCACATGGATTTTAACTAGGACTACTACAGTACCCTCCCCCTTGGGGGAACACCGTCCTCGGTCTTCAATGACACCTACAACCAATAAGGCCACTAAAAAGAAAAACATACTACCCATGGAGCTTCATAACTTAGCTCGTTGTAGTATTTACAATGTTCATCCTACTGAGAAGCAACCAACATGAGAAACATAAAAACATGAAAATCATAATGACATGACAAATATATTGCTTATTGGAGCTTTATAACATAGCTAATGGTGGTATTTACATCCATATACATATATACACATGTACCAAAATATCACACCAAACATATTCCAAAAACATTCACTCAACTAGAAAATAGGGAAGAATACATAGCCTACAACTGATCAACGATCTCCCATGTAGCTTCATCTGTCCCAAAGTGATTCCAATGCACTTTAAGATGATTGATTGCTCAGTTCCGGAGCATGAGAATCTTTATCTGCAAAATGCATAGAGGTTCCGGTTGGAATTCTCCTTCTTGTTCCACCTTCAACACAAACTAGTCAATTACATGATCAACATCTTTAATATACTTCTTAAGTAATGACACATGGAAAACATCATGGACTTTCACTGTCGGAGGTAGTGTAATTCTATAAGCTGCTGGTCCAATCCTCCCAAGAATCTTAAAAGGTCCACAAAACTGAGGTGCGAGCTTGGCACATGATCAAATCCTCAAGGAGCTCTTCTTGGGCTTGATGCGCAAGTACACCTATTCCCCAACCTGAGACTCCTTAAACATCTTGTTTTGATCTTCATAACTCTTTTTTCTATCCTATCTTACCTTTAGATTCTTATTGATTACCTGCATTTCCTCTTCCATCTCTACCAACATGTCCAGTCCAATCAACATCCTGCTCACTAGATCACTCTAACTGATAGGGTTATTACAACTCCACCTATACAATTCCTCAAACAAACTCATCCTCAAAGATTCCTGATACCCATTGTTGTAAGTGAACTCCACTAGTGGAAGATACTCTTCCCACTTCCACGGCTCATGCATCACATACATCCTAAACATATCCTCCAATATCTTGTTAACCCTCTCTATCTGTCCATCTATCTATGAATGATAAGTTGTTTTGAAGGCCAACTCTATACCCAAACCTGAAAATAACTATTTCCAAAATCTAGAGGTGAACTTGGCATCCCTATCTAACATAATCTTCTTCGGTACACCATGAAACCTCACTATGTCTCTGATGAATACTTGTGCTACATCATTAGCTGAATATTGAGACCTTACTAGAATGAAGTGTTCTACCTTTGTCAACCTGTCAACCACAACCATGGTAGAATCATGTTGTTTAGATGTTATCGGAAAACCTATAATTAAGTCCATGGAAATGACCTCCCATTTCGACTCTGGAATTAGAATAGGCTGTAGTAGACCACCTAGATGCTTCCACTATGCTTTTACCTATTGAAAATCCAAGCATCTAGCCATAAACTCTACCACTTCCCTCTTCAAATTCGGCCAATAATAAAGCTTCTTAACTTTTGTCAATGTCTTATGATATCCTAGGTGGCCTGAATATGGCTTAGCATGAAATTCCCTCAAGATAAACTTCTTGAGCTCATTGTTATCTAGCACATAGATCATGTTTGTAAATCTGACCAAGACGTCTTCTATGAGATGATAGTCCACCTCCTGATAACCTGTACCCTGTTGTAGCCTATGCATAAGCTCCATATACCTGTCATCATGTTGACCTGCCTACAAGATCCAATCCTGCAAATATGTCCCATAAGAACTCATAACTATTATTGATTTACTTGTATCTCCCTGCTAAGAGAATCTCCAACCCTTTTCTCTTCACCATTAATGTACCTGATCTCAAAGTCAAATTCACTGATCGTGGCCAACCATCTGGCTTTCCTTGCATTCAGATTCGGTTGGTCAAACAAGTTTCTGAATCCACTCTGGTCACTCATCAATACAAGCTTCCTGCCAAGAAGGTAGTGTCTCCACATCTTCAATGCATGGATGATCGTTGCCAACTCAAAATCATGTGTCGAATAATTCTTCTCATGCTCATTCAATTTCTATGACTCATAACATACTACTTGTCCTTCTTGCATAAGGACTCTGCCAAGCCCTCTCTTGGAATAATTTGTACATACAACAAACCCCTTGTCTAGATCTGCAATATTTAAGATTAGAGCATTTGTCAACAACTTCTTGAATTGCTCAAAATTGGTTGCACATTCCTTTGTCCATTCAAATTTCTTACCTCTCCTTTGCAACGATATAATATAATAATCAATTTGTGAGAAGTTCCTGATGAACCTCTTGTAATAACTTGCTAACCCCATGAATGATATTACCTCATCCACATTCCTAAGAGCTTCCAACTCCATGATAGCCCTTATCTTTTCTGGATCCACTGCTATGGCTTCCTTGGAAACCACATGTCCCAAATAGTGTACCTTTGTCTAAAATAAACTGCATTTTCTAAGCTTGGAATACAACTGATGCTCTTATAGAAATCTCAATACTTTTGCTAGGTGTTTGGCATGTTCTTCCTCATTCTTAGAATATACCAATATATCATCAATGAATACAATAACAAACTTGTCCATATAAGGACACAATACACTACTCATCAAGCACATAAAATTAGCTGGAGAATTAGTCAAACCAAATGGAACTACAAAAAACTCATAATGCCCATACCTAGTTTGGAAAGCAATCTTGTAGATTTCCTCTTCTTTAATGTGTACCTGATGGTATCCTAATCTCAGATCAATCTTCAAGAACACTGCTGCTCCTTTCAACTGATCAAACAAGTCATCAATCCTCGACAACAGATACCTATTCTTGATGGTCACCTTGTTCAACTGCCTGTAATCAATTCATAGCTTGAGAGTACCATCCTTCTTCTTCACAAACAACATTGGTGGACCCCAAGGTGATACACTTGGCCTAATATATCCCTTATCAAGCATTTCCTTCAATTGCAACTTCAACTCTACCAACTTCAGTGTGCTCATCTTGTAAGGTGCCTTTGATGTTGGTGCTGCCCCTGGTACCAACTCAATAGAAAATTCCACTTTCCTGTGATGTGGAAACTCTAAAACATCTGCAGGAAATAAATCCTGAAACTACTGTAAAATCAGGTACCTTCTTAAGACATCCACATCCTCAACTTCCTTACCTTTGTCACTGGAAATATGTGTTGCAAATAACACACACCCTTTCCTACGAATGCACTTTTCCTGCATAAGTGTCACCATTCTAACTGATGTTTCCTTCTTCTTACCATGTAAGACTCTTTTTTCCCCATTGTCATCCAGGCACTCAATAGCCTTGTCATAACAATCCACCTTGGTCCTATAAGATACAACCATTCCATAGCTAACAACATATTATATGATCCCCATCGGAAATACATTCAAATGTGCTGATGTAGGCATACCATTCAACTCAAATGCACAAGATCTTACCCAATGATGAAATCTCTTCTTTGTACCTATAACCAACTGCACTAACCAAGATTCTTCATGCACTTCTTTATTGAAACCACACTTATCCACAAGGTCAGGATTAACATAACTATAATTAGATCTAGGGTTAATCAAAATAGAAACAACTCGATCACAAAGATTACCTTCCATCTAGATAATAGACGCCTGGTGATTTGCCTGCCTATTCTCCAATGTTGCATAAAGTCGTGGAATACTCTATCCATCATCTCCTATTGTTTGTGCCTCCTTCTCATTGTAGACTTGTGGTATACAACCTTGATGCTTTGGATAATCTCTCCTATGATGCTCTCCTCCACAAGTCCAACACTGCAAGGGATTCCAACCATAGCCCTTGTTCTTCTCCTCAAACCAAAGTCCATGTCCTCTATCAGATGCATTGAATTTCTTATGTGGTACTACATTCTCTTTGTTACTTGTATCTTAAGGTCTTATTCAATTCTTCTCCCATTTTCCTTTATTCTTATCATTATCATTACCTTTACAACCCTGCTTAGTCTCATATTGGCGCTTTGATTTCTCAAAAAAATTCTTTAGCTTCCGGATGGCCTTCGCCAATGATCTAGGCTCATCAAACTCAATCTTGTCTTGGAATGCTAACGATAAATCACTGATGAATCTTTGAATCTTGGCCTTCTACTCCTTCAGATAAGGCACATACCTCAATAAATCCAAGAATCTCCTAGTGTACTCTTCATCGGTCATAGATCCCATCTTCAGCTCATAAAAATCTTTTTCCCTATCGTCATAGTATCTCTCCGGTAGATACTTCTTCTGGAATAGTCTCTCGATCTCACACCAAGTCAACTCCTCTTCCTAAATACCTCTAACATTATTTACATCTTCCCACCAGATGTATGCTTTATCTTTAAGACTTAATGTAGCTATTATGGCTTTCATGTTTTCGAAGTGCTCATGCAATCTGAAGAACTTATTCATTCCAAGCAACCATGCTTCTACATCTTGTGACTTAGTCATTTCCCCATCAATATTAGGTGGTTTTTCTTTCTTGAACTCATCTGACAAAGATCCAGTGTCACTCCTCCTATAAGGATGATAACGATGATGACCATGATACCTGTATGAACCAAAACTAGAGTAAATTCCATGTCCACTGTCTCAACTATCAGGTGTATCCAAGAATCCACCATCTCTGACCATGTCATCTATATCCAAACTGTTCCCACTGTGTGACATGCTACCATATGCTCCATTAGTCATATCCTCCTTCCCATGACTAATTCTAAGTAGTCACTGTCTCAATAAGTCTGACAAGCTCTGAAGAATCATCGCATTGACCTCTACTTGTTTCTCCTGTGCCTTAGCAAGTCTCTTTTGTGATTGAATGATTCTGTCATTATCTTCTTTGCAACTCCTTACTTCTTCCTTAAAAGTTCTCAAATTGTTTGCTATGTCAGGAAAATATCCCTCACCATGTTTCTCATCTGATCTATAGCAGAATCTTGTGAGTTGTAGTCTACCATCTTTCTAGTCATATTTGATCTTCTCTTCCTGCAAGGTATATCATGTCAACTAAACCGAATCATAAGCAAACCAACGTACCTCAGATTAGTTCAAGGGATGATATCTCATCTACAAGACCAACCAGATCAACACAATACATATATAAACATAATCATATCCACATTTAATAATTGCTTCAACCATTATCCAGTCATCAATGCATTACCATATCAACCACATACTATGACCTCATGCACGAAAACTACCACCATGTCAATGTATACACAACAATATATAAGCACTGACATACATAACCAACGTACACCCATGATGACTACATAAAACAACTCACCCTCAAATTTTACTTGGAGACACCACTACAACTATGATCACCATCATGCATACACAACAAGCACTAGACCGCAAGCATGAAGAACACATACACAATTGATATGTATGCATTTTCAACACACACCTCCCATCCAGGCCAAAGGGTGAACCATGTTATGATACCACTCTGTAACTACCTCATCCCACATTTACCCAAGTTATCTGGTCCGCGGGTTAGAGATGTGATGAGATGCTACTATGATGTGATTCAACTCCCCATGTATATTTAAGGAAGGGGAACCAACCAAACACAACCAACCTAAACTTCTACACATGCTATAGAACCCTCAGGAGCCAGCCAACCCTTCCAAGTGATCAACCCCTGAGACAACTACACATCTAACTGAACTAGAGCCTTAGTTGCTCCCATGACATGGGAATGCATGCAACTGGGACCCTCCATTCACTCCCATAACAAGGGCATGCCAACGACTGGGGACTTTTGAGCCAGCAACCCCAAACTTTGTGCTACTCTTTTAGGGCTAGGTATCGAGCCACTTCCCAGAACTTGATGAAATTTCCAGAAATAAAAAATGACATCAAAACAATGATAGTAATGTGAATACTTGAACAAAGACTTGAGTTGACCCCTACTAGCCATGACATGCATTTCTTCAAACATGTCACAAATATTCATTCTACAAGTCTTATCAACGAATCTAAGCATAGGGGTCCCATACTTATCTGAGAATCACTAAAATCATTGATGCCTTATCACAATAGATGCATTATTATATTAGGTCATTTATTCATTATACATTCATTTACTAATCGAAACATGATGAGAGCCATACATCAAATCTATCATAAAACATATTCGTAACCAACATATAACCAACATAAATAACAAGGATATAACAACCATAAATACCACATATGAACTATTACATTGACACATGAAATACCAAGGAGAAGGAGATCTTATTAATGAGTGCATAGTCCAACTAGGTATGGGACTTCCATGTACCACCCGACCAAAGATTGGCTGAACCAAATCTCTTTTTCATCCAATCATCCCCATGCCCTATTCCAAGCATGAATGTGGGATCTCATGAAACAAATCAACCAGAGCTAAACTAGGGATTCTAGAGGCCAAACCAGCTCAACCCTCAAACAATGATTCCACCTCATGATTAGACATCATTAATCATCACCAGATTCGTCTCTACCAAAGCTATCCAAGGCTCGAGAGCATTTGTTCCAACCAAGGTTTCCAGGACTAGTAACTCAATCCACACCTGTTGTCGGACTTCCAGAGCATTTTTCCAACCATGGCTTCCAGGACTCATAACTCAACCCATCAAGGGCTTCTAGAGTGTTTGTCCAACCAAGGCTTCCAAGAACTAATAACTGAACCCATAACTAAAGGAACATGAGAACCAACCAGAAAACAAAGATAAAACACACAACCCCATGGCTATCTAGGAAATGGCAAGGGTAGGAATAATCACTGTCAATCTAGGTAATCATTTGTGTCAATCACATATCATAACCAATAAATCACATGCATATGCCATGCATGCAAAAACTGGCAAGGAAATTATACATGCAACTTCGTACCTGCAAGAAAAACTCATTGTAGTTGTTGATCCCAATGTCCTCTTGCACTTTCCTGCTCTTCCTTTTCCTTTTTGCTCCAAAATCCAAAATAAGCCATGCTCCTCCAAGAGTGCTCCAAGAAAACTATAAGTGTCCAAGAGTATAAGAGACAAAGAGAGTAGAATAGAGAGCTCCAAGCTAAAACTAAAAATAGTCTAAACTAACAAAAGTCATGAACTGGTCCTAAGAAGCATTTTTATTAATGAGGCCTCTAATTTCTTCAATTTTCCATTATTTTCCTTCATTTTCCTCCTCACATGCAACATGTGACCTTTCACCTTCCTTTTCTCCTATTTCCATTATTTTCATAAATAAAATGTCGATTAATTCCACTTTGCCTTTCCAAAGCCTTTGTCATTTCCTTTTCCAATTTCCATATCCATTAATTAATCACAAGTGATCCCCATCACTATGTTTTGGCCCAAAACTCAACTTGGAATACATGTCCCATGACCTTAGTTATTGCTTTTCCTTTATTAACTTTATTACATGGATTTTTAACTAGGGTTGTTACAAAAATGAAGGACATGGGTCTCATGCACTACTTCCTCAGAATTGAAGTATAACAAGGTGATAGGGAATGATTTGTCTTTCAAGGCAAGTATGCCAATGAGATACTTCAGAGGTTCCGAAGGGACAGTTGCAAACCCATGGGGGCACCTTTAGCTCCAACTGGAGTCAAGAGGATGCTGCTTCAAGTGAGGAAGTGGATGCTATTGTTTACCCGCAGTTGGTGGGTTCACCAATGTATCTTGTGAACACACGACCATATATGTGCTATGAAATCAACCAGTTGATCCAATCTATTGTTAGGCAAACTCAGTTATTTTAGATGGAAACTAAACATGTTCTACGGCACCTCAGATGCACTACCTAGTTTGTACTATGGTACAAACAGACATAGGGAGTGAAGCTATGTGGCTTCACAGATACAAATTGGACAGGGAGTCCATCAAACAAAAGAGTAAATTAGGTGGAATTTTCAGTGTTGGGTCCGTAGTAGTTTCTTGTTACAACAAGAAGGAAATATTTGTGGTGCTCATCCTGGCATAAACATAATACATAATTGCTAGTGAAGCAACATGTGAGGTGATCTGGATAAGAAATATACGTGTTGGATTTTTTGTTCAGATGATGGATCTAACTGTGATCTACTTTGATAATAAGAGTTGCATCAAGATCTCTAAAAATCATGTTTTTCACAATCGATCCAAGCATATAGATATCTGGTATCACCATTTATGGGACTCTATGCAGAGGTAGATAATGTTGTTCCAGTACATTTTGACAAAGGAACAAGATGTTGATATTTTCACAAAGGCCTTATCAAGAGGGAAGTTCGAGTTCCACACGTGCAGTTTAGGGATGGTTGATAATCCCTTTCTTGAGGAGAGGGAGTATTACAAATTGCAACAAGAAATTATCAATTTGATTTTGCCTTGATTAAATTGAGAAAATTCTAATTTCCACATCAACAGACAACTTCGTTGATGTTAAATTGTGTAACATGGCATGTGTCACCTAGTTTACTCAGTAAATTTGAGTTGGAGGAGTTAGAGTTCAATTCTGCATGTGTGATTGCTAATTTGTAGCAATCAAGAGCTGTGATCTCAAGTTGTTTTCAGTTAAAATAGTTCAACTTTTGGAGGAACTAGTGGAGGGTCAGTTAAGCAGTGGGACTTCAATCAAACTCAGTGATCATCTAGTTAATTGATCAATCATCCCAAAATAGTTATTTCATGTAGAGAATTCAAGTTACCGAGTTGAGATGGAGATTCCAAGGCAATGTAACATTAGTTGTAGACTAGTCTTGAGTTTACATTTGTTGCTTGCAGTGAGATGATCAACCTAAGGAATTGCACAATTCAAGTAGAAGAATTTCCTAAATAATAAGGGATAATTCCTCAAGGGACAACACAAGGAAATAAGAGCTCAAGTTGAGGAAAACTTTGACTAAGTCTGGGTCAAAGCCCTTAATTGAGCAGAGAGATAGGTTGTGCAATTGCAAGGTGAGCTCAGTTGAGAAAATCAATTATAATACATCTCTATTCATTTGATTAATGCAAGCAGGCATTGGAGCTTTTAGCAGATTTATTTCCCCACATAAAAATCCTTGTTGCATGTGTGTTATTTTTTCTTTCATGTATGATATTTTTTTTCTAAATTGTGAATTAATGTCCACAAAATAGTAGTGTAGGTTTGTGTTTTGTGATGTTTATTAAAACTCCATGAGCAGTTGCAAATATACAATCTAATTTCTACATCTAGAGGAGTTTCTATCCAAAAATTTACATTTAATTTTTTTTTTCACTCTTTGACTCAAGAACATATAAGCACGAAGAACATGCTTATCTAGAAAATAATAATAATTTTTCTTTTTATTTTCTTTTGATTTTTACATAAAATACACAATGGTAAAAATTATGAAAACCAAAACTAGTTACATTCTTCAACACTCCCTCTTAACTAGGGAGGTATTCACAATTTGTAGACCTGGTACAAGGATATTCTCAAACTGAAATATTCTCATAAGAAGAGTCAGATTGATAGGCCATTTGTAAACATCAACATTATGAACAACACTTTCATCGAGGCATAATCTGACAATCTCAACTTCATCTGAGAGCATTATGCAAGGAGGCTTTACGTGAGATACCACCACTGCAAGGAAAATACATTCTATTGGAGGTTATAATGGAGGTTTTTAGTGTTATTAAATTAGAAAAAAAAATATTAAAAAAACCTCCGCTACAACATCCATTTGTGGTAGTGGATGTTTTAGTGGAGATGATAATAGAACGTCATCACAACTAAAAACATATAGGCAACCAAAGGTTTTAATGAATGTATTTTTAGCAGTGTGCTTAATGGAAAAAAAGCATCAGTGCTCTACCACTATAAAAACACTAGTGCTATAAATTTAAATAAAATCAGTAGGGGGTTGAATGTAAACAACATCAGTGTGTGAAAAGTATACCTCCCCAACGCTTATGTATTAAACAAATTCCCCGAGAATTACTTTTCAGGAACTGAACCGGGGTAGGCAAAAAAAATTGCAGACCAGATGCTTTTCTTTAAATTTACAGCTTTAGTGCTAATGTATTGTAAAAATTGACCGGTGTGCTACTAACATAAAAGACTCGGTGTTGTTAATTTGAATAATGCACCAGGGGTGGAAAAAATATTTTGGAGCATCAGGGCATTGGTTTTTTGAAAGCATTGGTGCTTTAAGAACTACAATGCACGGGGAAATTAAATGCAAACAATGTCGATGGTTGAAAAGTATAATGCCCCATGTTATGCTCCTTTACCAATAGGTGTCATATTTCATGATTGACTGAATTAGCTCTGCAATATGTTCATACCTTTCCTTTTTTATAAAGGTTTCCATATTATGAAGATTTCAAAAAATAAAAAAATGAAAATAGGGTATACCCTAAAAGAAAAATCAAAGGGTGAAAAGATAAATGGTCAAAAGGAAAAAGTGAAAGAAATGAACCCCAAAGAAAAATGACCAGGAAAGTGTGCAAGTCCAAATGCCACTACTATTTCATGTTCTGTAAATAAAGTGTCATGTACAGCTTGTGGAACTCTTTGTCACAACTGATGAATGGTCAAATACTTCAATCTTGGCCAGTTCATGTTTGAATTTCCTGTTTATAAATAGAGAATAAAATCTGTCCAAACTGTTTAAACTTGGCAGATAAGTAGATAGGTAGAGAAGCAAAGCAACTCAACAGTTTAATATGAGCCTTTGGAAAAAATAAGTGCAGATCTAGATAGGCTTATCATGCTAAGAAAAGAAAATTGATGAGGGTTTGCCAGTCCAAATGCACCCAAAAAGAAGAAAAAATGTTAGGTACAGTAGGTTGGGTAGGCAGTTTTGGTGTTGCTGAAAGAAACTTGCGATAGGTTTTGTTTCTCAAAATTTTTCATCTTATTATTATCACAAGTACCATGGCAGGTGGCTGCATCCAGGTCAAGCAAAGCATGAATAACTCCCCTCCATCCTTTTCCCAATCACTTACTAATCTCCCCCAAAGACATTGAGATCTGCTCAATATCCCCAACTCACTTCATCTCATTTCATAAAAAGCCTAAGTAAAACCACATTCTTACTTTAGGCAAAAAGCCAAATTTCTTGTGTAAATCCCTGTTTTCCCTTTTTGCCTAAGTTTTCCAACATTATACTTAGCACCCATTTACTTTCAAAAAGGTTTCATGTTAACAAACTAACATTTATTATATAAATCCCTTGTATAAGTTACCCATTCCCATATTATTAATACATTAAAATCCCTATATTCTAATATTCCCGCCCTCGGTTGATATACAACCATATATCTATTTATCGGGATTTAAAGGTTTATTTGAAACTTTTAAAGACCTAACCTGCCGTGCCCGCAAGAATTAATTAACATCTGGTTAATTAATAACTTAAACCACAACCTGATAACCAATAAAATCGTGCCCGATATCATTAATTTAACGTTAATACGAGAGGGCCCCTGCACATTAACCTCCCTCTACCTCCATTGACCGCCAACCGTCAGATCTCGGCCCTCGCATCTGATGCTTGAGATCTATATCATGACCCCCTCCGCCGCCGAAGTTTACTGCGGGGGAAAGGGTGGTATTGTGCTCGTACTCAGGACGCATGTCGGCCTCCTGCCTTGTTCACGGCCCTCCCCATCAAAGCCACCTTAGCTCATAAGCGGTGAGGGGTGAAACCACTTACCGCCCTTCCGCTGACCTCCCGTTGACGTCACTGCCACGTCATCGCTAACGTCACCCTCCATACCCTCCACTACGCGACAAAGTGTCCCGTCATGATGACATTATCTGTTCATTAAACGCCAAAATCACCCTGCCAAACCAAAATTTCGCTAAAAAACATAAGAAAAGGTCATTTTCGTTATTTTTCTCTGCGAGAAGTCTTCCATACAAATTACGTCTGGTTCATTGTGGAAGCGTACAGTCCGCCACCCTGCCAGAGAAACCATGGCGAAACGCTCTTCCATCAGTCATTTCAACCTGCAATTGCACAATTCGTCTCCTTAAGCCAGGTATTTATCCGTTCGACCAGTTACCTTGTAAATTCCACTTTTCGACTGAAATTTCTACCTGTGAAACCAAACTCGAGTCAAGAGTAGTCTGTTTAGCCTGCAAAAACACTCCCAGACTTTCTGTTCAGTCCAATTCTCCACAACAATCCTAAATTCCAGTTTGAAAACACAAGAACCAAATATGGAAGCCCCCGTAGCCCTCAATGTCGCACCCATCAATGCACCTCATAAAGACTTGAACTTTCTACCCTTGGCCGACAAATATTTTCAAATAAAAGACTTAACTGGTGAAAGGAATCATCTGCAAAGCTTTTGCCAAATCAGAGACAACCATCTAAGCAACTCTGACATTTTTGGACTATGGGAATCAAACCTTCCCATGTACTTTCTTCCCTTAGTCCATGTTTTCCCAGACATCATTCACCATTACTGTGCCAATTATGACCCTATTCATAGAGTTGTTATGTCTCCTTCCAACACTGTCCTTTTCTCCATAACTGCTGAATCCATCAATGAGATGTTACATTTTCATTCCAATGAGCCTCTAGCTCCTCTTTCCATGGGATTTTTTCTTTAAAAAGCTTCTCAATTACCCAACTCAGAGATAACTCGCATTGCCCAGATGTTCATAATACAACCGCGTCAACCTATAGGCCCTCCTCCTTATTTGCACGCCTTTTTCACTGAGACTGGGAAACTCATTCTTGACATGATATCCTTGATTTTGGGATTTAGATCCAGTGAATTTGTGGATGATATCACCCTGGTTCTATTATCTATCTTTACTCCAGGACAGCCTCCTGCTGTCAAGTATGACTATACCACTTTCATTGCCAATAAAATCCATGCTCAGTTCATGAATTTGGAAAGGGAAGGTGTCTTCAAATACACATCTTATATACACCATTTGTTGTTATATTATCAGCCAGACAGCTTTCCATTTCCCATCAGGAAATTAGATTCAAAAGGAAACCGGAGGTCTGTGATCTTTTGGAGCTCAATCTTCCATGACTGTGACTCCCCTTATACCTATAATGAATTCATTGACTTATTTGTACACCCAGCCTCCACTCTGTTGATAGGAGCTCCCCCTCCTAGAATTTCTGGTGATATGAAGAAGATTTTGCAGCTTTCCAAAAACTACAGAATAGGTGACTGGTACCTCTACCAGAATCACACAGAAATCAGAATATATGGATGTCAACTTTGCCCCTTCAAGTTGCCTAGATATGTGCCCATGAGGTTATTTGCATTAGAATATTTTAGGCAGCTCATCCACGCAGATTTAACCCACTTTTGTGATGTAAAGAAGAAGGCTCAGCTGAGAATAAAAAACCAGTTTGGCCCTTATGTTATCCATGATAGGGATGCATGGAAAGATGTTGAACAGATCTTAGAAGACCACCTCAAATTGAAGAAGAGTTTTGGGTGGATGCCATATGATCCATGTAGTTTCGTACATGACAGAAGGGTAAGGTACAGACTGTCAGTGTACATACATCATAGGATCCCAGAAATTGAACAGTATGCAAATCAAGAAGAATGGGTAGAGGGGACCTTAGTTGAAGAAATTATTGAACAGGAAAAAATGGAAAAAGCTATGAAAGATCTTGAAAAAACTCTTGACCTGACTCTTTTGGACAGGTATTTTTCAAGATTCCTCAACAACCAGCAGTTGGAACATCTTTTGCTCAAACTTCTCAGCAGCCTGCACAAAGAACCAGCACATCAATCACAGGCACCTCAAAGGGCAAAGAAGTGGAAACTACAGAGCAACCAATAATGACCAATCAGCGAGGGGGGTCTAGAGAGCAGGAACAAGTGCAAATTCCTCCAACCCAATCTAAGGCAGCTGAAATCCTAGCTCTACAAACTCCTCTAAATGAGGAAAAAGGCAAGAAGAGAGACAGAGAAGAGGCCAAAATTATTAGTGGACCTGCAGAGCAACCGGGTGCAAAGAGGCAGAGATTGGATCCTCTGTTAAAAGAGGAAATCATTTAAGAAAAAACAGACAACCTAAGAGGTGAGAGGGTAATCAGCCAACAGACTTCCCCAGTGGTAGATACATCAACTAGCTCACACAGGCAAGAGCTAGAAAGGAAGCATAGTGTTGAGGTGTCATCTACCAGGCCACAAGGCAAACAGCCCTCTGACATCAAACGGACCTTCACAGAGATAAAGGCCAGGAATGATCCCGTGAGAATTGAAATTTATAATCAATACTTAAAAATGGCTCCCTCAACCCAGCAAAGATTGATGTCTGAACATGACATCAAAGAAGGGAAAATGATCATGAGTTATTTTAAGCCGAAGGTGCAGCAACCCCAATCTGCAGCAGATTATATCAGGACAAACTTAGAGGTCCTAGCTAAAGATATTAACCCCTTAGACCAGATTGAGCTCCACAAGCAGACTGGAGAAATGGTTTATTATACATTGGATGACAAAGCAATGCTCGCGCACCAGTTGCAGAGTTCCTTAGACAACACAACTGCTCAGTTAGATTGGGAAAAATATTCTTATGTGGCCAAAGATAACATAATCAAATCATTGGAGAGATCATTATGGATTTGGGACATGACCCCAACGATGCCAAGGGCATAAAGGCACTAATCAAGAAAAAGGAAGAGGACATTGCTACCCTGAGGAAACAGTTGAAGTTACCTCCTTCATGAAACCCTCAGACTGCAGAAATAATAGACCAAAATTTAGAGGAAGACATGATGGACTTGCTCATGAAACTCAATGAAAGACTGACTGATACTGAGCAGGCACTTGAAAAAGTATTAAAAGAGAAGCAGGGAGAGTCGACCTCCCAGCCTCCTGAGGTAATTTCTATAGTTACAAGTGCAGTCCCCTCAACAACTGGAGCAGCATTGGCCCCAAGTGTCCCAGCAGCTACAGCAGCAGTAATCACAGGTACAACATCAACAGGAGCAGCACCAGGCCGTAGTACAGGTATGAGCACAGAAGAGTTGATAAAAGCCATGAAAGAATTGAAACTCCAAGTGTTAGAGCTAAAGTAAGTAAAGAAGAAGTTGGCAAACGTAGAACAAAGTTATGATAAATCCAGAATTAATGTGGCAGAGAAAACAAGAGAGGTTAAAACATTGCAGAACAGAGTCAGAGCATTATAGAAGGATCTCACTATGGAAAAGCCTCTAGCAGAAATTAAAGGAATCATTTGGACCAACATCACTCAATCCCTTAGTGATGTTTGGCCATCTATCCAAACTATTTATGAGCAGATTGACTTGGGGAATGCAGCACATGGTGAAATCCAAAAAGCAAGAGCTTTATTAGGACAAATGCCTGATCAAGCCAACAGGCTCATTCACTTTTTGAATTATAGAAACAGAGAACAACTGGAACAACTTGGCATCCTAGACAGGACAGGCACAATTTTGGATATCAAAAGAGTTCTAACCAAGAAAACTCTAATGCAGAATTTAGAAAAAAGATGCCAGGATATGCAAGTAGAAATCAATTCTTTCATGCAAAGATTTACAATTTTGTAGGATAAAGGACTACCAAGTCTTTTAGGGAATAATGACAGGCTAATGAGACACATATATTACATACATAAGTTGAACACTTATGTTGTTGATCAAGTTAATACATCAACAAGTGCTTCAGGAGAAAAAGCACTCCCCTTAGGCCAAAGTATCTATGATAATTTAGAGAATTTATTTTATATTGAACATGAGGTGAAACATATGTTTCATCTGCAGCCTAACTTTGTCAGGTATACGGAAGCTGATGAAACCTCGAGGAAGCTTTAGAGGCATAAATTGCCAGATCAACAATGGTGGGAAGTCATGTTGGGGATTTTGTGAATATCTCTTAGGTAAAACATATATTCTGAGCTATTTTTCCATGATATAGATGAACACAGATAAACAAGAATCAAGTGGGTCAAAGCGTATCTGATCAGGATTAAAAGCATATCAGACAAAGACGCAGCAACAAGCACAGAGTACCAGTGGAAAACAACTGTGAGCCGACTCGCAGCACCTACCTCCGGCACATCCCATAAAGATGGAACGGCCAGCACAGCATCAATTTATTGTTCCCCTATTTTCGAGACTGTTCGTCTCTATCTCTTGTAAAAGAAGCATTAATTGTCATCAGATATTATCTTCTTCAGATATTTTGTAAGATATTTTGATGTTTTTGTATAAATACCCCCCAGACGAAGTATTTGGGGTTGGTTGGTGGGTGTTCATAGTTTCTGACTGTAATACTGAAGTTTTCTGGAATAAAAGGCTGTTGGAACCATTTTTGTTTGGCTTACTGAATGAGGAATTGACGCTGAGGACCATGTTACAAAATTCTTGAATCATCTTATGGATCAATAAGTCCCTTCTAACTTGTGTTTTACAGTTTCTATGTTTATTATATCATCTATGTTTCATGATCTCAATAATAAAGAAAAAGAATAATTCAGAATTTGCTTGACTGCACTCTATCTTCAATCTTTGTTGTTTTCTATGTTTTCTTTAGAATTAGAATAAACAGTGAATTCTTAATTGCTCATGTTTCCCCTGATTCTTTCATCTTGAATATTTGCTAAGGAATTCTTAATTGCTCCTTAGTAGTAATCATCCATTTTCCCTCTGTCAAATATGATTAAGGATTCTTAAGTGCCCTTCACCCAATTGACTACATTCCATATGCTTTCAGCCTATAAATTGTTCCATATTTGAGTACCTTGCTCTGTGATACCTCCTCTGATAAGAAACCTAATCCAGGAAGCTATCCTTCTTTGACTCCATCATGCCCAATGGACTGAAACTCTTCAGTTTTACCTCACTGTTCTATTGAATCTCCATTCCTCCAACCAAAACTCAAAACAAAACCCTTGTTCTTCATATCTAGCATAATATATCTCAAAACAAAGCTAAATTATAAAGAGAGAGCCCTCTCTGGATGTAGATTGGCTAGAATATGTATCTAAAAGATTGGTCTGTGGTTACCTCGGCTGTATTCCCTTTCTTACAACTTTTGGGAACAACCTGAGTGATAACATCATTGGCGACTCCGCTGGGGAACTGAATAATTCTTTGTTACTGTTGTTTACTTCATAAGCTATAGATGGAGCCTTGTTAGGCCCCTATACTACTAGTTGTTATAGACATTTTTGTGCCTTACAGCATGGAGCATGAAATGTCAATAATCTGAGGGATCCAAAGTCCCTAAACATGTTGTTCTTACCCTTAGAGGAACAAGGTCAGCAAACCACAGCACTACAAATCAGTTCTCCACTGAAAAACACTCAAAAACAGGTAAATTTTGGATCAAAGCAGCTGCTCCACTAAGCATCTGCGCTGAATGACAAAAGCTCCATGGTGTACGTGCGCTGCATAGCAAGTGCAACAAAGGCTACCTGCGCTGGGCGTACTTTGACATGTGGAGGAATCTTTTCTCAATGTGCCAGTGCCCAGGAAGCTTCCAAAATGACACTTGGATCAGAAGATTCACCTAATGATGAGTAAAGAGGTTCTAAAACTCCAAGTGGAAGGTAGAAACTCCGAGTGGACTCAAGGACTGAAGAACAACTGGAGTTGAAGGACAACAAGTCACACATCAAGCTGACTTATCTTCACTCCAAAACTCTATATAAGGATCTCATCCCATGGGATCTGGAGGCCGGAATTTTGTGCAAAGAATTGTTGTTGGTTTACAGTTGAGAGTATTGGGTGATTGCTCGAGGGAGGTGAAGAGGAGATTTCTTTCCGTCGGGAAGGTGATGCTGGATTGGACCTCTTATGGTTGTATTACCGCCTGAACCTTACTTTCTTCCATTAATAAAGCATTTGAGGTTCTTCTATTCGCATGTGTTTCAATGATGTGTTGTCTTACTTGCGTATTTGATTTATGCTAATCCTTGAATCAATTATGAATGCATGCCTCTTGTAGTTTCCTTTTCTCGTCTTGTTTGTAGGATCTTGTGTAGCTGGGCCCGTGAGAAGACTTGGAGCTGGGAGCAAGCGGCAAAGAGAGAAGATTGGATCGACCATTTGCGCAAGACATCGGTAAGTGGATCTCTTCCTTTCCTCTCTTGCATGTCATAAAGAAGTAATCTTAGATAGCTTTGCTTCGGCTGTTGCTAAGGAACTATCACCCTTAGAGTGGGATAGGGTCATTCCGTGTTGGATACTTTTCCCCACAACAGACTGGCGACTCCGCTAGGGATCGTGTCTTGTTGGTAGCTTGTGTTTCTTGCTATTCATTTCCTAAACGAAGGGAGTACCGAATCGAACTGCATTCGAATCCTTCGAATGCAAAGTAGAGGGCAGCTACTCTAGCTCAGTGCTGGGCATGTTTATGATTTAAAGAGCTGATCCACAAGGACTCTTTTTAGCTCTTTGTGATAGTGTTCATCTTCCTTTAATCATCCTCTAGTGTATACTTGAATGATAGCCTCTGATTTGGCCAAAAACCATTGATTTTTGAGCAAACTGTGACCGGGAATCTGAGAGAGACGAGAGTTGTCTCTTCAGTGCAGCTGCAGCAAAGGCTACCTGCGCTGCAACGCAGGTCCCAAAGGGGCTACCTGCGCTGCATGTCAGATTGACAGTGCAGCACCTGCGCTGATCCAATTTTGCCTTGTGCAACTGGGGTTCCCCACTGTCTGTTGCCCAGTTTTCAATATTGTTTTTGCAGCCTGTTGTCAACCTGTATACCCAGCTGAAACTACCTTTCTTTACCTTCATTTCGCCTCAGTTGTATGAAGAAACCGTGATTGTTCTTATTGTATTTCTTGCTTTCATTCACAGTTTCCCGTAGCGAAAGTGAACTAGTCTTGCTGTGACCTCTTGGATCTAGACCTGTGATAAAGTGTCGTTGTGATTCTAAGAGCTAGTTTATTGCTGTTCATAGCTGCTTGAACATTTGCTTTCATTATATGGTTCGAATTTCAGTATTTCTTGTGTTGAAACGAGTGAATCTTAAGGTGTTCTTTTGATTATTGGACAAAAACTTGTTTGCTTTCGCTTGAAATTGAATTCGAAATTATACAACAGCTTTCTTTTTGTAATACATCAACATTAAGGAAGAAGAAAAGAAATACTTGCATTGTGCATGTGCATTTTGACAGTTTGCATGTCGATTTAGGAAAGTGCATCAGTGTGTGCTCTATGATCTGTTTGAAAAGATGATGTCTTTCTTTTCCCTCAGTAGTTAAGATTTTCATAAGTTGAAAGAATTGAAAAAGCTTGCTTATCATTCTTAGACTGCATTTAGGAGTTGTATCATACATCACGTGGTGATCCATAAAGGCAAACTGCTAAGCAAGATCAACCTAAAAAGAACTGAATTTATCTAACAACGCTTTGAAACATAACGAAACACAGTAGAGGTCTAGGTAGAGACGTGTTCCGGCGTCGTTAAACATAGTGACCGTCGATCTCTACGAAGGTGGGTGATTCCTCCTGAGGGACGATAGCACTAATACGGACTTGTGCACCCGCGTACCGTCGCGTATATTGGGGGACCCCTATAGGAACAAAGCCTTTATCCATAGGAAGCCGTGTCGGCCGCCCTACTGATCGCGATGCAGTGAACACAGCATTCACGAAGATCGACCACTCGTACCGTAAAACGTATTCTGTGGTTTCGCGAAAGGTTTGGCACACCCTCTGCCTAGAACTCCAGAGTAGTTTCTTTTGGCCTTTTTCAAACTCTATAACTGAAAAAGTCCATCCGAGCATTTGTCACTTCGGGCTCGTTAATACATCGAAGGAGACTAGAGTCATCTTTAGCTTTTTCTCGACTCTTAAAAAGTGAAAAAGCAAGTTGTGTCTTAAAAAGCGTCTAAAATTAATTCAATTCGAAAACACATTTTACCCTGTGCATTGTTGGTTGATCAAGTAATCCGCAACCATGGAAGAAAGTCAATCGATGAACCGTCGTTCGCGGAGGCGTACGAGTCAACCGTCTTTGTCTCCGGAATCGAAAACAACCCGGGCAAAGCGATCTCGTTCAACTGGTTCCAAATCTCCTGTCAAAATTAGAACAAGTGTTCCGACGACGTCTGAGGTTCCGGTTACTCCAAACATTTCTGGAAACCCTGCCCCTATTGAAGAAGTTCAACAGCCCCAGAAGGACAGTAACACTGATCCTAGTCTGAGAGCAAATACTTGTGTTACTGAATCAGTTCCATCAGTGATCGGTTCAGAGAGTCTTGCTCCTCAAACAACTGTCGTTGTCGAAACAACCCCTTCTTCGGCACCAGAAATATTCTACGGACCTGACGGTCTTCCTCTTCCACCCGGTCTGATCGCAATAGAAGAAATTGTAGAAGATCCGCAAGCAACTACTCCAACACATTTTGGAGCAGGGATCACTCTACTTCCTACTGCATCAGAAGCTAGCCTATCACCCAGAGAAGTTCCTGAAGAATCACTAGGCAATCTACTGGATAGACTCAAAATGTCTGAACAACCGTCAACATCTAGGACTGTGCCAAATGACACAGCGACAGCAGAACTCCCTGCAGTCATTCCGACAATGTTCGCCGGCATGCCATCTGTCCCTAACTCTCAACAGCTGGAAGGGGTCCCTTCGGGGGCCATGACGACAGTATGGTCTGTTCCTGTTTGTTCTCCCGGGATAATACCCGGTAACTCCTATGTTGGAACTCAACAAATTGATCCTTTCGGGAATCAGTTTGGGCAATCTGGTCCTCGAGGTGTGATAAATCCCCTCGATTCCGGACCACCACCGTATGGGGGGCAATATGCCTTTTCGTTACCCCCTCCGGGAGGTTACCCATACGGGAGTTCACAACCGTATTCAGGTTATACTGGAATAAATACAAGTGGTTGGATACCTATGCTACCCCAGCAACCAAGAGTTGTGTACTCTATGCAACAACAAATGCCTGTGACGAACATCCCGACGACACCAGCGATTGTAACCGTGTCGCAAGTTCAAACGATGCCTGTTGTATGTCAACCTCAGTTTCCTCAGGTTGTAATGCAACAGCCCTTTGACCCTGCGACTCAACCACAATCGCCAGCTGACGGGGCGGCACAAGCACAAACGGGTACCATTACCCCTCATCTTGGTCCAGTGGTTAGTATAGCACAACAACCCATGGTGTCACAACCATGGTTGGTGCAGTATCAACAACCGCAATTCCAGCAAGTGTACCAAGGTACCGAGTAGCAGATTTTTGCGAACAATGGACAACCGTACTTACAATACGGTCAAAACCAACCACTCTATAGTGGAGTAGTCCATCAACCGTATCAATCATATCAGCATCAATTGCATTATACCGGTATGCAAAGACCAACTGCTCAGGCGATTCCATCGTATCCTGGGTACGCTTCACCTAATCTGAGTCAACAGCTGCCATTCGTGGCAACTCTAGAGTTACCCGATTTACATCGGTTGACAAACGATCCGATTGCCTACGCCCCTTGGTGGCCAGCGATTCCTCACAAACTTCCCTCGGACATTCCTAAATTCAATGGAAATCCAGGTGAAGACCCGTCGAATCACGTCATGACCTTTCATCTGTGGTGTTCATTGAACACTCTGAACGATGATTCGATAAGACTTCGCCTCTTCCAGAGGACATTGACAGGTCCGGCGGCTAAATGGTATATAGAATTGCCAAGAGCCTCTTTCGACAATTTCAGCTCCTTAGCCACGACTTTCTTAACCCATTTTCAATTACCTATCAGGTATGAAACAGGAACCGAGATACTGACCAACTTCAAACAGACGACAGCCACTCACATATCTGATCACATACATGAGTGGCGTTGCCGTCGTAGGATGGTGAAAACATACGTTCCTGATCAGCTATTAGCCGAATGGTTTATAAAGTCATTACTTCCGGCTATAACGGAAGATGTGGCCAAGGGGGGGGTCGTAACAGAGGAGCAAGTGATTGCTCGTGCTCAATATTTAGACTTGGTATATACTCAGTCTGGCACGCTCTACGACAAAATACCTGATGCCCCAGACCTGAATTTTCAATTCCTCCCCCCCTAAATCGAATATTGACTCTCATGCCGGAGATGGCGTGATTGGCACTGCAAGCGCGAAGTCGAAAAAGGCTTCACCTCAGAAAGCCCGTAAGACTTCAGATCGAAATGCCCATGAAGAGATTCTTGCTTCGGAAGTAAATGCCATATCAGCAGATAAAGGCAAAGAAACCAATCAACCAGGAAGCAAGAAGAAGCAAAACAAAGGGAAGAAGAAGCAACAGGATGATCCGTCACCTGAAAAAACTTCTTCGAACTCTCCTGAGAAAGGGAAAAAGAAATGGCCCTGTATGATATGTGACGAAGATCACAAGACATCAGAGTGTCCGTACAAAGCTGAGCTCAAGAGATTCTTTAAAAGTCCAAAGAACCCAGCTGTGTTGACAGATCCATTTCCCAATCCAGGTCAAAATATGGTTGATAGTGGAAATGCTTCCCCGTCGCAAGTGCTGATGTTATCGATCTCCAAGCAGCAGAATGATGCTTTGATTTCGACAAGGAACAAAGATTACGGGAATCCGCAACTGTCAAACGAAAAAGGTAAAGATCAACCTAGTAGTTCGACAACGACTTCGACAGAAGTTGTCCCACCCATAATGCCAGAATTAACGATAAAACCACCTAAGGGTGTAGTACACAAGTCGACTTTTAATCCTCGTGCCAGAGCGGCGCAGCATTATAACATAGTAGAAGATTTGGCTCAATCGCCATCCGCTATGTCGACCCTAGAAGTACTACAAAATTGTCCATCCCAAAGGCAGGCATTGTTATCGGCAATAGGGGGGGTTGATCCTAAGGATTCCAATCTTGTGTCCTTTGATCACAAAAGGTATGACCCTCAGTTACCAGCTCAACTAGCTTTCCTTATTCAAGTGAAGGCCCTCAACAAAACTGTTCACAGAACAATTATTGACGAGGGGGCATCTACATGTATTATGTCGATGAACTGCTGGAAAACGCTAGGGTCACCAACCTTGTCGAGATCTTCGAAAACACTAAAGGCTTTCGACGGTAGGACATATACCCCCTACGGTATCCTAAGTAACTTAAAAGTTGAACTAGGTGGAAAAACAGTAGAAATTGATGTTGAAGTCATAGATGGGAATCTGGATTACAACATCCTACTGGGAAGACCATGGATTTATGCCATGGCAGCTGTCGTGTCGACTTATTTTAGGAAGATCGCATTCCCGTTTGAAGGAGGGATTACGGTCATCGACCAACAGAACTTCCTCCTTAATGGTTCACAAGTTACGGGAAGCATTCCCATGATCCATGAAAGCGACCATTCAATTCAAGATATAGGAGTAGGCCTGTTGAAAGACCCCACGATGATGGGGACTTTCTCGCTACCAAATCATATGTACATAGGAAATGTACCATTGGTGGCTACCTGCAACATGATATCTTCCACGAAGGTCGCAAAAGACAAAGTCATCATGGATCGTGCAATGGTTTTGCACCCAAGCCCAATCGAAATATTGTAGCAATCAATGTTTCAGGCATGGGAGGCGAGCCCAAATCAACGCTCGTCAAGCGTTTGGGTAGATAGGTCAAGAGAATATGGTACCCCTTTGGATCCCTGGTCACGAGTGCATGCAAGTGACGAAGGAATCCTGCGGTCAATGTTGATTGAGGGGACACCATGGGAAGACAACCACCATCGTTCCCTTCCTCCGGAAGATACTCAAGGCGACCTATATCACCCTTCAGTATTTGAATTCCTAACAAATACTGTAAATACGGTGGACTCCGAGAGAAACCTATCCAATATAGAAGAAACTATAGCCATAAATATCTCGACCAAAACAGACATTGTAGAGAATATTTATGTCGGCAAAGGTTGTTCCCCTTCAGAACAAGAAATATATAAAGCTCTTTTCCGCGAATTTAGAGATGTCTTTGCCTGGTCATATGATGAAATGCCAGGCATTGACTCGAGTATCGTTGAACATGAAATTAAGATGTATCCTGATGTCAAACCAGTAAGACAACGGCTTCGGCAGGTACACCCCAAGAAGGCCGCTGCCATTAAAGCGGAAATTGAGAAACTTCTCCATGCTGGTTTCATCTACCCGGTTCCTCTAACCGATTGGGTATCGAATATTGTCCCTGTTATGAAAAAACAAGGAACAATACGAGTGTGCGTCGATTATAGGGATGTAAATCAAGCCTGTCCAAAGGACAACTACCCTACACCCTTCATCGACCAGATAATTGATGAATGCGCCGGATGTGAAATCTTTTCGTTTATGGACGGATTTTCGGGTATAATCAAATTAATATCCGCCCACAGGACCAGTCAAAGACTGCATTTATTTGTCCGTGGGGCACCTTCGCTTATCGAAAATTACCCTTTGGTTTAAAGAACGCAGGAGCGACGTTTCAGAGAGCAATGAATTATGCTTTCCATGACATCAAGAACATCGTTCAACCTTATCTTGACGATCTTCCGGCTCATTCGCAAAAGCGGACTGATCATCCGCAGCATTTAAGAGCGATATTTCTACGTTGCCGACACTACAAGATAAGACTCAATCCGCACAAATGTGTGTTTTGCGTCGGTTCTGGTCGTTTACTTGGCTTTATAGTCTCCAAGGATGGAATTCGTCTCGACCCTTGCAAGGTGCAGGCAATCATTAATTTGCCTCCACCTTCGAACTTGCTTCAGATTCAGAAACTCCAAGGGAAAGCAAACTTTCTGAGGAGGTTCATTCCAAATTACGCAGAACTTGCTAAAGGTTATACCCGTCTCCTGAAAAAGGATGTACCTTTCGTCTGGGACCAGGTTGCGCAAGCTTCCTTTGATGCTCTGAAAGAAGCGCTAGTAAAAGCATCATTAATGTACGCCCGAACTATCAAAGAGACTTCAACCTTTATCTGGCTGCAACAGATACGACCATTGCAATGGTTTTAGTTCAAGAAGTCGACGGAATTGAACACCCTATATATTATTTAAGTAAAAACTTAAATGATACAGAAAGTAAATATTCTCATGTTGAAAAGCTAGCACTTGCTGCTGTTCAAGCGATACAAAGATTTCGACATTATGTCCTCTTCAGGAAGACCACCGTATTGTCAGATTGCAACCCCATGACTTATATACTGTCGCGACAGTTGCTTGGGGGCAAATATTCAAAGTGGATAGCTATCCTTCAAGAGTTTGATCTGGAATTTGTGAAATCCAAATCAAAGAAAGCTTTAGTTTTCGCAGAATTATTATGCGATCTCCCATCATCGTCCAACGATGAAACGTCCAAAGAATCAATCGTGGACGAAAGTTTGTTTCTGATATCAGCAAGTGATGAGTGGTATGGAGATATAATAGTTTATCTCCAAACCCAAAAGTTTCGGCCAGACACCTCTCACTCAGAACAAAAACGCATTCGATACCAAGCAAAAGACTACATGATCGTCGGTGATACGCTTTACCGTCGTGGTGTCGATACGGTCCTGAGAAGGTGTCTAACCCATGAGGAGGCCGAAAAAGCCCTGAATGAATGTCATTCAGGCACCTGTGGGGGGCATCAATCTGGATATGCTACAGCACAAAGAATCTTACGAGCAGGATACTTCTGGCCAACCATGTTCAAAGATTGCATAACCGCAGTTAGAAGTTGCCATGCATGTCAGATTTTTGATAGCAAAACCAGAAGACCCCCCGCTCCTTTACAGCCAATAATAGCTGTGGGGCCTTTCGCCAAATGGGGCATCGATTTCATGCAATGTAACCCCACCTCGACCGGGGGGCATGGGTATATTATAGTCGCAGTTGACTATTTTACCAAATGGGCCGAGGCGATGCCTACATTGGATAACACTGGTGAAACAGCAGCCCTATTCTTTTTTAATCATGTAGTCGCCAGATTCGGCGTACCACAGGCCATAGTAACAGATCATGGATCGCATTTTCGCAATCACATGATGGTTGAATTAACTGCCAAACTAGGATTGTCTCACGACAGCTCTACTCCGTACTATCCGCAAGCTAACGGACAAGTTGAAGCGATCAACAAGGTCCTGAAGCGCATGCTGCAAAGGATGGTGGGGGTTCACAAAAGAAGATGGCATTTGATCCTGTACTCGGCTTTGTGGGCCTACCGAACATCGGTAAGGAATGCCACTGGGTTCACACCGTTTCAACTGGTGTATGGCCTGGAGGCGATCCTACCAATCCAGTGTGAAATTTCGTCCCTTAAACTCGCAATTGATCTCCTCCCCGGAACCTCGGAAGAAGAAGCTCGTTTCTTGGAATTAATCCAGTTGGATGAAACCCGTCATGATGCCGCCTTGGCCAACGAAGCCCACAAGAAACGAGTCAAAGCGCAGTTCGACAAAAATGTCAAACACCGTGTCTTCTCGGAAGGTGATTTGGTCTTGCTTTATGACCAAGAATCCGATAAATTGGGAGCTGGGAAATTCAAGTCCTTATGGATGGGCCCTTATATTGTTAAAAGTGTGTTAGCAAAAGGTGCCTACGAGTTGGTAGATTATGACGGAGTTCCACTGGCGCAACCCCGTAACGGGTTGTACCTTAAACGTTACTATGCCTAATAGTAACCTGTATGCTTTTGTTACATTTTTGTTTTCGCTAAAGCGTTTGTTCCGGTTTAAGTAATCCGCTTTTTACACTTATTGCAGATGTCAAATCCATTGGAACCGTGGGTTGGATATGCTGACGGAGCGAGTCGTAGTTCGAGGAACCTATCCTCTGCAGCATGGGCCATTTTTGACCCAAGCGGCGAGTTAGTGAGTTTCAGGGGGGTATGTATTGGTCAATCAACAAATAATATCGCTGAGTATAGCGCGTTGATAGAGCTCCTCTCTGATGCCATCACCCATGGCATACGCTGGCTAGTCGTCAGGCTAGACTCACAGCTCGTGGTACTACAGCTCAATGGTACCTACTCTGTCCGAAATCCAGCTATTTATCGCAAGTTCCTAAGAGTTAAAATCTTGGAAAGACAGTTTGATTTTATCCAATATCAACACATTTCCAGAAACTTAAACACATTAACCGACTCATTAGCAAACTATGTGTTAGATAGACATTTGCAAAATTGATAAAAAGAGAAGCATCATCGATGTTTCATACATGGATCACATAAAAACTGGAATAAACCCCGAAAATCAAAAATATATATAACTGTTTACAGTTTACATATAATGTTCTGTAATCAAGACAAAATCGGTCATACGACCCCAAAACTCAAAAATGGCTAGGGGGCACCCTAGCCTAGTGATGCTCATGATAACATGCCACGGCCTGTGCGATCATGCGCAGAAGACGAGACCATCGTCTAGGAACACCAGCAGTATGTCGCTGCAATCGTAGAGGCAACTCATCGATCCGTACATCCAGAATCCCAAGGGTAAGACCCTCGACCTGTTCCTGCACAGCTGCAAGAGTCTCGGCCAAGTCAAGGTCACGGAGAATAGCTCTCCCAGGAGCCTCCCCTGCTGGGGCAGCGGCCGGAACTCTCGGACGAACTGCTGGACGGACGGGGCCCACATCTGCATGCACACATGAGTTTGATTAGAGTCTTGAAAGAGTAAAGCACAAGGACATTATAAATAAAAGACAGTAAACAGTGATAAGGTCAAAATATTTACCAAGATCACCCCACTGCTCGCCGTCCGGTAGCACCAAATCCGGATCGCCTCGGAAATCCATGCCAATATATGGATACTCGGAAAAAGCCATATCCTGCCGCTCGAACCACCTAAAGAAGGCATCAGTAAAAGTAATCTGGGATTGACCTGCGTGTCTGGACATGTGGTCAACCCACCTCTGCATGCGTGGCTCAGTAGGAGATGGCAAGTCGAGAACAATATACTGAGGTTGCATCAGGGGTATCTTCTCCAAAGCGAAGCGGTCAAAACTGAACCGAAGCCAAAGTTCTTCAGTTTCCCGTCCTTTACTTTGGTCAACTGGTTTTTCATCTGAACCAGTACTGCATCACACCAGTTAAAAACTTTCGGCTGAAGACACTCCAGGGCGTGCTGCACATAAGACCTGTTGGCAACATGAGGGGATGCGCTGCCGGCCATCCTACAAATCGTGTACAGAATAGACCTGAGAGACCTGTCAGTGATATCACGGATAGAAACCTTGCCGTCTCTGCTCGGCTGGGACCCCTCCCTACAATACTGACGGATATAATCTTTCACGGAATCGCTCCCTCGGGCCAAACCAGACAAGGAAATGGGGGCACCCCGCCTTGACAACCCAGTCAAGAAGTAAATGTCCACTATGGTCAAAGGGATGGACTTGCCCCTAATCTGGAACACTTGGTTAACAGGATCCCAAGCATCAAGCAAGTACTGCAGTAAACGTATCTGTGCCCTCATGCTAGATATGCGGAAGAATTTTAGCAAGCCACAGTTCCGCAACGCGCTCACGGTAACAGGATCATGGAGGGCAATCATGTCCTCCTCTTCATGCTCTCGTTCTCGCCACGTAAGAGTCATTCTGCTCCAATAAACTCTGCAAAACAAACAAGAGGAGGAGTAAGATCCCTGACTCGGTAAAGAAAATGGCAAAATTCTCATGAAAAAGAGTGCAACCAAGAAGTTTTCTGCACCCAACGCAGGTAGAGAAGGGTCTCACCTGCGTTGGGGGACAAACTGCCTTTGAAAATGAAAACCCCCAACGCAGGTTTCGATATGGGGCACCTGCGCTGATGGCAGAGCGCCCTAGAGAAACCCCAGGGGCTCATGGGGGCAGGAAAACAAGCATAAAACTGAGAAATAAGACCATGAAAAGATAGAGTTAGGGTTTAGCTCCTACCTGGTGGAAACGACGCTGAAAATCGTCCACAGAATCTCCCGAAATCAGCTGGTGAAAAATCGAGAGGAAGAGGCACCTCCAAAGCTCCAACAAACCAAATGCACATGAAATGGTAAAATGAGAGGTAAAAACATCTTTTAATTGCTTTTTACGTAGTTCAAAGTGAAATATTAGTATTTTTACTTCATGTTATCCGTTTCTAACAAGTTTGTTGCAGCAATTGATGAAACAGTACTATCTCTGGAAAAGAAAAACTAGTCATGGTAAAATATGAATTTGACCTTATCAAACGAGCAGTTTTGGCAAAGTTCATGCTCGTTAAAAAATAAACGCAAGATCCGAGCAGTTTTAACGCAGAATTCATGCTCGTTAAAAAATAAACATAAGCATGTGAGCAGGCTTCCCCCCCAGAGTTCAAGCTCATCCAAAAAAAAATGAACCGGTAAATAACCATTTGAGACCGTAAATTCATCAGCCATAAAAGCCTTGGTCGTGTTTGTGCACCGTCACCTCCACTTTTCATTTGGCCGATCATTCACATCCACTTGATTGTTTACCTATTTTGAGGAACAGCTGCGAAGAGTGATTTCACCTAGCCATCCTTGTGACACTGCCGTGATTGGAAAATTCCAACCTGGAATCTGCTACTATCCCTGTTTATCACTCGTTCCTCAAGATACGAGTCTTCTTTGAGCTCTTTTCACTGACTCGTAAAATATGAAAAGTTTGCCGAGTTTTGGCCTTCCAGCTCGTTAAAAGGACCGGAAGAGCTATCCCTACTCTAGATTTTAATCTTTTTTGGACCTGAGGGATTATTGCACAAAAAGATCGAGCGCTTGTCTAGTTCGGCTCGATAAAGATATCGAACATTCATCCCTTCTGTATTGTTTTATACTTTTTCGGACTTAAGGGATTAGATGACGAAAAAGGACCCCTGGAGTCCACTTTATGTACCCTTTTCAGACTCTCTAAAGATGAAAAGGACCGAGTTGTCTTTGTCGCTGGGCTCGTTAAAAATATTAGATAGCGACAAACTTGTCTTTAGACGAGAACGAGTTTCCCTATCGTTAAGCTCGTTAAAACATAGCGATGGGCTTGCCCAAAGGGCAGGTTATAGAACAAGCATATGTTATCCTCCTCAAGCTTGAAAAAAATAAATAGGTACTGGTCAGAAATGACTGGGGAAAAATTGGGAAGAACCTCAAAGCTTAATGGTAGCAAGTCGCTCTTGAACATGACACTTTTGCCTTCGTAAATATCGGGTTGGGTTATTATCATTCACCGGTCCCTTCACCATGGTCTCGCCATACCATCCATACATGGGGTAATGCTACCGATCCATCACATCAGTGTCGTTATATGTTCAAGAGATGTCATTCAGAAAGTGTCAACCGGGTCCCATCCACTACCATACATCATCTTTCGTCCTTCCATGACCGCCACCCTGAATCATATTTCACAGATCGTTTTCACCATCATCACTAGCTCCGTTCCGTGTCACTGATGTGGGATTCATTAAGGCCCTCCTTTGACGGATCACTTCTTGTCGACATCAGCTCACTATCCAAGAAGTTGATCTAGGAACACCCCCTCAGTACTTTGAAGCTTGCATGCCTCAATGGCAAGTTTCTCACTTCCGGCGATAGGTATACATTAATGACCTTCGACCGGGAGACTTTGCGTGGTGTTCGACGTCAGATCCTATATTCACGCTACGTGAATTGTGCTGTAGTACCTTGAGGATCATCGTCATTATCGGTGATTCCTCTCGTGCTTGTTAACAGTTTACATTATTGACTGGTAATCAAGCGATGTCTTTCCATGTTCGACTTCAAGAAATTCTCACATGGATCGACTTGTACTAGAGTGAAGATCGGACAAGTTTGAAGACCCCGGATCTAGTTTCATCCATCCGGGCTGCGATATATATTCAGGAGATAAAAACATAGACATGTGCAGCAGATGATCATCCTACTAAAAGGATGATAATTAAAAGCAGAGAATTATCAGTCTATTATCAGACGATTGTCTGTTTATGTACAGCAAATGTATTTATAAAGCTGAGCATGGGAAATGCCCGCATCAGCTAGATCATGAAAAGAAAGTATGAAAAGATAATGTATTGTATTGTATTTTGTTACAGGTCACCTCCCGACGATTGAATGAACTTCGGATCCTCCTAATAAAGCATTTCACCCGATAAACGACCTCATACTTTAGGGGGCAACTGTTATAGACATTTTTGTGCCTTACAACATGGAGCATGAAATGTCAATAATCTGAGGGATCCAAAGTCCCTAAACATGTTGTTCTTACCCTTAGAGGAACAAGGTCAGCAAACCACAGCACTGCAAATCAGTTCTCCACTGAAAAACACTCAAAAACAGGTCAATTTTGGATCAAAGCAACTGCTCCACTAAGCATCTGCGCTGAATGACAAAAGCTCCATGGTGTACCTGCGCTGCATAGCAAGTGCAACAAAGGCTACCTGTGCTGGGCGTACTTTGACATGTGGAGGAATCTTTTCTCAATGTGCCAGTGCCCAGGAAGCTTCCAAAATGACACTTGGATCAGAAGATTTGCCTAATGATGAGTAAAGAGGTTCTAAAACTCCAAGTGGAAGGTAGAAACTCCGAGTGGACTCAAGGACTGAAGAACAACTGGAGTTGAAGAGGACAACAAGTCACACATCAAGCTGACTTATCTTCACTCCAAAACTCTATATAAGGATCTCATCCCATGGGATCTGGAGGCCGGAATTTTGTGCAAAGAATTGCTGTTGGTTTACAGTTGAGAGTATTGGGTGATTGCTTGAGGGAGGTGAAGAGGAGATTTCTTTCCGTCGGGAAGGTGATGCTGGATTGGACCTCTTATGGTTGTATCACCGCCTGAACCTTACTTTCTTCCATTAATAAAGCATTTTAGGTTCTTCTATTCGCATGTGTTTCAATGATGTGTTGTCTTACTTGCGTATTTGATTTATGCTAATCCTTGAATCAATTATGAATGCATGCCTCTTGTAGTTTCCTTTTCTCGTCTTGTTTGCAGGATCTTGTGTAGCTGGGCCCGTGAGAAGACTTGGAGCTGGGAGCAAGCGGCAAAGAGAGAAGATTGGATCGACCATTTGCGCAAGACATCGGTAAGTGGATCTCTTCCTTTCCTCTCTTGCATGTCATAAATAAGTAATCTTAGATAGCTTTGCTTCGGCTGTTGCTAAGGAACTATCACCCTTAGAGTGGGATAGGGTCATTCCGTGTTGGATACTTTTCCCCACAACACTAGTGTAACTCATTATTGCTATTAGTACAACCCACTTATTATATTGATGTACCCGTGTAGTGCCCATATTGTTACTATTGTGCCACATAGAAGCCCACTATTGTTATTATTGTGCCCTTACATTATTATTGTTATGTCGGCTCTGATTATGTTATGACCCCTTAGACTCCTATATATAGAAAGGAGGTCTTTTCATTTGTATCATCCAAGAATTGTTCATTTATGTAATGTAAAGGAGGTTTCCCCATCGAAGAGGTTGAATTATAAGGCATTGATCTATCTTTTCTATCTTTTCTTGAACTGGTTTCATAACATTTGGTATCAGAGCTTTGGATTTTAGGGTTTCACTGCTCCAAATAGGTCATCGTGGCATTTTCGCTATAACATTTTTTTTGCGATGTTTCAGAAGTTGCAAAAAAAAACCCATTTGAGAAGAAATTTCACTGAACCTCGGGTCCAAATTTCAGGGCTTTTCGTGCTACATTTGCGGAGATATCATCTAAGGAAGTTGGTCTTTTTGCAGACACCTGAATTACATTCCAAACAGGTGACCTGGGGAAAATCGTCATAACTTTCTCTCTGAGGATCAGATTGAAATTTCGTAAGAAGGTATAGAAAGAGGACGGACTGTAGTTTCTTGTATGCATTTTTCAGATCCACAGGTTGAAACAGTGACTCGTGGCACGTCGTACAAGTTCACTCTACTGAACTAGTCTATAATCAAGTCACTGTGGGAGATTTCGTATAACTCTTCCTTGGAGAATTCAATTTGGGTCAGACTTGTGGCATTGGAAAGAGCACACAGAGGGCTACTACAGGTTGTAATTTCAAAACTTAAAGATCCAAAAGTATAGAGTTACAATCGTTTCAAGATTGAGCTCCTAAAATCAAGAAAAAGCAAGATGAGGAAGTTTGATGGCAAGGATCCGGTAAATTGGATACTTCAGATGGAGCAATATTTTGACCTACATGGTGTGCCACTGTTACAAAAGGTATGTATTGCATCTTCATATTTAGAACCAGATCAATTTTTGTGGTATGAAGGGCTTTGTTCTCGTAAAAAACTTGTTACGTGGTCAATTTTCATGGAAGAAATGATAGCACATTATGAGGATACAAAGAGAAACACCTTCTTTAGAGAAACACCACAACAATTGGAAAGAGTAAAAGGGCTTTGTGACATAGTGGAAAGAAAAATTATGGAAACCAAGAAGCATACCCCTCACAACTATAAAGGTGGAAGTGTTGTTTCTCCTAGCCTTCCACAACCTACAAGGGTTACACCACAACAATTGGAAGAAAAGAGAGAAAAAGGGCTTTGTTACAATTGTGATAGAAAATGCACTAAAGGTCATAAGTGTGCTGAGAGGAAATATTTACATAGAATATGAAGAGGAGGAAGAAAAGGATCAGGAAACATCAAAAGAAGAAGATATACGCTAGGACCCCACCCCAAAGAAAGAAGAAATGAATCAAACCATATCTCGTAAGGCATTGGCAAGAATTACCAATCTTCAAACTCTCAAGATAGAAGGACATATCAAGAAGAAAAAGGTGCAAGAAGTGAAAGATCACATTGATAAAGAAGAAATGAACCCAACCATATCTTGTAATTCATTGGTCGAAATTACCACTCCTCAAACTATCAAGATAGAAGGACATATCAAGAAGAAAAAGGTGAAAGAAGTGAAAGATAACATTGAGCAAGAAGAAATGAATCCAACCATATCTTGTAATTCATTGGTCGAAATTACCACTCCTCAAACTATCAAGATAGAAGGACATATCAAGAAGAAAAATGTTCAAGAAGTGAAAGATCACATCGAGATCAAGAAATGAATCCGACCATATCTTGTAAAGGATTGGAAGAAATTACCACTCCTCTAAATCTAGAGATAGAAGGATATATCAAGAAGAAAAAGGTTCAAGCAGAGAAAGATCACATCGAGCATCAACAACAAGTTCTCCAACTTTTAAAGGATAACGCCACTTCAGTGCAAAATCAAACGAAACAAGTAGATCAACATCGTAGTGAAAAATGTTTTGATGTAGGTGATTGGGTATTTTTACTACTACATCTCAAGAAAGCTATTTATGAGAAGGAAATGTTGGCAATACTACATGCACTTAAAAAATGGCGACCTTACCAAATGGGAAGACTCTTCAAGGATGAGGATGTGGAAGCATTGTTTTTTGCTATTCTATTATCCAACTAGATTGGATAAACGAAGCAAGGGATGAATGGAAGAAGAACGAAGAAGTATGGCCATTTATTCAAAAGTTGCAAAAGATCCCAATTCAAACAATATTGCCAGAAATTGAAGAAGAAGGAAAAATCATATTGGAACTTGGAGCAGTCATAGAAACAAGAACCCAACAGCTACGAAATCGATCAATTTCAGAGTATCTCATCAAGTGGAGGAAATTACCCGCTGAAGATTCCATATGGGAGGACAAGAATTTTATACAGAAGCATCAAGAACTACTCAAGCGTTGAAGACAATGCTTTTTGAAGGAGAGGGGCATGTTAGGCCCCTATACTACTAGCGTAACCCCTTATTGTTATTAGTATAACCCACTTATTATATCGATGTACCCGTGTAGTACCCATATTGTTACTATTGTGCCACATAGAAGCCCACTATTGTTATTATTGTGCCCTTACATTATTATTGTTATGTCGGCTCTGATTATGTTATGACCCCTTAGACTCCTATATATAGAAAGGAGGCATTTTCATTTGTATCATCCAAGAATTGTTCATTTATGTAATGTAAAGGAGGTTGCCCCCTCGAAGAGGCTGAATTATAAGGCGTTGATCTATCTTTTCTATATTTTCTTGAGCTGGTTTCATAACAAGCCTAAAGTTGGCCAGGTAGCCTTTGAAACTGCTTTTGTTTTGGAATTGCAGAAATAAATGAATGCTACTTCAGTCTATCTCCAGTCTAGTTTATGTATTGAACAATTGTCTCTAATACTTGATCAGTCCCTTGTTTCAGTAGATCTTTAGGAAAATTCATAATCTCCTCATCTAAAAATTCCTAAACTATTTCAAGAAAAACCAAAAACATACTCAGAAATTGGCTCCAAAGAAGAAGATCCGTTACACTAGATCAAATCCTGATCCAAATCCCCACCTATTTTTAAGAATCTTAATCTAACTCCTAAGATCCTTAGAAGCCAAGAGAGCCAGGAACATTCTGCTAGTCTACACCTTCACGCACATCAGCAGAACCCTATCCAATCTGAGCTTACTCCTGGAAAAGCACCAATCCTTTCTGCCATTACTGTAGCTTCTCCTAGTTCACCATCAGCACTTCAAACCCTCCTTTCCACTCCCCCATCTACAACACATATTTCCACTGTTATCCCTGCTCTTCCAGCTGTTACACTTATCTCTACAAACATGGAAAACCGTTATGCTCCCCTGCAACTACCTACAAATCCAGGGGCTATGCCTCAAGATTATCAAAGAAAAATCACCTATTTTGATGGTACTGACACTTGCACAGCTCAACAACATACCAAGAAAATGATAGATTATTTTGAAAACTATGAGATTGATGATGATGTTGTTAGAATGAAAGTCTTTGTTCAAAGTTTAACTGGAGATGTTAGAACATGGTTTAGAGCCCTCCCTGCAAACACTATCAATGACCCATAAGCTCTTTATTAGACCTTCTTGAACAGATGGGAAAAGAAGAAGTATCCTCTACACATTTTATCAGAATATGAAAACTTGAAAAGAGGCCCACAAGAAACTATTCAAGATTACTGTTCCAGATTTAATAATGTATACAATGCTATTCCTCAGAATCTCAGACCTCCTCTAGACTTGGCCTTGATCAAATTCCCTAATGCATTTGATTCTGATATGGCATATCAGCTTAGGGAAAGAGCTCCTCGAAGCTTAAAAGACATGCAGAGTATAGTTGTCAGTGTTGAGGCCAACCTGATTTCTAAACGAGCTCGAGCTAGAGCTGAAAGGAGGATACCCATCAAAGAAGAACCTTCTGCCTTTGAACAAAAATTAGATGCTATCATTAAAGGAATGGATAGACTCGATGATAGAGTAGAAACAATTGAGAGGAAATCCCCTTGGGATGGTCAACCAAGCAATACTGGGAGAAATCCAAACTTTAGAAAAACCAGAACTCTAATACTGGAAAGGCTGGTCCTGACCAAAACATTAGACCTCCATTCCAGGAAAACTATGCTAAAGCTTCAATCTCCAGTGAACCAACAGAAGATACTCAAATTAACTTAATGGGTCTTAATAGTGAACAACAAATTTTCTTGACCCAAGAAGACCAAGAGGCTCACACTCTTAATCAATTCCAAATTCAATCAGGAGAATTATTTGATTTTAGCGAGGGATATGACACAGCCATCTATGAAGTTCACACACAATACAATCTAAGGAGCGGAAGGATAGATGTTCCTGAAACCAATAAACAGAAGGATACTAAGCAATCTAGCAAAGCTAAAATCAAGAATCCTCCTATACAGACCCCTCCTAGAACAAATCCTTACCCAAACAATCCAATAGTTGAAGACATATCAGACAATCAACAGCCTTCTACTTCTACTCCTCCCAAATGAAAGGTGGAAGAACCTCCAGAAATTGAGTTGGAACCAACTTCAACCATAACAACACTCCTCAAAAGGAAAAAAGCTTAGAAAATGCAGCAGAAAAAGAAAATGTAACTGCCCGAAATGCAAAAATGCAAACAGAAAAACCTTTCAACCTTGAGACCGAAATAGGAAAATTAAAGATAGCCATTCCATTGTCAGAATTGGACAAGCATGATGTCTACAGAGATCAAATTAGCAGATCACTCGAGATTTCGGAAAACAAAGATGCAGTAAATGTCCTTGATGACCAACCAGAATTAATTTTTGGCCCTGAGGTAAACGACAAATCAATAGATGGAGGGGTTCCTCCTTTCTATGTAAGTCTGAACATTCATGATAAAATACATCATAATGCAATGTTTGATTCTGGTGCTTCTCATAACTTAATGCCTAAATTTGTAATGGACAAGTTGGACCTAGATATTACCAGGCCATACAAAGACTTGTTCTCTTTCGATTCTAGCCAGGTCAAATGTCTAGGATTAATCAAAGATTTATGTGTATCATTAGTTCAATACCCTGCCAAGACAATTTTAATGGATGTAGTGGTTGCTAATATTCCACCAAAATATGGCATGTTGTTGTCTAGATCATGGGGTGCAAAGCTCCAAGGATCTTTACAATTGGACATTTCCTATGCTACCATTTCAGTATTTGGCCAGCCAAAGAGATTGTACCGAGAAACTTTGATGAAATACGCGGTGAGAAGCTAGGAGAAACCCCAGAATTTTCCCATCTACTCCATGCATTCTGACATGGACTCCTTCATTCTATACAATGCTGAGGTTAATCCTGCAACTAATATCAAGGTTTTACCACTTCAACAAGAAGAGATTATACACCAAAACTCCAGTGTTCAAATTCAAGAAATTTCTGTGAACAATGATATATCAGACACACAAGGGAAACCAGATGAAACTAAAAATCCAGATCTCCCTAGTAAACAAATTTCCAAGACTCCTGATACTAACTATGAACATGAGACCCTATGGTATTTAGAATTTGATGGATCAGTTAATAAACTAGGGGCAAGAGCAGGAATTTGGGTGCACAATCTAGAAAATGATCATGCTGAAGGACATGCATACAGGTTGAATTTTAGATGCATTAATAATATGGCTGAATATGAAGCTCTGTTGCTAGGACTTAGATTGATCAAAATTTTAGAGGCAATCAGGGTATTAGTTTTGGGAGACTCTGATTTAGTCATCCAGCAGATAAAAGGGAACTTCCTCACAAACGATCCCAGATTAAGATCTTACAGAGGAGCAGCGGTTGAGATCCTCAATACATTTCTAAAAACACAGCTGGCCGAAATTCCAAGAAAACATAATTTGCATGCTCACAGTTTGGCAACATTTTCCAGCACTTGTAAACTGCCATTTGAACCCAATCATTAGTTTATAGCTGAGATTAAACATAGGCCAACTGTACCTAAAAATGTAAAAAATTGGCAAGTGTTTGAAAATGATACACAGATTAACAATTTCCTGACCCTAAAAGAAGAATTTTCCAGCACTAATATAGACACGGATACTGTTTGTGAAGTTGATCAAACAGAAAAAATTGAAATAGAAATTTCAGTAGAAACTGCAACTCAAATACTTCACCCAACGAAATTTACCAAGGAAGAGTTGCAAGATCTTAAAGAAATAGACATTGATGAGGTTATTGAAGGAGAATCTGAAGTTATTAATTTAAAAGACAATTATTTGCCCACAGGATTAACTCCTCTGGAAGATTTCTTTGATTGTAATGATATCCCAAAGAGACCCAAAATGCAGCCTCTAAACTCAGACATAGAAGACTGTAACATAGGAACTGAAGAAAATCCTAAAATGATAAAATTATCCAAAACTTTGCCTCCTGACCAAAAGCTTAAATATGTTGAACTGTTCAAGGAATTCCAAGATGTTTTTGCCTGGAGCTATGAAGATCTCAAATCTTACGATACTTCTGTTATTCAACATACAATACCCCTTAAAGAAAATCAGAAGCCATTCAAGCAAAAACTCAGAAGGGTCAACCCTGTACTACTCCCTTTAATTGAAAAAGAAGTCAAAAGAATGTATGAAGCTGGAATAATTTCCCCTCTCAGATTTTCAGAGTGGGTGTCCAATTTAGTGCCCACTAGGAAGAAAACAGGAGAAATCAGATTGTGTGTTGATTTAAGGAATGCAAATAAGGTTTCTTTGAAAGACCACTACCCCTTACCCAAGATGGACCACATTTTACAAAGGGTAGTAGGTGCCTCTAGGATTTCCCTTTTGGATGGGTTTTCAGGGTTCAACCAGATTCTAGTTCATCTTGATGATCAGGAAAAGACTACTTTTACAACCCCATGGGGAACTTTCAAATATGTGAAAATGCCATTTGGACTCAAGAATGCAGGGGCAACCTTCCAACGAGCAATGGACATAGCTTTTGCTAAAGAAATTCATGATTTTCTAGTCATATACTTAGATGATCTCACTGTGTTTTCCAAATTAGATCAGCAGCATTTAGATCATCTGAGACAAGTTTTTTTAACATGCAGAAAGTACGGTATTTCCTTGAATCCTAAAAAATCCTTGTTCGGTCTAGAAGAGGGCAAACTGTTAGGTCACATAATCTCCAAAGACGGCATCAAAATTGATCCTGACAGAATAGAAGCCATTTTACAAATACCCCATCCAAGAAATTTCAAAGAACTTCAAGCTTTCTTAGGGAAAATTAACTTTTTAAGAAGATTCATACCCAATTTGGCCGAGCTAATCAGATTGTTGAATAATATGCTGAAAAAAGATTCCAAGGTTAAATGGACAGTAGAAGCTAAATAAGCATTTGAAGAAATCAAAATGGACTTGACCAAAATACCAGTCCTTACAAGCCCAAAATTTGACAGAGACTTCATAATCTTCTCATTTGCATCAGAACACACTATTGTTGTTGTTTTACTACAGAAGGATGATCAAGGATGCGAAAAACCCATAGCCTTTTTCAGTAAAGCACTTAGGGATGCACCTCTAAAATACCCAATCGTGGAAAAATATGCTTATGCACTTGTGAAAGCCATCAAAGATTTCAGAGTCTACATATTATACTCTCATATAATAGCTTATGTACCAAGCACTGTTGTCAAAGATATCCTAACCCAAGAGGGGATTGAAGGAAAAAGAGATAAGTGGATTGCTACTATATTAGAGTATGATATTCAAATAAAACCTACAAAGCTTATAAAAGGACATGGATTGGCTAAACTCATGACTGAAACCAATTTCCAATCCCTGGATATCAATGAACTAGATAATGAACAGGAGATGGTGACTCCACAAATCAGCCAGGCCTTATTACAATCACCTTGGTATGCTGACATATGTTATGTATTATTAAACCTGCAGGCTCCTCCAGGGTTATCCAGAACAAAGAAAAGGTTTTTGAAAATGAAAGCTTCTAAGTTTTGTATTTTAGATGGTGCTCTTTTTTGGAAAAATCATGAAGGTGTTCTATTAAATTGTCTAGTAAAAGATGAAGCTGACAAGGTACTTAGAGAATTTCATGCAGGGTGTTATCTCAAAATCAGGCCCTGGAAGGCTGCTGACCAGGAAGACTTCAAGTAACTATTTCATACCAATCTTTTGACTAAGGCTTAGCCTCCTTAGCCTGAGAGGGCTCTCTCAAAGGGTTATTGATTTTGACTATTAATAAGATGGCTAACTCTCTTTAAAAAACATTAACAAATATGAAGGCTGGACAAACATTACATAAGTTTCCATTGGGCTTATGGAGTCAGTCAAACCTCAGTAAATAACGATATTGCTTTAACATAGAAGTCAAGGCATGTGATATTTAAATGTTCAAAATACAACTCTTATAAAACCACAGTTCATAGATGAGTACAGGAAGTCAGAGCAGCATAAGTGAATTCTGAGTGATTACTCATCTAAGCAACTGAAAAAAAACATGAAGGACAAAGTAAAATAACACATCTTGAACATGGAAATGCTGTATGAATCCTGAGAAGAAAGGCATATATCTTATATTACTGAACTCTGTTCTTTACACAAGCCAAAACAGCACTCTGTTTTTATAAAATATCCAACCCTCATTACATAGATGTTTCAGCTATATATAGAAACATTATTCTAACTACTTCGAGCTTTCTCCTCCAGCATGAGGGGAGCCCGATGACTGCCAATAATGACACCTATTTGCTATTGAACTGACTCATTAAATACAATAAGTGCTAAACTGGAGTTTAAAGAGTCCTAATTTAATTATAACTCTAACTCTATCTTCCTCGTAGAATGATTCCTTCTTGTTCTTTGGCACCTGTCTCCTTTTAGTTTGGCTGAGATGGCTGAGATGAGTATTCAATGTTCCATGTTGGCTTTGGATGCTGAATGCTTTGATGGTTCAGTGATGTTAGGAAAAATCCCCTGTTTTCCAGTTCCAGTCTTCCACCACTTATTCGAATGCAGCAGCATGTCTTTAGCTCTTTAATAACCCCAAAAATATAGAGCACCACCATGTTCCTGATGTGTTGGAGGCTTCATTGATGGACAGGTGTGCAAGCCAAAACTCATCGTATGCAACTCCTTCCAAACCCTAATGACCGGTATAAAGTGACTTTATAACAAAACTTTTAAACTTGAGTCAAAACATTTTACTTTTTTAAAGGTACACCTGTCATCATCTGAATGGCTATGATAGCTTCATTTGGTCTCTTATATGTCCCTTAGGTGTTTCCTTTGAAAATTTCATATCATCTTATCAAACTGTTTGTCTGCTTTAAAAAACAACACCTACAGCAGTTTCGTAGCGCGCTACGAAACTGCTGAATTTTTTAAACAGCTTGTCTTTTCCCTGAGATATTTACTGCCCAGGCATCTGATTGCAAAAACTCCTTTTGACCTTGGATATACATAGCAGGGATCTACATGTCTTCAAAACAAATAAACCAAGCAAAATTTAACAAAATTTGGAACAAAACCTTTCTTTGAACAACAATTTCATTCAGCAGCTAACTGGCCTAGCTGTGCCTTCAAGTCTTCCACTTTCTTTCTCATAGCTTTATTTTCAGCTCTTAGATGCATGTTTATCTTTCTGAGGAGTTTGGCCTCTTTAATGGTAGGTACTGTCCATGTGTAAACATCAGCTACTGAATCCACCTGGTTTATTAGGTTTTCACTTCCTTTCAAAACAACTTTTCGATAATTTGCATACCTGACAGCAGACTCCCTAGTGGCATTCCTTACCTTAGCAATCTCATGTTTAGTTACTTCTAGCTGATTCTTTATAGCTATAATATTACTCCCTTGAGATATAATGACTGTTCTGTTGGTGTCTTTTTGCCTAATTTTCTCTGCCTCCTCTGTTCTAGGCAATTTCTCGGCTTCCTCTGTCCTGAGCTGAGTTTCCTTTACTTGCTTCCTTGTAATAGGTCTTCTAGGTTTGAATATGAATTCCTCACCTGGTTCATCAAACTTCAGTCTTTTTGATGCCTTTGACCTCTTGGTACTTTCTGGTGATGACTGTGTCAAATCAATGTGCATTGGTTCAATTTGCTCAAACTCAATGGCCTCTAATAAACCATTCAGGCTTGCCTTAGATGCTGGGCTTTCTTCAACAGCTGTGGCCTTACCCTTTTCTTTACTTATTTGGCTTCTTGTCCTCACTCTGGAAACTGCTTCAGCTCTGCTTGTTTCAGCTACATTCTTCTTATCTTGAGTCTTTTCTTTTGTTGCTTGCTGAGGTTGTTCTTTGATGACCAGTGGCTTCACTGGTCTTTTAAGCTGTGACTTGGTTTGCTTTTTAGCCCTAGCCTCCTTTTGAAGTTCAGCTATTGTGAGTTCTTTGACTGGTTGCTCTCTGACTGGTTGTGGAGTAAGGCCAGTTTTGCTTTGAAAACCAGCCATGAAGATGAACGAATTCCAGTCCCTGCCTATCTTCTGAAGGCCATCTAAAACTAACAATTTAATCAAACCATGGTGAAATAAAGAAGTTTCGCAATCTTCTTTTCTCAACTGCACCTTGTCACACATTTTACTTAGACTGCGAAATAAGTAAAAAGGAATATCTATGGAAGCCTTCCCAGTGAAATGTAAAAGCAACTTGAAATGATAAGAGTAGACCTTATTGTATCTTCCTTCACATGTTAAGTATTTCTGAATGCAGGTGAGAAGAAGGGCATAATGCTCCTTAACATAGTTTCTGGGTACAGCTTTTGTTAGCTCTTCATTCACATATGCCTCTTTTAAGAACTCTTTACATGGACTCATATCAAATTTAAAGTTCTTAAACCATTCTTGCTGCCCTCTCGGGATCTCGGTTACAGCAGCTATTGCCTCTGGAGACACTTGAACTTCCAACATAGCTATTTTTGAATTTAAACCGGTGAAATTCAAAGCAAACTCTTTGGTTACCTGCGCATGTCCACCTTGCAGTTTTTTACAGAAGTTCCAGCAGCCGACATCTTTGAATGCTTTCTTCACGCCTTCATCCCTTAATGCTACGTCTAAACCTTCAGGTTCGGTCCTCTGGCATTTTCCAGATCTGTGTTCCTTCCTCTCCATTTGCTTCTTGAAATATTTACACTCACAATGACCAACAGCTTCAGTTGAAATGGCGGTTCAGTTCTTTTTAACTCGGGCTCGCTTGTAATCAGGCTCGCTTGAAAACAGTCCTCGCTTGAAAACTCAAATACATCATCCGATAAGCTTGTCACTTATGTAACACTCACGATCATCATCAAGATCCATGCACGGTACAATCCATCGGAATGATATTTCCATACATTTCATCACATCTATTGGTGGAGTGATAACTAATGAGCACTTAGACATGCTACGGGAGGTACACAAAAACTGACATGAGAGGACAAAATTGGTGACTCATTAACAGACTTGACACTTTGGGAAATATTCGCTGCGAAAAGCACGAATCCGCGATTTCGCAGCGCGGTTAGTTTAAAATTCTAATAATGCGCTGCGAAACAGCTTAATGATAACGCGCTGAGAAATGACTGAACAATGATTACGCTGCGAAATTGGCCAATAGGAGTTTACGCTGCGAAATCACGAAAAGACTCGGTGAATAGGATAAGACAAGACATGGCTTATAACACAATGATGGTAGAGGAGAACCAATAGGATTAGAGTATAATTTAAAACAAACACCTTTAAAACTCGAAATCCTAAGTATGAAACATAAAATGAAAACCATATGACACGGACCTTTGACATTGAACTAGGACAAAGGAGTATATACATAAAATTTTAATTCTAAGTGATAACAGTGGCTCCACTTGGGATAGTGTGCTCCTGTAGTACACTAAGAACTCGTAGGTCCAGTGCTTTATTCAAATTCTAAAAACACACACACAGAGTTGACAAGCATTCCTTTCTAGCTTTGTGGGCCTTCACCTCGGGCTTAAGCTTCCTGTTCAGCTTGTCATTTATTTTCAACAAGAAAGACTCATAAAACGGTTATATACAATGTTTGTGAGACACTTGGCAGAGATTCATTAATTGTAATGCTTTAGGAACCTGCCATTAACAGGTCCTCCAGCATATGGTGTTCCATCAACCTCCTGCAGAATGTAGGTGTTATTTCCATGAAAAGCAGAAATCTGATATGGCCCTTTCCACAAATTTTCAAATTTACCATGTTTACCTTTCTCTTCAATTCTGGCTTCCCATTTCAGGACTTTGTCATGAATCTGAAATGAAACCTCTTTGATCTTTTTTTCAAATGCTCTCTTGACCCTGTTCTGATTTTGTTGATGACTATCAAACACCTCATTTCTTTTCTCCTGCAAAGCTATTAGCTGATTGATCCTTCGTTGCATAGCATTTGGTTCCTCTTCTAATCCTTGAATCAGCTTCATTACTGGTACCCCAAGAGATGTTGGGAATATAGCCTCTGCTCCATACACAAGTTCATATGGTGATGTTCCAATGGACCTCTTTGTGCAAATCCGGTCAGCCCACAAGGCATATTTCAGTTTCAAATGCCAAGCTTTTTTATTTTCCTGCAACAGCTTCTTTATGATCCTCACAAGACTCTTGTTTGATGACTCAGCTAATCCGTTTCCCTGTGGATAATAAGCAGTGGAATGTCCAAGGGAAATGTGATACTGATGACAGAAATTAATCATTCTTTTGGACTTGAAAGCTTGAGCATTATCTGTAATGATCTTGATTGGACAACCAAACCTGGATAATATATTATTTTCTAAAAAAGAAATAATCACAGAATCATTTGCTTGCCTTGTGGGTATTGCCTCTATCCATTTTGTAAAGTAATCAGTGGCGGTGAGAATCCAGCGATGCTGTCCTGATGAGGGAGGATGAATTTCCCCTATAAAATCTAATCCCCACTGCTGGAATGGTGCTTCAACATAAATAGGAACCAAGGGCATTGGCATGAGCTTTCTTTTACCTTCAAATACTTGACATTCATGGCATGTGGCTATCTTTTTATAAATGTCTCTAAACATAGTTGGCCAAAAATAGCCAGCTCTTAAAACCTTGTTTGCAGTGGCTTTCCAATAATGATGACCTCCGCAATCCCCTTTATGAAACTCATCAATCACTTTATCAGCTTCTTCTTCAATGAGACAATTTAATAATATTCCTCCTGCATCTTTCCAAAACAGATTTTGATCATACACAAAATATCTGAGAGATTTCAACTTGGTAAACCGAGCTTTGGATTTTGAAAGGTTATCAGGAGCTCTATTATGCTGCAACACAAATGCTATATCTTTATACCATTCTGAGATCAGGAATTTCTCATTTATCTGGACCAACTCTTCTTCATTTTCAGAAATTTCTGAGATTTCTGTGCTTAAATCAATATCAATACAGTCCAGATTTGACTGAGTCAACAATTTGGCTAAGCCTTGACCCTTTACCAACTTGGTGGGTTTGATCTCAATGTCATACTCCAACAGCTTTGCTATCCACTTTCCCCTTTTTCCATCTGGATCAGCTTGTGTAAGAATGTCTTTTATAACAGTATTGGGCACATATGCAATAATGTGAGAGTGCAAAACATAAATCCTGAAATCCTTAATGGCTTTCACCAATGCATAAGCCTGTTTCTCTAAGATATTATATTTCAATTCAGCATTAGCCAATGTCTTGCTAAAGAAGGAAATGGGCTGCTCAGTACCTTGACTTCCTTTTTTCAATAAAACTCCAACAATTGTGTCTTCAGAAGCAAATGTGAAGACCAGAAACTCCTTGGTAAAATCCGGGCTGATGAGGACTGGTGCTTGAGTAAGTGCTTTCTTAATTCCTTCAAATGATTTCTTTGCCTCAGGTGTCCATTTAAAATCTGCTCCTTTCTTTAACATCTTTGTTATGTTCTTAACCACTTCAGCAAAGTTAGGAATGAATCTTCTAACAAAGTTAACTTTCCCAAGAAAAGATTGAATCTCCTTCTTACTTCTTGGTAAATCTAACTTTTGAATTGCACTAACTCTATTAGGATCAATTCTAATTCCCTCTTCAGAAATAATATGCCCAAGCAGTTTGCCAGAAGTTAAAGCAAAAATACTTTTGGTTGGGTTTAGAGAAATACCAAACCTCCTACATTTCAGTAGAACCCTTTCAAGGTGCTTTAAGTGGTCTTCTTCCTTTTTTGAGAAAACTGTGATATCATCAAGATAAACCACCACTGATTTGTCCTTCTCTTCAGCAAAAGCAATGTCCATTGCTCTCTGGAAAGTTGCTCCAGCATTCATGAGGCCAAAGGGCATTTTTGCATACATGAATGTTTCCCAAGGTGTAGTGAAAGTTGTCTTCTCCTGATCATCTGGGTGAACAAGAATCTGATTGTACCCTGAGAACCCATCAAGCATAGACATCCTTTGTGAACCAACAATGTTTTGCAAAATAAAATCCATTTTGGGAAGAGGGTAATTATCCTTTAATGAAGCTTTGTTTAAGTTCCTGAAGTCTATACAAATTCTGATCTCCCCATTCTTTTTCCTAACTGGTACCAAGTTAGCAAGCCAATTTGAGAATCTGATTGGAACAATAATTTTGGCATCAAAAAGCTTTTTCACCTCTTTTTCAATCAGTGGCATTAGAAGGGGATTAATCCTCCTTAGCTTCTGCTTAAAAGGCTTCTCATTTTGCTTAATTGGGATGGTATGTTGTATGATTGAAGAATCATACTGTTTCAAATCAGCATAGCTCCATGCAAAAACATCAATGAACCTTTTCATCATTTCAACATATTTAGCTTTCATATCAGCTGATAAGAACTTTGAAATCTTGACTATTTTAGGAACAACTGAGTCACCTAAATTACAATTCTCCACCTCCTCCTCATTAGCTTGCAGTCTTGGTGCTTTGAACACATCATTTTGATCAAATAATTTTTCCAAAGGAATTAGGCCTTTAGGGATTAAATTATTTTGTAACTGTAAGACTTCAGAACCTTCCTTTGACTCTACTAACATGTTCTACTGATCTATTTGATTGTGCTCAAACTCTTCTTTTAATTCAATGAAATTTCTTACCTGCTGGTCATCCTCAAAAACTTGCCAATTTATGATATTATCTGGTATGACTGGTCTATGGCGAACCTCCACCTCATAACCATCAGAAGAGTGCTTAGGAATGACAAATAAACTGGCTGAAACAGCAAGAGAGTCTGCAATAGAGTTTTGGTCTCTAGTTTTGATGCTAAAAGAGTAAGTTTGAAACTTTTCTAACATCTCCAACACTAAATTTCTGTATGCTCTCATTCTTGCATCCTTGGTTTGATATGTACCCTCTATTTGTTTAATTACCAATTCAGAATCTCCACAAACAGCAATATTTTTGGCTTTCAATTTTATCAAGGCTTCCAGACCCAAAACTAGAGATTCGTACTCAGCCATGTTGTTGGTACAATCAAAATTTAATTTGTATGAGAGAAACTTACTTTCTTCAATTGGACTAGTGATCCAAATGCCAGCTCCTGCCCCTTCTTTTCCTGCTGATCCATCAAAGTACAATGACCAATAGCCCATGATATTCTTACCATCTTCTTGCTGTCCTTCTTGACTCTGATTTACTGCTGATTTATCTTCTAATTCCCTCCCAACTGATTCATTGAAAAGGATAGCTGAACCAAGACCAGTATCACATGAGTAAATAGGAAAATTTTGAGGCTTTTCTTTGTTGCTCACCATGTAGGCCATCCTTGTTTCACGGTACAACCTCCTTTGCTCACCAAACACTGGAATAGTAGCATATGTGAGATCCATCTGCATTGTGCCCTTGATTTTGGCTGCCCATGACCTTGAAAGAAGCATTCCAAACTTAGGTGGAATGTCTGCAACAACAATGTCCATAACAGTGGTTTTTGCTGGAATTTGTTGCAGACCCACAACAACATCTTTTATCAAACCAATGCAATGAACTCTCTTAGAATCAAAGGAGAATAGATCCTTATATGGCCTAGTAATTTCTAACCCCAGTCTTTCCATAATTACCTTAGGCATAAGATTATGTGATGCCCCCGAATCTAACATAGCATTATGTAAAGTCATGTCATGGATGGTAATGCTTATGTAGAAAGGAGGAAACTCTTCATTTTGTTCATCCTCAAGCCTTGGACCCAAGCAGATAATAGGATTATCTTCTTGTACATTTAAGATATCAGCCACCCCTGGTTGTGAATTAAGCATTTCAACAATTTTGCTTCTATACTTATCTACCTTGAGAATTTCATTAAAAGGGACTGATATTTTAATTTTTGCAATCTCATTCTCAATATTAAAAACAGAGGCAGACTTGTCACTTTCCTTGGGAGGAGAAGAAATTTGAATGTCCCTTTTGTCAAGAGGAGGATCAACTTTACTTTCACCTACCTTTGCTTTCTCCTTTTTATCATCGACTGTCCTTGAGGTATTCTTCTTGAACTGTGCTTTGTCTGCTGTAATAGGAACATCTCTATTCCTGAGATTATACTGCTTTTGCATCTCAAAAATAGCATGCTGATAGCCCTTTAAAAAATCTGAAGGTTCTTCCTCTGACTTTGTCATGCTGGACTCATCATGTTCCTCTTTGGTCAAGAAAATTCCTGACCCTTCTTCATCAAAACAATGAATTGATTCCTCAGGGACTTCAGGTTCATCCTCTTCATCTACCAAATTTTGCTGGAAAGGAGGTCTCACTGGAGGATCTGCCTGCTGATTTCGATTATCTCTTGGCCTTTGCTGATTTTGGGGTCTTCTGAATTGTGGGTTTCTAAATTGAGGTTCTTGTTGTGCTTGAGGAGCAGAAGCATTCCCAAGGGCTAATCTGTCCATCAATTTCTCCATGGTTTTCATCATTGTTTCAAACTTGTCTTCTTGAGCAGATGTAGAAGGCTTCTCTTCCTCTTTTAATTTAGACTTTGCCATTTTTGATTTCTTAGCAGCAAGCATATTCACCTCTACTTTAATTGCATCATTTTGCATGTCAGCAAGAGAGGCTGACTCCCTTTCTCTGAGTAAAAGAGAAAAATCTGAATCAAATGATTCAGCATATCTCAACTGTGCCAAAGCTCCAGGAGGCTTCAAATGAGCTGGAATAGAATTATAAACTTTGTTAAACCTCTTAGAGAAATTTTGAACAGTTTCCTCTGGAGCTCTCCTAAGATTGTTATACTCAGTAAGGGCTTGGACAGGGTTAGTTTTGTTTCCCCATTTCCTTAGAAAGCTGTCTTCAAATTCTACCCAACTATGAATGCTTCCAGCTCTAAGGGCTTTAAACCATTTTCTGACTTCCCCAATGAAAGTCTGAGCAAACAATCTTAGTTTTACATCTTCATCATCCACTTCTTCCCTATCAACAAAATCATTGAACCTATCCACATGTTCCTCTGCTGTGATATCTTCATCACCTCCCCATGTTGGAATCCAAGCAGCATATTTACTAGGAAGATCATGTAAAATAACAGGGAGAGCTAGAGGAGCATACCTAGCAGGTATGGCCATAATGAATGGAGGAGCAGTGACAACAGGTATTGTATGACCAGTGGGAGCATATTTAGTGTGAGATGGTGTCTGAGGACTATTTGGACTAGCAGAGGCAGAAGATAAGATATTAGTGCGAAAAGGGCTGTTTGGACTTTGCAAACCACTGACAAAAGAACTCCAATTTGGGAGAGGTAAACCAGCTTTAGATTTGAGCAAAACTTCAAAAGGATCAAGTTCTTTGAGCTGATTTAAGTCCTCTTCCTCTAATAGCAATTCTGAAGTAACAACCTCCCAAAACTCTTCCTTATCTTTTTGTGACACTAAAGATGAAGTATCAATACCTCTCTTTTGTAAATCTAAAATGATTCCAATAAGCTCTTCTTCGTTTTCAGACCTCAACAATACCTCTTGAATTTTATCATCAACAATTTTATCTTCAGGACTTCTAGAAAATTCAGGAAACAAAGATTTTGAAATGTTTGAAGTACCTGGTATATCAGAAAATCTTTGTCTACTCCTTGAGATAATGTTGGGATTATCCACAGGACTAGGTGGGTTTGGGTCAGGATTACTCCTTGTATATCTTCCTCTCGAAGCCACCTTTTAAACTTTGATATTAAATGGAGTCACCAAGGTAGAATGCAGCCTCGAAAACCTTTCTGAGCTCCTGCTACCTTCAGAAGTTCAGTCTCATAATTTCGGGAATGAGTAATCTTCAGGCTCCCGGCAGACGCACCAAAATGTTATCTCAAAATCAGGCCCTGGAAGGCTGCTGACCAGGAAGACTTCAAGTAACTATTTCATACCAATCTTTTGACTAAGGCTTAGCCTCCTTAGCCTGAGAGGGCTCTCTCAAAGGGTTATTGATTTTGACTATTAATAAGATGGCTAACTCTCTTGAAAAAACATTAACAAATATGAAGGCTGGACAAACATTACATAAGTTTCCATTGGGCTTATGGAGTCAGTCAAACCTCAGTAAATAACGATATTGCTTTAACATAGAAGTCAGGGCATGTGACATTTAAATGTTCAAAATACAACTCTTATAAAACCACAGTTCATAGATGAGTACAGGAAGTCAGAGCAGCATAAGTGAATTCTGAGTGATTACTCATCTAAGCAACTGAAAAAAAACATGAAGGACAAAGTAAAATAACACATCTTGAACATGGAAATGCTGTATGAATCCTGAGAAGAAAGGCATATATCTTATATTATTGAACTCTGTTCTTTACACAAGCCAAAACAGCACTCTGTTTTTATAAAATATCCAACCCTCATTACATAGATGTTTCAGCTATATATAGAAACATTATTCTAACTACTTCGAGCTTTCTCCTCCAGCATGAGGGGAGCCCGATGACTGCCACTAATGACACCTATTTGCTATTGAACTGACTCATTAAATACAATAAGTGCTAAACTGGAGTTTAAAGAGTCCTAATTTAACTATAACTCTAACTCTATCTTCCTCGTAGAATGATTCCTTCTTGTTCTTTGGCACCTGTCTCTTTTTAGTTTGGCTGAGATGGCTGAGATGAGTATTCAATGTTCCATGCTGGCTTTGGATGCTGAATGCTTTGATGGTTCAGTGATGTTAGGAAAAATCCCCTGTTTTCCGGTTCCAGTCTTCCACCACTTATTCGAATATGCAGCAGCATGTCTTTAGCTCTTTAATAACCCCCAAAAATATAGAGCACCACCATGTTCCTGATGTGTTGGAGGCTTCATTGATGGACAGGTGTGCAAGCCAAAACTCATCGTATGCAACTCCTTCCAAACCCTAATGACCGGTATAAAGTGACTTTATAACAAAACTTTTAAACTTGAGTCAAAACATTTTACTTTTTTAAAGGTACACCTGTCATCATCTGAATGGCTATGATAGCTTCATTTGGTCTCTTATATGTCCCTTAGGTGTTTCCTTTGAAAATTTCCGATCATCTTATCAAACTGTTTGTCTGCGTTAAAAAACAACACCTACAGCAGTTTCGTAGCGCGCTACGAAACTGCTGAATTTTTTAAACAGCTTGTCTTTTCCCTGAGATATTTACTGCCCAGGCATCTGATTGCAAGAACTCCTTTTGACCTTGGATATACATAGCAGGGATCTACATGTCTTCAAAACAAATAAACCAAGCAAAATTTAACAAAATTTGGAACAAAACCTTTCTTTGAACAGCAATTTCATTCAGCAGCTAACTGGCCTAGCTGTGCCTTCAAGTCTTCCACTTTCTTTCTCATAGCTTTATTTTCAGCTCTTAGATGCATGTTTATCTTTCTGAGGAGTTTGGCCTCTTTAATGGCAGGTACTGTCCATGTGTAAACATCAGCTACTGAATCCACCTGGTTTATTAGGTTTTCACTTCCTTTCAAAACAGCTTTTCGATAATTTGCATACCTGACAGCAGACTCCCTAGTGGCATTCCTTACCTTAGCAATCTCATGTTTAGTTACTTCTAGCTTATTCTTTATAGCTATAATATTACTCCCTTGAGATATAATGATTGTTCTGTTGGTGTCTTTTTGCCTAATTTTCTCTGCCTCCTCTGTTCTAGGCAATTTCTCGGCTTCCTCTGTCCTGAGCTGAGTTTCCTTTACTTGCTTCCTTGTAATAGGTCTTCTAGGTTTGAATATGAATTCCTCACCTGGTTCATCAAACTTCAGTCTTTTTGATGCCTTTGACCTCTTGGTACTTTCTGGTGATGACTGTGTCAAATCAATGTGCATTGGTTCAATTTGCTCAAACTCAATGGCCTCTAATAAATCATTCAGGCTTGCCTTAGATGCTGGGCTTTCTTCAACAGCTGTGGCCTTACCCTTTTCTTTACTTATTTGGCTTCTTGTCCTCACTCTGGAAACTGCTTCAGCTCTGCTTGTTTCAGCTACATTCTTCTTATCCTGAGTCTTTTCTTTTGTTGCTTGCTGAGGTTGTTCTTTGATGACCAGTGGCTTCACTGGTCTTTTAAGCTGTGACTTGGTTTGCTTTTTAGCCCTAGCCTCCTTTTGAAGTTCAGCTATTGTGAGTTCTTTGACTGGTTTCTCTCTGACTGGTTGTGGAGTAAGGCCAGTTTTGCTTTGAAAACCAGCCATGAAGATGAACGAATTCTAGTCCCTGCCTATCTTCTGAAGGCCATCTAAAACTAACAATTTAATCAAACCATGGTGAAATAAAGAAGTTTCGCAATCTTCTTTTCTCAACTGCACCTTGTCACACATTTTACTTAGACTGCGAAATAAGTAAAAAGGAATATCTATGGAAGCCTTCCCAGTGAAATGTAAAAGCAACTTGAAATGATAAGAGTAGACCTTATTGTATCTTCCTTCACATGTTAAGTATTTCTGAATGCAGGTGAGAAGAAGAGCATAATGCTCCTTAACATAGTTTCTGGGTACAGCTTTTGTTAGGTCTTCATTCACATATGCCTCTTTTAAGAACTCTTTACATGGACTCATATCAAATTTAAAGTTCTTAAACCATTCTTGCTGCCCTCTCGGGATCTCGGTTACAGCAGCTATTTCCTCCGGAGACACTTGAACTTCCAACATAGCTATTTTTGAATTTAAACCGGTGAAATTCAAAGCAAACTCTTTGGTTACCTGCGCATGTCCACCTTGCAGTTTTTTACAGAAGTTCCAGCAGCCGGCATCTTTGTATGCTTTCTTCATGCCTTCATCCCTCAATGCTACGTCTAAACCTTCAGGTTCGGTCCTCTGGCATTTTCCAGATCTGTGTTCCTTCCTCTCCATTTGCTTCTTGAAATCTTTACACTCACAATGACCAACAGCTTCAGTTGAAATGGCGGTTCAGTTCTTTTTAACTCGGGCTCGCTTGTAATCAGGCTCGCTTGAAAACATTCCTCGCTTGAAAACTCAAATACATCATCCGATAAGCTTGTCACGTATGTAACACTCACGATCATCATCAAGATCCATGCACGGTACAATCCATCGGAATGATATTTCCATACATTTCATCACATCTATTGGTGGAGTGATAACTAATGAGCGCTTAGACATGCTACGGGAGGTACACAAAAACTGACATGAGAGGACAGAATTGGTGACTCATTAACAGACTTGACACTTTGGGAAATATTCGCTGCGAAAAGCACGAATCCGCGATTTCGCAGCGCGGTTAGTTTAAAATTCTAATAATGCACTGCGAAACGGCTTAATGATAACGCGCTACGAAATGACTGAACAATGATTACGCTGCGAAATTGGCCAATAGGAGGTTACGCTGCGAAATCACGAAAAGACTCGGTGAATAGGATAAGACAAGACATGGCTTATAACACAATGATGGTAGAGGAGAACCAATAGGATTAGAGTATAATTTAAAACAAACACCTTTAAAACTCCAAATCCTAAGTATGAAACATAAAATGAAAACCATATGACACGGACCTTTGACATTGAACTAGGACAAAGGAGTATATACATAAAATTTTAATTCTAAGTGATAACACAGGGGATTGTGGTGGACATTTGTACTGGAAATCAACTGCTGACAAAATTCTAAGGGCTGGATTTTACTGGCCCACCTTGTTTGTTGATGTCAAAAAGTTTGTCACTGCTTGCCATAAATGTCAAATTTTTGAAGGCAAGAGGAAACTTTTACCTCTACCCCTTAGACCAATTTCCACTAAAAGACCATTCCAACAATGGGGTTTAGATTTTATTGGGGAAATCCATCCTCCCTGGCCAACATAAATGGATCCTCACTGCCATAGATTACTTCACTAAATGGATAGAGGCCATCCCTTGTAGATAGGCCAATGATACAATAATCATACAATTCTTACAAACCAATATCTTGTCCAGATTTGGCTGTCCTGAAAAGATCATAACTGATAATGTTGCTGCTTTCAAATCCAAGAGAATGATCAGTTTCTGTCATAAGTACCACATTACATTTGGCCACTCCATAGCCTATTACCCTCAAGGTAATGGTCTAGCTGAGTCCTCTAATAAAAGCCTGATCAATATTATTAAGAAAGTATTGGATGAAAACAAGAAAAATTGGCATAAGAAACTTATCAATGCACTATGGGCAGAAAGATTAACTACCAAGAGATCCATTGGGACTAGCCCTTATGAGCTAGTCTATGGTATGGACACTATATTTCCTTCATCCTTAGGAATCCCTGTAATAAAATTACTACAAGAAGCTCAGCTGCAGCCCAATGACATTTAAAGAAGGATAAATCAGACTATACATTTGCAGCAAACTAGGGAAGAGGTGTACCAAAGATCCCAAGTGTTACAAGAAAAACTCAAGAATATATTTGATAAGAGGACTAAGGCAGAATATTTTTACATAGGAGACAAAGTCTTAAAATAGGACTTTAGAAGAGAAGACAAAGGCAAACATGAGAAGTTTGACTTCCTATGGAAAGGACCTTTTATTATCCAGGCTTCACAAGGCAACAATACTTACTTTCTGAAAAGCTTGGATGGTACAAAAGCAGAAGATGGACCAGTTAATGGTTGGATGATGAAACACTATTTTGATCCAGTCTGTTGATATATCTTGACTCTAACTTGTACATAGGGAAGTTCAGTTTATACAGCTTTCTACAGCAATAAGAATAGGAAGGAATGTGCAGAAAATTTTGAGGAACAGTCAGGGAACTTTACCACTTTTTTGTTTTGCCTCATTTTTTAGTTTATCAGAAGTTGTAGAAGAAGACTTGGGAGCTGAAAACATAAGAAAAAACATTCAGAAAAACTATCCAAAACGAGAGGTGCAATTGTTTGAATTAGCTCATGAGAGATGTGTATATTTTACATGGTCCTATGTATAGTTTTGTTTACTTACAGCAAAGGAAGATTTCAAAGTGCAGCAAGTGTTTTTTAGAAGGCCATCTGACCTGCTGTTCTTGACTTTCCACCAGGGAAAGCCATCCCCAAGTGGAGCCAATGTTATGCTCCTATACCAATAGGTGTCATATTTCATGATTGACTGAATTAGCTCTGCAATATGTTCATACCTTTCCTTTTTTATAAAGGTTTCCATATTATGAAGATTTCAAAAGATTAAAAAATGAAAAGAGGGTATACCCTAAAAGAAAAATCAAAGAGTGAAAAGATAAATGGTCAAAAGGAAAAAGTGAAAGAAATGAACCCCAAAAAAAAAAGACCAGGAAAGTGTGTAAGTCCAAATGCCACTACTATTTCATGTTCTATAAATAAAGTTTCATGTACAGCTTGTGGAACTCTTTGTCACAACTGATGAATGGTCAAATACTTCAATCTTGGCCAGTTCATGTTTGAATTTCCTGTTTAGAAATAGAGAATAAAATCTATCCAAACTGTTTAAACTTGGCAGATAAGTAGATAGGTAGAGAAGCAAAGGAGCTCAACAGTTTAATCTGAGCCCTTGGAAGAAATAAGTGCAGATCTAGATAGGCTTATCATGCTAAGAAAAGAAAATTGATGAGGGTTTGCCAGTCCAAATTCACCCAAAAAGAAGAAAAAATGTTAGGTACAGTAGGCTGGGTAGGCAGTTTTGGTGTTGTTAAAAGAAACTTGCGATAAGTTTTGTTTCTCAAAAATTTTCATCTTATTATTATCACAAGTACCATGGCAGGTGGTTGCATCCAGGTCAAGCAAAGCATGAATAACTCCCCTCCATCCTTTTCCCAATCACTTACTAATCTCCCCCAAAGACATTGAGATCTGCTCAATATCCCCAACTCACTTCATCTCATTTCATAAAAAGCCTAAGTAAAACCACATTCTTACTTTAGGGAAAAAGCCACATTTCCTGTGTAAATCCCTGTTTTCCCTTTTTGCCTAAGTTTTCCAACATTTTACTTAGCGCCCAGTTACTTTCAAAAAGGTTTCATGTTAACAAACTGACATTTACTATATAAATCCCTTGTATAAGTTACCCATTCCCGTATTATTAATACATTAAAATCCCTATATTCTAATATTCCCACCCTCAGTTGATATACAACCATATATCTATTTACCAGGATTTAAAGGTTTATCTGAAACTTTTAAAGAACTAACCCACCGCTTCCGCAAGAATTAATTAACATCTGGTAATAACTTAAACCACAACCTGATAACCAATAAAATCATGACTGATATCGTTAATTTAATGTTAATACGAGCAGGCCCCCGCACATTAACCTCCCTCTACCTCCATTGACCGCCAACCGTCAGATCTCAACCCTCGCATCTGACGGCTGAGATCTATATCGCGACGCCCTCCGCCGCTGAAGTTTACCGCCCGGGGAAAGGGTGGTATTGCACCCGTACTCAAGACCTGTGTCGGCCTCCTACCTTGTTCGTGGCCCTCCCCATCAAAACCACCTTAGCTCATAAGCGGTGTGGGGTGAAACCACTTACCGCCCTCCCGCTGACCTCCGCTTGACGTCACCTCCACGTCACTGCTGACGTCACCCTTCGTACCCTCCACTACGTGACAAAGTGTCCCGTCATGATGACGTCATCTGTTTATTAAACGCCAAAATCACCCCGCCAAACCAAAATTTTGCTAAAAAACATAAGAAAAGGTCATTTTATTTATTTTTCTCTGCGAGCAGTCTTCCATGCAAATTACGTCTGGTTCATTGCGCGAGCATACAGTCCGCCACCCTGCCAGAGAAACCATGACGATGCGATCTTCCATCAGTCATTTCAACCTGCAATTGCACAATTCATCTCCTTGAGCCAGGTTTTTATCCGTTCGACCAGTTACCTTATAAATTCCGCTTTTCGACTTAAATTTCTACCTGTGAAATCAAACTCGAGTCAAGAGCAGTCTATTTAGCCCACAAAAACACTCCCAGACTTGCTGTTCAGTCCAATTCTCCACAACAATCCTAAATTCCAGTTTGAAAACACAAGAACCAAACATGGAAGCCCCCGTAGCCCTCAATGTCTCACCCATCAATGCACCTGATAAAGACTTGAACTTTCTACCCTTGGCCGACAAAGATTTACAAATAAAAGACTTAACTGGTGACAGGAATCATCTACACAGCTTTTGCCAAATCAGAGACAGCCATCTAAGCAACTCTGACATTTTTGGACTATAGGAATCAAACCTTCCCATGTACTTTCTTCCCTCAGTTGATGTCTTCCCAGACATCATTCACCAGTGCTGTGCCAATTATGACCCTGTTCATAGAGCTGTTATCTCTCCTTCCAACACTGTCCTTTTCTCCATAACTGCTGAATCCATCAATGAGATGTTACATTTTCATTCCACTGAGCCTTTGGCTCCTCTTTCCATGGGATTTTTGCTTGAAAAAGCTTCTCAATTGCCCAACTCAAAGATAACTCGCATTGCCCAGATGTTCATGATACCAACGCACCAACCTACAAGCCCTCCTCCTTATTTGCGCGCCTTTTTCACTGAGACTGGAAAACTCATTCTTGACATGATATCCTTGATTTTTGGATTTAGATCTAGTGAATTTGTGGATGATATCACCCTGGTTCTATTATCTATCTTTACTCCAGGACAGCCCCCTGCTGTCAAGTATGACTATGCCACTTTCATTGCCAATAAAATCCATGCTCAGTTCATGAATTTGGAAAGGGAAGGTGTCTTCAAATACACATCTTATATATACCATCTGTTGTTATATTATCAGCCAGACAGCTTTCCATTTCCCATCAGGAAATTAGATTCAAAAGGAAACCAGAGGTCTGTGATCTTTTGGAGCTCAATCTTCCATGACTGTGACTCCCCTTATACCTATAATGAATTCATTGACCTATTTGTACACCTAGCCTCCACTCTGTTGATAGGAGCTCCCCCTCCTATAATTTCTAGTGATATGAAGAAGATTTTGCAGCTTTCCAAAAACTACAGAATAGGTGATTGGTACCTCTACCAGAATCACACAGAAATCAGAATATATGGATGTCAACTTTGCCCCTTCAAGTTGCCTAGATATGTGCCCATGAGGTTATTTGCATTAGAATATTTTAGGCAGCTCATCCATGCAGATTTAACCCACTTTTGTAATGTAAAGAAGAAGGCTCAGCTGAGAATAAAAAACTAGTTAGGCCCTTATGTTATCCATGATAGGGATGCATGGAAAGATGTTGAACAGATCTTAGAAGACCACCTCAAATTGAAGAAGAGTTTTGGGTGGGTGCCATATGATCCATGTAGTTTCATAAATGACAGAAGGGTAAGGTACAGGCTATCAGTGTACATACATCATAGGATCCCAGAAATTGAACAGTATGCAAATCAAGAAGAATGGGTAGAAGGGACCTTAGTTGAAGAAATTACTGAACAGGAAAAAATGGAAAAAGCTATGAAAGATCTTGAAAAAACTCTTGACCTGGACTCTTTTGGATAGGTATCTTTCAAGCTGCCTCAACAACCAGCAGTTGGAACATCTTCTGCTGGAACTTCTCAGCAGCCTGCTCATAGAAGCAACACATCAATCGCAAGAACCTCAAAGGGAAAAGAAGTGGAAACTATAGAGCAACCAATAATGACCAATCAGCGAGGGGGGTCTAGAGAGCAGGAACAAGTGAAAATTCCTCCAACCCAATCTAAGGCAGCTGAAATCCCAGCTCTACAAACTCCTCAAAATGAGGAAAAAAGGCAAGAAGAGAGACAGAGAAGAGGCCACATCTATCAGTGGACCTGTAGAGCAACCGGGTGCAAAGAGGCAGAGATTGGATCCTCTGTTAGAAGAGGAAATCATTGAAGAAACAACAGACAACCTAAGAGGTGAGAGGGTAATCAGCCAACAGACTTCCCCAGTGGTAGATACATCAACTAGCTCACATAGGCAAGAGCTAGAAAGGCAGCATAGTGTTGAGGTGTCATCTACCAGGCCACAAGGCAAATAGCCCTCTGACATCAAACGGACCTTCACAGAGATAAAGGCCAGGAATGATCTCGTGAGAATTGAAATTTATAATCAATACTTAAAAATGGCCCCCTCAACCCAGCAAAGATTGATGTCTGCATATGACATCAAAGAAGGCAAAATGATCATGAGTTATTTTAAGCCGAAGGTGCAGTAACCCCAGTCTACAGCAGATTATATCAGGACAAACTTAGAGGTCCTAGCTAAAGATATTCACCCCTTAGACCAGATTGAGCTTCACAAGTAGACTGGAGAAATGATTTATTCTACACTGGCTAACAAAACAATGCTGGCCCACCAGTTGCAGAGTTCCTTAGACAACAAAACTACTCAGTTAGATTGGGAAAACGCTTCTTCTATGGACAAAGATAACAGAATCAAATCATTGGAAGAGATCATTATGGATCTAGGACATGACCCCAAAGATGCCAAGGGCATAAAGGCACTAATTAAGAAAAAGGAAGAGGACATTGTTGCCCTGAGGAAACAGTTGAAGCTACCTCCTTCAAGACACCCTCAAACTGTATAGATAATAGAGCAAAAATCAGAGGAAGACATGATGGACCTGCTCATGAAACTCAATGAAAGACTGATTGATACTGAGCAAGCACTTGAAAAAGCATTAAAAGAGAATCAGGGAGAGTCGACCTCCCAGCCTCCTGAGGTAATTCCTACAGTTACAAGTGCAGTCCCCTCAACAACTGGAGCAGCATTGGCCCCAAGTGTCCCAGCAGCTACAGCAGCAGTAATCACAGGTACAACATCAACAGGAGCAGCACCAGGCAGCAGTATAGGTATGAGCACAGAAGAGTTGATAAAATCCATGGAAGAATTGAAACTCCAAGTGTCAGAGCTAAAGCAAGTAAAGGAGAAATTGCAAAAGTAGAACAAAGTTATGATAATTCCAAAATTAATGTGGCAGAGAAAACAAGAGAGGTTAAAACATTGCAAAACAGAGTCAAAGCATTAGAGAAGGATCTCACTATGGAAAAGCCTCTAGCATAAATTAAAGGAATCCTTTGGACCAACATCACTCAATCCCTTAGTGATGTTTGGCCATCTATCCAAACTATTTATGAGCAGATTGACTTGGGGAATGCAGCACATGGTGAAATCCAAAAAGAAAGAGCTTTATTATGACAAATGCCCGATCAAGCCAATAGGCTCATTCACTTTTTGAATTATAGAAACAGAGAACAACTAGAACAACTCGGCATCCCAGACAAGACAGACACAATTTTGGATATCAAAAGCGTTCTAACCAAGAAAACTCTAATGCAAAATTTAGAAAAGAGATTTGAGGATATGCAAATAAAAATCAATTCTTTCATGCAAAGATTTACAATTTTGTAGGATAAAGGACTGCCAAGTCTTTTAGGGAATAATGACAGGCTAATGAGACACACAGATTACATACATAAGTTGAACACTTATGTTGTTGATCAAGTTAATACATCAACAAGTGCTTCAGGAGAAAAAGCACTCCCCTCAGGCCAAAGTCTCTATGATAATTTAGAGAATTTATTTTATATTGAACATGAGGTGAAACATCTGTTTCATCTGCAGCCTAACTTTGTCAGGTATACGGAAGCTGATGAAACCCTGAGGAAGCTTCAGAGGCATAAATTGCCAGATCAACAATGGTGGGAAGACATGTTGGGGATTTTGTGAATATCTCTCGGGTAAAACGTACATTTTGAGCTATTTTTCCGTGATATAGATGAACACAGATAAACAAGAATCAAGTGGGTCAAAGCGTATCTGATCAGGATTAAAAGCATATCAGACAAAGATGCAGCAACAAGCACATAGTACCAGTGGAAAACAACTATGAGCCGACTTGTAGCACCTACCTCCGGCACACCCCATAAAGATGGAACGGCCAACACATCGTCAATTTATTGTTCCCCTGTTTTCGAGACTGTACGTCTCTATCTCTTGTAAAAGAAGCATTAATTGTTATTAGATATTATCTTCTTCAGATATTTTGTATGATATTTTGATGTTTTTGTATAAATACCCCCCAGACGAAGTATTTGGGGTTGGTTGGTGGGTGTTCATAGTTTCTGACTGTAATACTGAAGTTTCTGGAATAAAAGGCTGTTGGAACCATTTTTGTTTGCCTTACTGAATGAGGAATTGATGCCGAGGACCATGTTATAGAATTCTTGAATCATCTTATGGATCACTAAGTCCCTTCTAACTTGTGTTTTACAGTTTCTATGTTTATTATATCATCTATGTTTCATGATCTCAATAATAAAGAAAGAGAATAATTCCGAATTTGCTTGACTGCACTCTGTCTTCAATCTTTGTTGTTTTCTATGTTTTCTTCAGAATTAGAATAAATAGTGAATTCTTAATTGCTCATGTTTCCCCTGATTCTTTCATCTTGAATATTTGCTAAGGAATTCTTAATTTCTCCTTAGTAGTAATCATCCATTTTCCCTCTGTCAAATATGATGAAGGATTCTTAATTTCCCTTCACCCAATTGACTCATTCCATCTAATTTCAGCCTATAAATTGTTCCATATTTGAGTACCTTGCTCTGTGATACCTCCTCTGATAAGAAACCTAATCCAGGAAGCTATCCTTCTTTGACTCCATCATGCCCAATGGACTGAAACTCTTCAGTTTTACCTCACTGTTCTATTGAATCTCCATTCCTCCAACCAAAACTCAAAACAAAACCCTTGTACTTCATAGCTAGCCTAATATATCTCAAAACAAAGCTAAATTATAAAGAGAGAGCCCTATCTGGATGTAGATTGGCTAGAATTTGTATCTAAAAGATTGGTCTGTGGTTACCTCAGCCGTATTCCCTTTCTTACAACTTTTGGGAACAACCTGAGTGATAACACCCCAGTGCTCATTTGTTTTTGAATGTCCTGGTGCTGTAATGTTTAGGTAAGGCACAGGGTCATGAAAAAAAGTCTTGCCTAAAAGATTCTTTTACATAGTATAACGTACTAATGCATTTTTATTTTTTTTTACAGAGGCACTAGGATTTTTTATTATTATAAAATATCGTTTCAGAAAAATTTGTATTCAAAATGATGCACATTAATATACGATGTCCTGGTATCCAGTTTCTCTTTTTTAGAAACATCGACCTGTGACAGTGCAATTATTGTGATTTTTAAAATCCATTATTCATTGAAAAATTGACATATATCTTATAACAATATTCATATGAATTATTTTTTTATTAGTGCATTTGTATATGATGTTTGGATTAATTTATTATACCATCAGATTTCACATCTCTTTATTATCATATTTAATCATCCATATATTTAATTAGTGGTGTAACATTTCACAGCGACATTGGACAACAAATTAGAATAAACTAAAATGTATTTTCTTATATATGAGTAAGAGACTCTTTGTCATACAAAATGGGATAGTTATTGGTAACCCATCGTCGTTCAATTGGGACACTATGTTCATTACATTAAACACAATGTCTGATTTTCATAGACAATTATTTCAAAAACTACAACAACTTGCATTGATATCCAAATAGATCATCATTCTTCATTGGAACTGATGTTCGTACTGCTTGAGCTACTTCCATGACTTGGGTTATCTGGACGGGTGTTTTGTTGATTGCATCGATTGTTTTTATCTTCTTCTTATTCCATTTGCAAACGTAAAAATAAAGTGTAATGAATGTATCTACAATGGTGAAAATAATGAAAACTAAAATAAATAATATACATCAATGTAAATCGAATAGAAATGTACCATATCAAGAAGTGACTCATGAATTGTACACATGGTTTCAAAACCAAGTCCCATGCCTTGTTGCAACAACTCTTTTGTTGGCATAGTTCCATACTTTGTTTTCTGCAAGTTTTATATCCCATAATAAATCATAGATTTAATATAAAGGATTTTTTTGTTATATTATAATTATAAACTTAGAGAAGCAAAACAACATACATACTTACAAAATCCACAATTAATTTTTGATATGCCAACATATACTCACAATCCATATTTAACCCAATATTAATTAATTCTCCTAATGGCTCTTCTTTGTATGTTGGCACTTATTTGAAGACATTCAAGGATGGTTGATGTAAAAAAACTTAAAATATACAAAAATGAAACCTTAAGTTCTTATAAGGAAATATTAGTAATTACTCAAAAACTTTGATATCAACTATTTTCTTCCTTGTTATCCTGTTTTATGTGTTGAGTGGTTTCCATTTTGATTCCTTTTCTACAAGAAAATACTTGAAAATTAATATCTAATGCTAAATTATTTTTTATATGTACCTAATAGAACTTTTCTATGGTTACATACATTTGAAGCACGTTGTTGATGAGATGGCTCCTCTTGTGATGCAATTATGTCCATTTCATACACCATCTCCTTGTACACTTTTTTGGACATTCCTACTACCATGTTTTGAATATCATCTCATTAATCCTTTGGGATTTTCATAATCTTCCTGCGAAAGTAATTAACTATTTTTATATTGATATATGAAAACTAAATATAACAAAATTAATATTAATAAATGAATGTTTTGTAGTAATATATACACATAATTCTATAAAAACATTTTAATTAGGAATATTACTTTTTGAATGATTCTTTTTTAATGTTGTACGTTTTTGCTATTGCAAGTTTGACAGGTCTCATTAACCACTACTATGGAAATTCTTCCTGATGTTTTAATATAACTTGGTTCTTGGAATTAATGGATTGATTTTTGTATTGTAAATAAAGTATGTCTATAATTTTGTTCCACTATATCTATCATAGTTCTGTAAAAGAATCCCCCCCCTTTCATTAACCTCTAGCACCACTCCAAATGAGCTAAGGACCAATTCATCGTCATTTACATGTTATATAAAAAAATTCTTAGAACAACATTCTTTTCCTTTGTTGTTGGTTCCTGTAAAACGTTAAACAAATGTGAATTAATAGATTCTTTGAAAGATGTTATCTAATATTATTAAGTATATTATCAATGAACATTCAAAAGAAACAAATTCTTATTGAATAGTATTTTTTCATTTACCTTATTCATCCTTCTACAATTTTTCCATCAAGCTTTTATGCTCTTCTCATTTTGTGGCTTTGCATGACACACACTAACCAATACATATTATTTAAACTTACATATAGTTCAAACATATTAATTTTGTAAAGAATTTACAAATAATTTGTATTTTCTTCTTTTTTGGATGTGCTATCATTGTGTCGATTAGTGTTTTTGCTACTTGAAAACTTCTCAAACATTTTTTTATGAATGTACAACCTGTACCATTAAATATAGAAGACATTAAATATATATTTTATAAATAAATCACATAATTTTCAACCAAAAAGAGCTCTAAAAACTAGTGCACTTATGTGAATAAATGCACCGGTGCGTTTAATTCAATTAACGCACCAGGATTTTAATTATTAAGCACCGACGATGTAATTTTTTTTTTATAACTTTAAATTATGACAGTGCGATATGTGACGCTAAAAGCATCGTCATCACAGTAAAAAATGAAAACAAAAAAATAAACACGTTTTTTTACTTAATGGTGCTATTTTTCATAGGCACCCCACTGTGTTATATAAAAATGGGGGTACCGATGCATTATACTTTAGTAAACACACCAGGGATTTAATTATTGAGCACCAAAAATGTTTTTTTTGTTACTTTAAATAATGATAGTGTGATATGTACCGATAAAAGCACCACCATCACAGTAAAAAATGAAAACAAAAAATAAACACATGTTTTTTTACTCAACGATGCTATCTGTCATAGTCGTTCCAATGCATTATATAAAACATGGGGCATCGGTGCATTATACTTTAATAAACACATTGGCTGCTTAGTTATTGAGCACTAACAATGAAAAATAATATTTTTTAATACACTTTAAATTATGACGGTTTGATATGTAATGATTAAAGCACCACCACCATAGTAAAAAAATAAAAACATAGTTTTTGACTTAACGATGCTATTTTCATAGGCACCCTGGTGGGTTATATAAAACATGAAGCACCGATGTGTTTTATCAAACGTAGTGCACCAAGAAGTCATTTAAAAAAAATAGGTAGGGCCGATAGGGTTTGGATCCCATTCAACAACCAGTCCCCATGCTTTACATGTGAACCACTTTATATATAGTAATACACAAACCCCTTAAAACTAAAATGTGTAAAGTGAAAATCCCTAATTGTGAAGTGGTAAAGGGATTTAAACCCTAAGGTGAAATTTTGCAGTCACATAAGCAAGAACAAGCAAGGGTTTAAGGTAAGTATTGCATTTTTTTGTTTATTTTAATTAAATCTAAATAGAAATAGAGATTGTAAAAAAAATTATTAGTAAAATTGATAGTAAAAATTTTACTATGCAGGTTTTTTAGTATTTTCTGAATTTTGATTAAATCTAAGAGAAATTGTAAAAACATTTCTTAGTAAAATCAACTATAAAAATTAAAAATTTTACTATGCAGGAGTTTATATGAATCACCATATTTTTCAAATTCTAATCTTCTGAATAGTTGATATGTTGTTCCAAAGTATTATGTTGCTCCACTGTGCTCCCATTATGTCCCTCTTGCAAATATCTCTTTTAATTGGATCTAACAGAAATTGTCTAAAAAATTCTTAGTAAAATCAATAGTAAAATTTAAAAAATATTACCATGCAGGGTTTTGAGTGAATCACCATACCTTTCCACTTATGGTCTTCTAAATAGTTATGATGTTCCAAAATATTCTTCTACTCCACAGTGCTTCCAGTATGACTCTCTTGCAAATCTCAGCCTTGAAATTTTGGGAAAAATAATGAAATGGTGAATAACTTCTTACTATTTAAAATACTATATGAAATTAGATTTTGAAAAATCATTTACCACTCATTTTTCAATTTGGAAAAAACAAATGTGCATTTTTTTTTCACTTTTTCTGAATGTCGGTGTGTTTCATAAGAAAATGCACTGGAGCGTTTTCGTGTAACACACATTAGTTGAGATAACTTATCGATGCACTAAATTTTTTATAATGCACCGATATGATAAAACTCCTTTTTTTTTGTTTTGAAAACTGGTGCAATTATAATTTTAATGCCCAAGTGTGGTTATTAGTGAAACACATCAATGTGGTTAGTTTATAAGAGCACTGATATGATAGGATTCATTTATTATTTTTGAAATCCCATAAACTAGTGCAGTTATTATTTGAACGCACTGGTGTTATTTTAATTTAAACTAATCGTTGTTGTTAGTGTTATAAGAGCATTGATGTGATCAAATTTATTTTTTATTTTCGAAATCTCGGAAACTAGTGTGGTTATTAAATTAACGCATTCGTGCTTTTATTATTGAACACATTGACACGTTGAAGTTTACAAGAGTACCAATGTGCTTTAAAAGTTATTTGAAATTTTATTTTCACATAAAATAACATATTCATCTCAAATTATGCTTTAAGATGCATCCATATGAATTACAATAGTTCATAGTATATAAATTTTTCACTTAAAACCACCTTATTCTTGAAAAATGGTTTGAAAGCTATATTGTAATTTAGATTTTAGTTATGTGGTTCTTGAAATTATTTTGAGGTATGTACACAAAAATTTATTGTTGATTTTGTTGAAATGCAGGGAGAAAATCTCATAATATCAAATGGTCAATTCTTCAGATTCTATCTCATTCCATATTGCTCAAAGTCCTTCGCAGAGTTCTCCCTTTCCATCTCCAGTAAGTTCATATTTTATTTATATTTTAGGAGAAACGTACCGCAAGTAGTTGGTAGATGAAAATTGACAATTGCTTCACCCTGCCAATTAGAACATGGCATCTTCCAACCGCAATCCTGAGTCAACGATGCTAATAATTGTTTGGTATAATGTAATTTCAACAAACTAATTGCATTGTGCTTACTAATATCATTGATGTACTAATGCTCAATATTTTCTGAAATCAGGATTTTAGTGATGATGAGTGACCCACCTACCATCTTCCAGAGCACCCCACTACAATGTCAAATTGGGGGAAGGCTACATTAAAATAAAAACTTAGAGTGAAAGCATACAAATAATGGTAAAATGAAACACCTATTCAATTCCCACTACGTTCAGATTCATAAATTAGGAATCACTACAACAATAGTAGTTCATCATCACAAGTTGGCAATGGAGGTAATAAATTAGAGGTTGGTATGGATGATTACTTATGGGATATGAATTACATGGAGGCAATTCTATTAGATGCATTCTAGAATGATGAGCTAGGGGATGATGCTTATATCACTCATACCTTATTCGAAAGCCTAAAATTTTCTCCCACCAGCCCTCTCTTTGGACCTAGCAACCATTCAAAGTCTACCCAACCGGGGATAACAATGTTACTATACATCTTAAATGCAAATTTTGGCATGTCGAATGCATGTTTCTTAGAAAATTGACCATTATCAAGTCCCTTATATTTTTAGATCAAATCTTGTCACACAATCAACAATAAAAATGGTTGATTTTATGAACATTAAATATTGATATTGTACATTTATATTTCACACCAACTACAGGTTATTCAAGGATAAGGTTCTTTTGAGTGATAATGTCTTGCCTGGTAGCTGTGAAGAAGCAAATTAGTTGTTGAAAATGTTGGGTGTTGAGTTGAACTGAAATTATAAATTGAAGGTTTCTTGAAAAAGTTGCAAGCTAGTTTATGCCTTGTGGGGAATGGATCAAAATTGCAAAAGAAAATAAACTTAAAAATTTTAGTTAAGTTTTGCAGATTTAACCAGATAAAAATAGACGACATGCATCATCACAAAACAACAATTTGATGATGGAGTTCACCCCTCCTGGGCTACATCTTCGGGTCCATATTCCAATGTTATCCCTTTAAAGTATATGTTCAAAATGTAAATTACATCAACATACGATGCTCAAATAACAAAAATAATGCCTCCATTGTGTCTGGAACACCTAAAGACCCCTGCATAGGCTCTTCTTAGGCTAACAAAGTTGAAAAATGGCCAAGTTAGATCTCCTTCTCCATTTCTTTGTTTTCTATCCTGCAAAATGACCAAAAACAGGGAATGACTTTCTCCTTTAGCAGAACCGTTAAGCGACAAATTGGTATGTTTTTGGTGTTGATTTCATCGTGATTGGTGCAATCTGTCAAACAGTTGAAATGCGCCATTCGGCCTGCACGCCAATTCTTTAGCACCCTTGATTAAGTCATATGAGCTCTGTGTGGCCAAGGGCGCAGGCTAGAGGCCACACACCCACCAGCTCCATGTCCTTGGTCATGTGGAAGGCCACATGGCCATGAGTTAGGGCACATGACATCCCTCCTTCATAGCCCCTGCCTATGATCTTGTTGTAATGAATAAGACCTGGGGCCAGGGCTAACTTCTTGACCCCTCCACGTCTTACATGGGCATGTCACATGCCATACGACCCGAGGTTGGGGCCATGTGCCCTACCCCCTCTCCCAACACCAAAAAAATTATATTTTAAATATAAATTTATCGTGGGGTATTAATAAGAATGTTTGGCGATGTAATGATGTAGTGGTTTGTTGTTAATTGTGAGGTCATCGATTCGATTCTGGCAGAGGCGTGTCGGCCCACTAACCAAAAATTTGGCACAAACTCTGGGAGCCATTTGACACCTCCTAATTGGTCCATCCAAAATAAAAATAACCAATGAAATTCTGCCACCAGACCTGTATGACATACCACTTGTCAACATGAGATTGACATGTTTGACTACTATACCTTCCCAGTTTGCCTACTAACATTAGCGTCATGTCACTGTATGACATGCCTAGGCAGAAGCCCAGTCAACCTTGCAATTTGACTTTTTAGTTGTTTACCAAAACCTTCAAAATGTGATAACTTTCACATACGATGCCATATTGAGGTGATTCAAGCATCGTTGGAATCAAAACAATGATATATATGATTTGGAATTCGTTTCAGGTGATTTTGAGCACCTTTTTAAGCATATTTTTAATCCCCTCAATCATTCCTCCCCACTAGAAGCTTTTGGACCACCAAAAATCTGTTTTCGCTTAGCAAGTAAGTGAGGGTACAACTCTCTCACTTTCTCAATCTCAATCCACTTGCTTTACCTGGATTGGTACCTTTGAGCCCCACTCGAAGATACTCCACATTGCCTCCGTGTGAAGTCCTAATTCTCTTGTCAATAATTGAGTCTTCCTGCAACAAATCTAAATATTCAGGAGCAAAATATTCTATAGATGGAATCTGGGCATTCTCTTCATGATCATCAATCATTAGAGGCTCATACAATCTCAAGTTTTCCACATTCACAACAGAATAAATTTGCATATAAGGTGGAAAATATAATCGGAAAGCATTGTTTCCAGTCTTCTACATGATTTTGAAAGGCCCGTATCCGATTGGCTTGAGATTTTTAGCTCTACCTTGAAGTCTCTCCTTGCTGTTATACAACCAAAATTGATCTCCAACTTGGAAATCATGATCAACTCGATGCTTGTCATGCCTTTCTTTGTAATTTTCTTTATTTTTCTCAATATGCGCTTGTACCTTTGATGCACTAGCTAAATTTGTTCAATGAAATGCTTAGATTTGTACACATTACTATGTCCATCTACTGCAATATATTTACAAAATATGAAATACAAAGGTTACTTTGGAAAATAACCCAAACAAGCTTCAAATGGAGATACTTACATAGATGAGTGCTTGGCACGATTGTAGGCATGCTAGATGCAATGAAAATGCTCATCCCAAAGTTTAGGATGCTTACCACAATATCCACAAGGGAGATGCACTATTGTTCTGTTTACCACTTCTATCTATACATCGGTTTGTGGATGAAATGTTGTTCTCTTCAAATTTGTGTCCATGAGTTCCCATAAACTTGGCCAAAACTTCCCAACAAATCGAGAATCTCGATCAGAAATAATAAAGTGAGAAACCCAGAGTGAACCCATACATTTTGGAAGAACATATTTGCAGTTTGTCTAGTTGTAACTTGTTTCTTACATGGCATCAACACACACATTTTGATGAAATGATCCACAAAAACACATAGATAATCATGACATTTCTTAGATATTGGTAATCCCCCTATAAAATCCGTAGAAATAATTTCCCAGGGACGATAAGGAATAGGAAGTGGAGTATACAAACTCAATTTCCTATTGCCAGGCTTGTTAGTAACACACATGGAACATCCCTTTAAATATCTTGAAACAATTTCATTCATGCGAGGCCAATAACAATCCCTTTGAATTTTTGTAACTATTTTGCCTACACCAAAGTAACCAACAATAAGAGAAGTGTGGGCTTCCCTTATGACATTGACTCTTTCACCCTGTGGAACACATAACTTGCCAAGGTGATACAACAACTTGTTATGAACATGATAATCCAACTCTTCAACATGATTACCTTGAATCAAAGTTGAATAAACATCTTTAAAATCATCATCTTGAACATCTTGTTCAATATAACTTTCATGCATGATTGATTTATGCTTAATAATGAAAAATTCATTAACAATAGGCCTTGATAACACATCAACAACTTTGTTGTATATACCTTTCTTATACCTAATTACCAAATGAAATTTTTGTAGGAATCCCATCCACCTGAAATGTCTAGCTTGTTGTATCTTGGTTTATGATTGTAAATATTGCAAAGGTTGAGGGTCAATATGAATAATCATTTCTTTACCCATCAAATAGTGCTTTTGTTTCTTCACTCTTTGTACCAAAGCATACAACTCTTTATCATAAGCTAGATAGTTAATTACTGCATTTATAAAGGTTTCAAAATGATAACAAATAGGCTTACCATGCTGCATAAAAATTGCTCCCATGGCATAATCACTTGCATCGGTTTGAATCTCAAATGGCTACTTAAAATTTGGAAGTGCTAGAGCTAGTGTTGTACTGATTTTCTCTTTCAAAGTTTCGAAGGATTTATGTTGCTTGCCTCCCCACTAAAAGACTCGTTTCACACTTTTCAAAGCATGTATTGTAGTTGCAATGAGTGAGAAGTTAGCTATAAATTTTCTCCAATAATTGGTTTCTCCCAAAAAGATCCTAACTTATGTTACATTGTTTGGTTTAGGCCAATTCACAATGACTTCAACTTTTGAGGGATCAATCCTCAATTCACCCCCTCCTATAATATGACCCAAATAAACAAAAGAGGTTTTCCCAAATTCACACTTAGACATCTTCAAAAAAATTCCTCTTTCTTCAATACTTGTAAAATTTGTTTCACATGCTTGACATGATCTTCACAAGTCTTACTAAAAATCATAATATCATCTAAGTAGACTAAGAAAAAATCATTAAGGAATGGTCTCAATACATCATTCATAACTCTCATGAATGTTGCAGATGCATCACAAAGCCCAAATGACATAACTAACCATTCAAACAAACTTTGTTTTTCCTTGAAAGCAGTTTTCCAGATACCATCTCTGACATTCCTTATTTGATGATAATCGCTTCTTAAATCTAACTTAGTAAAGTAAACAACATCCTTTAACTGGTACAGAAAATCATCAATGCGAGGAAGGGGATAATAGTTCTTTCCCATGAGTTTTTTCAAAGCTCTAAAATCCACACAAATGTGCCAAGTACCATATTTATTTGGAACCAATACAATAGGAAACCCACAAGGGGGTGTGCTAGGCCTAATGGCCCCTTTGTCAAGAAGCTCTTGAATTTTCTTCTTGATTTTGGCATTCTCCAAAATTGACATTTTGTAAATGCCTATACTGGAAGAGGTGCATCCTACTGCAAATGAATCTCATGTTGGATTCCTCTTTTAGGAGGAAACCCTTCAGGTTCCTGAAACATATCTTCCTAATTGTTAACAACTTCAACCAAATCATGCTTGAGTTTAGAATCACACCCTATGAAAGATTTATATTCAACAATATATTTAGCTTTAATCATCAACAATACAAAATTCTTACTAGCATTTACATTCCTTTTCATCTGACCAACACTTACAAGAGATAAGGTCAGCTTCTTGCAATGTGCTCTAACAATATACTCAACTCCATCTTTAAAAATATCATATTCTCATGACAATAGAATATTCCTTTTTTGTCATACAATTATGGACTCCCTAAAATAATTCCATATATGTCAATTGGTACAACATCAAGCTCTACCTCATCAATCAGTGTTGGCGAATTTGAGTTTATATTTTCTTGTCACTTGAAATTTGGCATCTTCACATACCCAACCCAAAGGGTAAGGTTTAATAAGAGGGGTATTTTCTAAGTTTAGTTTCTTGACAATATCTGCAGAGATAAAATTGACTTGGGATCCACAATCAAACAATGTATCAACTTGCCCACGGGGCTTTGGATTGACTTTGAATGGGTGCACTATTAAGGCACTCCTTGCGATAGGTCACTAGTTCAAATCCCCCATGGGTGCTTACCTACCAAAAAAAAACAATATATCAACTTTGGTATGTTTTTTAATGACCTGATATGAAAAATCTCACTTCTTTCTTTATCATTTTGAGACTTAATAGGATTACTAGAAGAAGTATTACTTGCATTATAAACTTTACCTTTCATTCCCATGGCTATGATTTTGGTTTCATCACCTGAATCAAATCCTAGATCTTGTTGAGTGGATGCAGCAAACTTTTATTTCCCCTTGTTATTGAACTTCTTTGGTCTCATTTCTGGATGTGGTTTCCAACAACGATCTTCATCATGGACTTGTTTTGAGAAATGTTTATAGGTAAGTTTCTCTCCCTCATTCTTGACTGTAGCATTCTTTTGCCTTTGCCTTTAAACTTCCCCTTTCCTTTGTCTCCATATTTGGATGGTTTCTTGTTAATCTCTTGAGGAACATTCTTTCCTCTTGATTTTAAATGAGTTTTCTGAACACATAATTCATCTAGATTGGTGGGATTAAACATAAGTCTTGTATGTCTCAAATAACTATGTAATCCATCTATGTATTTAAGGAAAGTGTCTTGTGAATGCAAATCAACACCCAAGGTTAAAGCTCTTCTTCTAAATTATTGTGTGTAATTTTGAACACTCTGACCTTTAGCTTGCCTAAAATTTTACCAATCCATAATTTCTTTTTTCATATAAGCTAATGGATAAAATGTCCTACTTAATGCATCTATAAAATCATTCCAAGAAGAGATAATTTTACCACTTTTCTTCAAATATTCTTGAGTTATGGCCTTCCACCAGATGAGGGTTGTACTTTTGAATCCTAGATTCAGTCATATGAGCTCTATGTGGACAGAGGCATGGGCTAGAGGCCACGCACCCGCCATCTCTGTGTCCCTCGTTATGTGGAGGGCGATATGGTCGTAGGCTAGGGACAGATGCTAGCCCTCTTATGCATCCCACGCCTATGGTCCTTTTGCAATGAATAGGACCTAGGGCCAAGGATAACTACCTGGCCCCTCTACTTCCGCCATGGGAATGTCACATGCCATACAACCCAGGGTTGAGGCCATGCGCCTTGCCCCCTCTGCCAATGCCAAAAAAATATAATTTAAATAAAAAGTTGTCATGAGGTATTAATAAGAACATTTGTATATGTAACAATATAGTGGTTCATTGTTGATTGTGAGGTTGTGGGTTCAATTTCGGTGGAGGCATATTGGCCACTAACCAAAAAATGGCAAAAGCGTTGAGGGCCACGTGTTGCATCCTGGTTGGTCCATCCAAAAAAACAACAACGAATAAAATCCTACCGCTTAAACCTATACGACCTGCCACATGTCAGCCTGAGATTGGCAGGAATGACCATCGTACCTGCCAAGTCAACTTGTTGATGTCAGTGCCACATCACTGTACGACCTACGTAGTCAGCAGCCCAGTCAACCCTTTTTAGTTGTTTGCCAAAAAATTGAGAATGCAATAACTTTCACATATGGTGTCAAATTGAGGTGATTCAAGCATTGTTGGAATCATAACAACACGATCTACAATTTGGCACTAATTTCAGGCAATTTTGATGACTTTGAGTTTTGAGCATATTTTTGATCGCCTGGTTCATGAGTAAATATCATGTCATGCATGTTCGAATGATTGTATTATATATAGAGGATAATATGTAGAAAAATATATATGTCCGAAATGTGGGCATGAAAGGTACCATAAATAAAAGAAGGGTAAATCATATGGTCCTCCTTATAAGATATTGAGGCACATGCTTATAATCCCAAGGATTCAAAGGCTCTTTCATTGCAAATAATTAGCTATGTTGCAGGGATGACATGCCTCACATAGAAGTGAGTTATGAGTTATGTGAATCCTAATAGATTCAATAGCCATGAAGCATATAGAGGATACATGTCCCTCAAAATTCAAGGATGAAGTATGAAGTCTACGAATCAGCATAGCCATGGATGGCGTTGACCCATATTCCGTACAAAACACCAACTATTTTGTTTGTCCTATAGTAGTGATCAATAACAATATCCCCCCATGGTTGTTCTGAAGAATGAACATCTTATGTTGTCTCTCATAGTCCCTGGTAGAAGACAAGTGAAGAATATGGATGTCTACTTACAACCATTGTTAGATGAATTAAAGGAATTATGGGAAGGATGCATGCATACGATGTATCAAGACTCATCGCAACAGATAGAAGTTTTACATTGTATGGCATATGTTATGAAACCATCTCAAGAAAAAGATAGAAAATATAGATCAACGCCTTAGAATTTAGCCTCTTCGAGGGGGCAACCTCCTTTACATTACATAAATGAACAATTCTTGGATGATTCAAATGAAAAAACCTCCTTTCTATATATAGGACTCTAAGGAGTCATAATATAACCCAGCTGACCTAACAATAATAATATAAAGCCACAAAAATAACAATAGAGGGATTCTAAGGGGCACAGTAATAACAATATGGGGACAATAGGGGCACAACAATATTAATAAGGGATACAATTACAATAGTAATGGGGTAATCACTAGTATTATAGGGACCCAACATGCCCCTCTCCTTCAAAAAAGTGTTGTCCTCAACGCCTGAGTAGTTCTGGATGCTTCTGTATAAAACTCTCATCCTCCCATGTGGAATCTTCAATGGATAAGTTCTTCCACTTGATAAGATGCTCCAAAATTGATCGATTTCGTAGCTATCAAGTTCCTATTTCTGTGACTGCTTCTGGTTCCAATATAATTTTTCCTTCCTCATCAAGTTCTGGCAATATTGTTTGAACTGGGAGCTTGTCGCCTATAACCTTCTTTAAACATGAAACATGGAAAACTAGGTGCAATCAAGAAGCTGCAGGAAGCTCCAATTTGTAAGCCATAGTACCAATCTTTTGCAACACCTTGTATGGACCATAATACTTTGGTGATAATTTATTATCCTTCTTAGCTTGCTTAAGGGACATTTGCTTATATGGTTGTAGCCGTAGGAATACCCAATCACCTACATCAAAACTTCTTTCGTTGCGATGTTGATCTACCTGTTGTTTCATTCTATTCTGTGCCAACATGAGGTTATCCTTTAAGAGTTGGAGGACTTGTTGTTGATGTTTGATGTGATGTTCCACTGCTTGAACCTTAGAATTTTCTCTTAAATATGATGTGATGGATGGTGGCTGATATCCATAAAGTGCCTTAAATGGGGTCATTTTTGTTGTTGTATGGAAGGAAGTGTTATACCACCATTCAGCCAGAGGCAACCATTTGACCCATTATGTCTGTTTATCAGATACAAAGCAGCGAAGATATCCTTCCAAACATTTGTTTACTATCTCAGTTTTCCCATCAGATTGAGGATGATAAGATGAGCTATGAGCTAACTGAGTACCAAGACAAGAAAATAATTCTGTCCAAAAATTTCCAGTGAAAATGGGATCTCTGTCACTTACAATAATCTTTGGGTTTCCATGTAGCTTTTGAATTGTTTCCATAAATGCAGTAGAACTGTACTGGCTTTAAATGTATGTGATAATGCACAAAAGTGTGCATACTTGGTAAGTCTGTCAACTACCACCATGATGACACTCTTTCCCTCAGACTTGGGTAAACCTGTGATAAAATCCATTGAAACCTCCTCCCAACGTTGGCTTGGAATGGATAAAGGTTTTAATAGACCCGGTGTCTTAATTGTTTCAACTTTATTTTGTTGGAAAACCAAACATTCCGCCACAAACTTTTGAATATCTGATTTAAGGCCATCCCAAAAAAATCCTTCTTAACCTTGTGGTAAGTTTTTAAAAATCATGAGTGCCCTCCTAAGGGAGAAGTGTGCAATTCCATAAGAATCTTTTGTTTTAGTTGGGAATTCTTACAGAGGTATAAGCGATCTTTGTACCATAACGAATCATTTTGCCAGCTAAATGTATCAAACGTACTGGAATCTTGTTGTAACTTTCGAATAAGTGCCCACACTTATTTTTCATTCTTCCATTCCTTCCTTGCTTCGTTTATCCAATCTGGTTGGATAATAGAAATGGCGCACAACAATGCTTCCACATCCTCATCCTTTCTTGAGAGTGCATCTGCCACCACATTTTGCTTCCCTTTTTTGTAGATGATTTCCAAGTCATAACCCAACATCTTTGTGACCTACTTTTGTTTCTCTTCAGAGGATAATCTTTGTTCTAAAAAGTATTTAAGGCTATCATGATCCATTTTTACCTTGAAGTGTCTTCCCATTAGGTAGGGTCGCCATTTCTTAAGTGCATGGAGTATTGCCAACATTTCCTTCTCATAAATAGCTTTGTGTAGAAACTTTCCCTTGATTGGACAACTTTCAAGAGCAATGGGTCTTTCATCTTGAATTAAGATGGCACCAATTCCATTTCCTGAAGCATCACATTCCACAATAAAGGTTTTTGTGAAGTCTGGTGTAGCTAAGACCGGTGCTTGGCACATTGCCTCTTTAAGATGTTCGAAGGCCTTTGTTGCTTCTGGAGTCCATGAAAATGCATCTTTCTTCAATAATGTTGTTAGAGGTGCTGCTATTCTCCCATAATTCTTAACAAACTTGTGATAATACCCTGTCAACCTGAGAAATCCTCGCAGATGCTTTATGGATGTGGGGATTTTCCATTCCTTAATGGCTTTAATTTTGCTAGGGTCTACCTTAATGCCTTTATGAGATACAATATGACCCAGATATTCCACCTCTTGTACTCCAAAAAAGCATTTGGATCTTTTTTCATATAATTGTTTCTCCTCCAATAGTTGTAGCACCTTGTCAACATGTTCAACATGATCCTTCCAAGACTTGCTGTAGATTAGTATATCATCAAAAAATACTAACACAAATTTTCTAAGGAATGGTTTGAAAATGGAATTCATCAAACGTTGAAATGTTGAAGGTGCATTGGTAAGGCCAAAAGGCATGACCAAAAATTCATAATGACCCTCATGAGTTCTAAATGCTGTTTTCAGAATGTCTTCAGTCTTCATTCTGATTTGATGATATCCTGAACGAAGATCCAACTTGGTGAAGTAAATTGATCCATGCAATTCATCCAGTAATTCATCAATGACAGGAATGGGAAACTTATCTTTAATAGTGAGCTTGTTGAGCTCCCTATAATCCAGACACATCCGCCATGATCCATCCTTCTTGTGCACCAATACTACTGGAGTAGAGAAAGAACTTTGACTCGGTTGAATTATACCAGCCTCTAGCATTTCTGCAACCATACATTCAATTTCACTCTTTTGGGCATAGGGATATCTGTACGACCTGATGTTTAGAGGAACACTTCCTGGAATCAGATGAATAGCATGATCATGATCACGAATAGGTGGGAGACCTTTGGGAGTCTCAAATACCTTGGAATGATTGTCTAAGGCTTTTTGGAGATCTGGAGAAATAGATGATTCCAATGTGGAAACATCTAGCGAACATAATTGTGCAATTACACCTCTTTGTTCCTTTTTTAGAAGCTTTGTCATACCGTTAGAGCTAATTATCTTTCTCGGTTTCTCTGCAATACCCTTAATTCAACTTCCTTTCCTTCCACAGAAAATTTCATGAAAATTTCTTGAAAATTAAAAGCTATTGTACCCAAGGATTGTAGCCATTGGACTCCTAGTACAACATCATCACCTCCCATTGGAATGGAAAGCATTGGGCTAGTAAATACATATTCTCCCATGGATAGCTCGATATTATGGCACTTTCCAGAGCAATTTATTGTTCCTCCATTTGCAACCATCACTTGACACTCTGGTGCTGAATATAAGAAGCAATTCAATTATTTTGCTACCTTACAATGAATAAAATTGTGGGTACTTCCTGAATCAATCAACACTATTACCTTTTTCTTCTTGATTTGTCCTTCTATCTTGATGGTTTGAGGAGTGGTAATTCCCGCCAATGCATTACAAGATATGGTCAAATTCATTTCTTCTTTATCTAGGCTTTGTTCCTAGAGTATATCCTCTTCTTTTGACCTTTCTTGCTCCTTTTCTTCTTCCTCTTCACAATCTATGTAGAATAATTTCTTCTCAGCACACTTATGACCTTTAGTGTATTTTCTATCACAACTGTAACAAATCCCTTTTGCTCTTTTTTCTTCCAATTGTTGTGGTGTCAACCTTATAGGTTGTGGAAGACTAGGGGCAACAACACTTCCATCTTTATAGTTGTGAGTGGTATGCTTCCTGGTTGCCATAATTTTGCTTTCCATTTTTCTTGCTAACCTGAATGCTTTCTCTAATGAATCAGGTTCCCAAAGGCGAACATCATGTTGGATATTATCCTTTAAAGTCCCTATGAACACATCAATCCTATGCTCCTCTGGAATATTTTTTACCCTTATTTTCAATTTTTGGAACTCCTCAATGTGCTCCATTATTGAACCCTTTTGTTTGAGACTTATCAATTGGCTAAAAAAAGTGTTGTTTTTTGTATCCTCATAATGTGCTGTCAATTCATCTGTAAAAATTGCCCTAGTGATAATTTGTTTACGAGAGCAAAGCCATTGATACCATACAAACTGATTCGGTTCCAAATATAAAGTTGCAATAAGTACCTTTTGTGTTTTGCACATTATTGAGATAAAAAGATTGCTCCATTTGTAATATCCATGTTGCAGGATCCTTGCCATCAAACTTCCTCATATCGATTTTTGGAATATGGTGGGTCTTCGATACCACATTAGAGTTTATGAAATCATGATTAACATTTCTTTTATTCGCATCATGAGCTTCCTTTACTACCTTTTCACCATTAGTAAGTATTTCTTATAGAAAAATTGTCAAATTTGTCTTCAAATATGCCATGTCTCTCTTCAAGTCTGTCTTCAAATCTATCTTCAAATCGTCCATCTTAGCTTCCACGCCTTTTATCTTAGCTTCTATTAGCTTTTGTGAGAGTGACATTTGTTGCACTTGGTCTTGTAATTTTGATATATCATGTAGCATTTCTTCCTCTTCTTCATGAGTCATGCTAGTGCTTTCAGGTTGCTTACTAGGTGTTTGCATTTTCTTTCCTTGGGACATCAGTTACCGATAATAATTCTCTACTATTCCCTTTGAATTCCTTCAAAATAAATTTTCAAACCAAGCTTAAGCAAAAATTTAAAAAAAATCTACACACCTTTTTTCACTTTGTAGGAGCTCGATATTTCCTTTGATGTATCTCTGCACTTTTGGATCATCCAATTCTGAAATTACGACTTGCAGTAGCCCTCTGTGTCCTCTTTCCAATGCCACTAGTGTGATCCAAATTGGATTCTCCAAGGAAGAGTTATGTGAAATCTCCCACAATGACCTGATTATAGACTAGTTCAGTAGAGCGAACTTCTACGACGTGCCACGAGTCACTGTTTCAACCTTTGGCTCTGAAAAATATATATAAGAAACTACAGTCTGTCCTCTTTTTGTATCTTCTTATGAAATTTCAATCCGATGCTCAGAGAGAAATTTATGACGATTTTCCCCAGGTCACCTGTTTGGAATGTAATTCAGGAGTCTGCAAAAAATACCAACTTCCTCAGATCATATCTCCTCAAATATAGCGCAAAAAGCTCTGAAATTCACACCTGAGATTCAACGCGATTTCTTCTCAAATGGGTTTTTTTTAGCTTTTGAAACGTCGCATAAAAAAAGTTATAGTGAAAATGCCATGATGACCTGTTTGGAGTAGCGAAACCCTAGAATCCAAAGCTCTGATACCAAATGTTATGAAACCAGCTCAAGAAAAAGATAGAAAATATAGATCAACACCTTAAAATTTAGCCTCTTCGAGGGGGAAACCTCCTTCACATTACATAAATGAACAATTCTTGGATGATTCAAATGACAAAACCTCCTTTCTATATATAGGACTCTGAGGAGTCATAATATAACCCAACCGACCTAACAATAATAATATAAAGCCACAAAAATAATAATAGAGGGATTCTATGGGGCACAATAATAACAATATGGGGACAATAGGGGCACAAAAATATTAATAAGGGGTACAACTACAATAGTAATGGGGTAATCACTAGTATTATAGGGACCCAATAGCATAAGTGCTTACACCATACATGATTACTTAGGCTTAGGAGTTTGCTATGGTAAATTGCATGTTTATTGATTTTTTTGTATACGTAACAATATTGTTTCACATATTAATTTGATTCACTGCAATTGTTCTGATATTCATGATCGCTAACGTGCCCTGAGTCATTGTTTGCATCCCTATAAAGGAAGCCATGGAAGTGATCTATCGCCTAACAGATCCTGATACCGTGCATCTGGTTGATATTTGTCTCACTTCCACTTTCTTCTGTTTTGAGAGTGAGTTCTTTGAATAGACCTGTGGTGTTGTCATGGGCTCACCCCTATCCCCTATTGTTGCGAATCTTTTTATGGAGGATTTCGAAACCAGGGCTTTAGCCTCGGCTCGTCTCCTTCCCAAGCTGTGGAAAAGGTATGTAGATGACACTAATGTCATCTGGTCCCATGGCTCAAAGGAGTTGGATCTCTTCTTCAACCACCTCAACTGTCAGTCCTCTGCCATTAAGTTCACTATGGAAAAAGAGGTCAATGGTTGCCTCCCTTTCCTGGATATTCTTATATCGAAGAATAAAGACAGTTCTCTCTCCCACTCAGTATTCCGGAAGAAAACACATACTGAGCAGTATCTTCATGCCAATTCCCATCATTTCCCTGCTCAAAAGTTGGGTGTTCTTAACACCCTCGCTACTCGAGCCCTGAGGATTTCTGATAGGGAGAGCTTCGATAAGGAGAAATCCCATCTCCTTAATGTCTTTATGGAGAATGGCTATAGTAGGCGCCTAGGTCAAAAGGCTTTCTTGAAAGCCTCTAAAAACTCATTAGTCAAAAAAGAACCTAAAGAGCGTCGACTAGGTGTCCACCTTCCCTATGTCCAGGGAACAACGAACAAGATTGCTCAGATTCTTAAGAAGTATGATATTCCCTCAACCTTCAGGTCCCTCAACACTATTCAAAAATCCCTCCGATCGGTGAAAGATCCCATTGATCCTAAAGATATGAAGGTCGTCTACTTGATCCCTTGTTCTTGTGGGACCCCCTATATCGGGGAAACAGGGCGCTCCATCCATCAAAGGATCAGCGAACATGCAGCTGACCTAAGACATGGGAGAACCAAGTCTTCAGCGTTAGCAGAGCATGCAGAAAAGACCAAGCATCAAGTGTGTATTGAGGAGGCCAAGGTTATTGCCAGGGTTGCGCAGTTCCATCACCGTAAATTCAGGGAAGCTATTGAAATTGAAAGAAGGCCTAGCAATCTCAATAGAGATGACGGCTGGAAGATCAGTAGCTGCTGGATCCCGGCCCTTTCTTCCTAGTCTTGCTTTTTCTAGCTTTCGATGTTTCCCTTTATTTCGCGGATCTTTTTCCTTGGAGCCTTGTCTTTTCCTTCCTCCTAGGGTTTCTCCTTTTGGCTCTGTAGTTTTTTTTTTTTGGATCCTGTTCTTATCCTTCTTCTTTTTAGAATGTATCGCTCACTTGATTTATTTATTTTTATTATTTTATTTCAATTTATTTATTTATTTATTTTAATTTATTTATTTATTTTTATTTTTTAATTTTTATTTATTTATTTTTTTTATTTTCCTTCTTCTTTTTAGAATGTTTCACTTGGTTGATTTATTTCAATTTTTTTCCTCGTTATTTATTTATTTATTTTATTCTATTATTATATTTATAATATATTATTATTATTAAAAAATAAATAAATAAATAAATTTTATCTATTTATTTATTTATTTATTTTTATAAGTACCTTTTATAACTTTCTTAATTAAACTATATATTATTATTATTATTATTATTATTATTATTTTATTATTATTTATTTATTTATTTTATTTTATATTAACTTAATTTTCTCGTTCCAATATTTTTATTCATTCTAACTAACCTTTATGTATATTACTTTATATATATATATATATATATATATATAGGAGAGAGAGAGAGAGAGAGAGAGAGAGAGAGATAATTTATACATTAATTATAAGAAAAGGTCCTTTAGATGACTAATTCTCATTTAAATAATAACTTATAATTTTTAATTATCAAACAATACCTTTTTAACTAACCTTTAACACCATTTAAATTATTTTTTATTTTTATATATTCACCTAATTTAACTAATTTCCAGTAAATTATAATAATTTTTTGACTCTGGTCCTAAAGTCAAAATTAGTCGTTGGTCAAGATAGTCGTTGGAGGCTCTGCATAGACTATTTAACATGCTAAGCTGGATCTGTTTCTTCAACTTGTCCTGACGATGAACCACACTAGTTGGTTCGAAACGCGTCAACAAATGATTTATCTTGTGATTTACGCCGAAGAATTTCTCTTAAACTTGATATGGATCACAAAAGCCTCAATTCAACAACATGCCCTGTATTATACAATAATTTCGCAGGTCTTGTAACAAAAGGGTAACATTGATGTAAATTTCATGGACCTTCTCTGAAGGCTAGGTGGTCCAACCACCTATAAAGTGAGTGTATGACTACTCCATGGTATTCCTCCCAGAAGGACACCCTTATAGAACAAGAAAATCTTCTTTTAATGGTAAATAGGAGAGAACCCAAAGGCCGACAATAATGACACGAACTAAATGGCTTAGAGAATATGAGAGAGAAGGAGAATGAGATTACAAAAATGTTCGATTGAAATTAGAGCCTATGTTCGATTATCCATAATTATTCGAAACCTATGTCGAGAAATTTCCCATTGGAATGAAAAGGAAAATTTTCTTTTATGAGCTCTCATATTGGGAGCACCTTAAGATTGCCCACTTACTAGATCCCATGCATATATTTAAAAAAAAACATCTTCTTTATGGAGGCACATATCATCAAAATAAAATGGCACATTGGCTGTTAGAAGAGATATTATTTCTTCAAAAACTAAAAAGAAACATTGACCAAGACAAGAAGGTAGAGGAGAGGTTGGTCCCTCTTTGTCTTTCAAAGAAGGTGATGTCCCATGGATTTTAAAGAAAAATGTTTTTTCTTTGGAAAAGGAAGTTATAATGGGTGTGAGGGTGCCTTCTTCATATGGGTCTTCACTACGATATTGCTTCACTATGGAAGACTATTTTTCAGGGTTGAAATCGAATGACCATTTGAACCTTCTAAGAGTATGTATGTCAAAAACATGATTTTATTATCTTTCATTATTTTTTATGAAATGAGATCAAATATAATTAATTTTGTATGTGTGTACTTTGCAGTGTCATTATCCTCTACTTGTGTGTGGGTGTGTGAACCATGAATTTCCCCAAGACCTATGGCGTGCCATATGTAAATTACCTACATTTGTACGTTGGATCACATCAAAGGAGATTCATATGGCTAGCATTCCACGGTGGCATCAAGAGATAGATGGGATTGTTTGTATGTTTGAGAAGGAAATTTTGACGATTTCCATGGACTTGAAGGTTCATCTTCTAATTCACCTAGTACATGAGGTTGAATTAGTTGGGATGGTTTTTTGTCGTTAGATATTCTTATTAGAGAGGTACATGAAGAAATTGAAAAGTTTTGTTCAACAAAGGTAAAAACCTAAGGGGTCTATGGCAGAGGGGTACATATCGTATGACTCTTTCTATTATGCCAGTGAGTTAATCAATCAGATTGAGAACACACTAGGTGTGGTGATTTGGAACAACGAAAGGGATGAAGACAAAAGAGAAGGGGAGATTTCTAAACGAATGGAAAAGGGTGCATGATAAAGAGTAAGTGACTTATCATTTGTCAAATTTCTATAAAGTAACTATTCACACTGAAGTTCATAATTAATGCATATTTTGATCTCATATGTACTATATATGTTGGTTTGATTTCATCAACAAACTTTGAATTTGAAGCAGTCAATAAATTCATTCTTTACAATTCGGAAGCGACACAGTTGTGGGTCACATTATACAAACATAAGAGGAGGAGATGGGATAATGACATGAAATAATTCAGACAGTTGAATGGTAGAAGTATGCCTTTCCCTAATAGTTGGGTTGTTGATCAAGTCAAAGAGAAATATGATGCATCTGGTTATTACCCATGTCCTAAGGAGGATGCACTAAACATAGGGATTTAGTGCAACAACTCGGTAATAATCTCTTTCTGTACATTTTTAACTTCATAATCCACCTTTGAATTGTAACATCTATATTTTATATTTTAATTATGTTCGGGTTATTAGACACATGACACTGTGATTATTTAACTTTTTTATAGGTGCATTTGTTCCCATCGATGTGGGAATATGGACATCATTTTCGCATGGAGGATATCGATGATGGATGCATGACAAAAGACTGTGGAGTGGAAGTCAAGTTTGACCAATCTAGTCGTGCTAGCCACCATGATCAAAACCTAATACAGGGGATGTTAGGTTACTTTTGAAAGATATAAGAGATCAATGGAGTGGACTTTTGTTCATTCGACTGTGTTATTTTTAGATGTAAGTGGTGGGACACTTTGATTGGAATAATGTAAAGGAATATGACAATGGTGCACTGATATCTATCAACTGTAGAAAGATATGGCACGAAGCTAGGGACCCTTATGATTTCCCCAAACATGAAACCAAGTGTTTTTTTGCCTAGATGTGTTGGATAAGGATTGGTGGTTCGTATTAAGACACGACCATAGATCAAAACATATTTTTGAGATAAACAATGTTGTTATGCCAATCGAGGAAGATAGTAATGGTGATGACGATCGAGAGTGATATGTACTTGTGTTATTTCATCATTTATACTAGTGTTGTATGTTTTAGTTTTCTTTATTTCACTAATTATGTTGTTTTTTATTTGTCTTTTTTGCATTTTATATAATTTTTAAGATTCACAAAAGTTTTTACACGTTTTTTTCCAATGGAAACATTTTACTTCTTCTATATGCTTTGGATAGACATTAGGATGGATCAAAAGATTGTAATTCTAAGCATGAGTTATCAATTTTGTACTCTTTTGTTGTAATTTTGTGACCCCAAACATATATTTCTAATATAAAACATTTTCTACTCTAGATAATGTAAAAGTCCATTTTGAATCCTAAAGGTGAGCACTCCATTAAGAATGCTTATTTATAACTATATTTTTTAATATATCAATCTAAATATACTCATCATATCCTTTATCAAATGACATTGTGAGTATCAATCTAAAATAAATCACAAAGTGATAGAAAATGGAGAAGGAAAAACATATATGTGTTATATATGTGTACTGAAAGGCCTACTACAACCATCATCAAAGGTTTTCAATATAGTAAACTAACATCCCTTATTTTCAGTATGCAACATATTTCCATAAATATACATGTTTAAAACATGGTGTACAATATCTATGATAATAAAGATTCAAGGTGACAATCCTTCTCAAATCGTAAAATGAGAAGAATATCGTAAAAATGTGAAAATATGGAATTTGGAAACATAACATTGAAGATTTATTCTAGAAAGGTTCACAAGAGCATTCCATGATTTCGATAAAATAAGTCAATTCTTCCCTACTTGACATAAAATGATTAAGATGAAGGAATTTAAGAGGAGGAGTGTATAATTAGATGTTATATACCTATTGGATTTTTTATCATCTCACATTTTTTTTCTTCTTTTTTTCTTCAGGTTTATATTAAAATCAATATAAATCATGTCGTGATAAATCTATGAGGACTTTAACAATGAAAAAATTGTGTATTAATTGTGAGAGATTTTTCAGCGAAAATCACATGGAGTACCATTTGTCGACGCTTTTCGAACCAACTAGTCTGGTTCATCGTCAGGACAAGTTGAAAAAACAGATCCAGCTTAGCATGCTAAATAGTCTGAGCGGAGCCTCCAACAGCTAACTAGATCAACGGCTAGTTTGACATTAGGACCGGGGTCAAAATTATTATATTAGTTTAATTAGTAAGATTTAGGACTAGTATCTATAAAAATAAATAAAATATTATCGAGGGTATTCAAGAAATATTATTAAAAATATAAGTTAGTTAGAAGTTAGATAAATAAATGACCTTATAATATATGAAAAAATTAAATGCCTAAATAAAAATATATAAAGCAATATATATTTAAAAGTATTATTAAAAATTAAAAGTTAATTAATAATTAAAAGGAAAATTAGGTGCATAAAGGACCTTATAATAACAGAATATAATAAAGAATATCAAAAGATGTTACGTTAGTTAGAAAATTAGTTAAAAATAATTAGATTAGAATTTAAATGGAAAATTAGTTATATAGAGGACCTTAAGGTAATATAAAATATATATAAAATTAATTGAAAAGAGAGCTAATTTCTAAGTATTTCTAAGTATTAGTTAAAAATAATATTTTATTTTTTTTTTCAATTTTGTTTATTTATTAGTTTATTATCACTTTTTACCAATTAGCTTTTAACTTTGATAATACTTAGAAATTAGCTCTCTTTTCAATTAATTTTATATATATTTTATATTACCTTAAGGTCCTTTATATAACTAATTTTCCATTTAAATTCTAATCTAATTATTTTTAACTAATTTTCTAACTAACGTAACATCTTTTGATATTCTTTATTATATTCTGTTATTATAAGGTCCTTTATGCACCTAATTTTCCTTTTAATTATTAATTAACTTTTAATTTTTAATAATACTTTTAAATATAATTGCTTTATATATTTTTATTTAGGCATTTAATTTTTTCATATATTATAAGGTCATTTATTTATCTAAATTCTAACTAACTTATATTTTTAATAATATTTCTTGAATACCCTCGATAATATTTTATTTATTTTTATAGATACTGGTCCTAAATCTTACTAATTAAACTAATATAATAATTTTGACCCCGGTCCTAATGTCAAACTAGCCGTTGGTCTAGTTAGCTGTTGGAGGCTCCGCTCAGACTATTTAGCATGCTAAGCTGGATCTATTTCTTCAACTTGTCCTGACGATGAACCACACTAGTTGGTTCGAAACGCGTCGACAAATGGTACTCCATGTGATTTTCGCTGAAAAATATCTCACAATCTTGATATGGATCACAGAAGCCTGAACTCTATAATTGTGTATTAATATGTAAGATTAAATTCTTGATATGAGAAGTAAACTCATATTAGATATATTTAAATTCCAGTTCTTGTAGCATTATGTAAACTAAAATTTGGTCTTATGTGCATGTGTAAAATGTTAATTACATCTTTTTATGGACCATAAGAGAAGAAAACGAGCTTACATGGATGCGTGAGAGGTTTTAATTTTTTCTTCATGGATAATGGAAGAGTTTTGGCTTTTCCTTTCAATGGTAATTATAAATAAAGTTAAATTAATAAATATTTTATGGCTAAGAATTAAATGATAAATAGTGTGATGTTGATTAAGAGGCATTTTTTTTTTCCAGGTTTATATTAAAATCAATATAAATTCTGTCGTGATAAATCTATAAGGACTTTGACAATGAAAAATTGTGTATTAATATGTGAGATTAAATTCTTGACATGAGAAGTAAACTCATATTAAATATATTTAAATTCTAGTTCTTGCATCATTATGTAAATTAAAAGTTGGTCTTATGTGCATGTGTAAAATGTTTATTACATCTTTTTATTCATGGATAATGGAAGAGTTTTGGCTTTTCTTTTCAATGGTAATTATAAATAAAGTTAAATTAATAAATATTTTATGGCTAAGAATTAAATGATAAACAATGTGATGTTGATTAAGAGGCATTTGTTTGACTTTCTAATAGACTTGGTGATGCATTTTTCTTTCCTATTTAGATTATGTAAAATAAATATCTATTTGTATGTATTTATAAGTAAATTATTTAAAGTAGACATGTCTTTATCAATGTAAACATGATGTATTATCTAGGAGAAATGTGAGAACATGAGTTTTAGTGACTATCTCCTGATAAGTATGTGGAAAAAACAATATTTGTTTAGTTCTTCATTAAGAAATAATAAAATTTATTATTTTTCATTTTTTTTTTATCAAGTAAGGGTAGGACCTTCTATTTAATTCAACCAAATATACATAATTTACAACAAGCCGCACCTGCTTTGTGAGAGTTCAATAGTCAGCCTGGCGGGCCGAACGAAACCAATCATCCAAAACCAAGAGAAACCTAAATAGGAAAGCTAGGGAGAATCGCTAAACAATTAAGGCATAAGGTCATCTGGAAGTTTTGTCGTGCTTCAAATGAGCCTAGAATTCCTTGGAGGGCTAGTCCATCAAACTAGAGGTCACAAAAGGCCACAAATGACTCGTCGTGGGTCCACTAGAGGTCCCACCACAAGCCAAGCTTGAAACTTGTCAAATGGACTCGACATAAATTAAAAGCATAAACTCTAATCTTTTTTCGGGTCCGACCAACTAGCACAAACACATCGCTACTGTTGATCAACTGATTAAGATCCAACGTTCTTCGTGAATATCGGAAAGATGAGAAGCGCGAGAGATAACCACCTGATGAGGGCGGTTTTTTCTCTCCTCGCTCCGCTACGTGCTGCTCGAAGAGTGGAATCAGAGCCAAACTCAAAAAAACCAGAAACCATTTGGACCCCGCCTGATATACCGCTTATGGTATTGGAAAAGTTGACTCGCGGGAAAAAGCAAACATGTCCTTTCGCCACTTGTTGTCCTTCAATTCTGTCCAGCGGGTAGTTCTTGAGCCAATCCTGTCCACCTGGATTCTCTGTCATACACCACCTAAGACATATGAAGAGGGACACCTCATCCTGTGAAGCTATCCGAGTCAAACCTTTCATCACTCAATCAAAAGGATTCCAGACTTTGGAAAGTAATCGAACCAAGGCTGGTTAGACTATGTGGGGTTCTCCAACCTCCTGTCGGTCTTCTGGGTCCCTTTGATCCATACTGTTAGTCCATGTTTCCATATCTTGTGTTGCCTGACAGAGATAGTCCTCCCATAATTTGGCTGGGGGTTGCGAATCCCAAGTATACCTAGAATCCCTGTCCCTAATTGTGACTCCTTCATTCGCCAATCGATCCGCTAACATATTAGCTTTCCTTTTCACATGAGCAAATCTGACAGTTTTAAGGGTTCGCAAGTGAGCATAGATGCAGTAAAAAACCTACAAAATCTTCTAGTGGTTCGGCTTTTTATCTGGAGAGGTTCCATTGCTAATTTTCTTAGCCGCTCTAATAATTAATTCTGAATCCGCTTCAATTATAACATTGTGTGAACTAGAATTCATCAGGATTTCCAAGCATTGCTCTAATGCCATGAGCTCAACCATGTTATTAGTGGCCTTCCCCAAGTGGCCATGGAATATTTCTTGTATTTGTCCCTGATCATCTCTTATGGCACCCCCAAAGCCCACTAATCCTGGGTTTCCCTTAGCTGCTCCATCAATATTAACCTTTAAGAAACCATAAGGAGGGGGATTCCAAATGTTAACACTCTTGTTTATAAGGCTCACTGCCTTTGTTGTTCCCAGAGGACTGATAGACTGGAGACCCAAGTGAAGTATAATTCTCTCCTCTTGGGGCAGAGGAGGATCTTTAGGAAGGGTCCTCAACAAGCTTCTTACTGTGTCTTTGAGCTGCCTTAGAACTTGCTCAATTATGTGTTATGGCTTGTTTGTTTTGTTTTTGAAGATCTGACTATTGTGTTCTTTCCACACATTCTAGATGACAAAACCTAGAATAAAAATCCAGGCTTTATTAACTATCTCATTCCCTGAGAAGTTTTTCCTCCAGTTCTTTAGAGTGTTGGATATGCTGAGACTATCCCTATCAGTTTGTCTAAAAATAGAGGCCACCCAGTCCCACACCTTTGAAGTGAAAGGACAGAGGTTGAGAAGGTGTTCAACTGTCTCCTCATGAGCACCACATAGGTAACACTTGGAAGGACCAATGAAGCCTTTCTTAAGGAGATTCTCCCAAGTTAATATCTTCCTTTGATGCACTAGCCAGATGAATAATTTTATTTTCATCCAATGTGGACTTTGCCAAAGTTTCTTCCAGTGTTGATAATGATTGACAAAGTTAAATCTCGTGACTTCCTGTTTAGCCTCTTTGAGGTTAAAGTTACCTTCAGTATTCTTTCCCCATCTTAATTGATCTTTTGAGGAAGAAACTAGAATCCTTCTATGCTCTAGCTCCTGGGTGAGAGCTTTTGCCTTGGTCTTCAACGGGTTTTCATCATTGTATCCTAGGTCCTTCCACTTCCTCCATTTTCCATTATTCCTTCCCTGATCCCAAAATTATTTTACCAAAACCATACCTTTGTTGTCTGTGTTACTTTTGAGAGTTGCAAGTTCATCCCTATAAAGGTTGGGTTCCTGTTGCCAGTTATCCTCCCAAAATCTAGCAAGTTCCCCTACTCGAATTTCCTAAAAACAATGTTGCTGAACAATATTTTTATTATCTCAGGCAAGGTTCCAAATATGGGAGCCCCTGAGTTTCCCTAACATTCTAATATGATCCTTCTGCTACCAATACTTGGCATAATTCTGTTTCCAAAGCTTAGCCCAAGGGCCATTCGGTTCCTTAATCCATCTCCACCAAAGCTTGGCTCCGAAAACTCTGCTGAGCGTCTCAGGATCGTGAAGCCCCAATCCGACATGGCTCTTGGGTTTGCAAAGCTTGTCCCAAGCTACTAAAGCCCACTTCTTTTTCTCTTCCCCTTTGCCCCACAGAAAGTCCCTTTGTATGCTTCTTATCTGCTGCTTAATACCTTGAGGAGTAGGAAGAGCTGAAAACATAAAAATGGGAATGGCCTACAAGACCGCCTGTGTGAGTACAAGGAATCCTGCCAAATTTAATGACCTGCATGTCCATTTTCTGACCTTGTCCTGAAGTTTATTTAATATTGGCTCCCACACTTTCTTGGCTAGAGGTTTGTTAGTAAGAGGAATGCCAAGATATTTGGAAGATAGTTGTTCCCTTTGAAATCCAAGAATTCTGGTAATGTTTCTCTGAATAGCAATATTAGTGTTAAAGAAAAAAAATTTGGATTTGTTAAGGCTTACCTTTGTGCCTGCTACCATAGCAAAGTCATTTAAGATGTTTTTGATTGCTCTGGCTTCCCTGACTGTGGGTATGCCCTGCAACATTGTATCATCCACAAATTGTTGATGAGTGTTTGCCTCTCCATCCGCGGTAAGTTTGATACCCTGAATTCGTCCTTCAGCATTTTCCCTTTTAATCGCTCTGCCTAGCCCTTCCATCATGAGGATGAAGAGGAATGTTGAGAGCGGATCTCCTTGTCTGAGCCCTCTGGAGGGTGTGAAGGTCCTTGATGGAGCTCCATTAAGTAGTATGGAAAAATTGGTTGAGGTAACTAATGCCATGACCCACCTTATCCAATTCTGGTCAAAACCATAGGCTTTTAGAATTGCTCTTATGTAAGACCAGCTCAATTTGTCATAGGCTTTCGCTAGGTCCAACTGAATGATCATACCCGCTTGTTTGTTGCTTTTGAGAGAGTGTACCATCTCATGAGCTTGGATGATATTGTTGAGGATTTGTCTTCCCTCCACATAGCCTGTTTTCTCCTCTGAGATGAGAGCCGGTAGAAGTGGTTTGAGTCTATTGGCTATTACTTTGGAGATAATTTTATACACCACATTACTTAAGGCTATGGTAGAAAGCCATCCAGAGTCATGGAATTTTCCTGCTTTGGAATCAGATCTATGAAGGATGCATTCAGAGCCTTCAGTATCTTTTTGGATCTTCTTGAATCATCCACAACCACGAGGATATCATGTTTGACAGTTTCCCAACAAGCTTTGAAGAAGTCTACATTGAATCCATCCGGGCCTGGTGCTTTACCATTCTACATTTCATTAATCACTTCACTGACCTCCTCTCCCGATACTAGCATGTTGAGATTGTGGTTGTCCTCTTTGGTAACCAACTGAGGGATATACTGAGTGAAATGGTCAATGAAACTAGATCTGTCCTCCAGTGGTTCCTTTGCAATATTGCAGAAGTGTTGTACAAGGACCGATTCCATATCATTGTGAGAAATAAGTTCAATACCTTGAGAATCTTTGATCTTTGTGATTTTGTTGTGTGCCCTGTGAGCCATAGTGGATTTATGGAAGAATTTTGTGTTTCTTTCTCCCTCTCTAATCCATTGTATTCTTGATTTCTGCCTCCAGAAAATTTCTTCTTGTAAGCATCGATCCTCCCATTCTTCCTGCAGAGAGTCAGTTAGTTTTTGTCATTCTTCGGTGAAGCCCTCTGTGATGTTGATCTGATTGATCTCCTGGATCTTCTGCTCAACTTCTCTTTTGGCTTTGAAGATATCTCCAAATTCCTCTTTGTTCCAAGGTTTAAGAAGAGATTTGATATGTTTAAGTTTCTGCTGGAGCATGTACATTTTTGTGCCCTGAATATTCAAATCCTCTCCCCACCATTTATCAATGTTATTAGTGAAATTAGGGTGTGAGAGCCAGGCATTTTCAAACCTGAAAGGTTTGTTTCTCGGTATACCCATAAAGGTGGCTTCCAGCTGTATAGGCCAGTGATCTGATCCTCCAAAGGGCAGAATGGAGGCTGTCATGGTGGGTTCTGTGAGAAGGAGGTCCTCTAAAATAATGAATCTATCAAGTTTGGAAGAAACTTGATTAGCCCTTCCCCTTTTGTTGTTCCAAGTGAAGGTTCCATTAATTATTTCGGTATCCACTAGACCCATGTTCATAATGAAGTTTTAGAAGGCCATAAAGTCTCTGCCTAGCTATCTAGTGCCTCCTTTTTTTTTTCTTTCTTTTACTTTTTTCTGAAAGAGATCTTATCATATTGAAATCTCCTGCAACGATCTAGGGCAAGATGGGATGTCTTGCTCTTAGATCCTCCAGGGAGGTGAGCAACTTGAGTTTTTCTACTTGCTTTTGAGGTCCATAAACATTTGTAATCATGTATATCTCATTATCCCCTATAGGTTGACATATCAGGGAGAGATAGTTCCTGGATGCTTCAGCATCCATAATTCCAAATTTTTGTGGGTCCCACAAGGTGAGAATCCCCCCCACTGAGTTGTTTGCCTTAACCTCTAAATACTCATATTTTCATAACCACTTATTATGAATATCTCTTATCTTTTCCATTGAACATTTTGTCTCCTGAATAAAAACCATGTCTAGTTTTTCTTCTTTCATTCTGTTACTAAGATTTCTTTGTTTCCTCCTATTCCGTATACCTCTAATGTTCTAGGTTGTGAGCTTCATTAAGAAGGTTAGTAAAGGAATAGCTGGTAAGATCTTTCATCTTACCTGAGTTGATCAACAGTTTTCCACATTCGTTCAACAGTTCATTCTGTCTCTTTCTTCCTCTTTTCCTACCTGAATTCTTTGGAGATTGTGCCTAAGAATTCTCCATCATCTTGACCCCACTTGGCTCCTGGATTTCATGATTTATTTTAGCTCCAGATCGCTTCGCTTGTGACCTCCAAAGAAAGAGTTGTTGTACTCTATCATAGTCCTCTTTTGGCAGGGAGTCCACTCCTACGTTTTTTCCTTGTTCCAGAAATTTCTCTAGATCTAGATTCTCCCTATCTAGAATCTCCTGTAGCTCATGGTCCTCTATTCTCACTTCACTTGGAGACATCTCCTAGTCCGTGCTGATCTCCATCAATCTTGTTAGATCATCCTTTTGTTGGTTGTTTACTGTGATATCCTCCATGTCAGCTACCTTATCATGCTCCTTTGTTACATTCTCCATGTCCTAAATTGTCTCCTTGTTCCCCTCTTCTTCCTCTAGGATCTTGAAGCTGTTGTTTCTTGTATGTCTGTCGTCATTTGCCTTCTTATGTGGAAACTTTCCCCCTTTCCCTTTTCTCTCGACCTTGGTGAAACCCTCGTGATCTCTCTCCACAGTTGTTTTCTAGTTTCCTTCCCTATTGATTGTGGGGCAGTCTCTATATAGATACCCATGTTCATGGCATTTGCGGCATCTAAATGGTATGTGCTCATAGTCCACAGTCTGCACCCATTCTTCATCGTATACTTCTAAAATTATCGCTTCCGGAAGGGCTCCAGATAGATCCATTTCCACACATATTCGGGCAAAGGAGGTATACCTTACTTTTAGAGTTGCCTCTGATATCTTTAGAAAATGCCCCAGCTTGTTGCCTATGGCTTTCAAAGATTCTAGTAGCCAATAATCTAGAGGAAGGGAATATAATCTAATCCAAACCGGTACTGATGTGAATGTTTCACGTTCCGGGACAAAGTTCATCATCCATGGCCGCATGTAGAGTCCTGCCACAGCATAGAAATAGGGCCCCCCTTCAAACACTCTATCTTTGTCCTCTAGGCTTGTGAACACTACTGTGAAAAAGCCCTTAGAATCCAGATGTAAATGTATTTCTCCCTTTGGCTTCCAATGGCTCCTTATCCAGACATGTAGTGCCCTCTCCGTCGCCCATAGCCCCATGAAATTTCATATGATTGCATGCTCCATCATATGATACCTATGTGCCTATATCGCTGTGTCTCTCAATACGACCTGAGGAATAATACTTGACTTGGGCTTGCAAACCCCAGTTGTCTTTATGGAAGCCGGTCTTTCACTGCTACCTCCATTCTCCTTTTCTTTGCTAGTTTCCTGTTGATTCCCTTCCTAATCCTGATCTCCACTTCTCCTAGATGTCCCTTGGCCTCGTGCTTCTGAAATCTTCTCCAAAGGTTTTTTGAAATGTTTCTTTCTCGCGTCCTTACTTCCTTCTGTGACTGCTCGACTGTAGGATGGAGTAACACTCCCCCCTGCGCTCCCTGCCATAGTACCCTAAATCCAAAACCCTGTCTTCAACTCCAACCCTAGCTTAGCTCGATATCATCAAAGGTGCTCTAGAACGAAGATATTTCAACTGAGAGCTTTTCTAACATTCAAAAGGTGAGCAGGCTTGGCCCAGGGAAGTCACTCCTCACGACTAGTCAATGCCCTCACTCAGGTTTGAGCACAAGACCTCATCATCTTTACAAGTCCGACATTACCAACTAGCTACCTCCACCGACCTTTTAAAAAATTTAAATCTAATACAGTATTAATTTTATATTATTTAAGTCGTATTTATTATTAAAAAAAAATAGAAATTTAAACCACAATAGCAAATAAATAACCAAATTAGCACCAAAATGTTATATCTTTGTTACTAGAAAAAAAGTCTGCTTGCCTCTTTAAGGGAACTTCCAATAGAGAAAATCCTCGACTACAAGTAACTTCACAAGCCTTATTTTACATTTGTTCCTCCTATTTAGAAAGAGAAATTTTTAATTTAAATTGGTAAGAGTTGCTATAAATATTAAATTTAAATTGCTTGAAACTCTCATAGATTTAGTGGTAAATTAAATTTTATTAAAATAGAAACTTTTAAGTTATATGAGATCTAAATTAGTTATAAAAGATTATGACTTAAGATTTTGTAATTTAACAATAGAATATTGAATTTTATAAACCAGTATAGACCCCTTTTAACAACGAATCTACTAGGAGCTGAGAGGGATCGAATCTCATTATATGAAAATTTCTTTTTAGAATCCAAAACTTGAAAAAAGATGTACATATTAAAATATTTAATCTCTCTTAGTGCTTCATAAATATGTGATTAAGATGGATTTATAATGGTTTTCTATCTCTATATATAGGCAATGTGTAATTTTTCATTGTTTAAATTGTATTTTTGAATAATTTATTATTATTAATATTTTATATTAAGAATTGAATGAGTTACACATTTTCGTCTTATTAAGAACTAACTAAATCATTTTACCTTTAATTATTTTTTCCTTGTGAGTATTGAAATATTTTACTAATTAGATTAGAATAAATATGTATGAACTATCTAAGCAATAGAGAAATATTTATGGTAATTTTACAATTATAGTTTCAACCATATTAAACTTTGTAATTTATAAAAATATGTTTGCATTTTCTTAAAGTGTGTCATTTTGCATGTAATTTTATATATAACATTTCAATATAAGTTCACTAATACATAATCTATAATAAATATCATTTCATAAAAATAAAAATCGTGATGATAACCATCTAACCAACATAAACATCATATAAAATACATATTTAAATTTTCTAACATCATCTAATTATATACACCTCAAGCACATATAAATGTCATTAGATAGCACACAAATCTATAAATCTAATAGGGCATCATCATCGTGATCACATCTAACAAAACACAAGCATTGTAATCTAACATCATCACCAAATGCATCCTCAAATATACATCTCATGTCAAATAATTGTTATCTCATACACATGTATCCGCAATCGCATTAAATGCACATATCTAACATGACTGAACAATATACACATCAACACCAACATATAAATTAAGTACATCAACATGAAAAAAAAAAATGCACCATGTATGTATGTATGTATATATATATATAGAGAGAGAGAGAGAGAGAGAGAGAGAGAGAGATAGAGAGAGGGAGAGAGAGAGAGTTTAAAATAGTTGCATCAAGTGAAATATCTTATACAATAGTAGTAGTGGCTGCTTGGTCTGTAGCAGAAGACAATACGACAATAGTAGGGGAAGTTTGGTCTATAGAAGAAGACGATGGATGGGCAACTTCCTCAACAATGAGACTATGAGGTGGAGGAGGTGGAGTACTACTATAAGGATCATCGACACCCAACCAATCATAACTCAACTAGGTGGTAATAATTTTGGGTGAAGATTGTGTATCTGAAGGATCACCACCCCATCACGAGAAGGATCATCACCCTGATCATCACGATCTAATGGGTTAGTACTAGGTGAAGACTCATCTACATCTGTTGCATGCCCATGATCCCTCCTCACTGCCAATAGCCTGGTAACTCTAAGTATATGATGCATCATACTTGTGGAAAATCCCTCAAGGGATCCACGAGCCTAGTATCTACCTTGATGTCTCGAGTTGTCGTAGGGATGACTCCCTCCTCGACCAAAATTCTAGAGACTTGGTCACAACACTCCATCCTAAATCGAACACGAGCCCTACGTGCTCACATACCTGCACCCATCTGCATCTAAGGATGTACCTCACCCTCTGTGACCTCATTCATATTTGGATCTCCCTCCAGTGGGGGAGGAGGCATGCCTGCAACAAAAATGCCAATGTCTATAAAACATATAGTACACAACAATAATTAGACAATTTCATTAAACAATTTAATAAAACAACTTAAATAACGTGCTAGGATAAATTTTATTCTAAAAAATTAAGACAATAAAATCAAACTAGATTAATTTAAAGAAAACACTAATATTACCTATATCATATGTAGGCTCATTATGTGTGAAGAGGATGTTGGCACATTATCGCCAAGCCATCCCCATGTAAGGACATAGCACCAAGAAAAACATTTGTTAATCCTCACTTCTCAGTGGCCCCAATGACTCGATGGAAATCCTGGCCAAGTACTCCATTGGGCCCCTCTTGGGTATCATCTTGCCCCACATGCACATCCGCACCTTAGTCATCTGCCTAGGAGGGTGACGGTCAAAAGTAGGCCTCATCTCTAGAAACCTCTAAAAAAATAAACAAAAAATATTTGATGCAGAAGGGAAGTTCCCCCTCCCATGTATCATACCATGACATCTATCTAAATCCATACAAAACTGGGGAAAAAAAAGGTAGACCATCTGATACATCATGGCCTCTGTACCAAGGAATCAACGTAAAACAAAATAGGGCAAATAATGCACTACCCATCACTAGTATAATGTGCAATGGTACTGACTAATAGTGAGAGGTACCTAACCTCGTCTACAGCAAAAGAAGCAATCTGTAGTTATCCACCAGACACCTGAAAATATATTGCACACACTACATGATCCACGACATATCTTTGAGAGTGGACAAGTTGACACTCCGTTGCAACACCATAGGGGACATTAGGGAACTGAGGAAAATCCTCCCCTCTCTTGGATAGGCCAATGATGAAATATATGTCCTCCTCAGTGGGCCCATGCCACATGTTAGGATTGAAACGGAAATCTTGTTGGTGGGAATCCCATCGATGGATCAGTTGCGCCAACAACCCAAAGTGCTCCTTCAAGGATGTAGCCTCTTCATAGTACTTAAGGAAGCCTACATTCCCTAGGAGGATTTGGGTCGTCATGGTAATAGGGAAAGGGTGTAAATCTCACTCCCTATCTCATGTCTCCCATTGTCGAGCCACATTTTATTGGTCCGCCATTTTCTCCTACTGTTGTTTCTCCTCCCTTTTTTGGTGTCTCTGCTACATGATTTAAATATAAAATACATTAGCCTCATACATAAAACATAATATTTTTTTAATTAAATGAAAAATGTGTTTATAAATATGGAAATATAGCTTTCAATAAAATAAAATAAAACATTCTTGGTGCACAAAAAAGATTAAAAACCCCCAAAATAGTGTGCCACAAAACCCACTGAAGCACCAATAACAGTGTGTACAACAAATTGGAGTACCTCTTAAACATTGGTTTTTTAATTATCGATGTGGTTTGTCAACATACAATACGCCCTAGTGCGTATTAATAACCTTTTCACACTGAAACAGAACGTTCAGGTTAATAAACACACCAAGCTATATTTTTTTAATATTTATGCATGTGGTGCATTTGGTAAAAACAAACGCACTGGGAAGTAACTTTTACTAGATGCATCACGGTCAAATTTATAACTTTCCCGATGCATATCAATTTACCAAACGCACCGCTTAAACATTATTTTTTAATTTCTCAACGTGGTGCATCGACATACAATTCACACTTGTGTGTATGAAATAACCTTTTCAGACTAAAATGAAACATTCAGGTTAAAGAACACATCGAGCTATATTTTTTTAATATTTATGCACGCGGTGTGTTTGGTAAACACAAATGCACCAGGAAGTAACTTTTACCAGATGCGTCAAAAAAAATTATAACTTTCCTGGTGCATATCAATTTACCAAACGCATTGCACCGACTTGCAGTGCACCCTGTAAATTTACAGGGTGCACTACCATCAACACGATTCGAACCAATGGAATGCACCACGTAGGAAAAATAAAATTAAAAACAATTTGACCTAATTTTTAATTCTACAATGCTAAAAAATCAATTTAAAGAGAAACATGGAAATTATCCAAACATTTTCTCGTCGGGGAGGCATGGTTACCACGTAAATGTGGAAAACAAATTTGAGCATCGTTTGACAAAATTTGAAAGCAACGCACTAAGAAACGGATGAAAGGATGGCAAGAAAAGGAAGCACCGACAATAGAGCACTTGACAAAAGAAAGAGTAGCACTAGTGCTTGAGAGCTCTACAACATTGCAAATGGTTAAAATGAATATTTGCAGCCAGTAGAGTATTTTTATTTAACCTTATTTTGGTGTGTTAGGTTACTCACATCGGTGCGTACATGTTCCTAAGCACACCACTATTTTTTAATTAAAACCCTATTGTAATTCACCGTGCTATTTACACACCGATGCGTTTAAATTCATTAATAGCACCAATGTGTCATTTGAATATACAACCGAAATGGTGAAAATGAATTTTACAATCTACAATTTTTAAACTTAATATTTGTTTGGTGCTATCGAGTAGTATACGCACTAGTGTGCTTTATATAGGTAGCACACTATTTTTATTTTTTTTGTATAGAAATAACCCTACAACGATGCACCGCTTGTTATTAAGAACCAATGCTCTATATTGGTTACACACTGGTGCATTTGTGTACTTATTTAGCATTGGGGCATCGTGACAGTATAGCACTAGATAGGGAAAAATCAATTTTACCTTTGACTTTTATTTAAATTCAACCCCTTCTGGTGTTATCGAGTATTATATGCACCGGTGCACATTATGTGTTTAGTGCACCATTACGTTTTTTTTATTTTTTACAAAAAACTCTGTCATTATGCACCATATGCTATTAAGCACCAATGTGTATGATTATATAACACACCTATGCATTTTGGGTATTATACATGCATTTTTAAAAAACATCCATTAAAACATCTACCCACCCATCTCTACTAGTGACCTCTGCTACAAACTCATTTTTGGGCTATTTTTATAGGGGCTTTGAAAAAAACCTTTGCTAGAGGGTCTTTTCCTTGTAGTGTGCACTACCTCTAAGGCACATACCCCATTTGAATGTTCATCATGCATGTCCTTTTAGGACTATTCTTATCTTGGATTTTTAATTGTGAATCCTTAAAGAATATCGATCCTCTTCAACAACTTTTATCTTGGATAAGTTTGTCCTATCCTTAAAGAGTTTCAGTACCTTTCCTTTCTTGGATTGTTTATCCTCAAGGAAACCACAAATGCTTTATCTCATCCTCCACCATTATCCCTTCGTGGCCTTCACTTAGACTTATGGTTATTTTTCCCGCATGACACATGAAGAAGAGAATGCACATGCGATCTTTATCGTCACTCCCTCTCAACCAGAGAGGCATTCCTTTCTTCCTTTGAATTGGGAATTGATAACCACAAGCTCTATAGCTTGTTCCCATAAGAGTATCAACTACCAATTCTTCATGGAGATAGTTTTATGGTTCCTTCTTTACATGGTATATTTTCCTTCAATCTAGTGATAGGGTTCTGGCCATCAACCTTGAAAATCACTTTCCTTTATGTATCATCAATGAAGTAATTATATTGGGCCTTATCATACTTCAATCTAATCATAGCTCATTCTGAAAGTGATCTTCATCATACAAACTTTAATTTCAAGTTATCTCTTCACACTACTACCTTTCAATCACAATATGATGATGCAAACATCTTAACTATATGATTGCCAAAACAATATATTCAATCCAAATAGTTGAACTTGCCTCAAATATAATCATGTATTCCTGCAATATCCTTCTAGGTAGAAAAACAATGTGTTAACTAGATAACCAATAACAAAATTATTAACATCAAACTTACCTTATCATGATGGCCTTCTCATCAAATCATCAATTTACTTGAGTTATTCGAGATCAAAATCCTTTCGCATAAACCATATCCACATGAATATTTCTTCATGCACTCATTTTAATTAGAGTGCCCATGGATCGAGCTTGATTACCAAGTTGCAATATCTTCCTTCGAGTTGGAATTGTTAACTCTGTTTGTTTCTTCCAGAGACTATACTTGATGTTGATCAACATTGTTATATTTATGCCATGCAATCTTGTGAGAGATTCTTGATCTCTTTCTATACCAAAGAATGTCATTCTTCTTCTTTTAGACATCATGCATCCATATGGAAAGCTTACCGAGCACATTTTTATATCCAACTCTTTTTGCAAAATTCTTATATATATGAAACTTTTTCATGAAGAGTTACTTACATTATGCATACATTTGTTTTTCATATAAGCATCTATTCATATATTCTCAATGAGCTTGCTTCTTGTATCTATAACTTTGACCATCTTCATTCCTTCATCCTTCAAGAGTATTGATTCCATACTAGATGGAATATATACCAGTCATAATGTTGCTACCAAGAATATTCCAAAATGATGATTCTTATAGGATCTTTATGATCCCTCTTTGAAAAATGACTCCCTCTAACATGATATTAGAAAATTCTTAGATGAATAGTAATATGCAATATGGTTCCAATTTTCTCACTCTCTTTAAACTAGATGATTTTTCCCAAAGAAAATCAAATAAGTGGATTCTATTTTTCTGCTTCTATCTATGATGCCTTGTTTCACAACAACAAAGGCTCTATTAGAAAATGCAATGATGCATGAAATTGTTAGCATCAATTCCTTTAGGGTCCTTACAGTCCCCTCTTTCCATCATGCTCATCATTTTCAAGAATGTAACAAGCATAAAAATTGTTTTTCCATCCTTCTCGTCTTTCTTCCTTTATTATGTACCTACAATGTTTACCGACAAGTAGAACCAAACACAATTTACAAATATAAGAGTGTGATTTCAATTCGTTAAATCTAAGGTTTCTATGATATCTCAGATGGTGTACTTCTAGGTTTCTTAAATATAAACCCTAAATTCCTTGATCTTACCCTTAATAAGATTTTTACTTTCAATGGAGACATCAACCCTAGGGTTTTGATGTCAAATCCTAGGATTAATCCAATTCAACCCTCGCTAGGGTTTACCATATACTCTAGACTATTTGTAAACCCTAGATGTTATTATTTTAATGGCTAGTGTTTATATAAATGGAATAACCAAAAAAATAGAGTTAGGGTTTTTCATCTTTTCTAGGGTTTTCTAATCTAAATCCCATCTAGAGTTTACAAACCCTAGATACCAAAAACATAATATCTACAAACCATAGAATTTCATCATATGCTTGCAAAAACCCTAACAATTATCAACATATAAAAAAGTATACATACCTCAAATACTGCATATTTTTGTCTCTAAAGCACATTATCCTTCACTTCTTTGCAAGGATTCGATTATTCTTTGATTAGTAAGGGCCACTCATTCTTCAATAAAGGATGCTTTAGATTTTATCCTTTAAGTTGAAAAGTCCTTATTTCTTCATTGGATTCTCATGTCACAACAAGATGACTCAAACTTCTTCCAAATACCTCAATATTTTCATCCTTTCAGAGATGATCCATTATGTTAATTTAGGTATCATTACTTTCACAGTTGTTGTTTTACTATTTCCAAATTTTATGTATCACCATAGAATATATAAGCCATGAAAGTGAGCCATGATGTTGCTGAGAGCCATAGAGGAGTAGCAACACACAATAGATATGATCAATGAGCTACTCTAGACACTAAGGTACTAAGCCATATTTATAGAAGGTCAACTTCAGTTTTGAGTTGCAATTCACAGTCTTGCCAAACCAAAATAATGTGATTACTTAAACTCAGTAATTTAACGTATGTGAATAGACTAATTTGAGCTACATGATTAACCATAGACTGAGTCACAAGCCACATAGTGTGAGCTTCAGAAGATATTCAATCCACTTTAATTTTAAGCCTTGGTGTCTTTTCTATAATGCCATCTAACTTATAATATGAACCTTAGGAAAAAATGATGCAAGCTTCATTTGAATTCGATCCATAATGAAAGGACATGAATATCACTTATTATAGTTGTATTAAAAGCCTCAAAGAGTGAAATCCATAGTTACCATGTAGTGTGAGACCATCACTATTTCATAGAGATCAAAATGATACCTTATCACAGAAGAGAGATTATGCCATAGATCAGGACTAAGCCATAGTTGCAATAATGGTTATAGGCATGAAAACATGCCATGATTCACTGTATTTTTATGTGAACCAACAAAATAAGCCACAGGTGTGAGCCTTTCTAAAATGTGACCTTTTCACAGAGCGAGAGAGACTACGTCATGTTTATATAGTTATAGTGTAGAAGCAAGCATTCTCCAAATCATAGTCATTTCATGTGAGTCATTGTGATGTATTTTCCAAGTCATATAATGTAATGTAACAAGCTATCATGTATACAATAATCCATAGAGATGATGAAATATAGACAACGTTCTAGGGAATGCAAACTATAGGGTATGTGAGCCTATTATAGATGCATAGAATTAGTCATGCGAACTACTACAAAGTCACTGTATGCAAGTCTAATATCTAAGAGTGAGAGTCTTAGAGCCACTATAGAGTAATCTGAGCTAGATCAAGGTCTTTTACAGAGAATAAGATTTCTTGATATGCCTAAAACCTTTTTTAATCTTCAGAATTTGTCTAAACATCTACATGAAGGCACTAGATCTTGATCTAAGGGCTTAAGGCTTCCTTTACCTAACCAAATCTCTAATACCATGTTGGAAATCAGGAGGATTTCATCTTATTAACATATTTCCATTACATGATAATTACTTGTGAGACTGTTAGCAGTTTTATTGTTATGTTTTCCTTTCTTCATCAAGAAATTACTACAAAACATGAAGATCACATAAGATAATAGAACACAAGATATATAACACATGAAGCTGCTCCAATCCAGGGCAAAATCCAAAAAAAATATTTTCTTATAGAATCAGATCAAATGAGATATCTAAGACTCATAACCACATAAGTTTCCACCTCTAGGTTCCAAGTCGAACCTTCATTCCATCCAGCAAATTCGTTAGCAAGAGACCAACAACAAGAGATATATCAAGGCAGATCATCCACAAGCCCTAGCTCTAAGAAGAAACCCTTACCTCCACATTTTGGTCTACTTTATCTCTTCTATCTTCTATGTGACATTTCGAACCAAATAAATGCAAGTGTGTGTGTCCAAATGAGCTCCATCCATCCTCTATTTATACAGTTTAAAGGGGTGAAAATAGACATGTCCATAGGGCAAGGTCGACTTGACATCTAGAGGGGTTTATGTCCCAAAATTTACATTTAAAATTTTGTTTCCAATTATTTTTACAATAAGTCCAAAATAGGACTTTAACTCTTTGTCTCAAAAACCTAGAAGCACGAAAAAATGCTTCTCTAGAAAATAATAATATTTTTTCTTTTTCTTTTCTTTTAATATTTACATAAAATACATAATGGTACAAATTATGAAGACAGAAACTAGTTACATTCTTCAACAACTATTATCTATCCAAAAAAAATTTAAAAAAAGATTAAAAAAAATGTATATTATGTTTTCATTTTTACATTAATTTAACTTTTAAAAATAAATTTAAATACAAAAGAATGAAAAAAGAATATTAATATTTATGATTAAAAATCAATATCTCTTAGCCTATATCTTCCATGCCTAATCAATATTTCAGATTAAAAATTGTTGAAATGTCTTCTTCTTTAGAGGTTTGAACCATCTCCTTTAGAATGTTCCTGGTATTCCTCAATTCTTGAGTTATTCTTCTCCATCGAGTGTACTCCTAACATTTCTCAATCCCTAAGGTATCTTCCACCTTCATGAGAAGCTTGTCCTTCAAGCACTACACTACTATTTTGTATGTTATACGACAAGTTCATATATGCTCAGTGCTTGGATTGGATTAATTGAAAGTGTTGGTCTTAGGCATGAGACTTTCAAGTTGCATGCCAAACTATGCTTCAAACACTTAGGTAAATGCCCCTAGTCTTTCTTTCAATATATCAAATTGTTGGTTAAATATTTCAGCTATGATATTGATTTAGAAGTTGGCATGTTATACGTGTAGCATTAATGTATATATTATTTTGTTACGTTCATTTTAAAATTAATAATAGACTCTAATTATTTTGATACATGCTAGCACAAATGTGTTTAAATAGCATTAATAGTATATCCTACCAGTATTTGGTCGTCTTTACCAATAACATGATTGGAGGGAGAGAATACTAAACCTATGATAAAGTTTCCCATTATTCATCCATCTTAAGCTACTTATCCCCACTGAAATTTCTTTAAAAATTTCTTTATATTGATCTTGTGAGCATTGCTCAGATTTTTGGATTGCATCTTTAACTTCCCAACAATGCTACTATTCATTTGCAAAACAATTCCACAAAATATGTTTTGTTGGTAGTGGATTTCCAGATAATGCTTTCCCTTAGAATTCAGTATGTTACCACTTGCTTTCATTTTTTTTGTTATGTGCAACTAAATTTTAAGTTTCAATGAAGAGACTAAGAAGGAATTTAATCCAACACTCAATTAGAACAAAGGAAAAGTGAGTTTCTTCCAATCCTTTGAAAAAACATGTACAAATATTACATCATGAAAAGCAAAGTAGTAAAACAAAGAATATAAGTATTTCTATCTATAATGTTAATAATGGAAGACATTCATATTCAATGAGTGAAAGGGATTAATGGTGGAATATAGCCTCATCTTAAATGAATGGAAGTGGGTGGTGTGAGAAACAATTTGGAGATGTTTTCCGTCAACTAATTATAGGGAAAGATATTACAAAGTGTATGTTATAGGCTATAATATAACGAGACAATGAGGAATTCCATTGTCTTTTACTCTTAATAGCTAAAATAGAAAAGCTCCAAAACCAAAATTTAGAGGATGTTGTTTAGGCTCACCCTTATTAAAATATTCCATATCCTTTTGCAAATTTATTACAGACGACTTTACCACAATTATAAAGTAATGAACATATCAAACCTTTATATGTTTTATATATTTCAATGAACATAAGCAAGAACATATAATGATTGTATACCAATTTTATTAGCATTAGAACGACCATATGATATGCAATTTTTTATTCAACAAAAACTTGCAGTTTCAATGATATGTTGTGGTCATTTTGTTAGATAGAGGAGTTTCCTTGGTGAATGAATTCATGTAGGTTAGTGAAAAAGAAACTCCTCCATCTCAATAACCATTGTCTTTTCTAAATGCAAAAAGATCCAACATAAAAAATATCAGCATGACCTTTACACTAGAGAAATTTTGAGGTAAAAAAATGGGCCCCAAAACAAAAACGTACAACCAAAATAACCTTTATAAGAACCAATAGGATTCAAGATGATGATGTCAACCATGGGGGATGATTCACCATTTTTGGAGTAAAAAAGTAAAAAGATTAAAAAAACTACTTTTTAAATCCATATTTTCAACTTATCTCCCTATGGTTTTACTCAAATTTTGAGTTGGAGCACTTGTTAGGTGTGAAATTTAATTCATCATCCAAGGAGTACCCATGTTTCATACTTTTGATGGACCCTACTACACTAAAAATGAGAAATACATGAAAAACATTATTGCAATCACATTTTTTCATGTATTTCTCATCTTTTGTGTAGAAAGGTCTATCAAAGATATGCAACATGGGTACTCGTTGGATTAGGAATTAAATTATGCATGTAAAGAGTTCTACTGCTAGAAATTTGAGTAAAATCATTGGGAGATAAGTTGAAAATATGAGTTGAATAGTCACTTTTCTTTTTTTCCTCTAAACTTTGATGATGTAATCCAATCTTAATTTATTATTTCCACTATTATTTTATAATATTCCTTAGGAGGCCCATTTTAGACCTTGAAATTTCTCTAATGTTTATATAATTCCCATGAATGAAAATTAAACATCATCTTCGTTTAGATCATTCACGTGAATCAAAATATTAAGCATTAGTTAGAGAATCCTTATTCGACAGCCAAAAAGGTGATGCATAAACAAGATTTGAAAATTATGTAACAACTCATGGTTAAAAATCGATGTAATAAATTTAATAAATGCAAAATAAGACCAAGGTCATGGGACACGTATTCCAAGCTGAATGTTGGAAAAACATCCTAGCGGGTGTTCATTTGGTTTATTATGGCTAAGGGGAAATTGACAAAGGCAATGGAAAAGGCTTTGAAAAAGAAAGAGGCATGAATTGGCATTTTATTTATTAAAATAATGGAAATTTGGAAAAAATGAAGGTGAAAAGAAACAGGTTGCATGTGAGGAAGAAAATGAAGGAAAAATAATGGAAATTGAAGAAATTAGAGGCCTAATTAATAAAAAGGCTTATGATGATAAGTTCACAACCTTTTGTGAATTGAAGCTTTTTGTCAATTTAGTTTTGGAGCTCTCTCTCTCTATTCTCTCTACTCTCTCATACTATTGCACACTTAGAGAATTCTTGGAGTACTCTGGCATTGGAGAAAGGAAAGTAAAGGAAGGACAAGGAGGCAAAGGTAAGAAAATATCAAGCAAGGAAGAATTGGATTAGGCGGCTACAATGGATTACTTGTAGGTATTGAGTTGCATGTATGATTTCCTTGCTAGTTTTGGCATGCATGGTACATGCATGTGGGTATTTGGTTTTCTTGTTGTCAATGGCATGGTTTTTTCCAAGTGTGATAGTGGTTTCATCCTTTCCTTACCATTTCTGGATAGCCATGGTGTGATGGGGTTCTCTTAATTGGTTGAGCTTGATTGTCAGATGATTTTGAAACTGAGTGGGGTGGTCTCAGGAAAATTCCCAAAGACCTAAGAATCCCTTGACGGATAAATGGCAGGATACACTATAAATCCTGAGGGTGGAGACAGGAAAATTCCTCACTCTTTAGGTGGAGAAATCTGGAGGCATCTATCCTTGTTTAGGGCATAGTGATACCTTGACCAGTATATGGTGGGGTTGCAATAAATCCTATAGTGTATGTTCTTTTTTTGGGCCTAGGAATCCCATGACCGGTAATGGCGGGATACACGGTAAAGCCTGGTTGTATAGATGAGGGTTTTGGGCCTAGGAATCCCTTGACCAGTAATGGTGGGATACACGATAAAGCTTGAGAATCCCTAGTTGGTTTTATTGTGAGTCCCACATTCATAATTGGAATATGGCACGAGGGTGATTAGCTGAAAGAAAGAATTAGCTCAGCCCAATCTATGGTCAAGTGGTATGTGGAATGTAGAAATTCCTTGTAGATTTGAACTACATATTGTAATATGCTAAAGAAATTGACTTGAATTGACTCCACTCATCAGCGGAAACAATAAACGATAGATGAAATCATGAAGCATAAAAGAGAAAGAATTCAATCACACATAACACAATAATTTTTTGGGGAAAGCCACAGCTAAAAACCCCTGCTATCTGTACATTGCATTAATTAGAAAACATGAGAAGATTGCAATGCTTTTCTCAAGCTGAAGCAGCCTCTACACTATCTTAATCTATCTCACTGCTTCCTTGATAAGCTCAAGCCAATACTTATCAAATTCTATTGCCTGCCAAGCTCCTATTTACTTGTGAAATTTCTTTGGGAATTGGCCCATATTTAATTGGGAAATTCTACAGTTATGAATTGTGCAATCCTCATAGGCCATCCTCTGATTGCATGCACCACCTGTACAATTTAGATGATTATACAACTAATAGTACACTATCCCCGAACTCCAATATCAATTGGGTCTTTCTCTAATCTGACATGCATGATTTAATTATGAGTGAATCTTCAGTTTAGTGGTTGATCACTGTTGGTTACACCCCACTACTATATGTTACACCCCACTGTTGGATCTCCCACTAATTCCTCCATCGGTTGGAACTACTTTAATTGAATTTAACTCAGTTAAACTGAATTAAATAATTACAACTCAAAATAAACTCAACCAGGGATCCTAAAGAGTAGGAGGCACTCTACATGACTCAAGTTAGACCCTCAACTCGAATTAATTGAGCCAACTAAATCAAATTAACTTAGTTAACTATTACAAGTTGTCATGAGATGTGGAATTACAATTTATTTGCTGATTTAATTCAAGGGAAAAAATAAATTAGGATTTTCTTGTTGCATTAGGGGAATTTTGAGTTCTAAAATGGGCTTCCTAAGGAAATTATAAAATAATAGTGGAAATAATAAAATAAGATTAGATTACATCATCAAATTTTAGAGGGAAAAAAAGAAAAAACAAAACTTTCAACTCGTATTTTCAACTTATCCCCCTATGGGTTTACTCCAATTTCAAGCGGAAACACCTGTTGGATTCATAATTTGATTCCTCATCCAAGAAGTACCCATATTGCATACTTTTGATGGACCCTGCTACACAAAAAATGAGAAATACATGAAAAACGTGATTGCAATCAAGTTCTTTTCATGTATTTCTCATTTTTCTTCTAGAAGGTTCCATTGAAAGTATGCAACAAGGGTACTCTTTGGATGAGGAATTAAATTTTGCATACAATGAGTACTCCCACTCAAAATTTGAGTAAAACCTTAGGGAGATAAGTTGAAAAAATAGTTTTATTATTTAATTATTTTTTAATATTTTTACTTCTTTACTCAAAAAATGGTGAATCATACCCCATGGTTGACATCATAATCTTGAATCCTATTGGTTCTTATAAAGTTTATTTTGGTTGTACATTTTTTTTAGGAGGCCCATTTTAGACCTCAAAAATCCCCTCATGCATTTTCAACACTCCCTCTCAACAAGAAAGGGATTATCTGCTACCCCAATCTAGCCTCTTGGAAACTTTAATTTGTATCTTGACAATGCCTTTCTCAAAATACTAGCATCCTGCTCCTCTCTAGGAATGTACTCCAAAAACATGATTATCCTTTGCACAGAATCTCGTAGATGGTGATACCAGATGTCGATATGCTTGGACCAATCATGAAAAATTGGATTCTCAGAGAGTTTGATACAACTCTGATTGTCACAGTAAATCACTATAGGATCCATTTGCTGACCAAATAACCAAACAAGGATATTCCTCGTCCAGATAGCCTCACAAGTTGCTTGACTAGTAGACATGTACTTTGTTTCTGCTGAACTGAGTGCAATTGATCTCTGCTTCCTGTTGTACCAAGAAATTGATGGTGACTCAATACTAAAGATTCCCTCTGATGTTCTCTTTCTGTTGGATGGAGTCCCTACCCAATCTGCATCTGTGAAGCCTTGAAGCTTCACTCACTTTATCTGTCTATACCAAAGACCAAACTACGCGGTGCCTCTAAGGTATCTCAACACATGTTTAGTTGCCTTCCAATAAATTTTGGTTGGCTTAACCATGTCTTGATTAATTTGGTTAACTGCAAAACATATGTTTGTTTGTGTTTTCACCAAATACATAAGTGAACCCACAAGTTGTCTATAAATAGTAGCCTCCACTACTTCACTTAAATTAGAATATTCCTTCCTCAAATTACCTACTAGAGGAGTCTCCATGGGTTTGCTACTCTCCATGTGGAACTTCTTCAATATCCCATTGCCATACTTTCCCTGAGAGATAAACAATTCATCATCTCCCTTTCATACTTCCATACCAAGAAAGTAATGCATGAGCCCTCGGTCCTTCATCTCGAATTCTCTTGCAATATCCTCTTTGCAATATTTTATCAGCTTCTCATCACTTGTTAGAATCAAATCATCGACATATAATTCTATAATCAACAATTTACCTTCAACCACAATATGGTAAAGGTTCGCATCTACTTCACTTTTTGTGAAGCCCAAACCGATGAAATAGCTGTCAATCCTGGTGTACCAAGCACGAGGTGCTTTTTTATTCCACACAACGCTCGCTTGAGTCTTCACACACTTGACTCTCTATTTAAGGTCTCAAATCCTTCAGGTTTCTCAATATACACCTCTTCCTCAATCATACCATTGAGGAATGTTATCTTCACATCCATCTTATTTATCTTCGATCCTATTTGCGCTAATAGTGCTAGAATAGATCTTATTGAAGAGTACCTTGCTACTGGAGCAAAGGTCTCATTGTAATCAATTATGTCCACTTGAGAGAATACTATGGCCACAAATATGGCCTTATGTTTCTCCACACTACCATATGTTGTTTGCTTTACCTTGTAAAGCTATTTGGAACTCACCATTGACTTGTTTGTTGGTCTTGGGACCACTTCCCAAACACTATTTCTGATAATGGAGTCATACTCCTCAACCATGGCATCAACCCATACTCATTGTTGCACTTCTTTCTCGAATGAGGATGGCTCAACCTCTACACTCTCGCTTATCATATCCATGTAGCCAGTGTATCGATCTAGTGACCTCCTCTTCCTACGTTGTGATGTGGGTGCTCCCACATTCTCTCTAGCATCATGCATCAATATGCCAACCTATCTGGTGCACTTTCTTCCATCTCTAGAAGTCTCTGCATGAGTGGGTGCTTCCACTCTCTGCTCCTCTGCATGTGGCTGGTCCACATCATCCTGAGGTTCCTCCTTTGGAGCTAAAAGCTCCTCATCTTCATGTAGCTAAAGCTCCCTCTCAAGGGAACATCTCATGGCCTTCTCTTCATCGAACTTCACATCTCTACGAACCACTGTCATCCTGTTGGATGGCAGGTACACCTGATAGTTGTGAGGTGTATCAGTGTACCCCATAAATATGCCCAACTCAGCTGTTGGCTCTAGATTTTTCCATGCATCCTTGGTAACATGACAGTAGACTGATGAACCAAAGATCCTGAAGTGTGCCACATCTGGTTTCTTACCTGAAAAAAGCTTTTTCTGGTGTACTCATCCCGAGAATTTGTTGAGAGATTTTGTTCTGCAAATAAATGGTTGTGTTGCATGCTTCAGCCCATAAGTGCAATGGTAGGCCCTGATAATCTAACATTGCCCATGCATCTCCCACAATACTTTTGTTCTTCGTTTCAGCCACCCCATTCTGTTGTGGGTTATGAGGTGCTATTAACTCTCATCGAATGCCTTTTGTTGCATAGAAGTTATTGAATTAATTTGACACATATTCTCCACCGTTATCACTTCTGAGAGCTTTAACTTTCCTACTAGTATCTTTCTTGGCAAGTGTTTTAAATTAAAAAAAAAAAAATATCAAACGTCTGATATTTCTTTTGCATGAATAAAATATAGAACTTACGAGAAAAATCATCAACAAATATTACATAATACTTGTGCTTGGTCGTGGACGTTATCAAGAATGACCCACACACATCTAAGTGAACTCTATCAAGGATCAATTGTGCTCGAATGTCTTTATCACGAAATAAATATTTGGTGTACTTCCCCAATGTACACCTTTTACATGTGTCTCTCTACTCTAATGTACCCTGGGAAGTCCTATAGAAATTTGTTGCATGATCTTCAAAGCTCTGTGGTGCAAGTGACCCAATATTATATGCCATAACTCATCGATATCTCGGTTATGCACCTTATTTTCTTTTGTTCTCAAATAAACGTAGTCTTCTACATCCAATTTGTAGAGGTTCTTCACCCAAACCCTGATCTGCTCCACTTGTCTTGAGGCTATGTGACAAAGGAAATCCTTTCCCTTGCTAAAAATCACATCGTAGCCATGGTCCCCCAACATGGCAACTGAAACCAAATTCTTCTTCAAACTTGGAACATACATGACATGTTTTAATGTGAGAGGAGAACCAGACTCCCTTTGAAAGGTAAAAGTACTGATATCAGTCATGCTATACCTCCCATCATCTCCCATCTCGATGTGCATCTAGAGGTCCTTCTCCTCCAAGTCACTGAAGAACTCGTTGTTTTAGGTCATATGGAATGAAGCTCCACTATCTAGGTACCACACACTACCCATCACCAATGTCAGCATGCAAGCGATGACGGTGAAATCCAGCTTGAATAGTGAAGCAAGGGCTTCACCTACCACTCCTCTTAAAGGCTTCTTACTGACCTTCTTGTGCTGACACTTTGTGGCATATTGTCCCAGCTCGTGACAATGAAAACATTTAATCTTCGACATATCATTCTTCTTGCCACCCTGACTCAAATTTGATTTTGAATGGGATGACTTCCCATTCCCTTTCTTTGCCTTTCTAGCTAAGGTACAGTTCGCCTCATCATCATGCTTGGATGAGGATCCATCTTTGGTGTTCTGTCGAATCTCTTCTTGCACCAAGTCGGACCATAATCACTCCCACTCTGGTAGCTTTTCCCTCCCATTAACTGAGTCTCGGTAGTTGTGCCAACTCTTGGGAAGGCCTAGAAGTGCTAGGATCATGATATATTCTTCAACAACTGTAACACTGACACTTCCAAATTCATTCTAACATTGGGTGAACTTGGTCAAGTACTTTAGTATTGAGTTTCCCTTCTCCATCTTGATATTTCTGAGGTTTTCCTTCAGTACTAGCTTCTTGTGGTCACTGTTGTTTTGAAACAGGTATGTCAAGGCATTCCACATTGCAAATGGATTTTCCTTATTGTGGAAGTTGATACAATATGATATCGAAATCCTTCTAGGATAATCCTTCTCGCCTTTGCCACACACTTTCTCCACTCTGCCAAATCCTGAGCATCAACAGGATTAGGAATATCTTTGTCTATGAATTCCTTCAGCTCATTGTCTTCCAACACTACCTCCATCCTATCTTTACAAGAAATATATTTCGAACTACCCTCAAGGGCATATTCGAGTCTCAATCTGTAGAACAATATCCTTCTAGCTTTGAAGTATGATACTACAAATTTGATTTCTCCTACAAAAGACTAACTCGCATTCTTCTCTTCTATAGTGATTTCAACTCTTATACCATGTAGAAATTCCTTGTAGAGAAAAACTGCAGATTGTAATATTATAAAACAATTGACTTGAATCTACTCTACTCATGAGCAAAAGTAATAAACGATCAATGAAATCACGAAGCATAAAAGAGAAAGAATTCAATCACACATAACACAATAATTTTATGGGGAAAGCCACGACTAAAAACCCTATTATATATATATATATATATATATATATATATATATTGCACTAATCAAAAAATATGAGAACATTACAATGCTTTGCTCAAGCTCAAGCAACCTCTGCACTATCTCAATCTATCTCATTGCTTCCTTGACAAGCTCAAGCCAATACTTAGCCAATTCTGTTGCCTACCAAGCTTCTATTTCCTTGTGTAGTTTCCTTGGGAATTAACCCATATTTAATTGGATAATTCCACAATTATGAATTTTTCAATTCTCATAGGCCTTCCTCTGATTGCATGCACCACCTGTAAAATTCATATGATTATACAACTGATAATACATTGTCCCTGAACTCCAATCTCAACTAGGTATTTCTCTAATCTACAATGCATGAGTTAATTATGAGTGAATATTCAATTTATTGGTTGATCACTGTTGGTTACACCCCACTACTACAAGTTACACCCAACTGCTGGATCTCCCACTAATTCCTCCATCAGTTGGAACTAGTTTAACTGACTTTAACTCAGTTAAACTGAATTAAATAATTACAACTCAAAATAAACTCAACCAGGGCTCCTAAAAAGTAAGATACACTTTACATGACTCAAGTTAGACCCTCAACTAGAATTAATTAAGCCAACTAAGTCAAATTAACTTAGTTAACTATTACAAGTTGTCGTCAGATGTGGAATTACAATTTAATTCAAAGAAAAAAATAAGTTAAGATTTTCTTGTTGCATTTTCAACATGGAAGTCCCTGACTTGGTTGGATTTTGCATATGTTAATAAGAGCTCGTTTTTCCTTATATTTCATAAGTAAATGTGCTTTTTATTATGTGATTTTAATGGTTGTTCTATCATTGTTAATTTGTTGGTTATATGTTGGTTATAAGCATGGTTTAATGATAGACTTGAGTTATGGCTCTCATCATGATTTGGTTCGTAAATGAAATGTTAATGAATGTATGACCTAATATATAATAATGCAACTATTGTGAGAAGGCTTAGACCTTTTTGACTAATCTCAGATAAGTATGAGGCCCCTATGTTCATATGTGTATTTATGACCTGTACATTACATGTTCATGATGTGTTTGACGAAATGTCTGTCATGGTTAGGAGGAGTCATGTCAAGTCCTTGTTTAAGCTTTGAATTAGAGACCTTGTATTCTTGTTAATTATCACTTTTGATTGTTTCATCAAGTTCTGGGTAGAGGCTTGGGTCATAGCCCTCAAAACGTGGCTTAAATTTCCCTATCGCTAACACAGAACTGGATGGAAAAGTCTACAATCGCATGGAGGCCTTATTGTGGGAGTGACTAGAGGGTTTTAGTTGCTTGGAGGGCTTGTCATGGGAGTGAATGGGGGTTTAGTTAAATTAAAAGTAATGTTAACTCGGGGGTTGGGCACTTGGAGTGTTTGGTTAGCCTCTGGGGGTTCTATAGATCCTAAGGAAGTTCAGTTTGGTTTTGGTTGTTGATTCCACTACCTTAATTGTACTTGGGCAATTGAATCACCTCATGGTAACTCTCGTCACATATTCACCTCGGTTGACTGTTTAGCATGGGTAAGTGTGGATGGAGGGTGTTACAGAGTGGTATCGGAGCATGGTTCACCCCTTGGACTGGATGGGTGGAATGTGATTTCCATTCATGCATGTAGATTGTATATGTGCTTGATGTGTATGCATGACGATGATCATTGTTGCAGTTGTGTTGTCATGTAGAATTTGAAGGTTTTGTTGTTGGAATGTGTTTGTCGTGATGACATGTTGGTTGAATATGTTTTTGTTGTGTATGTCTGTGTCTATATGTTGTTTTTCATACATTTTCATGGTTATGGTTGTCGTGCATGAGGTCATGGTATGCAGTTGGTATTGTCATGCATGGTGACTAGGTAAAGATTGAGATGATGTCAATATACTCTTATGATTATGATTATACATGTATTGTGCTAATTTGGATTGATCTTGCACATGAGATATACTCCCCTGAACTACATTAAGATATGTTGTTTATGTTTATATTTCGTTTTAGCTGAAATGATATACTTGCAGGAAGAAGAAGATTAAAGATGACTAGCAAAATGGTTGATTATAGTTCACGAGATTCTCCCTATAGATCATATGAGAAACATGGTGATGAGTCTTCCCCTCATGTAGCAAAAAATTTGAGAAGTTTGAAGGAAAAAAAAATGGAGTTGCAAAGAAAATAATTATAGAACCATTCAATCACAAAAGAAACTTGCTAGGGCATAAGAGAAACAAGCATAGGTCAATGCAATTATCATTCATATTTTTTCAGACTTGTAGAGATAGGGACCACTTACGATCAGTTATTGATAGAAGGAAAGGACTAATGGAGCCTATGGTAGTAGATCTCATGATGGACACAGGTTGGATAGGGATGATACCATCATGGATGGCAGATTCCTGGACTCACCTGATAGGAGAGGTAGTTGACATGGGCATTATTCTAGTTCTAGTTTGGACCGATACCATGGCCATCATTTCCTTCATCCTTATAAGAGGAGTGATAAGGGATATTTGTCAGATGAATTCAAGAAATCAAAGCCACCTATATTTGATGGAGAAATGAAGAAGTCATGGGATGCAGAAGCTTGGTTTCATGGGATGAATAATTTCTTCAGATTGCATGACTATTCAGAGAACATGAAATACATGATAGCTATGTTCAATTTGAAAGATAAAGCAAAATTTTGGTGGGAAGATGTGAAAAATGTCAAAGGAACTCAGGAAGAGGTGTTGACTTGGAGGGAGTTTGAAAGAATTTTCAAGAAGAAATATATATCTGAGAGATAGTATGATGATAGGGAAAAAGAATTGGAAATATAAAGCTAAGGACAAGTGGCCACTGAACCGAACAAGACCTCAGGATGCATTTGAGAAAGAGAATGTTATTCCTTACAAGAAGTTTAGTGTAGTTGGACAGGGAAATGGATCATAGCCTAGAGGGCAATAGAATAAAGGTGAGGGTAAGGGACAATTGCAGTGTTGGATATGTGGCAAGGATCATCTCAAGAAGGATTGTTTGTCGTATCAGGATGGTACACCTCAGATCTACAGTGCACAGGAAGTGCAGATATTTGAGGATGTTGGATAGAGCATTCCTCATATCTATGCAACATTGGATAATAGGAAAGTAGATCACTAGGCTTCTATTATTGAGATGGACATTAAGCTTTGTGATAAAGTTGATTTTATTTTGATTGACCCTGGATCTAATTATAGTTATGTTAATCATGACCTAGTGGATAGATGTGGTTTGAATAAAGAAGTACATGTAGAATCTTGGTTAGTGCAGTTGGTTGTAGGTACTAATAAAAGAGTTCAACATTGGGTAAGAGCTTGTGCATTTGAGTTGAATGGTATGCCTACATCAACACATTTGAATGTGCTTCTGTTGGGATCATATAGTATGTTGTTGGGTGTGGATTGGCTATATCTTCACAGAAAAAAGGTAGAATGTTATGAAAAGGCTATTGAGTTTTTGGATGACAATGGAGAACATAAAATCTTATAGGGTAAAAAGAAGACAACCTCAATTAGAATGGTTACAACAATGTAGGCAAAGTGCAGACATAGGAAAGGGTGTGTGTTATTTTAAATGCACATTTCTAGTGATAAAGGTAAGGATGTTGAGGATGAAGAGGTCTTGAACAAGTACCTGGTTTTACAATAGTGTCAAGATGTATTTACCGCAGATATTTCGGGATTACCGCCTCATAGAGAAGTGGAATTTTCTATTGAGTTGATACCAGGGGCAACACACACATCAAAGGAACCTTACAAGATGAGCACTTCATAATTAGTGGAATTGAAGTTGCATCTGAAGGAAATGCTTGACAAGGGATACATTAGACCAAGTGTATCACCTTGGGGTGCACTAGTATTTTTTGTAAAGAAGAAGGATTGTACTCTTAGGTTATGCATTGATTACAGGAGTTGAACAAGGTAACCATCAAGAATAGTTATTCATTGCCAATGATTGATTATTTGTTTGACCAGATGAAGGGAACAACAATGTTCTCGAATATCGATATGAGATTAGGATATCATCAGGTATGCATCAAGGAAGAGAAAATCTACAAGATTGCTTTCTGGACCAAGTATGGGCATTATGAGTTTGTTGTAGTTCCATTTGGTTTAACTAATGCTCCATCTGCTTTTATGTGCATGATGAATAGTGTGTTGTTTCCTTATCTGGAAAAGTTTGTTATTCTATTCATTGATGATATATGGATATATTCTAAGAGTGAGGAAGATCATGTCGAACACTTAACAACAGTATTGAGATTGCTAAGAGAGCAACAATTGTATGCTAATCTTAAAAAATGATTTTTTTTTTTCAAACAAAGGTAGATTACTTAGGACATGTGGTTTCCAAGGGAGGCATAGTAGTGGATCTGGAAAAGATCAAAACTATCAAGGAATGGGAAGCTCCTAGGAATGTGGATGAGGTAAGGTCATTTATGGAGTTAGCAGGTTACTATAGGAGATTCATTAGGAACTTATCACGGATTTCATATCCTATTACATCATTGAGGTGAAAAGGGAAGAAATTTGAATGGACAGAGGAATATACAACAAGTTTTGAGAAGTAGAAACAATTGTTGAAAAATGCTCAAGTTCTCAAGATTGCAGAACCGAATAAAGAGTTCATGGTGTGTACAAATGCTTGTAAGAGAGGAATTGGTGGAGTTTGTTAGTGCCAGTCTTTGAAGCCTTCCACCAGTGATCAAATATGCTCTTACAAAGTGGTTTTAGGATGTTACAGTCAAATTTTGTCATTTCAGAGAATCTTTAAGTAAAATTTGGTTACTAGGTATTACGTCTAGGGTTTGTTTTCACTCCTTCCAAAATTTTCCAAATGTCGGTCCATGTCACCATTCAGCTGAGTGTACCATCATTCAGAGGGTTCTCATCATCATGTCAGGTTCCAATGGGTCATTTTACACCTTGTTCATGCTTCAGTTGTGCCTAGGTAAGGTTCATTTCCCTCTCCTAGGGTTTTGAAGGTACTTTCTCTTGGGTGGTCAGATCATCAACAAAACTTGTATCCTAATGTTCATACACCTTCCCCTATCCTTAATGTACCTTATTAAACACTTCCCATCACTGATATCCCTCAAATTCCTCATTTTCGCACAAGCCCTAGTTTCTTGCTACAATTTGACAATTTTCTAGGCTATGCCTGTGTTTTTCCCTTTTGGACCCCTTCCCCTCACTCAATCTTTTAAATTCCACTTTCCCCTGTTTCGTAACATCCCTCCCTACTTCCCAAAATTTTCTCAAGAATTTAGAAGCCCCTTATCCCTTTCATTTCACTTCATTTCGACAAATCCCCTGTTCCACACATTGGGATAGGCTTTACTCAAACTATGTTTCTGAGCAAGAAAAGATGAATTTGGAAAACATGAGAGATTTTTTTGTCAAAAATAGGCCAAGGAGGAAAAACCTCTTTCAATTTTTACACAGCTTTCATGGTTTTGGAGAAATGTTGAAAACATCATTGGCCTCAAGAGGATTGATGCACCTCTGAAGGGACCTTGGGAAAATAATTATTTCTCCTAGCTTGGTTGGCCAAATAACTTGCTTGATGAGTCAAATGATAATTATACACAAATATATTTCAATGAGATATCATGAGCTCAATTTGGAGTTGAGGAAGACCTTCAAAATTTGATTGCAACATCACTCTGCATTTAGGCAGCCTCACTTTGCACACTTTGACCATTCTCGGGAGATTTGACTTTTGATAGGGAAAATGACCTCCAAATTGGAAAATTCAAGATTTTCTGCAAATTAGACTCGATAAGCTTTCCAAAGAGCTATCCTGTGCCCAATTTTGACACCGGGAAGGCCTCCAAAACTAGTCTGCAAAAAGGTGATATGCACCTGTTCCTTGGTGCTACGCACCTATTCCAAAAGCCAGAAACACTTCAAAATTCTCCCAAACTTCCTAAAAATAAAATTAAAGCTTGTTACAAGTAAGTAAAACATTCCTCCTTGTTCAGGGAAGTTTTTTTTGGTGCCTTGGATGTTTGTGGTTTCCTTTAAGAAAAACCCTAGCTAAATTGCTAACATAAACCCTGGCTAATTCTTAAATCCTCTTTTGCAAGTTTTTAAAGGGCATTGCTCTTATTTTTCACTTCATCCATTTTCAGCTTGGAAAATCCCATTCCCTTTCCCTAACATCATCAACATTCACTCCCTAAATGCCACTCCCATTTACCATACCCTAGCCCTATACTTTATTTCCAAACTCTAACTCCCACTTCCTATTCCTTCACTACATCCACTTCATTATCAAATCCCTCATTCCACATTCATAATACTATCCACTACCCTCATTCCCAAAAGAAACCCTTCCTCCTAGCATTCACTTCCTTATACACACTACTCACCTCATATTTCAAAATCTCTTCATACTCATCTACTTTCACTTCAAATTCATAAGCATGGAGACAGATTCAGACTATGAGAGGGAAGAGGAAACTCTCAGTGATTCTTCCAGAGAATCTCATGTACCAAAAAATCCACACAAAGGGGGAAAGATCATCCGGGAGGACACTATCAGTTTCAAGAGTTGCTTGCTTGTCCTCTTGCTATATCTTGTTTTAGACATCATTCTTGCTATGAGCTTGCCCGGTTGTTTGTCACTCATCTACATAATGGCCAAGTGAACCTTGCTAGTGTCTCCTTCACCTTGTCACCTACCACTATCTCAGAAACAACAGGCATTCCAAATGTTGGTGAACAGTGGAATAAAGGATAGTATGTTGACAGTATAATGAAGAGGCTTAAGCCTAAGTTGAAAAAGGGCCTTAAGAAAGCAAAAAGAGCATGATAAACTCAAAGATCTTGGCCGAAACATCACTGGCCCATCAAAGCACTTAATAAGGATCACTCATGCCAAATTTCAAGAAATTTGGAGCATTTTTTGTCATTTTTGAATTTTCATGGAAAAAACAAGTTTTTCTAGCAGGTGCGTAGTGCCACCTGGCGCTTGCTTTTGATGGGGACCTGCATTTGAAGAAAAATTGGCATTTTTGGATTCCTTATGAAATGTCATGCATGCTCAGGAATTACTAGGAAATTTTGACAAGTTTTGGACCTCCAAAAGGGCCAAAAACACCCAAAAAATGCCCTCTCTGCCACTTTTTGGCCACACAGGAAGTAGTCTTGGGAGATTGCAATTTTGGAGGGGAAAATGGACTCCAAATCAAAAAATTAAAGATTTTCCAGAAAGTAGACTCACAGGGCTTTCCAATGAGCTATCCTGCACCTGATTTGGACCTTGATAAGCCTTCCAAAAACATCTTGGAAAAAGTGCTACACACAGAAAAAATGGTGCTACGCACAGGATGAAAAAGTGCCAATTTTGCCTGTTTGCTCAAAATTTCGCCTAGTTTTCTTCTAGTTTGACTTTTTCTATTTTATGGTCAAATTCATGATGTGACATGATGTAAATTGATGTACTATGATGTAAAAAATGATAAAAATTGACTTGATGAGGTAGATACATCAGTTGTAGGTGGTCTGGAGTTGAATGAATCAGTTTCCTAGGTTTTGGAGGCAAGTTGCTCCACTGCCTATTTTTGTGTTCCTAGTTTAGATATAGTTGAAGCCACCCCTCTTCTCATGGATTCGACCCTTGATGGATATCACAGGTGGTTTGGAGGTCTATATCATGTGTTTTTTCAGTCATTTGTAAAGGTTGGACTCTTGTGAATGCTTTGAGCACTATTGTACATCACTTCTGCAGTTTGGCAAGGAAATAGACCAAGGCTTGCAGCATTTTGTGGGATTCTTGTGGCAAGGTGACTTAGTTTTATTTTTCCTTCTGTGATTCAAGTTATCATGTGTTTATGTGTGCCATTATCTCTCTCTTTTCAGCTTAACTAAATGAATCAAGTATAAAAGTGGAATTCATTGATGTTGCAATGCTCTACCTTAGGGTTTATTTGGTTTTACATGTTTTCAACTGTTTGAAGAGGACTTATGACACTTCTATGCCCTCTCCAACTCCTCACCAGTCTTAAGACTCTCCATTTCACTTAATCTAAGTACTAAAGCATTTGCTTACCTCGCCCCATAGAAACCTCTGCAAAACTGAGCTCATTCCCCGGACCCAAAACTACCTTTCACATCTGATCAAGAAAACCACCATTAAATTCAATCAAACTCCTCTGAGTATATACCTAGCCTAAAATTAGTCTTTATATCATTCATCTCAAGCTTTATTGGAGATATTTTCCTGAGATTGACAAGGAGAGAGCCCTCTCCCGACCTGGTAGGGCTAGCTACCAGGTTAAGCGTGGTTTGATGTTACCCTAGACCTGTCTTTCTCAGCCTGAGGTAGATTTAGGCCATAATAGAGTCTTGATGCAGGAGGGACAGGTGGTATTTTATGAATCAAGAAAATTGAATGAGCACGAGAAGAATTTTGTGACACGTGATCTTGAGTTGGCAGCAATCATCCATGCATTGAATATGTGGAGACAATATCTCCTTGGTAGGAGGTTTGTATTGATGAGCGACCATAATGGATTGAGGTACCTATTTGACCAACCAAATTTGAATGCCAAGAAAGTTAGATGGTTCACCATGATAAGTGAGTTTGACTTCGAGATTAGGTATATTAAGGGAACAGAAAACAGGGTTGCAAATGCTCTTAGCAGAAGGATACATGTAAATCATATAACAATTATGAGTTCATATGGGACAAATTTACAGGACCAAATATTACAAGCATGGTAGAAGGATGACAGGTATAGGGAGCTTAGGCACAAGTTACAACAGTGTACAAGTGAATAGGATGTGGATTATCATCTCACAATAGATGGCTTGATTAGATTTAGGGACAACATCGATGTGTCGAACAACAATGAGCTCAAGAATCTTATCTTGAGGGAATTTCATGTTAAGTCGTATTTAGGTCACCCATGATACCATAAGATATTGACAGTGGTGAATATTTTCTACTATTGGATGAATCTAAAGAAGGAAGTGGCAGAGTTTGTGGAAAGATGCTTGGATTATCAATAGGTAAAAGAAGAATGTAAGCATACAGGTGGTTTACTATGTGGATTTTATTACAGGTTTGTCAAGGACATCTAGGCAACATTATTCCTTCATGGTTGTGGTGGACAGGTTGACAAAGGTAGCACACTTAACTAAGATGGAGTCTAAATATTCAGCCAGTGACGTAGCACAAGTCTCCATCAGGGAGATAGTGAGGTTGCATGGTGTTCCGAAGAGTATTTTATCGGACAAAGATGTCAAGTTCACTTCCAGGTTCTGGAAAGAGTTATTTGCAGGATTGGGTACAGAGTTGGCCTTCAGCACAACATATCATCTACAGACAAATGGACAGAAAAAGAGGGTCAACATGATATTAGAGGATATGTTGAGAATGTAAGTTATGAATCAATAGTGGAAGTGGGAAAAGTACCTTCCACTGGTGGATTTTGCTTACAACAACAGGTATCAAGAATATTTAAGGATGAGTTTGTTTGAGGCGTTGTATGGGAAGAGTTGTAATACTCCTATCAATTAGAGTGATTCAATGAACATGGTGTTGATAGGACTAGATATATTGGCAGAGATGGAACAAGAAACGCAGGTTATCAATAATAATATAAAGGGAACACAGGATAAACAAAAGAGCTATGTAAATCAACACAAGGCATTTAAGGAGTTTCAAGTTGAGGAACATGTGTACTTGTGCATCAAGCCCAAGAAGAGCTCCTTGAGGATTGGGTCATGTGCAAAGCTTCCACATTGGTATTGCCGGCCTTTCGAGATCCTTGAGAGGATTGGACCAGTGGCCTACAAACTTGCACAACCTCCGACAATGAAATTTCGTGATGTTTTCCATGTTTCATTGCTTAAAAGATATGTAAAGGATGTTGATCATGTTATTGATTAGTCTGTATTGCAGGTGGAGCCAAAAGGAGAATTCCAGCTGGAACCTCAGTGCATTTTGTAGAGAAAGATCCTCATGCTCTGAAACTGAGCAATCAAGCAGGTTAAAGGGTAGTGGAAGCACTTTGGGCCTGATGAACCTACATGGGAGATGGATGATCATATGTGGGTTATGTATCCTTCCTTGTTTGTCGATTGAGGCAAAGTAGTTTTGGTATATGTATATATGTATATGGATGTAAATACCGCCATGAGATGTGTTATAAAGCACCAGTAAGCGGTATGGGTGTCATTTTGTTATTGTCGTGTCGGTTGCTTTTTAGTAGGTTGTTCATTGTAAATACTACATCGTGCCAAGTTACTTTTTAGTAGGTTGTTCATTGTAAATACTACATCGTGCCAAGTTATAAAGCTCCATGGGTTGTATGTTTTTTCTTTTCAGCGATCTTGCTGGTTGTAGGTGTCATTGAAAAACGAGTATAGTGTTCCCCTAGGGGGGGCTTGTAACAACCCCAGGTTAAAAAAACCATGTAATAAACTTAATAAATGAAAAATAAGACCAAGGTCATGTGACATGTATTCCAAGCTAAATTTTAGGAAAAATATCTCAGTGGGTATTTATTTGGTTTATTATGGCTAAGGGGAAATTGGAAAAGGAAATGGAAAAGGCTTTGAAAAGGCAAGAGGCATTAATTGGTATTTTATTTATGAAAATAATGGAAATTTGGAGAAATGGAAGGTGAAAGGTCACAAGTTTCATGTGAGAAGGAAAATGAAGAAAACATGATGGAAATTGAAGAAAATAGAGGCATAATTAATAAAAAGGCTTATGAGGATCAATTCACAACCTTTTGTTAGTTTAAGCTTTTTGTCAGTTTAGTTTTGGAGCTCTCTCTCTATTCTCTCTACTCTCTCATACTATTACACACTTAGAGCACTCTTTGAGCACTCTAGCATTGGAGAAAGGAAAGCAAAGGAAGGACAAGGAGGCAAAGGGAAGCAAATATTAAGCAAGGAAGAAATGGATCAAGTGGCTCCAACAGGATTACTTGTAGGTATCAAGTTGCATGTATGATTTCCTTGCTAGGTGTGGCAATGGTTTTTAGCCTTGCCTTTCCATTTCTAGATAGCCATGGTGTGATGGGGTTCTTTTACATGGTTGAGATAGATTGCCAGATGGTTTCAAAAATGAGTGGGGTGGTCTCTGGAAAATTCCCAAAGGCCTAGGAATCCCTTGACTGGTAAATGTAGGGATACATGGTAAATCCTGATGGTGGAGACAGGAAAAATCCTCAAAGTTTAGGTGGAGAAATATGGAGGCATCCATGCTTATTTGGGGTCGAGCGATCCCTTGACCGGTATATGGAAGGATTGTGGTAAATCTTGTAGTGTATGTTCTTTGTTTAGGCATAGGAATTGCTTGACTAGTAATGGTAGGATACATGGTAAATCCTGATTGTATAAATGAGGGTTTCAGACCTATGAATCCCTTGACTGGTAATGGTGGGATACATGATAAACCCTGAGAAGCCCTGGTTGGTTTTTTTGTGAGTCCCACATTCATGCTTGGAATATGGCACAGGGTGATTGGTCGAAGGAAAGATTTCGTTCAGCCCAATCTATGGTCAGGTGGTATATGGAGTTTATGTGGATTTTGCATATGTTAATAAGAGCTCTTTTTTCCTTTTATTTCATGAGTGAATTTTCTTGTTATTATGTGATTTTAATGGTTATTCTATCATTGTTAACCTATTGGTTTTATGTTGGTTATACGCATGGTTTTATGATAGACTCGAGTTATGGTTGTCATCACGATTTGGTTAGTAAATGAAATGTTAATGAATGTATGACTTAATAGATGATACTGCACTTATTGTGAGAAGGCATCAAACCTTCTTGACAAATCTCAGATAAGTGTGAGGCCCCTATGTTCAGATGTGTATTTATGACCTGTGCATTACATGTTCATGATGTGTTTGACGAAATTCCTGTCATGGTTAGGATGATTCAGGTCAGGTCCTTGTTCAATTTTTGCTTTAGAAGCCTTGTCTTCTTGTTAATTATCACTTATGAGTGTTTCATCAAGTTTTAGGCAGAGGCCTGGGTCCTAGCCCTAAAAAAGTGGCTTAAATCCCGTGGTCGCTAGAACAGAACTGGCTGGAAAAATCTGCAGTCACTTGGAGGCCTTGTTATGGGAGCAAATGGAGGGTTTCACTCACATGTAAGGCTTGTCATGGGAGTGATTAGGGGTTTAGTTCAGTTAAAAAGAAAGTTAACTAAGGGGTTGCGCACTTGGAGTGGTTGATTAGCCTCTAGGGGTCTTGTAGCTCCTGAGGAAGGTTAGTTTGGTTTTGGTTTGTCAAATCCACTTCCTTAACTATACTTGGGCAATTGAATCACCTCATAGTAACTCTAGGTCACATATTTACCCCGTGCAGACCAGATAGCTTGGGTAAGTGTGGGAGGATGGTGTTACAAATTATATATCATTTAAGAGTATGCCCAACATGTGTGTCCAAGTGTGCCCAAGTGCATCCAAGTCTACCCAAGTTTTCCTAGCTACATTCGGTGGATTTGTGCCAAATGGATGTGTGCCTAATGAGTGTGTCTCATGTTTGTGCTCCGTGAATGTTTTTTTCCAAATAGCACTTTTGTCGTTTGGCACAACTCTCAATTGTGGAACACCTAATTCCTTGAGTTTTTTTTTAACCCAAACACCCAAATCCATAAAATCTAGTGAAGTTCAGTATGCATGTTTATCATGCCTAACACATATCTACAAGTAAGGTTACTTGTGGCAACCCACTTTTCCTTTCCTTGCAATTTTCCTTGCAAGCTTCTATTGGTATGACCAACTAACGCACGCTATTAAGGTATATTATGCAACCAGTCTAAGCAAGGGTGCTTGACATGTTCATGGTCTGCCTTACAATGAGCCAAGGTACTCCAAAATTGACTCTTATAGCCATCAACCTTACATCAAGTATGTATATACCAATCAATGATAATCGAGGTGATCATCTAATAAAAGTGCTTGATGCTATCAAAAATTAAAACTTTATAAAAATACTTTTAAGTTGATATATCAACTATCCATTCAAGTTTTAAGTTTTTTTTTATTACAGCCACACCCAACCCAATGGTGTCATTTCACTCATCTAAATCATATTTACTTACTCAACTATACAACATTCAATACTACAACATGTAATATATACAACATTCAATGTTGCAACATGTAATATATGAACCATCAAATTTAAACACTTTCAAATCCAACACCCTATGTACCATCCATCTTAGCATTAAATATTCTAGAGCTAAATAAATACATACAATCACTCCTCCATGCTCAATGCATTCAACACCATTAAATTTACAAAAGGCATATTTTTATTGGTTTAATACAGTGCATTCAAAACCATTTAGACTTGTTAAATTTACCTAATATATATTTGTATTGGTTTATGTAACATCGGTTACGTATATGGACTTGGTGTGCGATGCCGCCAAAAGGCATGTCGTCGGGATTCATTCCAACAAAACATGATTGAAAACAGCTGTCGTTTTCCAGAAATCTATTCGAAATTTAAACATTTAAATATACACATTAAACGACATCAACAAGTTAACGTCACAAACCTGCACGCGATAGAAATTTCCCGTGTGTTAATTACGAAAAGTTCCCGTCTCTTTAGAAGTGAAAATGGGCGTGAATATTGTTAACGTGGACACGTGGCATGCCCATTAGTTTAGCATAGAATCATTACACGTGGGGAGGGGAATATATTCGCAGGAATATATTGTAGTTATCGAGTTAGAGTTCATACGGTAGAGGGAAATTTGGATTACTTAAAATTCAATAAGGTGAAAATTTGGAAGTATGTGTTTTATGTATATTTAAATATATTATTTTTTTAATATTTTAAATTATTGGAATAGATAATTATAATATTGAAAAATTAAAAAATAAATAAAATAAAATGGTTTATATCATAAATGTTATAAAAAATTATATATCAGATTAAATTTGGTAATTTTATATTTAGAATAGTAAGTAGAATAATAAATTTTAAGAATTTTTGTATTTTTCTTTTATCCAATCAATTATATGATATTCAATATAAAATTACATAAAAATTAAAATGAATCATATAAATCTTATGATTATTAAGCATTTTATATTTAGAATAAACTCATGTATTTAGTGTGTTTTAAAATATACACTTGAATTTTCAATTGTTAATTACTTGTGAATCAAATCTAACTCTAACTTATGTTATTTTGTATCATACAAAATATTAAGCTTCATAGTTATATACTTACTCAAAATCCCAATTAAAAAAGTCTATTTTGAACAAAAGTTATGAAATTTTCTATTATTTTCCATTTATGAACATAATTCATAAAAAAATTCTACTTGTTAAGATAATTTTGTTTAAATTTGATAAATTTACAAGTTATAAATTTATAAATTATAAATATCTCATATATTCTTATTTTTCTCTACAAACATATAATTATTGTGTACATCATAAGTCAGATTTCTAAAGATTTTATTAAAAACCCGCTCAAATTTCTTTTGGTACAAAATCTTATTGTTTAAAAACTCAACCAGCATTATCATTTATTAACCTAATTGTATGTCATTTCCTATAAAGTAAATGGGATGCTAGAATTTATAATTTTGATTAGAAATTTGAGTTGGTCTTCCTATAATTTATAATTTTGATTAGAAATTTGAGTTTGTCTTCCTATATTAACCTCTTAATCTGTGAACTCAATATCCCGTGCACTATGCTTAAAATTAGTAAAATTAATGTCCAATTTTCTAATTTTTGGGTTGAATTTGGTAACTATGCTTTCAAGTTTAATTTTCTAGAAAAACTTGATAAGTCATTAAAATTGCCAACCAACTTATATTTTATTTTCATATTATTATTATTATTATTATTATATCTAAAGAGGATTGGTACACATAAGATTTAGTTATTGCACTTAAGAAGTGGTAGAGAGAGAATGACATTACATCATGGAATGGATTGTTCAACTTACAAGTATATCTGAATTTTGAATAATTTGTTTGAAAAAGAGAAGATAATAAGAGTTGCAGATATGTTGTTCAAGATACAAGATACACAATAGAAGATCCAAGATGTAAAAAGAAAGAAAGATTTAGATGCTTATATATTTTTTTTTATTAACTACCTCTAAGCTCCATAGACTATTTAACCTAATCAACATGATTAAAATATTCTATTCTATTCTATTCCATACATAAACACAACATATAATCGAACAATAAACCTATTTATGAGAAAATACAAATTGATTAAAAATAATAAATTATATGTTATAATTAATCAAATATTGAATTTAATTTCCTATTCCTTTGCATAAGAATCATCCCAATTCTTGATACTACGTTACTTCAAAACGGTGGATGGTTGATGAGTTAGGTAGTGGTGTATCGTATGGGTATGGTAGTGGTATTGCTAACCGACATGCCAGTCTTTTTTGTTTCTTAGTATTTGTTGGTATTTTGAACATTTATATATACCTCATAATGCTTCCCCACCACTTCAATCTTAACAACCATGTACTATAATATTGTTATGTTACTATAATATTATTTGGAAGCTATGTAGAGGCTTCAACCAAACCAAACCAAACTATACACCTCCCCTACATGTTTGATGGATTAAATAATACTTATTCCTTACAACTTTAATATATGAATAGTAAACCAAGATTTCTTTCTTTATGCGAACAATTTATCTCAAGCTTTACATATTTTATTTGCGTGGTTTTGTAAAGTGATAATCCATGCAATTACGGCAATGTAAATTCGTAGATCTAATCCATTTTAGAATTTTGTGAAGAATATATGTAAAAGCTTTATGTTAAAATAAAAGTGAGAAAAATAGTTATAGAATGAAATTTTGAAAAAATAAAGAGATTGACAGAATCAAATTTTGATTCGCGTAAATAGAAAGCAGCTGCGTTTTGTATTCGTTTGTTTGCCATAAATAAATCCAAATCTATGGCTTCACTTTAAAAGTGGTTGTGGGGATTCATGTTCGAAACGCGTAGTCTAAAGAGGTGGAGGAGTTGTTTGGAAAGTTATGGAAATTTTGGTTATATCTAGAGAAAGTCGGGCAAAGATTTTTGTAAATCTAAGTTATAATTGTTAAACTTCAAAAATTTAGGTGTCCTAGACGTTTTTGATGGTGCTTTTGAGCAAGAAAAGATGAATTTGGAAAAAGTGAGAGAGTTTTTTGTCCAAAATAGACCAAGGAAAAAAAACCTCTTTCAATTTTTACACATCTTTCATGGTTTTGGAGAAATGTTGAAAGCATCATTGGCCTCAGGAGGATTGATGCACCTCTGAAGTGACCTTGGGAAAATCATTATTTCTCCTAGCTTGGTTGGCCAAATGACTTGCTTGATAAGTAAAATGATAACTAGACACAAATATCTTTCAATGAGCTATCATGAGCTCAATTTGGAGTTAAGGAAGACCTTCAAAAGTTGACTGCAACAGCACTCTGCATTTAGGCAGCCTCATTTTGCACATTTTGACCATTCTTGGGAGATTTGAATTTTGACAGGGAAAATGACCTCAAAATTGGAAAATTCAAGATGTTCTGGAAAGTAGACTCGATAAGCTTTCCAAAGAGCTATTCTGTGCTCAATTTGGACATTAGGAAGGCCTCCAAAACTGGTCTGCAAAAAGGCGCTATGCACCTGTTCCTTGGCGCTACGCACTTGTTCCAAAAGCCAGAAACACTTCAAAATTCTTCCAAAATTCCTAAAAATCAAATTAAATCTTGTTCCAAGTAAGTAAAACATTCCTCCTTGTTCAGGGAAGTTGTGTTTGGTGCCTTGGATGTTTGTGATTTCCTCTAAAAAAACCCTAGCTAAATTGTTAACATAAACCCTAGCTAATTCTTAAATCCTCTTTTGCAAGTTTTTAAAGGGCATTGCTCTTCTTTTTCACTTCATCCATTTTCAGCTTGGCAAATCCCATGCCCTTTCCCTAACATCATCAACATTCACTCCCTAAACCCCACTCCCATTTACCAAACCCTAGCCCTATACTTTATTCCCAAACCCTAACTCCCACTTCCTATTCCTTCACTACATCCACTTCATTATCAAATCCCTCATTCCACATTCATAATACCATCCACTACCCTCATTCCCAAAAGAAACCCTTCCTCCTAGCATTCACTTCCTTATACACACCACTCACCTCATATTTCAAAATCTCTTCATACTCATCTGCTTTCACTTCAAATTCATAAGCATGGAGACAGATTCAGACTATGAGAGCGAAGAGGAAACTCTCAGTGATTCTTCTAGAGAATCTCATGTACCAAAAAAGCCACACAAAGGGGGAAAGATCATCCGGGAGGACACTATCAGTTTCAAGAGTTGCTTGCTTGTCCTCTTGCTATATCTTGTTTTAGACATCATTCTTGCTATGAGCTTGCCCGGTTGTTTGTCACTCATCTACATAATGGCCAAGTGAACCTTGCTGGTGTCTCCTTCACCTTGTCACCTACCACTATCTCAGAAACAACAGGCATTCCAAATGTTGGTGAACAGTGGAATAAAGGACAATATGTTGGCAGTATAATGAAGAGGCTTAAGCCTAAGTTGAAAAAGGGCCTTAAGAAAGCAAAAAGAGCATGATAAACTCAAGGATCTTGGCCGAAACATCATTGGCCCATAAAAGTACTTAATAAGGATCACTCATGCCAAATTTCAAGAAATTTGGAGCATTTTTTGTCATTTTTGAATTTTTCATGGAAAAAACAAGTTTTTCTGGCAGGTGCGTAGTGCCACCTGGCGCTCGCTTTTGATGGGGACTTGCATTTGAAGAAAAATTGGCATTTTTGGATTTTTTATGAAAATTTATGCATGCTCAGAAATTACTAGGAAATTTTGACAAGTTTTGGACCTCCAAAAGGGCCAAAAACACCCAAAAAATGCCCTCTGCCACTTTTTGGCCACACAGGAAGCAATTTTTGGAGATTGCAATTTTGGAGGGTCAAATGGACACCAAATCAAAAAATTCAAGTTGTTCCAGAAAGTAGACTCACAGGGCTTTCCAACAAGCTATCCTGCACCTGATTTTGACCTCGGGAAGCCTTTCAAAAACATCTTGGAAAAAGCAATATGCACAGAAAAAATGGCACTACGCACAGGATGAAAAAGTGCCAATTTTGCCTGTTTGCTCAAAATTTCGCCTAATTTTCTTTTGGTTTGACTTTTTCTCTTTTATGGTCAAATTCATGATGTTACATGATGTAAATTAATGTACTATTATGTAAAAAATGATAAAAATTGACTTGATGAGGTAGATACATCAGTTATAGGTGGTTTGGAGTTGAATGAATCAATTTTCTAGGTTTTAGAGGCAAGTTGTTCCACTGCCTATTTTTGTGTTCCTAGTTTAGATATGGTTGAAACCACCCCTCTTCTCATGGATTCGACCCCTGATGGATAGCACAGGTGGTTTGGAGGTCTATATCATGTGTTTTTTCAGTCATTTGTAAAGGTTAGACTCTTGTGAATGCTTTGAGCACTATTGTACATCACTTCTGCAGTTTGGCAAGGAAATAGACTAGGGTTTGCAGCATTTTGTGGGATTCTTGTGGCAAGGTGACTTAGTATTGTTTTTCCTTCTATGATTCAAGTTATCATGTGTTTATGTGTGCCATTATCTCTCTCTTTTCAGCTTAACTAAATGAATCAAGTATAAAGGTGGAATTCATTGATGTTGCAGTGCTCTACCTTAGGGTTTATTTGGTTTTACATGTTTTCAACTGTTTGAAGAGGACTCATGACACTTCCATGCCCTCTCCAACTCCTCACTAGTCTTAAGACTCTCCATTTCACTTAATTTAAGTACTAAAGCATTTGCCTACTTTGCCCCACAGAAACCTCTGCAAAACTGAGTTCATTCCTCAGACCCAAAACTGCCTTTCACATCTGATCCAGCAAACCACCATTAAATTCAATCAAACTCCTCTGAGTATATACCTAGCCTAAAATTAGTCTTTATATCAGTCATATCAAGCTTTATTGGCCATATTTTCCTGAGATTGACAAGGAGAGAGCCCTCTCCCGACCTGGTAGGGCTAGCTACCAGGTTAAGCATGGTTTGATGTTACCCTAGACCTGTCTTTCTCAGCCTGAGGTAGATTTAGGCCATAAAAGAGTCTTGATGCAGGAGGGACAGGTGGTATGTTATGAATCAAGAAAATTGAATGAGCACGAGAAGAATTATGTGACACATGATCTTGAGTTAGCAGCGATCATCCATGCATTGAATATGTGGAGACAATATGTTCTTGGCAAGAGGTTTGTATTGATGAGTGACCATAGTGGATTGAGATACCTATTTGAACAACCAAATTTGAATGCCAAGAAAGCTAGATGGTTCACCACGATAAGTGATTTTGACTTCGAGATCAGGTATATTAAGGGAACAGAAAACAGGGTTGCAAATGCTCTTAGCAGAAGGATACATGTAAATCATATAACAGTTATGAGTTCTTATGGGACAAATTTACAGGACCAAATATTACAGGCATGATAGAAGGATTACAGGTATAGGGAGCTTAGGCATAAGTTACAACAGTGTACTGGTGAACAGGATGTGGATTATCATCTCACAATAGATGGTTTGATTAGATTTAGGGAAAACATAGATGTGTCGGGCAACAGTGAGCTCAAGAATCTTATCCTGAGGGAATTTCATGTTAAGTCGTATTTAGGTCACCCATGATACCATAAGATATTGATAGTGGTGAATATTTCCTACTATTGGATGAATCTGAAGAAGGAAGTGGCAGAGTTTGTGGAAAGATGCTTGGATTATCAATAGGTAAAAGAAGAATGTAAGCATCCAGGTGGTTTACTATATGGATTTTATTACAGGTTTGTCAAGGACATCTAGACAACATGATTCCTTCATGGTTGTGGTGGACAGGTTGACAAAGGTAGCACACTTAACTAAGATGAAGTCTACATATTCAGCTAGTGACGTAGCACAAGTCTTCATTAGGGAGATAGTGAGGTTGCATGGTGTTCCAAAGAGTATTTTATCGGACAAAAATGTCAAGTTCACTTCCAGGTTTTGGAAAGAGTTATTTGCAGGATTGGGTACAGAGTTAGCCTTCAGCACAACTTATCATATGCAGACAAATGGACAGACAAAGAGGGTCAACATGATACTGGAGGATATGTTGAGACTGTAAGTTATGCATCAATAGTGCAAGTGGGAAAAGTACCTTCCATTGGTGGATTTTGCTTACAACAACGGGTATCAAGAATATTTAAGGATGAGTCTGTTTGAGGCACTGTATGGGAAGAGTTGTAATACTCCTATCAATTAGAGTGATCTAGTGAACATGGTGTTGATAGGACTAGATATATTGGCAGAGATGGAACAAGAAACGCAGGTTATCAATAATAATATAAAGGGAACACAGGATAAACAAAAGAGCTATGTAAATCAACACAAGGCATTTAAGGAGTTTCAAGTTGGGGAACATGTGTACTTGCGCATCAAGCCCAAGAAGAGCTCCTTGAGGATTGGGTCATGTGCAAAGCTGGCACCTTGGTATTGCGGGCCTTTCGAGATCCTTGAGAGGATTGGACCAGTGGCCTACAAACTTGCACTACCTCCGACAATGAAAGTCCATGATTTTTTCCATGTTTCATTTCTTAAAAGATATGTAAAGGATGTTGATCATGTTATTGATTAGTCTGTATTGCAGGTGGAGCCAAAAGGAGAATTCCAGTTGGAACCTCATTGCATTTTGTAGAGAAAGATCTTCATGCTCCGAAACTGAGAAATCGAGCATGTTAAAGGGAAGTGGAAGCACTTTGGGCCTGATGAACCTACATGGGAGATGGATGATCATATGTCAGCTATGTATCCTTCCTTGTTTGTCGATTGAGGCAAAATAGTTTTGGTATATGTATATATGTATATGGATGTAAATACCACCATGATATGTGTTATAAATCTCCAATAAGTGGTATGGGTGTCATGTTGTTATTGTCCTGTTGGTTGCTTTTTAGTAGGTTGTTCATTGTATATACTACATCGTGACAAGTTATAAAGCTCCATGGGATGTATGTTTTTTCTTTTCAGCGATCTTGCTGGTTGTAGGTGTCATTGAAAAATGAGTATAGTGTTCCCTTAGGGGGGGCTTGTAACAACCCCAGGTTAAAAAACCATGTAATAAACTTAATAAATGAAAAATAAGACCAAGGTCATGTGACATGTATTCCAAGCTAAATGTTAGGAAAAATATCTTAGTGGGTATTCATTTGGTTTATTATGGCTAAGGGGAAATTGGAAAAGGCAATGGAAAAGGCTTTGAAAAGGCAAGAGGCATTAATTGGTATTTTATTTATGAAAATAATGAAAATTTGGAGAAATGGAAGGTGAAAGGTCACAAGTTGCATGTGAGGAGGAAAATGAAGAAAACATAATGGAAATTGAAGAAAATAGAGGCATATTTAATAAAAATGCTTATAAGGATCAATTCACAACCTTTTGCTAGTTTAAGCTTTTTGTCAGTTTAGTTTTGGAGCTTTCTCTCTATTCTCTCTACTCTCTCATACTATTACACACTTAGAGCACTCTTGGAGCACTCTAGCATTGGAGAAAGGAAAGCAAAGGAAGGACAAGGAGGCAAAGGGAAGCAAATATCAAGCAAGGAAGAATTGGATCAAGTGGCTCCAACAGGATTACTTGCAGGTATCAAGTTGAATGTATGATTTCCTTGCTAGTTTTGGCATGCATGGTACATTCATGTGTGTATTTGGTTGTCTTGTTTTAATTGACATGGGTTTTGCTAGGTGTGGTAGTGGTTTTCAGCCTTACCTTTCCTTTATGGATAGCCATGGTGTGATGGGGTTCTTTTACATGGTTGAGATAGATTGCCAGATGGTTTCAAAAATGAGTGGGGTGGTCTCTGGGAAATTCCCAAAGGCCTAGGAATCCCTTGACCGGTAAATGTAGGGATACATGGTAAATCCTGATGGTGGAAACGAGAAAATTACTCAAAGTTTAGGTGGAGAAATATGGAGGCATCCATGCTTATTTAGGGTCGAGCGATCCCTTGACCGGTATATGGAAGGATTGTGGTAAAGCTTGTAGTGTATGTTCTTCTTTTAGGCATAGGAATGACTTGACCAGTAATGGTAGGATACACGGTAAATCCTGATTGTATAAATGAGGGTTTCAGACCTATGAATCCCTTGACTGGTAATGGTGGGATACATGATAAACCCTAAGAAACCCTGGTTGGTTTTTTTGTGAGTCCCACATTCATGCTTGGAATATGGCACGGGGGTGATTGGTCGAAAGAAAGATTTCGTTCAACCCAATCTATGGTCAGGTGGTATGTGGAAGTCCCTGACTTTAGTTGGATTTTGCATATGTTAATAAGATCTCTTTTTTCCTTTTATTTCATGAGTGAATTTTCTTGTTATTACGTGATTTTAATGGTTATTTTATCATTGTTAACCTATTGGTTTTATGTTGGTTGTACGCATGGTTTTATGATAGACTCGAGTTATGCCTCTCATCACGATTTGGTTAGTAAATGAAATGTTAATGAATGTATGACTTAATAGATGATACTGGAATTATTGTGAGAAGGCATCAAACCTTCTTGACGAATCTCAGATAAGTGTGAGGCCCCTATGTTCAGATGTGTATTTATGACTTGTACATTACATGTTCATGATTTGTTTGACGAAATTCCTGTCATGGTTAGGATGATTCAGGTTAGGTCCTTATTCAATTTTTGCTTTAGAATTCTTGTCTTATTGTTAATTATCACTTATGAGTGTTTCATCAAGTTTTAAGCAGAGGCCTGGGTCCTAGCCCTAAAAAAGTGGCTTAAGTCCCATGATCGCTAGAACCAAATTGGCTGGGAAAGTCTGTAGTCACTTGGAGGCCTTGTTGTGGGAGCAACTGTAGGGTTTCACTCACATGTAAGGCTTGTCATGGGAGTGATTGGGGGTTTAGTTCAGTTAAAAAGAAAGTTAACTAAGGGGTTGCACACTTGGAGTGGTTGATTAGCCTCTAGGGGTCCTGTAGCTCCTGAGGAAGGTTAGTTTGGTTTTGGTTTGTCAAATCTACTTCCTTAACTATACTTGGGGAATTGAATCACCTCATAGTAACTCTTCATCACATATTTACCCCGTGCAGACCAGTTAGCTTGGGTAAGTGTGGGAGGATGGTGTTACAAATTATATATCATTTGAGAGTATGCCCAACATGTGTGTCCAAGTGTGCCCAAGTGCATCCAAGTCTACCCAAGTTTTCCTAGCTACATTAGGTGGATTTGTGCCAAATGGATGTGTGCCTAATGAGTGTGTCTCATGTTTGTGCTCCGTGAATGTTTTTTCCAAATAGCACTTTTGTCGTCTGACACAACTCTCAATTGTGGAACACTTAATTCCTTGAGTTTTTTTGTAACCCAAACACCCAAATCCATAAAATCTAGTGAAGTTCAGTGTGCACGTTTATCATGCCTAATACATATCTACAAGTAAGGTTACTTGTGGTAACCCACTTTTCCTTTCCTCGCAAATTTCCTTGCAAGCTTCTATTGGTATAACCAACTAACGCACGCTATTAAGGTATATTATGAAACCATTCTAAGCAAGGGTGCTCGACATGTTCATGGTGTGCCTTACAATGAGCCAAGGTACTCCAAAATTGACTCTTATAGCCATCAACCTTACATCAAGTATGTATATACCAATCAATGATAATCGAGATAATCATCTAATAAAAGTGCTTGATGCTATCGAAAGTTAAAACTTTATAAAAATACTTTTAAGTGGATATATCAACTATCAATTCAAGTTTTAAGTTTTTTTTTTTTATAAAGCCACATCCAATGGTGTCATTTCACTCTTCTAAATCATATTTACTTACTCAACTATACAACATTCAACACTACAACATGTAATATATACAACATTCAATGTTGCAACATGTAATATATGAACCATCAAATTTAAACACTTTCAAATCCAACACCCTATGTACCATCCATCTTAGCATTAAATATTCTAGAGCTAAATAAATACATACAATCACTCCTCCATGCTAAATGCATTCAACACCATTAAATTTACAAAAGGCATATTTTTATTGGTTTAATACAGTGCATTCAAAACCATTTAAACTTGTTAAATTTACCTAATACATATTTTTATTGGTTTAAAAATGTCCGAAGAGGACGCGAAAAATTCTATATGGACTTGGTGTGCGATGCCGCCAAAAGGCATGTCGTCGGGATTCATTCCAACAAAACATGATTGAAAACAGCTGTCGTTTTCCAGAAAACTATTCGAAATTTAAACATTTAAATATACACATTAAACGACATCAACAAGTTAACGTCACAAACCTGCACGCGATAGAAATTTCCCGTGGGTTAATTACAAAAAGTTCCCGTCTCTTTAGGAGTGAAAACGGGCGTGAATGTTGTTAACGTGGACACGTGGCATGCCCATTAGTTTAGCATAGAATCATACACGTGGGGAGGGAATATATTCGAGGGAATATATTGTAGTTATCGAGTTAGAGTTCATTCGGCAGAGGGAAATTTGGATTACTTAAAATTCAATAAGGTGAAAATTTGGAAGTATATGTTTTATGTATATTTAAATATATTATTTTTTTAATATTTAAAATTATTGGAATAGATAATTATAATATTGAAAAATAAAAAAATAAATAAAACAAAATGGTTTATATCATAAATGTTATAAAAAAATTATGTATTGGATTACAGTGGGTAGTTTTACATTTAGAATAGTAAGTAGAATAATAAATTTTAAGAATTTTTGTATTTTTTTTTATCCAATCAATTATATTATACTCAATATAAAATTAATTTTTATGTAATTTTTTCATTAAAATGAATCATATAAATCTTATGATTATCAAGCATTTTATATTTAGAATAAACTCATATATTTAGTGTGTAAACATTTTTTCAAAATGTACATTTGTATTTTCAATTGTTAATTACTTGTGAATCAAACCAAACTCTAACTTATAACATATAAACAACATATGTTATTTTGTATAATACAAAATATTAAGCCTCATAGTTATATACTTACTCAAAATCCCAATCAAAAAAGTCTATTTTGAACAAAAGTTATGAAATTTTCTATTATTTCCCATTTATGACCATAATTCGTAAAAAAAGCCTACTTGTTAAGATAATTTTGTTTAAATTTGATAAATTTACAAGTTATAAACTTATAAATTATATATAGCACATATGTTCTTATTTTTCTCTACAAACACATAATTATTGTGTACATCATAAGTCAGATTTCTAAAGATTTCATTTAAAACCCACTCAAATTTCTTTTGGTACAAAATCTTATTGCATAAAAACTCAACCAGCATTATCAGTTATTAACCTAATTGTATGTCATTTCCTATAAAGTAAATGGGATGCTAGAATTTATAATTTTGATTAGAAATTTGAGTTGGTCTTCCTATATTAACCTGTTAATCTGTGAACTCAATATCCCGTGCACTATGCTTAAAATTAGTAAACTTAATGTCCAATTTTCTAATTTTTTGATTGAATTTGGTAAGTATGCTTTCAAGTTTAATTTTCTAGAAACACTTGATAAGTCATTAAAATTATCAAACAACTTATATTTTATTTTCATATTATTATTATTATTATACCTAAAGAGGATTTGTACACATAAGATTTAGTTATTGCACTTAAGAAGTGGTAGAGAGAGAATGACATTACATCATGGAATGGATTGTTCAACTTACAAGTATTTTTGAATTAATTATATTGAGACACTAAAAGTGAAGGACTTGAGTAATTTGTTTGAAGAAGAGAAGATAATAAGAGTTGCAGATATGTTGGTCAAGATACAAGATACACAATAAAAGATCCAAAATGTAAAAGAAAAGAAAAATTTAGATGCCTATATAAAATTTTCTTTATTAACTACCTCTAAATTCCCTAGACTATTTAACCTAGTCAACGTGATTAAAATATTCTATTTATTGTATCCCATACATAAACACAACACATAATCGAATAATAAATTTATTTATGAGAAAAAACAAATTGATTAAAAATAAATAAATTATTTGTTATAACTAATCAAATATCGAATTTAATTTCCTATTCTTTGCATAGGAATCATCCCAATTCTTGATACTGCGTTACTTCAAAACGGTGGATGGTTGATGAGTTAGGTAGTGGTGTATCGTATGGGTATGGTAGTGGTATTGGTAATCGACATGCCAGGCCTTTTTGTTTCTTAGTATTGGTTGGTATTTGGAACATTTATATATACCTCATAATGCTCCCCACCACTTCAATCTTAACAACCTTGTACTATAATATTGTTATGTAACTATAATATTATCATGAAGCTATGTAGAGGCTTCAACCAAACCAAACACCTTCCCTCCATGTTTGATGGATTAAATAATACTTATTCCTTACAACTTTAATATATGAATAGTAAACCAAGATTTCTTTCTTTATGCGAACAATTTATCTTTATCTCAAGCTTTACATATTTTATTTGCGTGGTTTTGTAAAGTGATAATCCATGCAAATACCGCAATGTAAATTCGTAGATCTAATGCATTTTAGAATTTTGTGAAGAATATATGTGAAAGCTTTATGTTAAAATAAAATTGAAAAAAAGGTTACCTTATTTTCGAAACCACGAAAGATAAAGAGATTGACAGAATCAAATTTTGATTCGCGTAAATAGAAAACAGCTGCGTTTTATATTCGTTTGTTTGCGATAAATAAATCCAAAGCTATGGCTTCACTTTAAAAGTGGTTCGGGGGAGTTGTGCTCGAAATGCGGAGTGTAATCAGATGGAGAAGTTGTTTGGAAAGTTATGGAAATTCCAGTTATATTTAGCGGAGTGTAACGAGATGGAGAAGTTGTTTGGAAAGTTATGGAAATTCCAGTTATATTTAGAGAAAATCGCGCAAGGATTTTTGTAAATCCAAGTTATAATTGTTAAACTTCAAAAATTTAGGTGTCTTAGACATTTTTGATGGTGCTGAATCTATTTCCACCATCAAAAACATGATTCAAACACTTCTTCTACAATTAAAAAAAAAAAAAAATTGCCCAAATTTCAATCACTTTTTGGCGTCCAAACAATTCCTCCGCGACTCCTACTCGAAATCCATAATAACAATAAAACATGTAATCCTACGTTCAAAATAATTTGCTTTCTACATGCCACTTTCAGCTGGCTTTTACACTACATGACGTGGTATCTAATAAAAAATATAAATATATTATTAAATGTTCTAATTTCTCTGAATTACTCCGTATAGTCGGCAACTTTTTATGGTAGAATGCAATTAAATCTGTGAAACTTTAATGGGATTTACTGTAAGTCGTGAGCATCTCCACCAAGTTACTGCTAGACTATATTTACATTTGTAGTGTACTGTAAAAGTTTACTGCTTTGGGTATACTTTTTAGATTTTGTTCAAAATTTAACCGGGACTGTATGAGAATTCCAAACTTGAATTATATTTATAAAAATGAAAAATTGTGATTTATTATTGAATTTTGAAAAACCAAAATCATATAACAGTTAAAGTAAACTGACCGTATATTAAAAACACCCCAGCACAGTTAAGTAACATAATTACTCTTTAATGTGGGACCCACGTAAACTTGGAAGTGCTGCGAGAAAGAGAGCAGGTAGTGAGGCCATAATTTTATTGGGCCAATAATAAAAAAAAATTGGTATGATTTTGAGAAAATTTGGTAAACTTTTTTGAAAATTTTGATGAGAATTGTTAAATCTTAAAATTTGTATGATTTTGAGAAAATTGGGTAAATTTTTTGAAAATTCTGATGAGAATTGTTAAATTTCAAAATTTGAGATGCCCAAAATTTTTTAATAACGCTGAATTCATTTTTATCATAAAAATAATAATTCCACCATTCAAAAATTAGATTTCCAACCCTATATCAATTCGCCACTTTCATAACACATCAGCCTTGCAACCATTTATATTATTATATAATTCGCCACTTTCATAACACATCAGCATTGGAACCGTTTACATTATTATATTCTTCGTGCACCATGTAACGCTAACTGACACCCATATTCAAATCCTCAATGATGCCTTTTAATGTGACCGACAGCTATATATTCAAATTTCACTCTTCTTTACATTAATTCATGATATTAAAGTTTCTCTAATTCATGATATTAAAGTTTCTCCAACTTTCCCCATTTTTATATTTTCGACTTAATACTGTGGATTTCGTTGAAGAGATTCGAAGCTTATGTTTACACTTTATGTTGTGAAATCAACCCAATATAATATGATATTCACAATTACCATTAAACTGATTTTTTAAATAATTTTATTATTATATTTTCAAATTTCGTAAAAATGGATTATTAATGGATAAGAAAGATAATGAAATTGTCTATTATCAGCTGGTAATATAGGTGATCTCTTATCAATTGGTAATAGTGGTGATAAAATGACATTTAAATCAGTAATAAAGCTGATAAAATGAAGTTCAATATGTTTAGATTTTATCTATATATAAAATTTAATTTCAAGAATAGGGTGATAGAATATATATATTTTTTAGATTTTAATGTTTAAATTTTTAAGTATTATTAAAAAAAATTAAGTATAGGAGTTTATTTAAAAGTTTAAAAAATTTTGGTGTATTTTATTAATTTCTAATATGCAAAATAAAGTGTTTGATGATATTTTGTAAAAATTTCATATTTATAAAGATTTTATATAGTAATTCTATATAAAATTTTGGCAGTTTCTAAGGGAAAATAACTTTATACTATAAATTTTGGGTGAATCATTTGAAAAAAATGGAAATTGGTGAAATTTTTATTGAAAAAACATAGAAAATTAATCCATTTATGAATATTAGCTTTTAAAATTTTCCCTAAATTTCATTACATTCTAGAAAAATATTATCTTATTAAAAAGAAATTTTATATATATATATATATATATATATATATAATTTAACTAATTTTATTATAAAAGTTTGAAATTTCAAATTTTGTTAAGTTAATTTAATAAGTTAATATTTTTTTCTATCTAAGAAAAAATTAACAAAAACTTTGCTTCAAAAAAGAAAAATTGACTATAAGTTTTGTAAGTGTCCAAAAACACATAATTACTTAGACATTTGCTTAAATAATAAAAATATCATATTTAAAAGTATTCATAATTTTTTGATTTATATCACGTTGATTGAAACACCATATTCATCTTTAACCAATGTTTTTTTGATAAGCCAAAAATAACCAACCACCACATGAAGTAGATAAAAAAATATGGTCTTTTTGAATAGGTTATAAACTATAATATACAAAGCTACCAAACTTTAAATGTATCTCAAATCCCATATCATATCTAGAAAAACCACTATATTTAAGTTATAAAAAACCTTATCTTTAAGTTCAATTGGATTAAAATTACATCCTTCATTATCAACTACTTACTTAGATAATCCATCTACTAACACATTTAAAATATGGCTGCATCCAAAAAAAAGAAAATCCACTTACTCTAATTTGGATCATAAGATGAACTACACTCATAAATCTACATTCAACCATTTGATCTCTTACCCATACTCTCCACAAATTTATAACTCACTAGTGTCTTTGTTCATTGTTATTCTTATTAGTATTAAATTGCATTGAGTTTCTCCATATCATTAATACTTTTACTTAGTTCCCCTTCTCCACTTCTCCACTCATCCCTAGTTCCCCTCAATGTTCTTCGGAAAAAAGCAAAAGTTTCCTTTGTCGTTCTCCAATGGATTGATTAGCGTTAACACCTTAAGTTTCATTATATTATTGGTTCTTTCATAAGCATATTAAATTTGATGGAACATTTTTAGGGAAGAAAGGATATAGATTAGAAATTTTGATTGATTGTTGTCATCTAATTCGATGTTTTTAGAGTGAAAAAAAGTGGAGGACCCTCCTCATAGGACCATTTCTACCAATTGAATCCAAATTGACAAGTTCAAGTTTGAAACCTTCTCAAAGTATTTTAAGGTATCAAACAACATTTTCTTAAGGGAAAAACTTGTATTCTTAAGCTTTGAATCCCTTAGCGTTATTCTAAACATGAATACGATTTCTACCCATTGAACCCAAATTGGAAAGTTCAGGTTTGAAACCTTGTCCAAGTATTTTAAGGCAAACGACATTTTTTAGGGGAAAATTTTTATTCATAAGCTTTGGATCCCTTAGCATTATTCTAAACATAAATACTTTTCCAACGATGTTGAATCACCTCAATCAGAATTTGTATGCAAAGTTATGTCACTCGGAAATTGACCTTATTATTTTCACCATCATAATTCAAGAAAATATCACACCAGCCACTATCACTCATGAAAAAAACCTACCTATAATACTTAAAAAAAATCAATATTATAACTGTAATTAAAATTGGAATAATTCAAACTTAAATTTTTTTAATTGTGAATTTATATGTGAAAAATCAAAAACGAAATCGAAGTAATTTATTTTTGAAAGCCAAAAGATTTAAAAACTTTAAAGACTCTTATTATAGTATTCACTCATCTATGATGTAGAGCACCACACACGAAAATTCCAGCGAATATGTATGGCAAATATGGCATCTTCTTTTTGAATGTGTTGTTTTTCTACCATTTAAACATATTTTCAATGAAGCACATAGTTCAACCATATACTCTTTATATGTAATGCATTTATGAAAATACATCTCTTATAGATGTATTAATCAAACATTTTTCATACAAGAAATGAAATACCTTTCCTCTATTTAAAAAATATATAATGAACTATGTTTTCTAAATGATGTATTACTTAATATTTTTTTTTTAAATATAAAAAAATAATAATAGTTTTTTTTTTATTTATTTAAAAATATATAATAAAGATATTTTATTGATTTATTTTATTTTTATACACATTATATATATAATTTAAAATATATTATTGTAAGTTTTATATATATATAAAAGTAAGAAGTAATTTTTTTAAATTAATATTTGTTTATTATGTCTAATGTATTAATTTAATTGGGATAGGGAATTGAATTAGTGACTTCACATCACAGAGTGGTTTAACAAAATATCTGATCACCATCTATCTAAGACCCCGTAGACTTTAAAATTAATATTATATGGTGATAAAAATATAATGGAAAATAATACCAACATATATATATTACTATTTTATTTTTAAATATTAAATTGGCATTAAAAAATAGATTAAATATTGTAATCTAATAATCTATTTAATATAAAAAATATAATTTCATTAATATAAAATATATTTAGTTATACTCGAGTAGTCTTCAAGTGTGAATTTTTGGAAAGTTTTCCACTTTATTTTCTGATTTAATTTGTCTAAAATCTTGTATGGATTCATTTCAATCACAAGTTTCATAGGTGGACTCTTCAATGCCCTAGGGTTTTTTGAGGACGTTGAATCCCTATATAATTTGTCTAGAATCTTGTAGGGATTCCTTGAAATCACAAGTTTCACTTAACAATTAAAGTGACTTAGGGGTTTTTGAAGACATTGAATGATACATACAGTTAAAAAACCAGTTTAAATAACATAAATCAAGAATTGACAACAATTTTTTTTCAAATTTAGACTAAAAATCCATCAAATTTTTTTAAAAATCACATTTAAAAACTACTTCATTATAATTATAATTATAATTATAATTATAATTATAATCATAATTTCAATCTCAATGTAATTATTTATAATCATAATTTCAATCTCAATGTAATTATTTGTTTATGCTATCGAAACATAAAAGAGTGACAAACCTCCTTTTTTTTTCTCAGCAACACTAACTACTTATATATTAATATGTACAGGAAAAACTTACAATCAGGAGGACTGGCTGCCCAGGTCCAACAGTGGCTCTGTGGGCAGCTCTAACAGACTCAAAACAGAAAGACTAATGATCCCATATAGTACTGACAAAGCCCACGCAGGGGCATCCTTCAAATGACACATGACCCAGAAGTCCATATAAGCATCGTGCATTACCCAAAACAGAAAGACTATAATGGCCGTGGCCATGACCCAAAACAGAGAAAGAAACAAGTATCGACCTGAGACAAAGACTATAATGGCCGTGGCCATGACCCAAAACGGAGAAAGAAACAAGTATCGACCTGAGATATAACCGAATACATAAGACATAAGACAAGAGGAGTATATCAGAAGCCAACCGCGATCCCAGAGCCAGCCGAAAAAGACGAGGGAGTGCCGCTGGGGGTTACTCCTCTGGTTCTTCTTCCACAATTGTAGCCCAGCCTTGTCCTTCCGGGTATCCCTCCCACATCGCCATGGGATTATGCGCTGGGGCTGGCAGTTCAGGTTCGCGAGCTCGGGAAGGTGCTTGCTGAGGCGCCTGCAGTGAATTGCCCCCTGCACTCGAAGACTCCCCCATTGGCCGTTTCCCTTTGTCATCCTCTTGATTTTCCTCAGCAGGGAGCTGCTGCACTCCTTCTTCACTCTCCCCAGGGATCTTGGTAAATAGCACTGAGATGTGGGCATTAATGCCGGCATTGTCCCTGGAGCTACCCAGGGTGAAGATAACTGATCCGAACGCAGGGAGTCTAGGCGCACCATCACTGGATCCACCAGCCTCCATAAACTGACTAGCTTGAACAGGGGAAGCTCCCACTCTTCGATAACAATAACAGCAACAACAGTGGTGGTGAGTGTCCGTTGCAGGTGAGCGGGAGGAATTTCCACGCCCTGAGCTCCTTCCTCTTCTGCTAGGCATCCTCTCTCGCACCATGCTGTCTTCAGCTTCCTTAACTTTCTCCACAGCGGATGAGGGCCTGCTATCTCCGCGCTCCTCCCCAGAGAATTTTCCCCTCCAAATTGGCTCGCACCAGAGCACAATTGAACACAAGCAAGAACCGGGAATAACCAGCAAGGGGCAAGCCTCGCCCAAGCTATCAACAGCAATAACACAGCTTTGCTCAGAGATCTGGGCAAATTCCACATCGAACTGAGCTCCGCATGCCAACATTCCCTCCGTCTTAAACCCATCAACATTCCTCTGCAGCTCGATCGCATTGAATGCGCTCTGCGTCCCTTCCATCGCGTCCAGCGCCTTCATTAAGGCAATAACTCTGCAATTCCCGGCTTGGAGTGTTGGCGGCGAGAGGCATTAAAGCCCTCCAGCCTTCACGTGGCAGCCCGTGCTGGGCACGTGGCTCTCCTTGAGCTGGCAAGGTAGCACCCGCATCCGGGGAGTGACAAACCTCCTTAATTTAGATGATGTAGAGTATTACTTCGCTCGTCACTTATCCACTTCACTTACTACTTCATATCTAGTTAAAAAAGCATTATTACCAATGACAACATGGTTTCTAAGAATAAAAGTGGAACAATTTATGTTTGACTAATGAGTAGAGTTAGAGGTATATTTGTGGAGTTGTTTAAATTTGTCAAAATTGATTTTACAATTTTGATAATCAAAATTGAGGAGTTGTTTAAATTTGTCAAAATTATTCTACAATTTTGATAGAGTTATATTTGTGGAGTCGTTTAAATTCGGCAAAATTGATTTTATAATTTGGATAAGTTTAATCAAACCTTGTATTTAATTGGTATAGTTAATCTTATCACTAAATACATTGTGATTATATTTTTATGGTATTTTAAAAGGTGCTATCTTCATTTGGCTTTTTGTTTGGTTGAGAATACATTGTGATTATATCTTTATGGTATTTTAAAAGGTGTTATCTTCATTCAACTTCTTATCTTCATTCAACTTGTAGTTTGGTTCATTTTTAACTATTTTTTAGTTTGGTTGAGAATGGGGTTTTTAGGATTGGTAGCAGAGTTGAGTTGAGCTTTTTGGCTTTATTATTCTTAAGTATTTGAACTCTACAAAACAATAACTCATTTTAGCAATACAATGTCCTTACCATGAGAAACTTAGTTAGTCTAAAATTTAAAATTAGAAGCCAAAGTGTTCATACAAGGAAAACAAATTATCGAAGTTTACATCAATCTTATTTAACATTAGAATTAAGGAGTTCACATTCCAAGACTTTCCTTTTGAAAGGTTCAATGGAATTTTTCAAAATATAGAGAATATAGATAAGGAAGAAGATACAATCAAATATACTTAAAAAGAGATGGAATATGATAAAATAGAATTATAATAAAAAAATAAATATCAAACAAGAAGCTAATGGTGGAGATGTTTTTTCATACAAAAGTCAAGTCTTCATATATTTTGAATCAAAATTTTAACTAATCAAAATTTACATTAAAACATGATTTTTCCCATTAAAACATATAATTATAATATTTTTTAAACAAAAATAAAAATCCAAATGGTAAATAAACCTTTTATTATTTTTAATAATATTAAAAATTTAACATTTTTTTAAGTTATATCATTCTACTATATTATATAATTATAGCTTTCTTTTAATATAATTACATCTATTTTAATTATTTATCATATTCTCTTCACATATATGTTTAATATAATTTTCATATTGGGCTTGGAGTATGCCCTAAAACTGATTTTTCTTGACTAAGAGCTCGCCTTCCCCAAATGTGATAAAGCAGGTTAACGACCCAAGATCCAGACATCTTTGGTAGGAGTGAAACATTGCCCCCTTATGGACCATAAGTTGGTCATTCCAGGTGGTGTGGTTTTCCTTGAAAAACAATGATGAGTGCACTGGTGAATAGGAACTAGAAATCATTGTCCTCGGTGTTGGCTTGACAATTGAGTTATAATAGGTTTTCCCACTATTTGAAAAAAAATATATAATTCACATAATTATTTGATATAATTGAAATATTCTATATTATTTTAAAAAACATTTCATAATCAAATTTCATATTTTTTTATATTCATATTTTTAGATTAATGAAAAAACATTATTTTACATTGTTCACACAGATTGGTATGTGGCAGAATAAAAAATTCAATTTACCATTATTTTTGTCATTCAAATTGTATGGTTGAAAAGAGGACACCCCTCTCCTCATCATCTTCCTATTATTTGCAATCGTATGATATTTTATACCCAACATATCTTGTAATCAAAGTTTAAGATATAAAGTAGATTTTTAGCTGAAGGCTTCTTATTTCAACCTCAGGTGGATGAGGACTTGTTGATTTTTTTTGTTTTTAATCAATGACCTAGATTGAACCTCAAGGGAATATGCTCAACATATGCTTTGTTTGAATGCATATCAATGACTATGGTGTGTTAGGGAGCTTGAGTTTCTTTTTCATGGTCAATTGTAGAATGATTTTCAAGGGAATATGTTCAACAGATGCTTCATTTGAATGCCTATCAACAACTATAGTGTGTGTTATGAAACCAGCTCAAGAAAAGATAGAAAAGATAGATCAACGCCTTAGAATTCAGACTCTTCGAGGGGGCAACCTCCTTTACATTACATAAATGAACAATTCTTGGATGATTCAAATGACAAAACCTCCTTTCTATATATAGGAGTCTAAGGAGTCACAATATAATCCAGCCAACCTAACAATAATAATATAAAGCCACAAAAATAACAATAGAGGGATTCTATGGGGCACAATAATAACAATATGGGGGCAATAGGAGCACAACAATATTAATAAGGGGTATAAATACAATAGTAATGGGGTAATCACTAGTATTATAGGGACCCAACATGCCCCTCTCCTTCAAAAAAGTGTTGTCCTCAACGCTTGAGTAGTTCTGGATACTTCTGCATAAAATTCTCATCCTCCCATGTGGAATATTTAGCGGATAAGTTCTTCAACTTGATAAGATACTCTGAAATTGATCGATTTCGTAGCTGTCGAGTTCTTGTTTCTGTGACTGCTTCCGGTTCCAATATAATTTTTCCTTCCTCGTCAAGTTCTGGCAATATTGTTTGAACTGGGAGCTTGTCGCCTATAACCTTCTTTAAACATGAAACATGGAAAACTGGGTGCAATCGAGAAGCTGCAGGAAGCTCCAATTTGTATGCCATAGTACCAATCTTTTGCAACACCTTGTACGAACCATAATACTTTGGTGATAATTTATTATCCTTCTTAGCTTGCTTAAGGGACATTTGCTTATATGGTTGTAGCCGTAGGAATACCCAATCACCTACATCAAAACTTCTTTCACTGCGATGTTGATCTGCCTGTTGTTTCATTCTATTCTGTGCCAACACGAGGTTATCCTTTAAGAGTTGGAGGACTTGTTGTTGATGTTTGATGTGATGTTCCACTGCCTGAACCTTAGAATTTTTTCTTAAATATGATGTGATGGATGGTGGTTGATACCCATAAAGTGCCGTAAATGGGGTCATTTTTGTTGTTGTATGGAAGGAAGTGTTATACCACCATTCAGCTAGAGGCAACCATTTGACCCATTGTGTCTGTTTATCAGATACAAAGCAACGAAGATATCCTTCCAAACATTTGTTTACTATCTCAGTTTTCCCATCAGATTGAGGATGATAAGATGAGCTATGAGCTAACTGAGTACCAAGACAAGAAAATAATTATGTCCAAAAATTTCCAGTGAAAATGGGATCTCTGTCACTTACAATAATCTTTGGGTTTCCATGTAGCTTTTGAATTGTTTCCATAAATGCAGTAGAAACTGTACTGGCTTTAAATGGATGTGATAATGCACAAAAGTGTGCATACTTGGTAAGTCTGTCAACTACCACCATGATGACACTCTTTCCCTCAGACTTGGGTAAACCTGTGATAAAATCCATTGAAACCTCCTCCCAACATTGGCTTGGAATGGATAAAGGTTGTAATAGACCCAGTGTCTTAATTGTTTCAACTTTATTTTGTTGGCAAACCAAAAATTCTGCCACAAACTTTTGAATATCTGATTTAAGGCCATCCCAAAAAAATTCCTTTTTAACCCTGTGGTAAGTTTTTAAAAATCCTGAGTGCCCTCCTAAGGGAGAAGTGTGCAATTCCATAAGAATCTTTTGTTTTAGCTGGGAATTCTTACAGAGGTATAAGCGATCTTTGTACCATAATGAATCATTTTTCCAGCTAAATGTATCAGACGTACTGGAATCTTGTTGTAACTTTCGAATAAGTGCCCACACTTCTTCATCATTCTTCCATTCCTCCCTTGCTTTGTTTATCCAATCTGGTTGGATAATAGAAATGGCACACAACAATGCTTCCACATCCTCATCCTTTCTTGAGAGTGCATCTGCCACCACATTTTGCTTCCCTTTTTTGTAGATGATTTCAAGGTCATAACCCAACATCTTTGTGACCCACTTTTGTTGCTCTTCAGAGGATAATCTTTGTTCTAAAAAGTATTTAAGGCTATCATGATCTGTTTTTACCTTGAAGTGTCTTCCCATTAGGTAGGGTCGCCATTTCTTAAGTGCATGGAGTATTGCCAACATTTCCTTTTCATAAATAGCTTTGCTTAAAAACTTTCCCTTGATTGGACGACTTTCAAAAGCAATGGGTCTTTCATCTTGCATTAGAACAACACCAATTCCATTTCCTGAAGCATCACATTCCACAATAAAGGTTTTTGTGAAGTCCGGTGTAGCTAAGACTGGTGCTTGGCACATTGCCTCTTTAAGATGTTCAAAGGCCTTTGTTGCTTCCGGAGTCCATGAAAATGCATCTTTCTTCAATAATGTTGTTATAGGTGTTGCTATTCTCCCATAATTCTTAACAAACTTGCGATAATACCTTGTCAACCCGAGAAATCCTCGCAGATGCTTTATGGATGTGGGGATTTTCCATTCCTTAATGGCTTTAATTTTTCTAGGGTCTACCTTAACTCCTTCATGAGATACAATATGACCCAGATATTCCACCTCTTGGACTCCAAAGAAACATTTGGATCTTTTTGCATATAATTGTTTCTCCTCCAATAGTTGTAGCACCCTGTCAACATGTTCAACATGATCCTTCCAAGACTTGTTGTAGATTAGTATATCATCAAAAAATACTAACACAAATTTTCTAAGGAATGGTTTGAAAATTGAATTCATCAAACCTTGAAATGTTGAAGGTGCATTGGTAAGGCCAAAAGGCATGACCAAAAATTCATAATGACCCTCATGAGTTCTAAATGCTGTTTTCAGAATGTCTTCAGTCTTCATTCTGATTTGATGATATCCTGAACGAAGATCCAACTTGGTGAAGTAAATTGATCCATGCAATTCATCCAGTAATTCATCAATGACAGGAATGGGGAACTTATCTTTAATAGTGAGCTTGTTGAGCTCCCTATAATCCAGACACATGCACCATGATCCATCCTTCTTGTGCACCAATACTACTGGAGCAGAGAAAGAACTTTGACTCGGTTGAATTATACCAGCCTCTAGCATTTCTGCAACCATATGTTCAATTTCACTCTTTTGGACATAGGGATATCTGTACGGCCTGATGTTTGGAGGAACACTTCCTGGAATCAGATGAATAGCATGATCATGATCACGCATAGGTGGGAGACCTTTGGGAGTCTCAAATACCTTGGAATGATTGTCCAGGACTTTTTGGAGATCTGGAGAAATAGATGATTCCGATGTGGAAACATCTAGTGAACATAATTGTGCAATTACACCTCTTTGCTCCTTTTTTAGAAGCTTTGTCATACCATTAGAGCTGATTATCTTTCCTGGTTTCCCTGCAATACCCCTTAATTCAACTTCCTTTCCTTCTGTAGAAAATTTGATGAAAAGTTCTTGAAAATTAAAAGCTATTGTACCCAAGGATTGTAGCCATTGGACTCCTAGTACAACATCAACACCTCCCATTGGAATGGAAAGCATTGGGCTAGTCAATACATATTCTCCCATGGATAGCTTGATATTATGGCACTTTCCAGAGCAATTTATTGTTCCTCCATTTGCAATCATCACTTGACACTCTGGTGCTGGATATAGGAAGCAATTCAATTCTTTTGCTACCTTATAATGAATAAAATTGTGGGTGCTTCTAGAATCAATCAACACTATTACCTTTTTTTTCTTGATTTGTCCTTCTATCTTGATGGTTTGAGGAGTGGTAATTCCTGCCAATGCATTAAAAGATATGGTTGGATTTATTTGTTCTTCATCTAGGCTTTGTTCTTGGAGTATATCCTCTTCTTTTGACCTTTCTTGCTCCTTTTCTTCTTCCTCTTCACAATCTATGTAGAATAATTTCTTCTCAGCACACTTATGACCTTTAGTGTATTTGCTATCACAACTGTAACAAAGCCCTTTTGCTCTTTTTTCTTCCAATTGTTGTGGTGTCAACCTTATAGGTTGTGGAAGACTAGGGGCAACAACACTTCCGTCTTTATAGTTGTGAGTGGTATGCTTCCTGGTTGCCATAATTTTGCTTTCCATTTTTCTTGCTAACCTGAATGCCTTCTCTAATGAATCAGGTTCCCAAGGCGAACATCATGTTGGATATTATCCTTTAAAGACCCTATGAAAACATCAATCCTATGCTCCTCTGGAATATCTTTTACCCTTATGTTCAATTTTTGGAACTCCTCAATGTGCTCCATTATTGAACCCTTTTGTTTGAGACTTATCAATTGGCTAAAAAAAGTGTTGCTTTTTGTATCCTCATAATGTGCTATCAATTCTTCCATAAAAATTGCCCAAGTGATAAATTGTTTACGAGAGCAAAGCCATTGATACCATACAAACTGATTTGGTTCCAAATATAAAGTTGTCATACGTACCTTTTGTGTGTTTTACACATTATTGAGATCGAAGAATTGCTCCATCTGTAATATCCATGTGGCAGGATCCTTGCCATCAAACTTCCTCATATCTATTTTTGGAATATGGTGAGTCTTCGATCCAACATTAGAGTTTATGGAATCATGATTAAAATTTCTTTTGTTCTCATCATGAGTTTCCTTTAGTACCCTTTCACCCTTAGTGACCATTTCTTATAGCAACTTATTCATATTTATCTTCAATTCTTCCATCTTATCATCCATGCCATCAATTTTAGTTTCTACGCCTTTCTTTAAACAATCCATCTTAGCTTCTACACATTTTTTTAAACCATCCATCTTAGCTTCTACATCTTTCCTCAAACCATCCATCTTAGATTCTGTTGCTTTTTGTGCAAGTAACACTTGTTGCACTTGTTCTTGTAATTTTGATATATCATATAGCATTTCTTCTTCTTCTTCATGAGTCATGCTAGAGCTTTCAGGTTCCTTACTAGGTGTTTGCATTTTATTTCCTCGGGGCATCAGTTACTGATAATAATGCTCTATTATGCCCTTTGAATTCCTTCAAAATAAATTTTCAAACCAAGCTTAAGCAAAAATTTAAGAAAATCTACACACCTTTTTTCACTTTGTAGGAGCTCGATATTGCCTCTGATGTATATCTGTACTTTCCAATCATCTAGTTCTGAATTTGTGACCTGTAGTAGCCCTTTGTGTCCTCTTTCCAATGCCACAAGTCTGACCCAAATTTGATTCTCTAAGGAAGAGTTATGCAAAATCTCCCACAGTGACTTGATTATAGACTAGTTCAGTAGAGCGAACTTGTACGACGTGCCACGAGTCACTGTTTCGACCTTTGGATATGGAAAATGCATAAAAGAAACTAAAGCCTATCCTCTTTCTGTAACTTCTTACGAAATTTCAATCCGATCCCCAGAGAGAACGTTATGACGATTTTCCCCAGGTCACCTATTTGGAATGTAATTCAGGAGTCTGCAAAAAGACCAACTTCCTCAGATCATATCTCCGCAAATATAGCGCGAAAAGCTCTGAAATTCGTACCTAAGGTTCAGCGTGATTTCTTCTCAAATGGGTTTTTTTTGCAACTTCTGAAACATTGCAGAAAAAAAGTTATAGTGAAAATTCCACGATGACTTGTTTGGAGCAGCGAAACCCTAGAATCCAAAGCTCTAATACCGAATGTTATGAAACCAACTCAATAAAAGATAGAAAAGATAGATCAACGCCTTAGAATTCAGCCTCTTCGAGGGGGCAACCTCCTTTACATTACATAAATGAACAATTATTCTTGGATGATTCAAATGACAAAACCTCCTTTCTATATATAGGAGTCTAAGGAGTCACAATATAATCCAGCCGACCTAACAATAATAATATAAAGCCACAAAAATAACAATAGAGGGATTCTATGGGGCACAGTAATAACAATAAGTGGGCAATAGGAGCACAACAATATTAATAAGGGGTATAACTACAATAGTAATGGGGTAATCACTAGTATTATAGGGACCCAATAGTGTGTTAGGGAGCCTAAATTTCTCTTCCATGGTCAATCGTGGAATTCAGTGCACGCCCTATAAGGAGCCAATTGCAGCGCCAGCTATTGCAATGATTTGCTAAATCAATGGAGCCAAAAGGTAACATATGTTCATTTCTTTTATAAAAACATTTTTTTTTAAATCATGCTTTTAATTTTGTTAATTGTTTTAACATGTGACAAAGCAAATTCCTCACGATTAAATATTTTTTTAATGGTCATTCCATGCCTTGGACCACCATCTAAATCAACATCGATCATTATTAATCCCTGCCTCCTGCGACATAAGACTATAGTAATTGAAATGGGTTATCTTTATAAACCTTGCACATAAATCGATAGAGTGTAAAACTTATAAACCATACTTCGTTATGTATGATGTCCCCACCACATTTCCTCGACCAATAAAGCATATTGACTCTTTATAGACACACCCGTATTACTTCTCATCAAATTCTATTTTTTGCACAATATTACATATGCATGAATACATAAACATAAATATCACAAATATATAATAATCATAAAGATAAATATAATTTTGTTTGTTTTGTAAGCAAGGAAAAAGAAAAACAAGAGAAATAGGGAAGAATCCCGACGCTAAGATTATGTAATGTTCATTTAAAATTAATGAAAAGTCAGATACCCATGACTTCCGTATATAATATTTATTGAAATTTTTTCTAAAAATTATGTTTAACCAACTTCAATTATATTAAAAAACAATTTATATAAATATATACATTGTAGTAATTAATTATAAATGGTTTTAATTATTATTTTAAAAGTAATAAATATATAATTTTGTTTTCAATAATAAAAAATTCTATTCAATTATCTTTAATTTAAAAAGTTAATATTTCCAAATATTATTAATAAATAAATATACTCTCTACTTGTATCTATAAAGTTAATATTGCTAACTTGTATTTCAATAAAAAATACTATTGAATTAAATGCATAATTTATAAAAAAAAAGAATTAAAAGCATTTGTATTAAATCTAATCGTTCTTTCGATGTGAAGTACACATATAATATCATTTCATTTGAAGAAAGGTAAAAATAAGTTAATAATGGACCAACCATTTTGTACAAAATTAAATTCGGAAATTAAAAACCCAATATCTATGTTGAAATTAAATCATAATATGATATATTATATGCAAGGGAGATTGACAATAAATATTTTGGCACAAATTACATGTGTTGAGACGATTGATTGACCTGTAAATTATAACTCAACCTTCTACAGGTCTTGCATCTTCTCAATATCAAAATGAGAATCACATCGAGGAATTCACGATCATATAGCTTCTTTGTCACAAAAGTGGAAGGCAGTGTGGCTGGAAAACTTGATTACGTGCATTCCTCTACCCATAATTTAATTACATAACTTCAGACGTTATCCATATCCATGTATATCTCCCTAACCCACCTCCCGTGCTTTGTTTTTTTTCTCTGACAAGTGCTTCGTTGTTTTGCTTTGCCAGGCATACAGATCAACGAGCATACATGGTTTTAGGAATGGATAGCCACCCGATAAGCTGCATGGAGTAGAAACTTGCTTCTCCACTGCGTGCCTTACTTCATCGCCTTCCCTGCTTTACCACTTTGGGCAGATTAGCTTCTAGTGCCATTAGTGAAAGTTCCTTTGGCTCTGGTCAACCCTGATTTACTACTTTCTCTACTGCCATCTGTTGACACCTAATCCTCTGTGGTTGGGTGAATCTCGAATGTGAACAGTCATCAGAAGATGAACTGAGCAGTCACATTCTTGTATATAACAATAGCTACCTAATGTAATAAATCGAATCATCTTTTCTGCCTAATGGAGTTACTGCCTGGCCTGACATGGTATCAGAGCCAGCTCCTTTTTTTAGCCTTTGTGTCTTTGTAACTCCTGGTCTGCTCCACTGCTCCCCTGTAATTCAGCCACTTATTACCTGCATTCTGTCTGCCATCCCTGCGCTGTACCTACGCTCTGCTCCATATTCCATTACCTGCACCATACAGTATGCTGCCCTACTGCTACGTAACCTGCGCCCTGCTCTTCTGAAACTTTGTCCTATCCAGCGCTGCCCTTACTGTTATGACATTTACGCTGTAGATATATTTTCGTTGTCAGTTTGCAGCCCAGGTTCAAATTATTCACTGTTTACACAGCTATCATGCTGCTACCTTAGTGGTTGCCGCTGCAATTCCCCACATCCGCCATCTGAATGAGCCTGAGCCTGTCTTTACGTTCCTGACATGGTTCCTGACAATGGTATGGAATGCGATGGAGGTCGGTAATTGTACCGGTGCCACTCCAGCATTCTTTGCTGCTTCTCCATGAAGCTTTTCTGTGTGAATAATCCTGGGAGATAAACTGCTCTGGCAACGTCTTTCTCATAGTTCGCCTGGAGCTTCAACACTTCTCGTCCCTTTTTATCATAGTTTTTGTTTGCCTGGAGCTTTGGCGCCCATCGTGGGGCTCAACACGGCGACCTCCTGTAACGTCTTGAATGTAAAAGCTTATGACAAATCGCAGCATCTTCCCAAACGTTTATAGCTCATGACAAATCGCCGCATCTTGTGTTTCCTTTAGATATAAATATATTTTTTTTTTTGTCTCAAATGCCTGTCATCTTCGTCGTCGGTTCGAATCCACCATCTTAGTCGCCGGTTCGAATCCACCGGCCCACGTATTGAATCAATGGTGGCCTATGCAGGTCGCCGGCCCACGTATTGAATCAATGGTGGCTTATGCAGGTCGCCGGCCCACGTATTGAATCAAGCTCCCCACGTATTTTATGGTTCAGAATGAGATAGATTTAGATAGAGTTAAGACATATATTCAAGGGTTCAGGCCTCTGGAAAGGAGAGCTTTTGTTGAGGAATGTCAAATGGGCCGTGCGCTCATGGTATTAAGATATTGCTGCGTTTTTTATTGTAAAAAGATGTAAACTTATCTTTGTTGGAAAGCTGCATATATATAGTGAACGCTGCCCACTTTGTGCATTGCATATTAAACAGTGAATTTACCCATGTGCACCACATTGAGTTCTGTGTAATTTACACTGATCAAGGAATGCGAAGGGTTTATTATGTGCATTAAATAGTCTATGCAATGGCGTGTTGAATTTGGGATGAATTCATGAAAAGCATTGGTCCGATATTTTTTTTTACATGAAAACATTGGTGCAGTGAGCGTGGAATGAAAATTTATTTTTATGGCGATATGTTATATGGTTGAGAAGTGGAAGGTATAACATATATATTGTTTTTCTATCAGCAGAAGTTTTTTTTTCTCTTACAGAATGCATTCAATCATCTCCATGGTAGGGATAGTTCTCACTGGCAAGGAGAACTATCCTGAATGGTCCCGGATGATAAAACACACCCTCATCTTCAATGAGTTGTGGAAAGGAGTATGTGTCGGAGAAGGAGACAAAGACCCAGTACAGCCTACCTCAGACAAAGAGCTCGTCATTTGGGAAAACAAGAACAGCAAAGCTTATGCATTAATCGCAACATCTGTAAATGAAGAGGTGAGTCGCCATATTTCGTCATATTCAACTGCCTTTGAAGCCTTACAAAAGCTGAAAGAACTCTATGACTCACATTCTGCACTTGAAGTTGTTCAGCTCATGATTAAACTCTTCACTCTTGAATTGAAAAATAATGATCCTCTTGCTCTTGCATCTGAAGTAAAGTCTATAATGCATGATATCAATTCCACTAAGGTTGAGCTGGATATCCCTCTTATTGCTTTTCTCAAGGCACTCTATCCTACCTACTCCAATTATCTCGAGTCTTTACAAGAAAATGGAAATCTTAAAGATATAACCTTTGACTCTCTTGTGAAAAAGTTTGCTGAAAGAGAGAAAGCCTTTGGAAAGAAGACAGCCCCTGAATCTTCTGAAGAGACTGTGTGCCTTGCCCATAAAGAAAAGCATCCTGCTCAAGCTTCTACAAGAGAAAGAGGTGGACGAAGAGGAAGAGGAAGATATTTCAGAGGCAGGGGGGGTAGACATTCTCAAGGAGAAAAGGCAGACCTACACTGCATTCGCTGCAAAAGAAATGGATCACATGATGCCTCTACATGCAAGCTACCATGGGACAAAATTGAGCAGAAAAGAAACCAACAGAAAGGTAAAACTGATGATACAGATAAAGGTAAAGTACCTGAATCCGCTCACTATATTGAGGCACAATGTAACATTGGAGTAAATGAAGATTTGTTTAATGCTTCACTTGCTTCTTCGAAAAATGATTGGTTGCTTGATTCAGGAGCAACCTGTCACATGACTCATAGAAAAGATTTTTTTGAAGATTTCACTGACAATGTTGATGGAGCAGTATACTTTGCAGATCAGTCAAAAATCAAGCCATCAGGGCTTGGCACAATCAGGCTTAAACTACCTGGTCTTCCATACTTTCTTCTGGATCATGTTCTATATCTCCCACAGCTCAAGAGAAACTTGTTGTCCTTGGTCCACATCCGCCAGCAAGGTCACTCCATTCATATGTTTGATGGCAAGCTTTAGGTAAGAAAAGCATTTGACCACTCACTTGTCATGAGGGGAATAGAAGAAGAAAGGCTTCTCAAATTGCAAGGAACCTCTGCTCATGCACAACATTTCTCATATATTTATCATTGTGAAGAAGGTACACTTCCATCAAGTTTATTATGGCATGCTAGATTTGGACATTTAAACTATGACAGTCTCCGCTTATTGAAGAAAAATGGTGTTGCTGGTTTGCCTACAATTCCCAGGAAACATAAGCAATGTGATGCTTGCATTCTAGGAAAGCATAGCAAACAATCTTTTCATGATTCACATTCAAGAGCACATAGGAAGCTTGAACTCATTCATTCAGATTTATGTGGTCCAATGCCTTTTCCTTCTGCAAATGGAAATAAATATATCATGACATTTATTGATGATTACACCAGAATGTGTTGGGTTTATTTATTGAAGAACAAATCTGATGCTTTTCAAACATTCAAGAATTTTCATAAATGGATTGAAAATAATGCACAATCTCATATTGGGTCTATTCACACTGATAATGCAAAAGAATATACATCAAATGAATTTGAAAACTATCTTCACCAACATGGGATCAAACATCAAACCACTGTGCCTTATAATCCCCAACAGAATGGTGTAGCTGAAAGAATGAATAGAACAATCTTGAATATGGTACGATCCATGCTTTTCTTCAAAAATGTAAAGATAATGTTTTGCGCTGATGTTGTTCTATGTGCTGCATATATAAAGAATAGATGTCCATCTAATGCTATAAGAAACAAGACTCCTTCTGAATTGTCGTATGGACATGTTCCTTCGGTAAAACATCTCAGGATCTTTGGTTCCACCTGTTATGCTTTGATACCAAAGGTACATAGAAACAAACTTGGTGCTAGAAGTCGTAAGTGTATCTTCCTGGGGTATTCAAACACCTCTAAAGCATACCGCCTCTATAATGAAGCAAATAAAAAGTTTGTTGTATCTAGAGATGTCATTTTTCTTGAATCATCCAAATCTGACAATGTTGTTGAGCGGCAACTTGATCGCTTGGATAGATTCGCAAAAACGAAATCATTTCAAGAATTTGATAATCAGATTCCACATCTTGAAGGGGGGATTCCTATACTAGATCAACATGTGGAATCTTCTTCTGAAGAACAATCTCCCCTGCATGAAATTCCAACAACGGATGATGCTTTAAGTGATGTAAGTGATAGAATTGGGAGACTCAATCTTGATTCAGTCCCAACTCAATCAACAGAGCAGCCCGGACCATCTCAGAAAGGTCCCCCAAAGTGGTTGACAAAGACACTTGAAAGTGTTCATCCTGATGAAATTGGAAAAACAGGAACCAGAAATTCAAACCGACAAAATGGAGGTGATGTAGATGACTCTAATTCACTAGTTGATATGGATGTTTCTTATGATTGTGAATTGAACTTGTCTACAGATTTTGAACCAACTTCCTTCAAAGAAGTAGCTTCTCATGATGAATGGAAAGAATCGATGCAAAAGGAGTATGATGCCCTCATAAAGAACGACACTTGGAAGCTGGTTGATCCTCCATTTCGAACCAAACTAATTGGCTGCAAGTGGGTCTACAAGAACAAGCACAAAGCTGACGGCTCACTTGACAAGCACAAAGCTAGGCTTGTGGCAAAAGGTTTTGCACAGAAGGAAGGGGTCGATTATGAGGAAAATTTTGCCCCCACAGCAAAATGGGCCACCATCCGGACACTCTTTGCACTAGCAGCTCAGAACGATTGGAAAGTCCATCAAATGGATGTAAAAACTGCCTTCTTGAATGGAGACCTAAAAGAGAATGTTTTTATGTCCCAGCCTGAAGGATTTGTTGTGAAAGGACATGAACAAAAAGTATGCAAACTTGTGAAGTCCTTGTATGGCCTCAAACAAGCACCGCGAGCCTGGTATGAAAAACTAACTGAGCATCTTCTGAAACTCAACTTCAATCATTTTGATCTTGATGATGCAACTTTATTTGTCAAGAAAGTTGGAAAAACAGTTGTATATCTTGTGGTATATGTAGATGATCTTTTAATGACAGGGAACAATGAAAGATACATTGCATCCATAAAGAAGGAATTGGGGAAAAGTTTTGAAATGACTGATTTGGGCTATGTTCATTACTATCTTGGCATTGAAGTAACCCAACATCCAAAATCCATATTTCTTTCTCAAAAGAAATACATTGGAGATTTGTTAAACAGATTTGGTATGACAGAGTGCAATCCTCTTTCCACTCCAATGGAACAAAAATTAAAGCTCACATCTATTGAAGGAAAGGAATTTGAGGATGCAACAAAGTATACACAGCTTGTAGGAAGTATCATCTACCTCACTACTACCAGACCAGACATTTCATTTGATGTTGGAATCCTCTCCAGGTTTATGCAAAAGCCTTGTGAGGGACATTGGTCTACTGCAAAAAGAGTTCTAAGGTACTTGAAGGGAACTCAAGACCTTGGAATCAAGTATACACAGGTGGACGACTTCAGCTTGATTGGATACTCTGATTCAGACTTCGATGGAGACAAAGAAACTGGGGTATCTACTTCAGGATATGCTATGAGTCTTGGATCAGGAGCTGTCTTGGAGATCATGCAAACAATCAGTTCCAGCAGATTCCACAACAGAAGCAGAATACGTGGCAGCAGCTGAAGCAACGAAAGAAATTGTGTGGCTCAGGAAAATTCTTGAAGATTTGCAGCTAAAACAAGTACAATCAACTCCACTCATGATTGACAACACCTCTGCAATAAAGTTGGCCAAGAACCCAAAGTTCCATGATCATATAAAGCACATCAATACTAAATATCATCTGATCCGACATCATGTTGAGGCCAAAACAATCCATCTCCGTCATTGTTCCACAAATGAGCAAATTGTAGACATCTTCACCAAAGCGCTTGGAAGAGAAAAGCTTGAAAGATTCAGAATGATGCTTGGACTCACCAACATCCCTTCAGATTAGGGGGGGAATGTTGACACCTAATCCTCTGCGGTTGGGTGAATCTAGAATGTGAACAGTCATTAGAAGATGAACTGAGCAGTCACATTCTTGTATATAACAATAGCTACCTAATGTAATAAATCGAATCATCTTTTCTGCCTAATGGAGTTACTGCCTGGCCTGACACCACCCTTTCCCCAAGCCAAACTTTCAACATTTCTCACATTTCCAGGAGAAAGCATCAGTAGTTTCTCTGCTAACTTTTGCTTGGCTATATTCAACTGATTAGATATTTTCACCAGCTTCTTCATCATTGATTTCATTTGGTTCTTCTCCATTGCCAACATCCATGTCAGTTGAGGTTTCAGGTAAAGACCTGCGTGGCTGAGGTTCTACATCATCAGAAAAAGATTGTTTCAGGTCTTCACCTTCATCGCCATCGGTAGTTGAGCTTCTCCTAGGGCGTTTTCTTCTATTTTTCACTCTGTTGTTGACCCTACTCTGACCCTGGACACCACAAAATTTACCATGAGATTTTTTGACAAAAGATGTTGCAGTGGCCTTTACAGTCCTCTGTCGCCATGTCATAGCTTCTTATTTGTTGCCGAAATGTATCAATAATACTATCTTGGATCTTTCATAATAGCTTCTTAACAGTGTGAAAAAGCCATAGAATGGATGATTTCAAAATGGGTAGAAAATAGTTCCTTGTATATAAAGGCTTAGTGGTTTCCATTGGAGGATTTGTAGGGGAAATTTTGTCAGGAAAAGGTAACCATGGTTGTGTGTATAAGGGTGTTTTAGGAGATGGTACTCTTGTAGATATAAGAAAAAACTTCATCTAGACTCCGGATTGTACAAGATGACAGTGCAGTTGAGAATGAGCTTCAAATCCTATCTAAACCACACAGTCCAAGGCTTGTTAATTTAATAGGTTTTAGTCATGATACAAAGGAACGAATTTTAGTGGTAGAGTTCATGTCCAATGGGACACTCCATGATATTTTTCACTATCCTCAATCACCCAGTTGGCCTAGAATGTTTCACTTTTCTTTGCATATTTCTAAGGTTATTCTAACATTGCATAGTGCAAGCCCTGTAATTCACTGAGACATCAAGTCATCAAATGTTTTAATTGATGCAAATTGGAATGCAAGGCTCGGCGATTTTGGTCTTGCTCTGAGGGGCCACATTGAGGATATTAATCTTAATTCAATACCCCCTGTTGGTACGATAGGGTACTTGGATCTGGGTTACATCATGCCTGGGAACCTTAGTACTAAAAATTATGTCTTCAACTTTGGAATTATTCTTTTGGAGATAATGAGTGGTAGAAATGTCATTGATGTTCAGTAAAACCCACCTTCCATTATTGACTAGGCAATGTCACTGATAAGGCAGAAAAAGATAATTGAATTATATGATCCTAGGACGAGTCCGCCCAAGAATCTAAACATAGTAAAGCAGATGGTTATTATTTTTTCAATATTTAATCCTCAACCACTTGGCAAGCTTTGGGTTCCCCTCATCTTGTGCCTATTACATAGAATCTGTTAGCTTTTAACATAACCATTAGTGAACCTTTAGGGATCCTTCCTAAGTAAAATATTACTCTGGAAGGAAAAACCATTTGTTGATCTTATGGTAGTCCAAGACCCCTTAGATTTCAATTTTCTCCTTAGGTGAGACTATGCCTATGCCATGAAATTTGTTGTGTCCACACTCTTTCGAGTGATGTCTTTCCCTCACAATGGAAACATTGTGACTATTGACTAGCTTTTGTTCGTTGGTCTTGATTTGAATACCATCCATATGACATCCCTTAATGTTCCTTATATGCAAATGGTCTCTACCCCACCACAGGTTAATTATGTGGCAACCAGTCCTATGTTTATAGTTACTGATGTAAGTGAGCCTCTCACCATTTCCTTAAGTTCTTTTGACTCAAATCCATAAATTGACATGGTGAACCCTTCAATGGGGACATTTGAACCCAAGTTTTTTATCCCCATTGATTACCTTAACATGTGTTCCTTCTAGAGAACTATTATTCCTTCTAATGAAGACTTATTGCAAGCCACTATCGGAGAGTGTCCCTTGGCATGTGTTTCTTCCAAATGGAAGCCATGATCAAGATGCCTGTGAGGATGGCTTTTTACTGTGTCAAGCTCGTTAAAAAATGAAACGGGTCCCTCTAAGCATAATTCTTTTCCTGTGTCAAACTCGTTAAAAAATGAAACAACACCCATGAGGATGGTTCTTTTATTTTTTCAACCTCGTTAAAGAATGAAACAGGTCATTATGAGGATGATTCTTTTATTGTGTCAACCTCGTTAAAAAATGAAACAAGTTCTTATGAGGATATTTCTTTTACTGTTCCAACCTCGTTAAAAAATGAAACAACTCCCATGAGAATATTTCCTTTTCTTGTGTCAAGCTCGTTAAAAAATGAAACAAGGTTCCATGAGCATAATAGTTTTCCTGTGTCAAGCTCGTTAAAAAATGAAATAAATCCTCCCCTAATCTAGTCGAGTATTTGATCTGATCTTGTGAATGAACCTTCATTTCATCCGCCTATTAGTAACCAGTAATCTACTTAGGCAGATCAAACAAATCTTGGGGCATGTACCTTTGCAGGTTATGCTTGGGGGGGATTAAAACTTATGTCAAGCACAATTTCCTCTATGTTTCAATCTTGTGTAAAAATGAAAACTATTTCGAGTCCATTTTGGTTATTATTTTCAAGGCTCATTAAACTCATGAAAATCCCTAGTGTCTTTCGCTATCTTTTCATGCTCGTAAAAGGTACATGAAAATGTCGAGTTCTTTCTGTCTTTCCCTGCTTGTTAATTAAATTGAAAGTTAGTGATATGAGTAGCTTTTTATCACTTTTTCGGACTCATTAAAACTTACAAAAAAGAGAAACCCTAGAGTTACCTTTAAGCTCTTTTCAGACTCCCGAAATATTAAAATATTATCGAGTACACTTGTTTCTTTCAAACTCGTTAAAGAAAATGAAGACCTCTAATTTATATAAGTTTACCCCTTTTATGGATCATGTGGAATATTTACGAAAAAGGTATACTTTGACTAATCATGGTCAAAAGAGTTCTCTCCTACATTATTTTACCCTTTTCCGAGCTTGAGAGACTAAATTTATGAAAAAGGACATTTTTGTAGTTTACTTATATTTTTCTCCTTACTCCATAAAAATGAAAAACACCGAGCTTTACTTTCTCTGGGCTCGTCAAAATTTACATTGAAATAGTTGAATATGTTTTATTTTTGTGTATTTTCAAACTCTTTAAATGTGAAAACAACATCAATTTACCCCTTCATTGGACTCGTAAAATCTAAACAGTGCAACACTCATTAATCTCGACAATACCAAACCACTCCTTCCTAGGGTTCGTTAAAAATACTTGTTGTAGTGTTTTCTTCTCAATGATGTACGAAAAAGACCCACTTAAGATCATGGATGACAAACGATCTCAACAATAGAAATGACTGCTAAACATTGTAGATCTGTAGCTATTGATAGAAACAAAACCTTCCAAAATTCTGATCTATGTTGCAATCATAGTTAAACAGTAAAATGAAGAGTAATAACCCCAAAACATCCAATGGAAACAAGATTTGTAAAGAATGATTTTATTATAACACGTGTGAAGGGAAGAAATATATGTTACCAGTGCCCTCTATGGGATGGGTTCTTGGCAATCCTAAAATTCTTTTAGCTTCTGTAGAGTCTCTCTCCTCTATAATGCATAAACCCAACAAAAATATGGTGTGCGACAATGAAAATAATCAGAGTTACAATAGTGAGTGCAACAATGAAAATAATCAAAAGTGAATAATGAATGGAAAACCCTCTTATTTATAACAAAATATTGAGTTATCCTCAAATAATGAGCAATAATAAAATATTATTGATGTCATTCTTAGAATTACCACTTGGAATATTTTGTTATATTTGTTTAGGAGGAAAAAAGTATTTAAAATTTTATTTAGAAGTAATAAATAAATAAATGATTTATTTATTATCTCAATGAATTAGTTAAGGAATAATAAACAAATAAGGATTTATTTAATTATTCCTAAGGGATTTAGTCAAATTTAACAAAGAATAGTAATTAATTAGTGAATAATTAATTATTCTTAGAGAAAAATAAGATAAATAATGATTTATCTGTTTATTTTTCATGATTGGGTCAAATTTGACAAGGAATAATAATAAAATAGTTGTTAAACTAATTATTCCTAGAAGAAAATCAAATAAATATTTTTTTATTTAATTATTCTTCATCGGTCTAACTATAAATTATTGAATAAAGGTGGTTTGTTAGGTAATTTCTCATAGTGAAAGCAATTTTACTATGTTAAAATTGGCTTTACATGGTGTACTTCGATCCATCTAGTAAATTAGGCTAGATGATCAATTTTTTGGTGATAACAGATTTCCCCCCAACGTACGAGTGTTAGGAGCAAAATGTATGACTGAAGTACGTTGTAAAGACATAATCACTTAGACAACACAAGGGAGTCAAGGAGAGAGAGAGAGAGAGTCAAATGAAGCTGAAGCTAAGAGAGGATAGTGACAGAGGGGGCGAGACTAATGCAAGTCTCCTTTTTGGTTGTGGTACCGGACCTCAATGAGGTGGGGGAGGCGTACCCATACCGGCTGAGATAACTTAGTAAAAAAATAATGGTTTGCCCAGAAATATGAAACTAAGCAATAAAGTACATGCTGAATGGTACATGACATGTTGGCATAATAGAGCCAGAAAATAATACAATGTGTCCCATATACATAATGCACCTAGTAAAAACATGAGCTGGGACTGAATAAAATAATATCTGAGTACATGAGATACAATGCCCCTTCCCTCAAAAAATGGGTGGGAGGGAGGGTAGAACAACTAAAGAAGCCCTGTTGAACAAGGAAGGGCTTTGCAAAAATGAATGGATCATCTGGAGGAGACGTGCATGCTATGAACACTATGGTCGGTAGGAATCGAACCCATCAACTCTGCGGCATTGCATCTGAGGTTATAGCATGGTAGGTATGCTTCCGAGCATGTGGGGGGCTACCTGAAGGGGCACCCCCTCATGAGGTCTGAAAACTCTCACACATACCCAGGAATCATTGGTACAATATGGCGCATCACTTGACTATCAAGTGTATGGATCATGAACATGAAACGACCAAGTAAAAGGGAAATAACGAGACCTTATGCTCGATCCAAGGTGCCAAACAAGAATGGGATCTGGAACCGAGATACACCACCCTCTAGGTTGTTCTTCTGGAATAAATGAGTTGATGTCGACATAATAGGGCCCGCGATAGATGAGGCAATGAGGAACCTCAACAAACGCACAAGGGAAAACAATAATGTGACTGATGGATTGACACTAGGGATAATGGGAAAAGTGGGGCTGAGGGACAAATAAAAGACTACCTTTGTCAGAGCATAAAGTGCAAGGTGGACCTGGCAACAACTGACTCAACTCCAGAGGGGATGGGGACACTCTGACTGGAGGCCAAAATGGGAAACAAAAGAAGAATGATATGCAAATATGGATGGAATACTGTGACATGATATGATGGGACATGAAATAGACTCCAAGAATGCAAGGGTGACTCATCACAGATGCTCTGAACAAAGGTGACTTGATGACGCTGCCACACAGACTAGGCCCAAAGGGGACCATGGGAACATGAGTAAATTATGGTCGCTCGTGACGAAAATTGACATATGGTACAACAAGTTTTAAGAAGAGATGGACCTCAAAGTACAAGTGTCGCTTTATGACGAAATTCGATTTTGAGAGGCGACAAAGTGACCCTTCTTGGCAAAATGGTTTCCAAGTGAAGTGTCAAATCATCAAAAACTGAGGAAGACCCAATTTAGAGCTCAATGAGAGATTTCTAGCAGTGTTGATGGTTCATCAAACTGAGCTATGGTCCAATCGCAATGGGCGATAGAAAAATCAGGGATTTTTCTATAAAAGGGCGTTTTCCCTCCAATTTGGATTCATTTGCTAAGTGACCTGTGGTTAATTTGGAGAGGAGGAAAAGGCCCTAAATCTTGTGGAGATCGTAGCGAACAAACCGACCATCAGAATCGGGATCTACGACCTTCAGGCAAGTGGCCTTACTTGTCTAAGAATGGCCTTAATTCTTCTTGGAACAATGGTTCCTAGTGAAGAATTAAGGGAAGAGGAAAATGAGAATGATATACTAGAGTTGGTCTAGAATCATCCTTGCCCACTAAGTCAAACATGGGGACTATGTGGATATAAAGTAGGACATTTGAAGATATGGTATCAAATGTCTACGATATGCGATGTGCATATGGATCGCTAGAGAGGCTGGTAGGACAAACTATCCAAGGAATGGGAGGATAATCAACCATACCTAGATCCAGTGGGATCTAGGCCGAGACTTAAGAAGATGGCCAGGGGAAAATAATCACGCCCCCAAGAATGGGATGCTAATCTGGTATGCAAAGGTGGGATGATGCCCCCTAGCAGGAGGAGTTTGTGGAGTTTCATTGTGTTCCGAGTGATCGAAAAAGGGATTCAAAGATCTCAACCAAATTTGGCACGAGATCCTCCAAAGGAGATGAGGAGATGTAGGGGCCTATGCGCCCCCCAGTATACTATGGGTGTACCAGATGCATTTAGAGCTATGGCTCCAAACACTCTTATGATACATAATATGATTATGTATTTTATATGACGATGATGGCTCGCCATTTGTGTGGTTAGCTTCTGTGGTATACATGTGATAAATGCCAATCTAGAATGTTGTTTGCAATGGTATCTACATAGTGATTTTGGGATTTAGGCACGTGACTGAAAATAATGGTTTCAAATTCACATACCAATAGCTTCACTCGTAAATATTTTCTAAATATGACTTGGTTATGCACATGATACACACCCTTCAATTGCATGACAAGTAACAAGGAATCTAAACAAACATGAAGGTGAAGGATTCTATGAGCGAGGGAATCGACTAACAAACCTATCACTGCATCATATTCAGCCTAATTATTGGTGGTAGATCCAATGCACATGTCGTTTGATAGGACTAACGTATGCAAGGGGGTAAAAATGGCCCAGGCTGCCGAGGCTAGATTCCGGGAGAAGCGACTTGCACCATCGGCATGGCCGATATACAGTGTGGATGATGGATCCATCTGAAAGGTGCAAAAGACAACGAATGAGATGATGCAATCTACCTAACTACATGGCAAAAATAAAGACACGCAAATCAAAGGGATGTGTTGTGAGCAACATTTCTGGAGGTAGAGCACATTGGGAGAATTAGGAAGGAGATGGCCTTCGAAATCCTCATGAAGGAATGCCCCCTTACTCAAGTGTAGGGGTAATCAGGGGTAGACATAGCTTCCATGGGGTCCTCATCAGGCTGGGAGATGGGTGGATGGGAGGAAGGTTGACTACATGATGCGGCAACATTACCTGGTGCATCAACCTGAGGAATAAGGTTCACATACACATCGTCTTGAATGGTAGATGACAGACTGGTAGACGGAGGGTCTACTAATGTTGAGACCTCAGATTCTATTGAAAAAGGTTCGATAGAAATGCGTGCAACAACCTCAGGAAGGTTTGTCGGTGAGGAACTCAAGGATGATAACAGGTAAAGAATGGGGCCTGTGGTGTCCGTCATCTCGACATCGGGGGAGGGGATCACAATAGAGGGGCCAAAGTTTCCCTGTTCTGGTTGACTGGTGGTACCAGAATCCACAGGTAGAGGAGTAGAGGCTCTACTACGAGTGGCCTCGTATTCACGAATCGCCCCAAGGAAATCGTGAAACTCATTGAGACGAGGGAAACAATGGGAATAGTGACCATGAAGATCACAAAGGGCACAAGGGTGGTTTGTGTGAAGCATTTTGAGTTTCTTAGGTGGGACCGATATGTCAACATGGACTTCTGGAATATTCGACTCAGGGAACGCTTCATGAACCAAAGGTTTAAGTTGAGGAAGTTCAGGACAATTGTTGGTGGCATGCCCAACAACTTCACACAAAGTGCATGACTTTGGGGCCTTAGGGGCTGGAGGAGCTTGCCTTGTCATTTGAATATTTCTTTTTAGATTTACCCCCTTGGCCAACTTCTTTCGCAACTCGAGTTGGTTCCTGTTGAAGTTGTGATGGTACTGAAGTAGCGACAGTGGTCATGGGGACTAGTTGAATTGGTGTCAAAGCATGATATGGTCATGGCTCACCATGCGAAATGTTTGCAGGGGGATTGATGTACCATACTGGGATCCCAAGAGCCATGTTAGGAAGGACGAGTGAAGCCATGACAGGTATAGAAAAAACTCCTGGAGGGGGAATAAGAAAGGTATCTGGCTGATAGGATAATGCCCCGACATAACAGATCTTGGATGGTTGAGACTTGGAGGAATAGTTCCTGGAGGGAACATAGGAGAGGCACCCACAAACAGAGGAGGTCCCAGGGGAGTGGGTCCAAAGGGTTCAATTAGAAGAGCAAGAGTAGGATGCTAGGGAGCTAGATGTTGATTAGGTGTACCAGACTGGTTAAGGGTAGCCTGTGACACTTGTAACATGCAAACACTCATGGAAGTAGGTTCAGAATTGGGAGGGGGAGGACCAGGGAAGGAACCTAACAATGAGGAATCTTTATAGACTCCGGGTGAGACACTAGTACAAGGAGTGGATGATTATTTATCGGATACTGAAAAGATGATGGACTCGGGGGAGGTCATGGACGTCGGCTCGTAGTAGGTCAACTAATCAATGGTAACCCTCTTTCCTTAATGGGGGAAGCACATCTTGCGGAACATCGTAGACGCAACATCTGACATGGCATATGTGTAACTATGACCTAAGAGGATGTTATAATCCAAAGGGGCATCTATGACTTCGATATCAACATGGACAGTCTTGCCCGCAAGGGTCACTAACCATTTGTGGTATATGCTGAGGGGCTGGGAGGAGTGTCCGTCCCAAGCACGCAAGATGATGGTGGAGGGGGGCAGGTGACTTGAGTTGTTTCCAAACAGTAGTGGACATCACAATGGTGGATGCGCCTTCGTCAATGATGCATTTAGAGATGATGGCATTACATACTCTAACTGGTATCTGGAGAGTAACAGATGAAGGCAATTGGGGGTGCTCTGATGTATCAACTGGGAATACAATCAAGTGATTGTCGAAAGGGTCCATTGCACCCAAAGCAGTTAGTAGAGCCTTCTTTTGGGAAGGGCATGACTAGAGGACTTCTAGTGTCAACATGGCAGCAGGTGATTGCGCCAAGTCATCTACTATACTGTATGTATGGGCAACTCTATTAGTAGCTGCATTACAATGTAATGGTCCTTTTGGGATATTGGGAATGGAATCAACTTTTGGTTGAGGGATATGTAAGGGACCATTGGGTGTTGTAAGAGGCTCAGTGGACAATTTGGTTTTGACTCGGCAGCTGACAAAGTGGGGGGCTTGTCATATTGACGCGATCGAGTTTGTAGGTTGATATGGGATGGTTTAACCTCATTAAAGTTAATCATAAGAATATGGTAGTCACCGGGACCAGAAGGTTGGGGGAGGTGAGCTGCTTGACCTGGTTAGGGTTGAGTAGCAACAAATCCTTACTGGGGGAAAGGATTTGTGAGCACAACCGGTTGAGGCGACGTAGGATTCTAAGGCGATTGTTGACCTCAAGAAGCTGCTTGAGCTTCCCATAGTTGGAAGATTTGGGGTAAAAGGGGACACTCATGTGTATAGTGGCCATGTACACCAAAACATGCGCAAGGCTTATTCATATAAATAGCCTTTTTTTGCTTGGGTTGGACGCCCTATTGCTGGCTATTGGTGTTAGGTTGGTTCCCCTAAGGTTTGCTAGGCTTATTACCTTGGTTACCCTGGTTACCCTTCCCCTTATTCTTTTTCTTCCAATTATGGGGATTGGTATCAATCTGTTGTGAAAACACCTGATCCCGAGGGGGTGGTGGCTGCTAGGGCTGAGGATGCATGGGAGGCTGTGGCACTAATGCTTGAGGGGCTAGAGCGCGAGGCTGTGCATAAGAAGGAGCAACAATTTGGTAAACGGGTAGAGGCCTTGGAAACATGTTGCTATTAGGAGTGGCATAAATGTTGGAGGAACTGGCGCCCCCCTGAGGGTAACCATAACTCTGATGAGAATATGGCGAAGAGTGTGAAATGGATCCAACGATACCGTCAACGGCGTGAGATGCCCCCAGTGCATTAGCACTGTCAGGACGAGGGAGGTATGCAATAACAATATAGACATAACCTAATTGAGCATAAATCAGATCATATCTCAAAGCGATCTAGGGAGCTTCTTCCTCAGTCTGGGGAAAATGAGATGCAATATCTTTCCCAATGGGGGATAAAAGGCTCTTGGGAAACCACTCTATATAAACATGGTCTTTGAAAGGTAGGGCACAACATGTCCTCCTCCTTTGATGCCACTCTTGAACATGGTCAGAAAGGCGAGTAGCAGAGGATTGACGAAATGTGGTCAAAATCTCAATACCAGTGTTGTACTAGAGAGGCAACTGGAAATAGGACAAGAACACTTTACAAAGTGTCGTGAAAATGGAATGAGAGGCGACGAGCCGGCATACATACCATTTTGTAGCGTCTCCAATGAGCGTGCGTTCGAAGAGTCGAAGACGAATGGACACATCGGTTATGGATTTGGACGAAGACCATGTGTGGAAGGATCAAACATGGTTGGTAGGATCCTCTCCAGCAATACCCTCAAACTTTGGGATGTCTGAGGGAAGCTTAGTCAGCATAGAGGGCCAACCAACATCATGGTGTATGGGGTCGTTTATCAACTAGTTAAGATCTGGTAGACTTAACCAAGCCATAAAGGGGAGCATGGGGGCTGTCGGAATGGTTCTTGAGACTGTTCTGCCTGATGTGACCACCAGTATAGCACCGGAGGCACCACCAGATTGGGGTCCTGCACCTGCTATGGGTCTAGACATGGTGACAATATGCAGTGAAGGAGGTTCGGAATCAGATGAGGAATTAGAAGGACTAGGAGAAGAGTCGGAATGGGGACTCAGAGGGCTATGAACTCGAACCCGACGGGGAGGAGTAATACGCCCAAGCAGAAACTGGGGGTGAAGGCCTAATAGTCTCTGCAACTGACGCCTTGGTGGCACAATGATGGAAGGACACATGGAACATGGAAAGGGTGAAGGGAGATCAACAATATATCTTCTGTCTCTGATGCAGTGAGATAAATTTATTATTTTAAGTCTTGGCTTGGTAGTGTAAACCAAGTGCCCTTCGCTTAAGGTGTGCTTGTGTGGGCAAGTGTATTAATTGATTAATCCCAAATCATGTTTGTAAAAAAGAAAAAATCTTGATGCAAATAAACTAAAATAAATAACAGAAAATAAACAACAAAACAATTGACTAAACCCCACCCAAACTGGGTTTGCAAACATTGTACTGCTAGGTGGCTAAACCGATGGAAAATACACTAAAACAATTAAGAGATCTAAATTTCGATGTGAATGGGATCAAGTGACTCTAAGCTACTGGAAAGTGGTGCAACAACAACAAAAAACTAGAGGGGAAGATCGCTGCAAAAAGATAGGGAGATGGGTGAAACACCTAGGGCAACCAATGGGACTCTAAGGGAATGACCAAACAAGTTTGAATGTGAAACTATGGATGGTAGCAACCTATCTTATCAGATCTGAAACAAAAAGGTTACAGATCTAGAAAACGTGGTTGAAAGTGATGCAAAAACTCAGACTTCTCACTCAGCTAAACTCTTTCTAGAAAGGTGAAAGTGTACTAGAAGCCCTAAAGGGAGCTAAATTCAACTTCGATGAGTAAAACAGAATGGATCAAGGTTTAAGCGGGATGAGATAGAGGTCAGACACCTAGTAGACAGCTCTCAGCAAAACCTAGAAAAAGATATGAGATAAACCCTAAAACCCATAAATCGCAGGTTCTGACATGGTTTTTTATGAAATCGCAGTTTTTGGGCAGAAAGTTGCGTTCTGGAGCCCAGATCGCACCTTTTGGGCTAGAAAATGTGATTTCTTCTCCCAGACTTTCGATCTGTAAATTTCAGAAAAAAAGTTTCGCCTTTGCCATGGTTGGTTCCTGTGACCTGGAAACGACTAGAAAGCTTACGGAAGTCAGAAATTTATCAAATATAGGGTTAAAACACTTGGAAATATTAATAGAAGAGAAAAAAGAGGAAACCCTTAGCTGAAAACCAAAGGTCACCCAGTTTTTTGGATCTGAAGTATAATCCCCAGCAGAGTCGCCAATTTTTTATTGGAGACTCAGGTTTCTGAATTGGAATTATTCCCCAACAGAGTCGCCAATTTGTTGCAGTGTTTTCTTCTCAATGATGTACGAAAAGAACTCACTTAAGATTGTGGATGATAAATGATCTCAAAAATAGAAATCACTGCTAAACATTGTAGATCTGCAGCTATTGATTGAAACAAAACCTGCCAAAATCATGATCTATGCTGCAATCATAGTTAAATAGTAAATAAAGAGTAATAACCCCAAAACATCCAATGGAAACCTGATTTGTAAAGAATGATTTTATTTTAACACTTGTGAAGGGAACAAATATATGTTACCAGTCCCCCTCTATGGGATGGGTTCTTGGCAATCCTCAAACGCTTTTAGCTTCTGTAGAGTCTCTCCCCTCTATAATGCATAAACCCAGCAAAAATATGGTGTGCAACAATGAAAATAATCAGAGTTACAACAGTGAGTGCAACAATGAAAATAATCAGAAGTGAATAATGAATGGAAAACCCTCCTATTTATAACAAAATATTGAGTTATCCTCGAATAATGGACAATAATAAAATATTATTGATCAAATTCTTGAAATTACTACTTGGAATATTTTATTATATTTATTTAGGCGGAAAAAAGTATTTAAACTTTTATTTATAAATAATAAATAAATAAATGATTTATTTATTATCTCAATGAATTAGTTAAGGAATAATAAACAAATAAGGATTTATTTAATTATTCCTAAGGGATTTAGTCAAATTTAACAAAGAATAATAATTAATTAGTGATTAATTAATTATTCTTAGAGAAAAATAAGATAAATAATGATTTATCTGTTTATTTTTCATGATTGGGTCAAATTTGACAAGGAATAATAATAAAACAGTGGTTAAATTAATTATTCCTAGAATAAAATCAAATAAATAATGATTTATTTAATTATTTTTCATGGGCTTAACTATAAATTACTTAATAAAGGTGGTTTATTAGGTAATTTCTCATAGTGAAAGCAAATTTACTATGGTAAAATTGGCTTTACATGGTGTACTTTGATCCATCTAGTAAATTAGGCTAGATGATCAATTTTTTGGTGATAACAATACTTTGAAGGACTCATCCAAAGGATGAGCTTATATGATAAGCATATGTTATCCTCCTCAAGCTTGTGTAAAAATAAAGAGGTACTTGCTAGTAATGGTGGGGGAAAATGGGAAAGAAACATTTGTTTTTGTATTGTAAGAAGGTAGTATGTCACTCTTGAACATGACACTTCATCACTCTTGTGTCTGAGTTTGAAAATCCATTTTCCTCTCAATTGACCACACCTTATTGAAATTCTTTAGATTGATTTTGGGTCTTATGTTTGAGTCAAATGTTTCCAAGTCAAAATGTTGTGTCACCAATATGTTCAAGAGAAGTTCAACCTCAATTAAAATTACCTTGCAAATCATAACCTTCAATCGCGTCGGTCATCCCTGAGCAAGTACTGAATCACTCCATTTTGTTCTTCAAAACTTAATACCCGTTTCGTGTTGTTTATGGGGGATACATCAAGTCCCTCCCACGATAGTTCGCTTCCTGTCGACGTCAACTTATTACCCATGAAGTTGAATTAAAACCCCCCTTTCAGTACCTTGGAGTTTGGATGCCTCAATGACAGGTTTATCACTTTCGACGACATGTTCTCATCATTGGCCTTTGATTGAATGGTTTTATGAGTGTTTGAATTCAAAACATTTAATCACACTTCATAGATTGTACTGGAGTACCTTGAGAGTCATTGTCACTATTGGAGGTTTCTCTCGCACCTATTGACGATTTACATCGTTAACTGGCAATCGGGTGGTTTCTGCCATGTTTGACTTCAAGAAATTTACTTACATGGTTAGATTCATACATCTAGAGATGGAGATCAAGACTGTGGATCTAGTTTCATCCATCTAGGTTGCATGGAGTTACTAAATATTCATGATTGTAAACATAGATCCTGTTATCACTGAAAATGCTGTTGCCAAAATTTTTTAGCCTAGCTTAAAGACAGGGTGTTTTCGTAGCGCCTGAATTCTTTTTTAACAGTTTCGCAGCGCTACATGTTTAGGTGTTTTCGTAGCGTGCTACGAAATTGGGGATTTGTTCGAGTTTTCAGTAGAGGTCAAAATCCTAGCAGGGCTGTTGATCCAAAATGGCCAATGGAAGGATTCATTGAGTTCAACCAAGTTATGTTGAGATATATGCCATTTTTGCCACCAGCCCCGCGAGCAGTGTCATTTACTATAAATGCATATGAGCAGGTTGGAATAGCTGGAAGAACAGGTCTAGTGTCCTTAATGCCATATTTTGCCTCACTCCAATCTCGGATGGGAAAATACTTATTGATAATGTGGATATATCAAATGTCTCTCTCAAAGAACTCCACTCCAGACTGACTGTTGTCCTCCAAATTCAGTTCTTGTTTGAAGGGTCTTTATGGGAAAATTTAGATCCCTTTGGTAACATTAATCCAAATGGAAGATTTGTTGTTGTATGTGGTGATAGTGAATACATAATTTAAACAGCACTGGCATGGAGGAATAGATCCTTTGGATCTGCACTCCAATTTGTTTGGGCCTCAGATGGAGAATATGCAGTTCGAGAAAGTACTCCCAAGATCAAGATTTTTAGCAAGACATTCCAGGAAAAGAAGAGCATTCAGCTAACATTTTCTGCTAAAGGTACCGGGGGAATATCATTATGTGTAAGGAATGGAAATGAGCTGCCCTTCTGTATCACTCATGTTCCAAGTTGGCGGTAATGCAACATGTCATAATATGGGTGCTTGCAAAAGAGACGGTTGACAGTTGTACAAGCAAAAGTTGCGGTGGTTATGAGGTGGACATAATGCACTTTCAATAGGAACCGCAATTCCAGGTCGTTTGTCTGGCACCAACATAAGTGATAATACAAATGGCGCTCGAGGAGATAGGTTTGCCCATTTGGTTGATCTATATGCATCCACATAGTCGGTATCTTGATGGATTGGTTCCTCTTTGTGGCAGAGTCTAAGGATATTTTTGATCAGAAGGCAAGTAATAGATATTGGATTGATGTGCAACTTCGATGGGGAGATTATGATTCTCATGACCTTGAACGGTATACGAGAGCTAAATTCCTAGACTATACAACAGATATGTCAATTTATCCATCACCCACTGGTGATATGATTGCAATCGATCTTGTTTACAATTTACATTCTGCATTTGGTAATTGATTTCCTGGTTCAAAGCCTCTTTGGGCCGAAGCTATGAATAAAATAATGAGAGTTCATGATAGCCTCGTTACCTGGTTTAAAAGTTCTTGACAATTTACCTGTCACTCAGTTGGAGAGAGAGAGAGCACGAACGGTATTTGAATAATATTTTGAATCTCTTCCATATAATAGAAGAGAGAAAGAAAGTGTTTTCAACATTTTAAAAGGGCGTGAAACTGGAATAGGCTCTGGAATACTTTTGCCATGCAAGCGAAAGCGACTAGGCACAAGCAATGGTAATGCTATTTCATTTTCCAGATTTATTTGTGCATGGCCAGCCATTTACCCTATTTCCAAATTGAAAAGGAACTCTACTGAAAATTCTACAGAAATTAACAAGAAGTTTCGGCCCAGACAATTTGAGTATCATCCATCTGATGCTAGTTTGATGGTCTTCGGGACTTTGGATGGGGAAGTGGTTGTGATCAACCATGAAAGTGGTAAAATTGTCGGCCATGTTCAGTCAGTTGGAGCAAATCATAGTATTCTTGGTCTCTGTTGGTTCAACAAGGACCCTTCCAAGCTTATTGCTGGCTCTGACAATGGCACATTACAACTGTATGATGTGAACCGAATGCGCTCAACTGTTCTTCCTTCCAGATATGGTGCAGGCAGCAGCAGTAGAAACCCTGCCACTTACACATATGAAGAGTTTGAGAAATTAACATCTGTCCATATTAATGCAACAGATAATTATTTCCTTGCTAGTGGATATTCAAAACATGTTGCTCTGTATGATGTGTGCAGTGGAAAACGGTTACAAGTTTTCGAAGATCTCCACCGTGAACATATAAATGTGGTAAAGTTTGCTCATCATTCCCCATACTTGTTTGCGACTTCATCATTTGATCAGGAAATCAAAACGTGGGACTTACGACAAAAGCCTACACATCCTTTGTATACAACGACCAGCTTAAGAGGGAATGTGATGGTGTGCTTTTCTCGTGATGATCATTATATCCTTTCCTCAGCTGTGGATAATGAGGTCAAGCAACACTTAGCTGTGGATGGAAGGCTACATATGAAATTTGACATTGCTCCTACAGGAAGTGCTCAGAACTATACTCGGGCATATTATATGAATGGGAGGGATTACATTATTAGTGGGAGTTGTGAGAAAAAAGTTGTTCGTATATGCTGTGCTCAGACATGATCTTGGCAAAGGTGGCCATGAACTGAGTAAGAGCACAGGAAATGTTGGTGGCAGACTTGCTTGCGGGGTTGTCGGTCTTCAAGGATGAATATGAGCAGTTGGTTATTTATAGGCTGGCTTTTTTCAAGTATGAATAGTTCAAATGGTGAACCGTGAAGCCTAGCAAACAGCAGCTATTCAATTTTGTGAGGAATTTAGAGGAAGACTGTGTTTTTTAAATCACACAGCAGTTTCGTAGCGCGCTACGAAACTGCTGTAGGTGATGTTTTTCAATGCAGAATAAACAGTTTGACCGGGAATGTTAGAAGAGAGACACTTGTACATCAATACAGCCTACAACTCATCTGGAGACATGGTGTTTGGTAGCAGTGTTCCATACTTTGAGTTATTAAAGAATTGGGAACATGCTGCTACATTTTCGGAGAATGTTGGAAGACAGGGACCGTGAAAACAGGGCACTCATCTTTACTAATTAATGAGCCATCCACACAGCTAGTATCCAAGGCCAGCTTGTTCAGTGAATGCTCCTCCAACATATCTCGGCCACAACAGAAAGTGTATAGGTGTCAAAGCTCAAGAAAGGCAACATGCATACGAGGAGATGGAGTTAAAGTTTCAATGTGATTAGGACTCTATGTATTTACAGCACAATACTTTATGTATTTAATAAGTTTGTTTAAAAATAGATAGGGTTAGTTAATGATAGGCCATCGAGCTCCCCTCATGCTGGAGGAGGAGACTCAAGTAGTTTTAGTTTTGTTTTCCTATATATAGGAGAAGCTCTGATGTAAGAGGGGTTGGAAATTTATGAAAAAAACAGAGTTTTTATTAGCTTATGTAAAAAGACTTTTTGACAGTAATATAAGGATTACTTTTTCTTCCCAAGATTCATCATGTGTTCAATGCTCAGAATATGTGTGGTTTTGTCATTATCCTTTATATATTTTACAGCTCACTAAATATGCAATCACTCTGAATTCACCTAGTGCTCAGACTTCCTGTGTATATTTATGAGTTGAGGTTCTTTTTGAGAGATGTTTTGAGTGTTAAACATTATATGCCTTGGCTTCTATGATTGAGTGGTTTATAGTTTACTGCAGAAGTATTTGACTCCATGAGCCCAATGGAAGAGATGTTATTTTGTTGTTCCAACCAACTTGTTTTCATAAAATGTTTGAAGAATTAGCCATCTTTTCTTGTTAATAATTCCTATTACAAATCTGTGAGAGAGCCCTCTCTGACTAAGGAGGCTAACCTTAGTCTAAAGCCTGGTCTGAAGTAGTTACATGAAATCTAATTGGTAGCAGCCATCAGTACATGATTTTGTGATAACAGATCCATTGATGGTTGTGTCCATATGTAGAACTTTCATATAGATTCACAAGCTCATGCAATTTGCTAAAGCACAAGACAAGAATCTACTTCTACTTTCAACCAGGAGAAGCCAATAGATCGATGAAAAAAATATGAACAAGAAGAAGACAAATCAATCACACATAACACAATATTTATCTGGGGAAAGCCACTACTCAAAACCCCTACTACCTATATTGCACTAATCATAAATCCAAGATTAGAATACAATGCTTGTTCTCACAAGAGAAATGCCCGCACAAGTATAATTAACTCTCAGCTCACAAGCTAGCTCAAGCCGACACTTAGCCTATTATACTACTCTCTAAGCCCCTATTTCCTTGCACAATTCCTAGGATGAATAACCTATATTTAAAGGGAATTCACACTTCCAAAACTACACAATTCAAACATAGGTCATTCTCGGATTGCATGCATGATATTTACAACTTAGTAAATCATACAACTAATAGTACATTGTCCCTGCACTCTAGTCTCAACTAGGTCTTTCTCAGAACTGACATGCATGAGTTTCTCATGAGGGAATCTTTAGTTAACTAGAGTAACACTTGTGGATGCACCAGTGCACCAATTGACTGTTAGTCCTCTATTAGTTCCACAAACAGTTAGAACTAATTTAACTGACTATAACTCAATAAAATGAGTTAATCTAATTACAACTTAAATAAACTCATCCTCGACCCCTAAAATTTAGGAAGAACATATACATGATTACAGAAAGACTTACAACTCAAAATTACTAATCTAATTAAGTTAATTAAACTTAATTAACTATTTACAAGTTAATATGAGAAAAGAATTACAATTTAATTCACAACTTAATTCAAGGACAAATTAAATTGGAATTTCTAGATGTTATTTTTAATATTTCTTGTTGTTATTTTCAACGCTCCCTCTCAACAAGAAAGGAATTCAACTCAATCCCAATCCTGAACCTTTGGAGTGTTCTACGTGCAACACTTCTCTCTAGTGCTGTTGTTACAACAACTCCAAAAAAAAAAAAAAAAAAAAACATCCAACCTAAGTCAGTACAATGCATTTGTTATCAAAGTCTCTAACTGTTATTGCCTTTGTTGACTGAAAACTCTATGCTTCTGCTGACTCTTCCTTTCTGCATTGTTGTCAACCCTTCTCTGTGCTCTTTAGTATCTGACTGCTCTAGCTTCTGTCACTCTGATCTCTAACTGCATCAATAAGCACTGACTCATCCTGCTACTGTGTACTTTGGGCCCTTGTACAAGGTATGATCAATGAGATAAAAATTCTCAATGGACCCTACCCAATTTCGGCCCTCTTGGCACTATCACTTCACATTGCCCCACCTATCACCTGGAGGTATGGTTGCAAGTGTTCCCTTAGCCTACTTGGCTCGAAATTTCCCCCTACTAGAGGTCTTTGCATGAGTGGATGCTTCCACTCGGTCTCCTCCCTGCTTCTCTATGTGGTTGCTCCACAATTGTCTAAGACTACTTCTAAGGCTTCTTCTGTGGCTGCATGATTTCACTCTCACTCTCAACCACCAAGTCTCTAACATTTGCCTTGATCCTCAAGGCTTCGCATGCCTCTTGTATCTCAATTGCATACAAGCTCTTGGCTCACACACCAATTTGTTTCATATGTCCCGTCTTCACGAAATTTATGAAAAAATAGTTAATTGTAAATTGGTGATATCTCCCTCATTCGAACTCTGATTCGGACGATTTTTTTTTTGAATTTCGGTATTTTTTTTCTAAAATGAATATAGATTTTCTATTTAGGTTTTAAATTTTTCAACGAAAAATTTAAGATTTGCTCTACAAACTAGCCGCCCAAAAAAAATTAATACTCCTCAATCTGCCCACTAGCAGCCGTCTAGGTCCATTAAGAAGTCTTCACATCGGGTCTTCTAGATCTTCCCTGAATTAGAGCTCCATCAATCTGCAAGGACCAATTGAAATTCTTCTCTTCTATATTGTCTTCAACTCTGATACCATGTAGAATTTTCCTGTAGATTCACAAGCTCATGCAATTTACTAAAGCACGAGACAAGAATCTACTTCTACTTTCAACTAGCAGAAGCCAATAGATTGATGAAAACAATATGAATAAGAAGAAGACAAATCAATGGCACATAACACAATATTTATTTGGGGAAAGCCACTGCTCAAAACCCCTACTATCTATATCGAAGATGAGAATACAATGCTTGTTCTGACAAGAAAATTCACTGCACAAGTATAATAAACTCTCAACTCACAAGCTAGCTCAAGCCAACACTTAGCCTATTCTGCTACTCTCCAAGCCCCTATTTCCTGCTGCTCTCCAAGCCCCTATTTCCTTGCACAATTCCTAGGATGAATTGGTCGTATTTAAAGGGAATTCATGCTTTCAAAACTATGCATTCAAAACATAGGTCCTTCTCTGATTGCCTACATGATATTTACAACTTAGCAAATCATACAACTGATAATACATTGTCACTCCACTCTAGTCTCAACTAGGTCTTTCTCAGAACTGACATGCATGAGTTTCTCATGAGGTAATCTTCAGTTAACTGTAGTAACACTTGTGGATGCACCAGTGCACCAACTGACTCTTAGTTCTCTATTAGTTCCACAAACAATTAGAACTAATTTAATTGACTATAACTTAGTAAACTGAGTTTATCTAATTACAACTCAAATAAACTCATCCTATACCCCTAAAATTTAGGGAGAACATATACATGACTACAGAATGACTTCCAACTCGGAATTCCTATGCTAATTAAGTTAATTAAACTTAATTAACTATTTACAAGTTGCTATGAGAAAATAATTAGAATTTAATTGAAGGACAAATTAAATTGGAATTTCTAGATGTTATTTTAACATTTCTTGTTGGTATTTTCAACACTATAGTGTGTCTTTTGTTGACATGGATCTTCATATGTATTTCCATATTGATTATTTGAGATACTTGTATTCTGAGTATGGGAATTCCTACCTTAGTGGTATTTATATGAAAGCATTATATGGTAATACTTGATTGTTTGTTTCAGGTCTTCAACCAATTGGTCTCTCATCCAAACCTTTGACATGATAAAGTGCTTCAGTTATCAAACATATTTTCTGGCTTTTCACTTTAGGAGGAAATTTGTTACGCTATATTTTGTCACCATGGCTGTCGATTCAGATCTCTTGCCATCTGATGTGTCTCAAGTGAATCCCCTATGAAGCTTGAGGTAAAACAATACCAGGAACAAAAGAAATTTTGGGTTGCACTGCTTAAAAACCATTTTTGAGTATTTGCACAGTTTTCCTAGCCATTACCTGCGCATGTGTAGTTTTTACCTTTGTGGCATGTGCAATTTTGTGAACTGTCTTCCATTATAAACTGTGCAATATTGTTCACGCAAGTAAAAATAAAAAGGCAAGTTCTAGAAGCTTTGATGGAGGAATCTTATCCAAATTACAAACCTCGAACTACTACATACCTATGCCTCATCCCTTGGTTCATGGAACTAATCTCCTTCTCTTAAGAATTATATCCCTTGAGAAGAGGAACTAGAAACCTCCTCCTCTTACCTATAAATTGAGCACAAGACTAGAGGATGGGAGAGACTTGGATTTGTAAACTTATGCTATTGATTTTGGGTTTGAAGAGCTTGTCATCAAGGAAGGAACAAATACCATTGGAAGAGGCTTGTGACATCAAGGCAACCAAGTTGTAAGCTTGTTCTCCTTTGAATTTAATACAAAGTAGTCGTTCTTTCCGAATTGTGTCTATTTTTATATTATTTGCGAGATTCCTTGACCACTCACATGGTTTATAATTTATTATTGATTCAACTGTGTGTTGTATGTTAAGTTAGGGATTTCATTTACCTTTGATTTTATATGCGAGATGCTTTGATCCCTTTGAATGTTTTTGTCTATGCAAATCTCTTTTGGAGCATCATGGAGAAGTTGTGGAAAGCATTGGGAAAATCTCTAAGGCATGGAAAATTTGGCTATGTAAAGCACTGAAAGGACTTCTACAAGCACATTGCTAATAGGTAAGTGATTCTTCGCATACTACATGTTTCATGTTTCAGTTATAGGATAAGGAAAATTAGTGATTCTTTTTATATTTGTTACTAGGTTTTGTTGGAAATCTAGGGAGATCCTTCTTGTCCACAAGAAGTGATTTGTCCACCTAACAATACTATGGTACTCACAAAGTGTTGCAAAAGATTGGTTCTATGACATACAAATTGGAGCTACCTGCATCTTCCTGATTACACCCATTTTTCCATGTTTTATGCCTAAAGAAGGTTATCAGTGACAAGCTCCCAGTTCAAACAGTGTTGCCAGAACTTGATGAAGAAGGAAAAATCCTATTTAAGCCTAAAGTAGTCACGGAAACAATAACCCGACAACTACAAAATCGATTAATTTCAAAGTATCTCACAAAGTGGAAGAACTTACCCACTGAGGATTCCACATAGGAGGATGATAATTTTATACATAAGTTTAACTCAATAAATTGAACCATATAACCCAAAGTGTTCGCTCAATGCTAATTCGGTTGAGCCCTTCATCTAAGGCACGTTTTCAATAGGAAATCATAAGTCTCAAAACCAAATTCAGTTGAGTCTCTCAAAATTACTATTTTTTATTGGCAATTAGCCTCCACCTCAATATTCTAGAGAAAATAGTGTATCCTAGCCAAATATACAAAAATATTAACATCAATTAGTTGAACTAATCTTTTGTGCCAGCAAATATCTAATAACTAATTATTAGAGATTGTATGTAGTTTTCCATTTAGATATATACTTGATGAAATATAATAATCATGTCATTATTTACTTGCACATGTTAATCCTAGTCTTCTTTTTTTGGCGTGCTATCTATCAAGGAAGGTTATATGAAATGAATTAATAAAAAAAATTAACATTTTGGTAAGTTAATAATTTTCCATGAAGCAATGTTCTAATTTTATCCATTTATATCTTAAAAAATTGGGTAATTTTAAAACAGAACAAACTTTAGAAAGAAATCATATTTCGAATTTCTTTATAATTTTAACAAAATTAAATAATTAATAAAACCAAATTTATTATATGTCACTTGTTTGACTTATATTAAGAAAAATAAATATTATAAATTCATTTTACAGAAATTATATTAAAATGGCCCTTATGGTCTATATGCTGATTTGGTTGATGACTCAAAATATTGACTTCTATACATTTTAACATATTTCGTTTTTAGTAATATTATTAATTATTCTATAGGGTAGTTGAAATAATCATTGATTTAATATTAAATTTAGAATTTAAAATTAAAATGTAATTTAAAATCTTTCTATATATATGATGATGATAATAGTGGTGATTAAAGTCCACTAAATCGAAATATTAGTCTACTGGACCTAAAGAAACAAATTATTTATTTTGATTTAAGATTTTATTCCCATGCTCAAAAAACTGAGAGAAAAACTTCTTGAATTCACTAATATATATATAAAACTCAAACTAATATTATAATTTAATTTTAAATTATATATATATATATATATACTCAATTCATGAGTTGACCCGTATATTGCAAATAAGATTGACACGTTTGATATCTCGCTTCTTGATTATGATGCTGTTTTTCCACGGCTTCAACATCTTAGTGATACAAGTTTGCATCATAATCTTTGTTAGGGTGAAAGGTAGTTGGCTCTCCACCCTTTCCCCCTTTGATTGAAAAGATAATAATGCATAGTTTTAAGTAAGCACCCAATGCAAGATATATTAACTAAAACTTATCTTCAAGATATATTTTCCTATTGTGAGATGGATTACCCAACACTTATTCTTTACAACTTTAAATATTTGCATGTGAAAGTGACATTTCCGTGTGTGATAATTGATTGCTTAAATATCTTAGTATTATGATTTGTAATTTATTTATTCATAAGGATTAATAATTTTTATTGTTTGTTTTTTAATTAGGAATTAGTAATGGGTTTGGTTTCAGGTTTCATGCTCTTGTAATATGAATTGATTTTGATTATTAATCTCTAAGTGTTCATGTATTTTTTTTTTAAACACGAGATTTGAATTTTGAATTAATAAATTGCACCCTAAAACTATTCATAGAAATTATTACTAACATAAAATTAAAGTAAATAAATAATATTGAAATTTTAAAAATTTGTAAAGGCATTATTTACCCTAAGTATTAAAACATTTTAAATTAATATTAATATTAATATAAAAAATATATTATTACTATAGCACCTTTTAGGTTTATAATTGAAATTCAAAGATTAAATATAACTAACTAAAATTTAAAAAATGTAAAATGTTTAGTAGAAGCATTTTTTGGGGGAGTGTGTATAGATGTTTTTATTTGAATAAACAAATTTATATTAGAAATTTGCGAGAGCTACAATTATTAAAGTAAGATAGGATTAACAAAAACATCACTCAGTTTCACATAATATAATTTTTTAATAATCAATCAAAACTAAATATGTTTAAAAAAAAACTTATTCATATTCACAATTGATATAGAGGTTAGATATCATGTAAAATTAATTCTAAGTATTAAAATAATTTTAAGGTAGAAGGTTGATATCATAAATGTGACATGTAACAAATTTGGAGGCATAAAAATCATTTATAATCTAATCAAATAGGCCCATAAAAGTGCAAGTCTTAAACATCCATAGAAACAAAATTCCAAAGTCTAACGAGTAAATGCAATTAGCATATAAATATAAAATGAAACAACATCAAGTAGAGTTTAATCAACAATTATGAGTTCTTCTACAATTTCCTCAATAACACCATCTTAAATGACTAAGATCCTAGAAATGCCCTGATTAATCTTTAACATTTTCCCCTTGATTTCAACAAGTTACAATTTTAGGCTTTTCCTTTTCATATTTTAAGTAGCATTAACTCTTTAGATATCTTCCATAACCATAATGCAAGCTCCCTTATTGTCTACAATATGTTAGAGAAGAGGTGTTTCCTTCGTGATGTGTTCCCTAAGTTGCACAAAGGGGAATTGAGGATGAAATCCACATTAAACTCAACAAAATCAACCCATCCTCTATATTTCTAATCCAAAGCATCTTTATCGCTTTTGAATCACTTTCATAGAGAATCTAAAATTTAAACACATGTAGCAACTAATAACATTATCATTATTTTGGAAAGGAGTGAGAAGCCATTGCATAACATAATTACTATTCTCAACATTATATAATTTATATTTTGTTGCTTACCATGCATGATTAGGGAAGGGGAGTTGTCATGTTTTTATGAGCATCCATAAGCTATTTTGGGGCTAGGTTTGGAGATTGCATTCATCCCTAGATTAGACTCTCACTTTCTTGTTATTGCTTAACTCATCTCTTCGAATAACTCCAAATTCAGGGGGAATTATTTCTTTAAACCTAAAATACATCCTATCAATAAAGGAGCTTTCACAAACTATAACTAAACAACAAGGACTTTCCTTAATCCATAAAAGGAATGGGTTTAAACTAATATATCTAGAAAAGACTAAATGTAAATTATAGTTCATGGCTAAGTAATCTACTTGGCCTTTAAACCATACCTTTTGATGCTACTCCAAATATAGTATGATAAAAAATTGTGAAGACATTCAAAATCTTAAAGCTATGATAAGTAAAATTAGTAAAAAAAACGTTTCACCTCTTTTCACTTGTTCCATCACTTCCCTCTTCCACATATAACATATTATTTTCAACTCCCTCCACTCAATGTCTCAATGAAACGCCATTAGAATTAAATTCAATTACATAACTTACCTTTAATAATAAAGAAAAACATATTTCTATATAAAAATACTTTTAAAAATCATACTAAAATTCAAAATACAAACTGTAAACCACTACATAGTTTATAAATATTCTATAGAAAATGAATATTTATTTTATATATATAAAAATTATGCATAATCAAATGTAATCTATATACTTCTCTATTATAAATATTTACAAACTTTTTGCATTCTCTTAATTAATTAATCTATATTATTTAATTTTTATTTAAAAAACAAAAATCAAAGTTTAGTATTAAATTAATCTATATTATCTAATTTGTGTTTTTTTATTTAAAAAACAAAAATCAAAGTTGGGTATTAAATTAATCTATATTATCTAAATTGTGTTTTTTTATTTAAAAAGCAAAAATCAAAATTTGGTATTAAATTAATCTATATTATCTAATTTTTATTTAAAAAGCAAAAATCAAAGTTTGGTATTAATGTTGACTTTTCTTTGGGATTATATAAAAATTTACCTACCACAGATTAAAAATCAATTGAAACTTTTTACAAAAAAATCAATTGAAACTTTTTACGATTAAAAATCAATTGAAACTTTTTACAATATTTTAAATAACTTTTAAGAAGTTATCAATCCTTTTCCAAAATTTCCTCTTCATTATACTCCCGGGAAATTAATAAAAAATTTAAAAATGTTAATTACTTTCATATACATATATATTTCATGGATTTAAGATGACAAATACCTTTCCCTAATTCAAAACACTAAATCATGCCGTCCTTAAAAGAGCAAAGGACTAACACCTTTTCTTAATTCAAAGTGTTGAAACATGCATTCCCTTAAAACAACTATCTCGGACAAAAGCCGTTTTTAATATGTTTTATCTACGGATGATAGTTGGGTTTAGGTCTACATCACAACTCTCGACGAAGTTTGAGATATTTCACTAATATTTCAATTAAAGAACCTTCAATATTTGTGAAACCACCTTTTAGTGAGGCCCACCTAATATGCATTCTTCATTCTCTCCTCTCAAACATTTTAAATATTTCTTTTTAATAATTTTTTTTTTCCATATAATATGATTTTACATAGTTTTGTTTCAGAGTTAGTTTTAATGTGATTTTTTGAATTTTTTGGAATCAGAATTCGGTAGAAAAATTTGAAGTGAAATTTTAATTTGTGTTATTTAAATTGGTTTTTTCATTGTATATATAGATTCAACACCTTTAAAAATCCTTAAGGCATTTCAATTGTGCAAAAATTACCCATCAAACTTGTGATTTCAATAAATTCCTGACATATTTTTAAAAAAATTAAACAAAAAACTTACCAAAAAAACACTTCTAAAAAATCTCACTAAAAACCACTGATTTTATTTCTTATCGAGAACAATACATCTCATCAAAATAAAGAGGCGGTTGAGCTAGAAGTAACCATTAAGTTGATGGAAGCATCAAACCTCCCAGTAAAATAAAGACATATTTGAACTTCATTGGAATGCGTGTATATGGTTGATTTACACCACCCTCCCTTAAAAAGTAACTTTTTGAAATTTGGCCCTACTTTGAAATGTATGGTGCATTCCATGTTAGATTACAAAATGTTGTGATGAGAGATAATGTGATATAAATTCCATGTTAGGATTGGATGTCACGTCAAAAAGTTCATAATTATGTTGAAGGTACCTTTCAAAAGTTTTTTTTTTTTCTTCGACAATCATGACTTTATACAATATTATCACCTATGGTCTAATGTTGGATATTGAGATCTTCTATTTGTTTAGTTGTTATTCGTCTAAAAATTACTTTATTGGTAAACACCACCTCGATTTTTCATTTGTCTAATTGTTTGGAAATTTCACAAATTGTTATTTGTTTGGAATTTTTTGGTGTCTATTTTCTTTTTAGGTTGGTAGGATATTATATATGTTTACATAGTTTATTATGGGGATTTAAAGTTGGAATTTCGGGAACCAAAGTTTTCGGGAACATGCCAATCGCCAATGGAATTTCTTGGGTGTCTATTGTTAAACACCACCTTTTTCTATAGGGTAGATGCCAAATTGGAGTTGCAATTAATTCAGGTCACTTCGTATTCATTTGAGATCTTTCTACTTGCGGAATAAAAGGCTTATAATCATCATGGTTGAGCACACCATGCAAATAATAAGAGTGACTCTACATATCTTGTGGTGCTCTTTAACTTATAGATTTGCATTAGAACATCACCACTAAAGAATTCGAGTGCTATGTTTTTCTTGGGTAGAAAAAGTATGTGTATTTTTTTCAAATAAATACATACATTTATGAGTGTTTTTCATCTAAGTCTAGAATTAATTAGATGAGTTAGGAGATTGGTCATTTACATGTTTTTGGGATTGTGTTTGAATATAAGCCAACAAGGAGTTTGTAGTTGGGATTTTCACAATTGGGTGGTTGGGAATTGTTGAGAGTAATTGAAATGGAGGCATTATTTCAGAGTTTTTAGAACCCATTTCTAGGTATCATCTATGTGGTCCTTATTATTTTTATACAACTGAAGTCTTATAAGAATTTAAGGCCATTTGAGTACATCTTAATATGTCAATTTTGTGGGAATAGATAGAAAAAAATGTCACCTAATTCATAAATCATTTAAGAAATTAGGTTTCTAATCTTAAAAAAAAATGTAAGTTTAATTTAGTTCCTAAGATTTGAGTTGGTGATCTAAGGATGTTCAAGATGAAGTGCTTTCATTTTTCATATGTAGAAATGAAGGAAGATGTGAGGATCAAATAAAAAATCAATATGGATACACTCATTAATTGATGGGTTGCGCATAGAGGGAAGGAGGTTTGGTTTTTGTACCACCCTACCTTTTCACTTGCAATTGCTAAACTACATTACAACATATCTTTATTCTTTTCTTATTTTCTATTGAACTTAGCTACATAGATAAAACTATATTATGAAGACATGTGGACCTACCTATATTAAAATTATATGTATGTTTTTACTATTTATCTTATTAAGGATGGTAAATATATGATTTTCTTTAAACATGAAAATTTTGAAGGGAAGTTGTGGTACCTACATATCAACTCAATTTATATTATGATTGGATAATTGTTGGGATGTAGATGGTAGATAAACTTAATTGTTTACATTAATTACCAATTAGTAATGTTTTTAATAGCATGAAAATGATTGTATACTTATGTGTTTTGGTAAGATAACCTAAAGGTTTACTAAGAAGTACCAAAATAACTAAGAAATAGTTAGATAAATGTGTCATTGAAGTAACACTAATATCATGGACATCAAAAGAGTAATGGTATATTATGAACCATTATTTCATGATTTAATCAATAGTTCCAAACATTGTTATTATATGTGACCAAGCGTAGGTTTTACATGAAGCATTGTTTAGCCAAACTAGTTATTTAATGATGTAGTTCTATGGTAAAAAATAATGGCACAATATAGTCAATGATAAGGTGTTGACCCTAGCTCTATTAAGAGAGGTGGAGGTATTTCCTATCATTTATCCTCTAAAAATTCAAGCCATGAGAGTGTCGTGTAAAGTTGTGCTCCCCTAGACATGTGATAGTAACTATTGATTGCCTTCTAAGGAAGTATTAAAGAGATTTAAGAGAATGATACAAGTATTGAAGGCCTTTCATTCATATTAGAATTAATATGAAAAATATGTTATCACATTATCACTCTTTATGGTTATTATTGAAATTTAAGGATCAATTATAACTAAAGAAAGATTAATAGAAATTTATCATGGGTAGATGCTTTTTTAATAAACCAAACTTTATATTGGAAATAATAAAGTTATAATTATCAAGGTAAGGTTCAAAAAAGCTTGGCTAAACCTCACATAATATAAAATTTTCAATAATCAATAAAAATTCCATATTTTTTCCAAAAACAAAAACAAAAAACTCCCACATGTTGACATTTGATTTATAGATTAGATATCAAGCAAAATAAATTCCAAATGTTAAAATCATCGTAAGTTAGGAAGTTGATATCATAAATGTGATGTGTAGGAAAATTGGAGGAATGAAAGCCATACATACTCTAATCATAGTGAATCATAAAAGTGTAAGTCTTAAACATCCACATGAAACAAAAATTTTAGTCTAACAAGTGAAAAAAGTTCTAGCATGCAAACATATGATGAGTTCCTTTACACTATCCACAACAACACCATCCTAAAAATCATCCAATATGACTATGATTCTATGAATTTTTTGGTTGATCTCCAACATTTCCCCTTGATTTCAATAAGTAGGAAGTCTAGGTTTTCCCTCTTGATTCCCTAAGTGACACTTTCTCTTTAGGTATCCTCCATAACAATAGCCATAGACTCCTTGATTTTTTATAGTAGGGTACATGTGACAGAGAAGAGGGCTTACCTTGATCTTGTGTTCCTTAGGTTGTGCAAAGGGGCATTGAGGTTAAAATCCTCATGAAACTCAACAAAAGCCACCCATTCTTTGGATTCCTATGCTCAAGCATGTTTATTCTGAACCACTTTCGTAGAGGTCCTAAACTTGAAATACCCTCACAACTAGTGACATTATCATTATTTTGGTGATGAGAGGGAAGCCTAACCATAAGATAAGTACCACTTTTGGCAATATGTCATCTCTTGTGTTCCTTAGTTTGCATGACTGGGGAAGGAGACTTGGGATGTTTCCAAGCATTTACAAGTTTTTTTCTTCAGCTAGTCTTAGAGATAGAATTTATCCCTAGGTTGGATTCCTATTTATTATCTTTTATCCCATCTCTCTTTTGATGACTCCAATTCTAGAGGTCTATTATTTCTTTGAGTCTAAGCTACATCCTATCAACACATGAGTCTTCATGAACTAGAACCAAACAACAAGGACTTTCTCTAATCCACACAAGTTAAGGGTTTGAAATAGTATTTCTAGAAAATATTGAAAGTAAATTGTATAACATGGTTAAATAATCCGCTTAGCCTTTGAACCATCCCTTTGGAAGTTACTCCAAAACCATTATGATAAAAGATTGTAGAGCCATTAAAAATATTAAAACTATTATAAGTAGTAATAAAAAGGGAGAGAAATACTCCTCTTATTTTCAATTGTTCCATCACTTCCCTCTCCCATATCTAACATGTCATATTCAACTCTCTCAAATTGATGTCTTGATAGCACCCTATTCAAGATAATGAAATTTGATAGCCTAACTTATCTTTAATAATATACATAAATATATTTATAAAAAACAAAAAAAACTTACAAAAATTCAAACTAAATTATTAGTACAAATTACTAACCATTACTATAAAACCCTTTTTGTTATATATAAATACTTCATTTATATAAATTTTTATTTAATAAAATATAAAAATATTTATATAAATTTTTATTTAATAAAATATTTTTTTAGTAATTAGAAATAATTTAATATCATCCCATATAAACTACACACTATTCTATCATGAATGTCATATCAATATTTTTCATCATATTAACTTCCTAATCTATATTATTGAACCTTTATTTCAAAGCGAAACAAGTAAAATTTGGTATTAATGTTGATCTTTTCTCATTTTTAAATAATTATCTAATAAGTTTAGCAACCAAAAGTTACATTTGCAATATTATTTTCAAATTAACTGGACTTCTTTACCATTTTTTTCAATGGAATAACTTATTTGAGCTTTTGGTTAAAAATTGTTGATAGATCAATTTTACCCTTTCTTAAAATTTAATACAATAATTTAAATTTGATGATACCAATTTCCTTCATATATTTATTGAATTTGAAAAGACTGATTTAATCATGCATTGCCTGAATAATCTTTGAATAATCTTTTACAATCATATTCAGGTGACGAAGTTGAGATTTTTCAATCATATTTCAAATTTACAAACCTTTAATGTCTTTGAAATTCACTTTTTAGTGAGCCCACCCAAAATGCATTCCTTTTTTTCTCCTTTGCCGATTCTTTTTCCGAGAATTTTAATATTTTTGATTGTTAAATGATTTTGTTTCTAATTAGTGGGGATGAATATCTCACTTAAGGATGAAATTTAAATTTAATTACAACTGAAATATTTAGTAATATAATTATGTTAAAAATGTTAATATAATTGATATAGGGAAAAACTTTATTTGTATTTATTATTCATAAATATATAACAATAAAAATAATAATATTTATTATAATTATAATTAATAATAATTATTATTTAATACTAAATGTTATTTATTATTATTTAATTCGAAATTATGTAATATAAATATGAATCTTAGGAATATTAAAGTAAGAGATAATAAATCCAAGAGATTAATACTAAAACTTCTATGGTTTATATTTTTTTAGGTTTTTAGTATTAATCCCTTAGGTTTATTATTACCTTGGGTTTATAATATCAATTTTTTGGGTATATTAATCTAAGGGTTCATAATATTATTCATAGATTTATAATATTAATCCATTAAGTTTAATATAAATTATGGTCAACCAAGTGTTTATACACCTTGGATTTATAATATTAGTCCCTTGGTTTTAATAATATTAGTCCTTTGGGTTTATAATACCTTGGGGTTTTAGTATTAAGCCTTGGGTTTATAATATCAATCTCTTGGGTTTATTAGTCTAAGGGTTCATATTCCTAGGGTTTAATACTAAAACCCTAAGGGATTATAAACCCAAGGTAATAATATTAAACCAAGGGATAATAAACTAAAGGGATTAATACTAAAAACCTAAGGAATTATAAACCCAAGAGAGTAATAGTAAACCTTAGGGATTAATATTATAAACCCAAGATATATAAACCCTAAGATAAATATTATAAACCCTAAAATAAGCATGATTGACCATGGTTGATTTTCATTTTGAGACAATCCTTGTCACAATGCTAGTTAATAGTTATGTTTAAGTCTACATCATCATTTCAGGTGACGAAATTGAGATTTTTCAATAACAACTCAAATTTACACACCTTTAATGTCTTTGCAATTTACTTTTTAGTGAGCCCTACCCAAAATGCATTCATTATGTTCTCCTTTGCCGATTTTTTTTCCAAGATTTTTTAATATATTTTGATTGCTAACTGATTTTGTTTCTAATTAGTGATGATGAATATTCCACTTAAAGATGAGATTTAGACTTAATTACAACTAGCATACTTATGAAATGGGGAAGGAGATATTAAAGTGAATCGATATGTGATTTATTTTTAATCATTCATGAATAAAAATCTATTAAATAAGATTTAAGAATAATTTATTAAAAGAAATATCTATTGGGCAAAGTAATAATGGAGGTGTGGTGGGATGTGGTGGAGGAGGTTGTGATATATGTATTGCTAAATGTGTAAGTGATTGTAGGTAACAAACTCAATTGTCACTGCACATTATTGTACTTAGAGTTTCTCAAACATAACTATATCATTAATGTGGCATGTTTTCAAATGTGTAAGTGGTTATAAATGTAAGACTCGTTGATTCTTGATCACTCTAGTACTTTAACATGTGAGTAGGGCGCACAAGTGTCTTTTATCTCTTCTTTACTTCCATTAAAAACATAAAAATAAGGGTAGTGGGGTTGGGGAATGACATATTTACTTTTGTATGCATGAGATATGCATAATACAAGACAAGGATACAAAATCAAAGGGTAAAAGAATTCAATGTCAGACATATTTTGGTGGGAAAACTCAAGTCTGTAATTTAAGGGCTTCTCTTGCTTTTAATTGTACAACTTGCTATGTAAATCATGACTTAATTTTGACATACATTTGAAGCATGTATATCTCTGCTTCAAGTATTAATCTCTTACTCAATTTGAGATCTTATTTAGTAGTTTGAATGACAAATTTCCTTGGATTTGCAATGAAAGTAATAGAATCATTGTTATTAAGATAAATTTACTCTATCAAGGTATGGATGAGTGGGTGAGATAAAGCATCATCATGAAAATGATCCAAATTAAAACCTTCATGGGCATAGAACCCTATAACAATGAGTGTGTCAATTAGAAAGCATACGATCAGTGAACAATGTTGATTGGACGTTTGAACGATTAAGATTAGGATAAATGTCCTAATTCAAAGAAAATATAAAAAGCTAAAAAATACCTATATTTAAACCATCATGACAATAATAATGTCATCAATGATGGATATAAAATTGTCAAATCATTTTAGATCCTAGAGAAAGAAACTATGGGAACTAAATAAAACAATTTATTCAAGAAAAGTGAAGGAAGATTACAAATATTATGGAGGAATGCTAAATTAGAAGTTGAAGTAGAGATAGAAATTTGGTCATCTCTAATGAACCACTTTCCTCTGTAGTGAAACCCTTAACTGGACGTTGAGCCTACATCCACCAAACAAATTGGCAGTACACAATCTGAGTTGAAAATGTCTAATTAGATATAGATGAGGAAGTTCTAAGTGATTTTGATGATACTAGTACACTTCACATAGTGTGTAAAGCGATGCCTATACGTTTTTATATATAATTCCCCATTCTCCTATTCCCAAAAAACATGCTAGCTATCCAACATTAAATTTCACATGAAGTAGTAACATGTATAAATTAAATCTAAACAAAAAAAAGTGATTATCAAGGTAATTTAGCACCCAACATTCGACAACAAGTTAATGATGTAGCAATGTATTTTTTGGTCTATCGTTCAATCATTTGCACAATATCAAGGTACCTTTTTATCTTTGAGCTTACAAGGGTCAATCATTACGCTTCTCGTTCTCTTGAAAAGGGAGGGTGAACATTCTAAGAGTGCTCCTAATGTTAATACTATTTGTATCATTGTGAGGACATCCCTTGGAGTGTTTACGGGTTGAATCAGCGGCAAAACATCACCATAATAGGATCTCTCATTATAATGTAGGGTGGATGAACTCAAAAGTATAATGAGCACCAATTGGCCATTTATTATCATTTAAAAATTGTATATATATCATAATAAAATTTATAAGGGTTTTATCAAATCATGATGTCCTTCATTTTAAAAACATTTATATTTGATTTATCTCCTCCATGTTGCATAGTTAAATTATACCCAATTTCCATGTTGCAAGTTACGCAAATGGAAACTTAACATTGAATTATTAGGGTTTTGGATTCAACATTAGCACTTGCACGGCAATATCCTTTGCCACATTATTCAACCTCAACTGCATTTAGTTATCTCTCATTGTGCTTATATTTGCAACAATAATGATTCATTTGGTTGATTATGAAAGTATTTTTCTATTATTTCTAAAATGTGTTCAACTTAAATGGATGAAAAACACATTCTTGATCAATTATGTTTTATCATTTTACTTTTGGAGATTTATTTTAGATGATAAAATGGTTAGTCCAAGCCTTGAGAGAAAAGTCTTGATTGTAGAAGGGAAATCAATCATGTTTTATGCCTTTTCATATTTTTCATAGACACTGCCATTATTTTTATGCACATTCTAAATCAATATTGCATATTCGATATTCTTCCATAGCTTTATGCTTGTACTTCCTTCTCAAAAAAATTCTATGAAAATGAACATTCTCTATTATCTTTTATTGCTATTGGATTCTTTGAGAAAATGTGTTCCAAAATCCCATCCTATGCAAATTCTTGTTTCCTACATAGACCAAATAACAAATGATTAGTACACAAGGAAATAAAATAACAAGAAAATTAATAAAATCTAATATGAGATATTCCTACTACAATGCAAAAATAAAAACATAGAAAGAAAGAAAGAGTTTGGGAAATAAGAAATTTCTTTATTGATGTAGAAGGGATACAAGATCTCCTAGAGAAATTAAAGTGAAACTTGTAATAAATGGACACTTGGCTCTCCTAAATGAGGTTTCTCCGTTCCCTTTCTTGCAAATGTGATCTCTCCTCAAGAAGTTTCTTGACACTCTTGAATGATGAGCTCCAAGATTACAAAACAATATCAATTGGGAGGTAATTTGGGAAGCATCACATTGTAATGACTTATGTTTTCTAAGTGGTCCCAAGTGTAGTGGTATTTATAGGCCAACATTCATGGCTTGTCCCATTTTGGCTCATTAATGAGTTTTGATGTTTGAATGAGCCTCTCATCTTGGTGGGAGAGAAGAGGAGTCCTTTGAAGGCTCTATAACTCTTTCATAATGGTGTAGAGGCTCTATAACTCTTTATTAGGCCCCTAACTTTGTGCTTCCACCTAACAGGGGGAATTTAAGTTGAATTTCCTTGAGATCATTCAAATGTCACTTCCTACGGATCTGTGTGAATGTGGAAGAAATAGATTTGGTCATTTGTGCAAACCTAAGAGGCTAGATTTGGGTGGATTAATTAAAGTGTGCTTAGTGACAAGTGATCCTCTTCTTGTGAATTCCTAATTTATTGACCTTTGGAAACATTTTATTTTGATGATATTTGACATATTTGATCCTTGCTTGGGACATTTGAGTTTGCAATTTTTAAGTGATAACAGTGTCTCCTTGATGTGTGAGGTTAAGAGCATATGCATAGCCAAAATATGCCACATTGTTTTTCCTAACTATGAGTCTTCTTGCTTCTTGGGAGAGAAATCCTAATCTAAAAGAGAGGGAGGGTCCTAAAGAATAAACCATGGGATTATTTTCTAAGAAAAAATATATGTAGTACACATGTGAGGTAGGTATGTCTCATGCTCATGATCATGACTATTAAAATGATGGTTACATTTGTATACAAGAAGCCAAAAATATTTAGAACATAATTGTTTATGTTGAAGTAATGGAAAACTCAATAGGAGAAAGTACTAATGATGTACATGCACCCATGTATTGACCATGGCAAGTGATGATGAGAATGTTGCTGGAGAGACGTCAACGTGGTGCATAACTCTTTGACCAAGATAAGAAATTGCAATTGTCACAAAGTATGACACATCTTGACGTGAAATAAAGTTGAAGCTGAATGTAGGGGAGGCTGATGAAATATGTGGTAAATTATGACTCCCACTAGTCCATTCAAGGTTCTCATTGAAATATGGTATTGAACACCAAGGTATTGCTTCCTTCCTATAAAATGAGCTAATGTTAACAAAAAGGAAGATACAACTATTTAGAGAAAGATTTTCTCTAAGAAATCCACTTGAAGTAAAGTTATATATTGAACATGTTGATGATGCTGGACCCGCCAACATGTCAAGGGGATCTCCTCGGCAAGAAGTCCCAATTAGACCTTAGACCGTTTGGTGTAGGAGTCCCAGTAGTGGGTCATAAGGTAATGTCTTGATCGCGATGTCGCACAGAGGCAAGTAAGATAACTCTGTTAGTAGCAAGGGTGTGACTGATGTAGTGAGTCAAGGAAGGTGTATGAGAGGTTCTAACACTTCGAAGGGGGAAGAAGGTGAAGGTGAGTTCCAAGTTGAAAGGGATCAGTCCCAACTCGGCTAGGAACACACAACACAAAAGGACATGCACAACTTCCGATGGAGCAGTCCCTCGAATATAGTAGTCACATCATACAAGGTAAGATAACATGTACAACACTCACAGATCAGTCCAAGATGAGTGTGACGATTGTTACAACAAGGTTCATGTGAAAGGTTTGTCTGATGTTTGTCAGAGCAGTTGACACGAACAATGAAAACATATACAACACATTAACAAAAAGATTCATATAATTGGATGCGAATTAGTTCATACACAAGTACGTAAGTTAAACAACATATATCATTAAGGCAATCAGAGAAGTCCAACTACAATAACAACATATGCATGAAAATGTGCTGGCTCATATTATATAAAGAAGTGTAAGTCTCAGTCATATGATACATCCATGTAAACTTGCTAGACCCAACAGTGGAACATTACAGCCACATCTGCCTGCTCCTCCAAAGAGATGTACTAGCTCCGTGCAGTGGAGAATCCAATGCGCGTTACAATATTGTCTAAGCCTTCTTCAAGATAGTCTTAATAGAAGCTTGGCTGACCAAAAGCCTGTACAATAAGTTATGAGGGACTATTTATAGCAAAGGGTGGAGTGACCCTTGACATTCCCCTTTGTGTCAGTTCAACTACCCTCATGACTCTTCACCTACTCTATGAATGTTACATCCAACCATTGTCGATTGACTTACACTTGACATGACTCAACATTACAATTCACATGTACTCATGTGAGACAACATGGCTTGAGAAAGCCTTGCAAGACATCACTAGCACTCAGTTTGTTGTGATGAGACCAACTCTTTGACATGCTTGTGATGGTGAAGGTGGTGAGCTGATGCCAAGTTTGGTCATTCGTGGTGGTATGTATGCACCTCATGGTGACATCTTGCTGAAGCGAACTCTTGCCTTTGTTGCAACCGGTGCATTGGTTCGACCCCTTCATCCAAATCGTCTGCTAACATGTACATGGTCTTCTTGGGTGCGGTTGAAATGGAAACACACTGATGCATAATGTCCGTGCTGATCTTTAAGTGTGTGCTAGTGGTCATGCACATCAACTTGTCGAAGTACATGTTCATCTCCAATTGGACTTGCTTCTTGTCTTCGCCTTGGTGAGTGTGTTGAATGGGTTGGATTGCATTTGTGCACATAATGACATGCATGCTACTGAATCCCTTGCATTCGATCCCCAACACTACTCAACATGTCTGCTCCGTTTTAGCTGTTGGGATGGATATTTAACTTGTATGGGCGCATTTTCATCTATGAGTGCACGATGCACCCACTATTGTTCCTGATCCTGCTGCAACTCATTCGTCTATCTGTGCAACTTCATGTTCTTCCTGAGTTGTTGCTTCAACACATGCAACTCCTTATTTATTCCATCTTTTGCCTTCACGCGAACTTCATGTCACGCCGTCACTTCATAGCCTGAGTCTCCAAAGTTTCTTTCATTATCAGTGGATCTTCTTGATCTTGCAACTTTGTTCCACCTCTATGTTTTCAACAACCTTCCTCTTGCATTCGCTGCATTCGGTACGATGCCTTCAACTATTGTTCATGATGTTGCTCGCTATGATGTTGCTGCTTGATGTCCTTGTCTAAAAACAAATTGATGTCTTCGTGGGTAGGAAAGTCCATGGACACACTATCGACTGCATCCCCAAGTGTGCTCTGAACAATGTCTTTGTCTCTACTCTCCTGGAAACCATTGTACCTGTACTGCTGAGAGGAAGATGAACACATGGGATACCTGAAGACATGGCAACACTCATGGCAAGCAATCTGTTAATTGAAAACCAAAATCAACATGAGAATTGACTTACAACATACCTGGGTGCATTATCATAAAGGTTGTGCAATTTTTTCTAGGAGGTCGAGAGACCGACTACCAAGACTACACAAGGCATAGTCTAGGCTACTTGGAGACTGACTAACTGTTGGAACTATGTAATGCACAGTCTAGTCTCACTGTTGACTACTGGGATTGCGCAATGCGCAATTCTAGCTAGGTGTTGGGTTGTGTTATATTCTTTTCATGTAGTTAACAAGGGGTTTGAGGGGCACCTGTAACCCCACTTTATGGGGTCCGGGGTAGCGCCCTGGAAAATTTTGGTTTTGGACCCTATGTTAGGTTGGGCGGACCCACCTATGGTTTTGTGCATGACTTTCACACATGTTTTTTGGATGCAATGGTTTTCGGTCCATGGTATTGGACGCGATGGTTTTTGGTCCATGGTATTGGATGCTTCGGCATGTATAAATATGTATTATAACATTGAAAGGAACATAATGCAGAATCAAGCTGGTAGTCCCAGTTTTTGGATCCAGTGGGAAAATCTCTATCTATATGTGTTTTATGTGTTATGCTCTTGCATTGTTTAATTTTCTGTGTTTTAGAATTCGTATGGAGGTAATTTCTGTACGGGGTTAAAACCTACATTTGGTATCAGAGTAGATTTGGCTTCAAGGGGTCGCCTTTGCTGCTAAGGGGTTTCGCTCAGGCCTGTGGTAGACCCTGTTCAGTGGGAGATCTGCGAGATCAGTTCTGGTGGTGAAAGAAGATGGCGAGCAGTGGAAAGATAGAGATCGAGAAATTTAATGGCAGAGTTTTGAGTTGTGGAAACTCAAGATGGAGGATCTGTTGGTGGATAAAGATTAGTGGATTGTGGTAGATCCAGGTACTAAACCAACGGGAGTGTCCGATGAAGAATGGAAGAAGTTGGATCGAAAGGCAAAGAGCACAATATGATTGTGTGTCTTAGATTTAGTATTGCTAAATGTATCAGGGGAAGCTACAACAAAGGCTTTGTGGAACAAGTTAGGGACTTTGTACCAATCTAAGTCTCTGGTGAATAAACTGTTCCTACGAAAAAAGTTGTATAACCTGACGATGAAAGATGGAGACTCAGTGACAGAGCATCTGAACGCATTTAATAATGTGGTAAGTTAGTTAGCATCTCTTGATATTAAAATTTTAGATGAAGATAAGTGCATCAGTTTGTTGTGTTCTCAACCAGATTCGTGGGATAGTCTGGTTATTGCAATAGGTAGCAATGCAACTGACTTGTAGTTTGATGAAATAGTCTCAGCCTTGCTGACGGAGGATATGAGACGAAAAAATATGGAGAGCCAAAATAGTGATGCCTTGTCTGTACGAGGATGGTCCTATAACAGAAAAAAATAAGTCATTGAGTGGGAGATCTAAATCTCCAAGAAAACCTGTAAAGGTGGTGTTCTGGAAATGCGGAAAGGAAGGCCACTTCAAAAGGGACTGTAAATCTAAAGCTCCTAACAAAGGAAAGGGATCTGATGAGGCTCCTTCTGCAGAGGCGAAAACCACCTCAGATGAAGGTGGGGATGTGTACTTGGCTTCTTCAAGTACACATGTAGATCATGAGGCATGGTTGATTGACTCAGGTGCATCCTTTCACTTCACTCCCCATAGAGAGTGGTTCTACGAGTATGAGAAATATGATTGTGGTGATGTCTTCTTGGGGGATGATAGGAAGGCTAGAATCATTGGTCGCAGAAAATTAACGTTGAAGTTGCAAGGTGGAACGGTTAGAACACTTCTGGGTGTTCTGCATATTCCTGCATTGGCGAGAAATATGATTTCTGTAAGCAAGTTGGATGATGCACGTGTAAAAACAGTGTTCGAGAAGGACACCTACAAAATGGTTCGGGGAGCATTAGTATTAATGCGGGGAGTTAGGATTGGAACTCTGTACAAGCTACAAGGTAGCACTGTTATTGATGGGTGCAATAGTTCTGTGGTTCCTGAAAGTGGAGCAGAAAATCTAATGGTCTCTGGAGAACAGACCATGTTGTGGCATCAAAGGCTTGGACATATTGGAGAGAAGGGCCTTTGAAGACTTCATGGTAAAGGTATGGTAGAAGGTATGAATAATAGCTCTCTTGATTTTGATTTCTGTGAAAATTGTGTATATGGGAAGCAGAATCGGGTGAGTTACCCCTCTGGTAGTAAGAGGGTGAAATAGATATTAGAGCTTATGCACAGTGACATGTTTGGACCTGTGAAGGTTCCATCACTGGGTAAGTCTGTGTACTATGTATCATTTATAGATGACTTCTCAAGGAATACATGGATATATTTCCTTAAGAAGAAATCTGAAGTCTTTGATAGGTTTAAAGAATTTAAGGCTCTAGTGGAAAACTAGACAAAGAAGAAGATAAAGGTGTTGAGGATAGATAATGGTGGAGAGTTTTGCAGTAAGGAATTTGAAAAATTCTGCAAGAAGTGTGGTATAGTAGGGCAGAAGACTACTCCATATACACCTCAACAAAATGGAGTTGCAAAAAGAATGAAGAAGATGTTGATGGAAAGGGCAAGAAGCATGCTCAGTGGTGCTGCGTTAAGACAGGAATTCTGGGCAGAGGTGGTGGATACTGCATGTTACCTGGTCAACAGGTCACCTTCATCAACGTTGGAGGATAAGACTCCACAAGAGGTATGGACTGGTAAGAAACCCTCTCTTTCACATCTGAGGGTATTTGGATGTGATGCATATGTACATGTTCCAAAGCAGAAAAGAACAAAGTTGGATAGTAAATCTGAAAAGTGCATCTTTATTGGGTATAAGGATGGTTTAAAGGGTTATAAGCTTTGGAACCCAGTAACAGGGAAGGTTATGTACAGCCAAGATGTGGTTTTTAGAGAGGTGAGAGATGTTATTAAACATGAAGTCCAACCAAAGGAACCTAAGAAGAAAGAGTTTGAGCTAAAGGAGGAAGAATCAAACTCTACAGCAGAGGAGGAATCAAAAGATGAAGAGCCACAAACTCCAATTGTGAGAAGATCAGTTTGAGAAAGAAGGCAGCCAGAAAGGTATAGTCCATCTGCTTTTTGTTCAAATTTTTCTTTTTCTATTACTGATGATGATCCTAGAACTGTGAAGGAAGCAGTGGATTCAGAGGATGGAAAACTCTGGAAAGAGGCCGTGGTTGATGAAATGGCATCTTTGCACAAAAATGAGGCTTGGGATCTGGTGGAGTTGCCGACTGGAAGGAAACCCATTGGAAGCAAATGGGTGTTCAAAAAGAAGACATATGCAGAAGGAAAAATGGAGAAATACAAAGCTTCGTTGGTAGCAAAATGTTATTCCTAGGTGCTGGGAATTGATTTTGGTGATAATTTTTCTCCTGTTGCCAAGGTAACTTCTATTAGATTACTTTTATTTACTACTGCTTTTGATTTTGAGGTAGAACAGTTGGATGTGAAGACAACATTTCTTCATGGGGATCTGCAAGAGGAGATCTACATTGTTGTGGGGAAAAATGCCTATGCAGGACGATCCTATCCACCTAAGGTGTGACAGTGCCTTAGCAACAAACAAAAACAGCTATTCTAGTATTCTTACTTTATGAATTAAGAATGAAGAGAGATGGATGGACTAACCGGTGTCTTCCGTTTGTCCCTCGATCTAGTTTCTCTTCTCTTTGAGAGTTCCCAGCTACTTGCCTTCTCGCTCGCCCAACTTCAAGAGGTTTCTGCAAGATCACAAGAAGAGAACACTACACAAAGACATAGATTCATATTCATAACTAGTTCAGGATTAGAAATAAACTAAACATACTAATGCAATCATACATCAAAGACACATCAGCATATAGGAGAAACCAAGATAGCTTTATTGATGAATAACAAGGTTCAGGAAGAGATACAACCCAGAGGGCTCCAATCCAGCATCTCCTTCCCAGCAAATGAAATTCCTATCTTCACCTTCCTTCAAAGCATTAAGCACCCAATGATTCCAACCTCAAACCAACAACAATTATTTGCAATAACAAAATTCCAGCCCCCAGATCTCATGGAGGAGAGATCCATATATAGATGTTTGGAGAGAGGATGAGTCAGCTTGAAATCTGACTAGTGTCCTCTCCCTCTATCAGTTCTTGCTTCCACTTGGAGGTTCTTGCTTCCACTTGGAGATTGAGAGCCTCTTACTCATCACTAGTCAAATTCACTGAGGCAAGTGTCATTGAGGAAGATTCTGGAAGCTTCCAGGGTCTTGACACCTTGTTGAATGAACTTTCCATTTGTCAATTCCCGCTCAGCGCACCCTGGTAGTGCTTCTACCTGCGTTGCAGTGCAGACTTTGCATTTCAGCGCAGACAGCTAGTGGAGCCTCTGAATTGATCCTGAATTGACTTGTTTTTGAGCAGTTTCTGGTGGAGAACTTCTGTGAATTGCTGTGGTTTGTTAGCCTTGTTCCTCTAGGGGTAGGAACAACATGTTTAGGGACTTTGGATCCCTTAGATTATGGACATTTCATGCTTATAGCTGTAAGGCAAAAAAATGTCTATAACAGTTGCCCCCTAAAGTATGAGGTCGTTTATCGGGTGAAATGCTTTATCAGGAGGATCCAAAGTTCATCCAATGCTGGGAGGAGACCTGTAATAAGATACAATACAATACATTATTTTTCATACTGCTTTCATGATCTAGCTGAGGCGGGCATTCCCATGCTCAGCTTTATAAATTCATTTTTCTGTACATAGAACAGACAATTGTCTGATGGTAGACTGATAATTTTGATGAAATTATCATCCTTTGGGTAGGATGATTATCTGCTGCAATGATGTACATGTCAATGTCTTTATCTTTCCTGAATATATATCGCAGCCCGGATGGATGAAACTAGATCTGGGGTCTTCAAACTCGTTCGATATTCACTCTAAGTACAAGTCGATCCACGTGAGAAATGTTCTGAAGTCGAACATGGAAAGACATCGCTTGATTACCGGTCAATGAGGTAAACCGTTAACAAGCGCGAGAGGAATCACCGATAATGATAATGACCCTCAAGGTACTGCAGTACAATTCACGTGGTGTGAATAAAGGACTTGGCGTCGAACACCACGCAAAATCTTCCGGTCGAAGGTCATTGATGTATACCTGTCGTCGGAAGTGAGAAACTTGTCATTGAGGCATGCAAGCTTCAAAGTACTGAAGGGGTTGTTCCTAAATCCACTTCTTGGATAATGAGTTGATGTCGACAAGAAGCGATCCGTCAAAGGAGGGCCTTAATGAATCCCACATCAATGACACGGAACGGAGCTAATGATTTTTATGGAGGTGAAAACGATCTAATGACATACGATTCAGGGTGGCTATCATGAAAGGATGAAGGATAATGTACGGCAGTGGATGGGACACGGTTGACTTCTCTGAACGACTTCTCTTGAACATATGGAGACACTTATGCGATGGATCGGTAGCATTACCCCAAATATGGATGGTATGGTGAGACCATGGTGATGTGACCGGTGAATGAAACAACCCAACCCGATTGTGGTACGAAGGAAAAGTGTCATGTTCAAGAGCGACTTGCTACCATCAAAGTTTTCTCGAGTTTCTCCCAATTTTCCCCAGTCATTGCTGACCAGTACCTCTTTATTTTTGTCAAGCTTGAGGAGGATAACATATGCTTGTTCTATAACTTGCCCTTCGGGCAAGCCCATCGCTATGTTTTAACGAGCCTAGCGATAGTGAAACTCGTTCTCGTCTAAAGACAAGTTTGTCGCTATTTAATGCATTTAATGAATCTAACGAAAAGGATAACTCGGTCCTTTTCAATTTTAGAGAGTATGAAAAGGTACGTAAAGTCAACTCCGGAAGTCCTTTTTCGTCATCTAATCCCTTAAGTCCAAAAAAGTATAAAACAATACAGAAGGGATGAGTTTTCGATAGTTTTAATGAGCCGAACAAAACAAGCGCTCGATCTTTTTGTGCAATAATCCCTCAAGTCCAAAAATATTAAAATCTAGAGGAGGGATAGCACTTCCGGTCGCTTTAACGAGCTGGAAGGCCAAAACTCGGCAATCTTTTCATATTTTACGAGTCAGATGAAAAGAGCTTAAAGAAGACTCGTCTTTTGAGGAACGAGTGATAAAACGGGTTAGCAGCTGATTCCAGGTACGGGTTGGAATTTTCCAATCACGGTAGTGTCACAAGGATGGCTAGTGAAATCACTCTTCGCAGCTGTTCCTCAAAATGGGTAAACAATCATATGGAGGTGAATGATCGGCCAATTGAAAAGTGGAGGTGACGGTGCAAACACGACAAGGCTTTAATGGCTGATAATGTTACATTCACGGTGGTTATTTACCGGAAGATAGTTCATTTTTTAACGAGCTTAAACGCGGAAAAACACTAATCAGTCTTATGGTTATTTTTTAACGAGCATGAACTATGTGCTAAAACTTCTCGGATCTTGCGTTTATTTTTTAACGAGCATGAACTGTGTGCTAAAACTGCTCGAATCTTGCATTTATTTTTTAACGAGCATGAACTGTGTGCTAAAACTGCTCGAATCTTGTGTTTATTTTTTAACGAGCATGAACTGTGTGCTAAAACTGCTCGATTACCCAGTCATATGATAAGAATGTCTCATTAAGATTCTATTTTTTATGGAGCTTCATCTTACAAAGCTTTTCTCCAGATCCTTTCATTATGCAAGTTTGGAAACGACTAATCCTACGAGTTTAAAGGGTTAGACCTACAGGTTTAAAGGGAGGACCTAAAAATTTAAAAAAATAAATAGCCGCCCCTTGCTTGCACTCCAAAAGGTTTGCATGCCCCCAGGTATAAAATATGATTTCAAGGTTACCCTTACTTTGTCCGCCAAAACATTTGTTTAAGCAGGAAAGGCCTACCTCTTTCAGGCTACCCAAAGATTGTTCCGTTAATCTTTCAAACAAAACACTTCTTCGGCGGTGTCTACCGAGATAGACAAAGGTGAATGACCTCAGTGCCAAACACGTAACTTTGACAAAAGAATCTTATTCTAGAATAACCCCTCTTCCAAGACAGACAGGGTACAGACTAGTCATATTCTCCCGCGGAAACCTACCCTATACCCAAAGTTTTCCTGCCGAAGCAGACAAGGACGCATGCCCCCTGGGGTCCAGTCATATCCTCCCGGATTACTCGCGCTCATCAGGAGGACGGACCATGGGTTGAGACATTTCTTGCGTGAAGAGACCATTTAGGGATGGTATATGACTATTTGCGATGCGTGATCCGGGAAATGAAAGCTGGTCCACGAGCTTGACCACTCTTCCTTCGTGCGGAAAACACATTACTCTAAAGAGTGAGGAGACGATGGCTCCTATGCAATATATATAGTCTCGTCCAAGGAGTAGCTTATAATCCAAGGGTCCTTGAACGACCATCACGTTCATTTGAACGGTCTTCCCTTTCAATGTGATAGGCACATTGGGGAGGATCCCTAGAGGTCGACTGGTTCCTTTATCAAAGCCTGTCAGATTTCTCATTTCAGGCAAAAGTGCTGGCGAACCAAGCGCTTTCCAAGCAATAGAGGAAAGGATACTCACAGATGCCCCCTCATCAATGATGGTGCCAGCCATTACCATTCTATATATTTGAACGATAATTCTGAATGGTATGCTTGCTGGCAACCGGAGTCTGCCTAGTTGGTTCCAGTCGAACGAGACAACTAGGTTGCTTGGTGGTGGGACCGAATAGACGGCCGGGTATGACTCTGAAGAAGTTCCTTCCTGCGATAAAGGAATGGGCAAATTGCCCCCTTGTTCGTCAGAGTCTGTGTTGATGAAGAGAATTTGGACGGTATCGTCTTTATTATCTTTTGTGATGGTATCATTCGAAGATAGAGCCTCTGAAGGCAAAACCGGGTCAACTGCCGCCTCAACCTTTTGACTTTCGTCAGGTATGGATTCAGACGGTTCATCCTCAATGATAGGTGCTTCGGCTGACCACCTGAGCGGGCCAGCCGGGTTCTCAACTGGTGAAGAACTTGGCAGGAGTTTTTGATATCCAGGAGGAAGTTGCACTGGTAAAACCGGGCGATCTTCCAAAACTCTTTTAGCCTCGTCTAAGAAGGGACAACGGTGGATGGCATGGTCGCCTTCACACAGTTTGCAGGGAAATCTAGCTTTCTCTCTCTGTCCTGTGACTTCACTTTCACTAGTTGACGGTGAGCTGTCAACATGGCTATCAGAGGTTGACGCCACCGAATTGTGCAAACGGGGAGACCAGTCCCTTAGTATCCGAGGGATGCAGGGACAATCTCTGTGGAAGTGGTCTCCCTTGCATATGGCACATGGCAATTTAGGCCTAGTCAGTGATGTGTGTGGATTTTTGTCAGACGACACTTGTTTGCCCCCAGTCGCTTTTGGCTCCTTCTTCTTCTTCTCTTTCTTCTTCTTTTCCTTCTTCTCCTTAGGAACTTGGCTTTTTGTTTTATCAGTTCCGTCAAGCGAAGAGGAAGGAGGAGAGGAAGAATTAGATGAAGTAGAAGGCTGGTGGGCAACTCTGGTCTGGTCTAACTGTTGATTCGACTGTTAAGGAATAGTGGTGTTCTGAACGACATTTGTTGAGAAGAGCCAGACCGACAGGCCAATTGTCAGTCCTGGAAGCGACAATGTGGCCATATGGGGCGCACCAACATCTCCCCAAGAGGAGAAGGGACTAGGACTTCCACTAAGGGGAATTCCTTGGTTGGTGTGCTCCATTTTCTCAACCTAAAGATCAACGCAGGAATAGGGGTGATTGTTCCGTTTAAAATAAATTTTAACGACGCTTTAGACACAACTTGCTTTTTCAATTTTAAAGAGTCGAGAAAAAGCTAAAGATGACTCTAGTCTCCTTCGATGTTTTAACGAGCCCGAAGTGACAAATGCTCGGATGGACTTTTTCTGTTATAGAGTCTGAAAAAGGCCAAAAGGAACTGCTCTGGAGTTCTAGGTAGAGGGTGTGACAAACTTTTCGCAAAACCGCAGAATACTTTTTAAGGTACGGGCGGTCGATCTTCCTGAATGCTGTGTTAAGTGCATTGCGATCAGTAGGGCGGCCGACACGGCTTCCTAAGGATAAAGGTTTTATGCCTATAGGGGTCTCCCAATATATACGTGACGGTACGTGGGAGCACAATCCGTACTGGCGCTATCGTCCCTCAGGAGGAATCACCCACCATCAGCGAGATCGACAGTCACCAGGCTTTATGACGCCGGAACACGTCTCTAGCCTAGACCTCTATGTTGTGCGTTAAGTTACAAAGCATTGTTAAGTTAATTCAATTTATTATAGGTTGATCTTTTTAGAAGTTTGCCATTTGAGGTTCACCACGAGATGTATGATACAATTCCTAAATGCAGTCTAAAGATGATAAGCAAGCTTTATATCTTTTCAACTATGAAAATCCTAGCTACAAAGGCAAAAGAAAGACACCATCTTTTCTCAAAGAGCAATCAGCACACTCTAATGCACTTTTCCTAAATCAAGCATGCAAACTATCAAGATGCAAATGCACAATGCAGGTGTTTGTTTTCCGCTTTCTTAATATTGATGCCTAAAAAGAAAGCTTTTTGTACAACTTTGAATTTGCTTTTAAATAACAAATACAAACAAGTTTACTTTTTCGAAATCAGAAAGGGTAGAAGAGATTACAACACTTAACAATTTTCGAAATGAATACTTGTTTCGACACTTAAAAGAGACAAACTCAAACCAAAAGCAAAAGTAAATGTATAATCAACTGCAAACAGCCAATGAACTCTCTCCTAAGATCACAATCAACAGATCTGAATCAAGGGCTACAGGATGATTATTTCACTCTTGCAAAGGAAAACTGTAAATGACGCCACAAACACATAAAAACACTCACAGTATTTTTGTACAAAAGGAGGCGGAATTTAAGCAGAGAAAAGGAGTTATCAGATAGGTACCTATGCTGGTTACAGGCTGCAAAAATCAGAGATCAAAACAAGGCAAAACAGAGCAGAGAACCCCAGCTGCACAAGGCCTAACTAGATCAACGCACCCTCAACACAGGGGTTTTGACATTCAGCGCAGGTAGCCTTCACGGGACCTGCGTTGAAATGCAGAACCTCTTCACAGGGTCTGCGCTGAAGGAGAAACGAGAGTTTCTCACTGGGTTCTGGGTCACAGTTTGCTGATTAATCTACGGTTTCAGGCCAAATAAAAGCAACAAGCAAGGTACAATCAAAGGGATGCTTTGAAGAAGGGCTAAGATCTATCACAAAGGATCATCAAATCATTTGTGAGTCCATTGTTCAGATCATAGACAAATCCAGTGATTGGATCAAAGCAGCAGCTGTCTACTTTGCATCTGAGAATAGCAGATGCAGTTCGATTGTTGCTGTTGAGTCTATGAAACAAACAATGATAGAAACACAAATAAAATGACTAAACAGATCTCCCCAGCAGAGTCGCCAATTTGTTGTGGGGAAAAATGCCTATGCAGGACGATCCTATCCACCTAAGGTGTGACAGTGCCTTAGCAACAAACAGAAACAGCTATTCTAGTATTCTTCCTTTATGAATTAAGAATGAAGAGAGATGGATGGACTAACCGGTGTCTTCCGTTTGTCCCTCGATCTAGTTTCTCTTCTCTTTGAGAGTTCCCAGCTACTTTCCTTCTCGCTCGCCCAGCTTCAAGAGGTTTCTGCAAGATCACAAGAAGAGAACACTACACAAAGACATAGATTCATATTCATAACTAGTTCAGGATTAGAAATAAACTAAACATACTAATGCAATCATACATCAAAGACACATCAGCATATAGGAGAAACCAAGATAGATTTATTGATGAATAACAAGGTTCAGGAAGAGATACAACCCAGAGGGCTCCAATCCAGCATCTCCTTCCCAGCAAATGAAATTCCTATCTTCACCTTCCTTCAAAGCATTAAGCACCCAATGATTCCAACCTCAAACCAACAACAATTCTTTGCAATAACAAAATTCCAGCCCCCAGATCTCATGGAGGAGAGATCCATATATAGATGTTTGGAGAGAGGATGAGTCAGCTTGAGATCTGACTAGTGTCCTCTCCCTCTGTCAGTTCTTGCTTCCACTTGGAGGTTCTTGCTTCCACTTGGAGATTGAGAACCTCTTACTCATCACTAGTCGAATTCACTGAGGCAAGTGTCATTGAGGAAGATTCTGGAAGCTTCCAGGGTCTTGACACCTTGTTGAATGAACTTGCCATTTGTCAATTCCAGCTCAGCGCACCCTGGTAGTGCTTCTACCTGCATTGCAGTGCAGGTAGCCAGTGCAGACTTTGCATTTCAGCGCAGACAGCTAGTGGAACCTCTGAATTGATCCTGAATTGACTTGTTTTTGAGCAGTTTCTGGTGGAGAACTTTTGTGAATTGCTGTGGTTTGTTAGCCTTGTTCCTCTAGGGGTAGGAACAAGATGTTTAGGGACTTTGGATCCCTTAGATTATGGAAATTTCATGCTTATAGCTGTAAGGCACAAAAATGTCTATAACATACATGAAGCAACCTGAAGGCTTTGCAGTTAAGGGTAAGAAAGAACTGGTATGTAAGTTAAAGAAGTCTCTATATGGGTTAAAACAATCACCAAGGATGTGGTATTAGAAATTTGATACATTTATACGGGGACTTGGCTTCACCAGAAGCAAAGTAGATCACTGTGTGTATTTTAAATTAATTGGTAACCGTGTTATTTATCTGGTCTTGTATGTGGATGATGTGTTGTTGGTTGGAAATGAGAAATAAGTTATCCAGGATTTGAAGACCCAATTGTCCTCCAAATTTGACATGAAAGATCTTGTTGCTGCAAACTATATTTTGGGCATGGAAATTAAAAGAGATTTGGCAAAGAGGAAGCTCTAGTTAAACCAAAGGAAGTATGTCAAGACAATATTGCAGAGGTTTAATATGCAGGATAGTAAACCGGTGAAGGTTACTATTCCTGTAGGTGTGAGGTTATCTGCTGAACAGTGTCCCAAGACATAAGAAGAGGAAGAGGACATGTACCGTGTTCCATATGCAAGTGCAGTCGGTAGCATGGTGTATGCAATGGTCTATACTAGACTAGACATTGCACATGCAGTGGGAGTATTGAGCAGGTTTATGTCAAAACCAGGGAAGAAGCACTGGATAGTAGTGAAGCGGGTTTTCAGGTATTTGCGTGGCACTAGTGATTATGGTTTGTGCTACCAAGGAAGTCCAGGATTGGATAGAGTGTTGGATATTCATGGCTTTGTTGATGCATACTGGATTGGAGATCTAGATCAGAGAAGATCTACAAGTGGGTATGCGTTTAACCTATTTGGAGGTGTAGTCAGTTGGACGAGTAAGAAACAATCTGTAGTGGCATTGTCAACTATAGAGACAGAATACATGACAGCCACTCATGCAAGCAAGGAAGCAATTTGGTTGCAGAGATTGTGTTCAAGTATGGGGTTAGTACAGGAAGCTATAAGGATAGACTGTGGTAGCCAAAGTGCAATTTTCTTGGCAAAGAACCCATATCATTCAAAGACAAAGCACATTGACGTTCAGTATCACTTTGTGAGGGATATGATAGAAGACAAAAAGGTGTTGCTGGTAAAAGTGGACATTTTGAAGAATACTGCAGATGCATTGACAACATCTATGAGATCTGAGAAGTTCTCTTGGTGTAGAGAGACAATAGGCATTTCAGGGCTGGAAAAATGACTAAGCTCTCTTGTGGCCCCCTATGGAAAGAAAACAACAAGTGGGAGAATGTTGGGTTTTGTTTTATTCTTTCCACGTAGTTAACAAGGGGTTTGAGGGGCACCCGTAACCCCAATTTATGGGGTCTGGGGCAGCGCCCCAGAAAATTTTGGTTTTGGACCCTACGTTAGGTTGGGTGGACCCACCTATGGTTTTGTGCATGATTTTCACACATGTTTTTTGGACGTGATGGTTTTCGTTCCATCGTATTGGACGCCATGGTTTTCGGTCCATGGTATTGGATGCTTCGGCATGTATAAATATGTATTATAACATTGAAAGGAACATAATGAAAAATCAAGCTGGTAGTCCCGGTTTTGGGATCCAGTGGGAAAATCTCTATGTATATGTGTTTTATGTGTTATTATCTCGCATTGTTTATTTTTTTGTGTTTTAGAATTTGTATGCAGGTAATTTCTATACAGGGTTGAAACCTACACTAGGAAGGATTGCTGGCCTAGGGACATATTTGCGCAATTTCTTGGGCCAAGTAGCCACTATCTCCAAAAGTGTGCAAAATAGTCCTGGAGGCCAGGGTTGGGCAGGAATGTGAAAATCTGGAGAGGAAGGTGAGCCTTCCTTTCCCAGATTGCGTAATGCGGCTTTGGTGAAGGTAGAGCCCGGGCCAAGGTTGGCCCAACTCGCTGACGGGAAACTAAAAGCAAGTAATCCAGTGAAATCATGGCAACACTAAGTGATAGCATAAGTGATTAACAATGCATGCAAAACATGAATGAAATATTCAACAAATAGATCAACATGCATGTGGGTGAGGCAGTTCACCGGTTGGGTGAACATCCATGCAAAACAATTTCATGCATGCGACAGTAGTGGGATAGAAATGAAAACTGAAATAGAGCTAGGACAAGCTAGTATACATGTAAACGACAATAGGCGTTCAAAGAAATCAAGAAAACAATACTCCCACAAGCGAAAACACAAAAAGCAACAGAAATGAAGCACAAGGCATGGGAAGCGGGCTTACCCCAAAATAGATGAGCTGAATGTGTCGACTGCTCCTAGATGTTATGTGGGATGTGTGAGTTGCAAGGTTGATGTGAGGAATGAACTCTGCAATGTCCGATTGATGAGTTTTGATAACATCGAGGTTGTGACGTGCATGCTATGAATTTAGGGGAAGCGACACTTAATGGAGGTTTCACAATCGCTCCTTGCATGTAACCTCCAACTGCTAAACATAGATCCCTGAAACAAGGGATGCCTTTGCATGATGCCTTGGGAGAAGTAACCCATGCATGCAAGTCTGTTTTCCTTAGTCCCAGAGGGAACTAGTCAACTCAGTTGCACATGCAAGAGACTGCTCGACTGCTAGAGAAAAATGCAAATTTCTGGCTGGGAGATGGGCTGGCTGCTCATGAGATTTGCGCAATTTCTGGGCAGAGAAGTTGACTGCTTCCAAGATTTGTGTAAATTCTGGGTTGAGCAGCCTTGCTGGGGAAATTTGTGCAAATCCTGTTGGGAGTGTTGGCAGGCAGAATTACGTAATCCTGAAGCCCAACATGCTACCAGAGAGGATTGTGCAATTTCTAGAGGGAAGGCTTGTTTCCCTCCAAAAATGCACAATTTTCAAGGGGAAGCTACTCAACCTGTAGATGGACCAATTCTGAGTGAACAGTCTGTCAGGGAATGGATCAAGCTATGACCGATAGGCTACCTTTGTGCAAGAAAGATACTGGAGCTTGTGAACTTAACGAAGCAAAGGAAAGCTGATATGAAGGTTGAAAGGGAGGCTCCAAAACGAGGCTAAGGAAAAAATTTTGAGTGTGGTTGTAGTCATTACAACACTTGGCGACACACTGGTAGAACTCCAGCTCTCTGAATGGACCTTGTTCGTGAAAATAAAGACTAACACCTCCAGAAGTATTGTTCCATTTTTAGCTCATCTTAGTTTCACACTAACTTGATTGTCAAATGTAGTATCTTCCAAACCCTTGGTCGATTGACACATGTTCCAAGGCAAGGCAACATAGTTGTTTCAATTGGGGTCGAGGGATATATAAGCGCACAAGCAGTATAGTCGATAGAGTCTTAGTCTCATCTTTGGTGTTGCTCCACTATGAGTAGGCCTGGACAGTACCCCGATGGAGTCACATAGGAACACAAGCATGGCTCCACTACCAGCGAGCCTAGTCATTAACCCCGCAGAGTTACTTGCATCACCTCCCTTCACAGGAATCCTTTCTCTTCTTTGACCTTATTCATTTTTCATTTTTAATTTTTGACTTTCCAGTAGAGAAGTAGTTTATTGTATCTCTAACGTGCTTGTTAAGGTTTTCCCCCTTACCTTACTCTACTTGACTGAGCTGACAAGGGTTAACCCAAAAAAAATCGACTAGAGAAGGTGACACTAGTTAGCGTGCAAGCATTGTGTTTACACCAAGGTTCACTTCGAATAGTACATATTTTTCTTCGACTTATCATGGACTAAGAGTAACAATTTCATCATACAGAGGCAAGATGGAAGATAACTAGGTAGTGATAGTTGTACAAGCCCTCTTATCCTTTACCTAGCTCTCTTCAAGAGTCATACATGGTTTCATGCAAAACTAACCTATGAACAAAACAAGTGAATGAACTAACAATCAACAAAACAAAGCAAGAGAAGAAGCAAAAATGAAAGTGAAGCAAGTAAACAAACAAGCAAACAAAGCACGTAAGAAAACAAGCATGCAAGCAAACAACTAAAAGCAAACACTACTCCTACTCCTACACTAATGGTACATGGGCCTAATCAAAAGAAGTGATACTTCCAATGCAGCCACCAGCGCATTGGTAGACTCATGTTGGTTACGGCTTGGTCCGTGAGCAACCCAGTTGTGTGAACCAACAAGAAAGAAAGATATAACAATGAAGACAACCACACTTTGTGATTCAAAGTTCCCCAGAGACATAATTGAGTGCATGTGCATGAAGGGTAGTCTGTGGACTTATCATGGTTCCGTGTGACACAACGTGCAACTTTGAATCATAAGAACAATCTCGATTGTGACATGCAAAGAAAATAAAGAAACAAAGATAACTTGTGTCGCGCATGAGTGCTTGCATTGTAAGACTCCTCCAATGCATGAGTAATGGGATCGTGTAGTTCAAGTGGAGGAAGTAAAATATAAGTGTTAGATTGATCTCTAGTGCATACAGATGAACGATGAGGAGCCTTGAGTGTTTGAAGAATTTCCTGATCGGAAGCAAAACCGACCTCAAGACAACAAGGGCTTGACGTAACCATCGACTCGGGCTGAAGTGCCTCGATGGTCTGTGGGGTGTCGGCTTTGTTGAAAGATGGATCCTCCTAGACCAATGGCATAGACGGATTAACAATGAGTGAATCAACATCGTGATTGGATGATGAGGTGAAGAGATCACAACAACCGAGATCAGAAAATTCAAGATGTTGGTCAGCATCCTCATGGTTTGATGAATCGCATAGAGGGGTAAATAACGAGGAAGGATGTTCACCCTCTGCGTTTTTGGAAAATGCAGATGAAAGATTAAGTGGATTTCCAATGAATTATTGGTCCTCTCCATTGTTGGATGATGGGCTAACATACGGTGTGTCTTGCGAAAGATCAACAATGGGTGCATCCATGGATGTACACACACATGCGAAATCATGGATGGCAGGCTGACCAACGATGTTAGGAAAGAACAAAGGGTGTCAGATGGAAGGGAGTCATCCTTTGCCAAGTGTTGATGCTCAAGTTCCCACTCATACTCTTCATGAATGACAGTGCATGTTGGTTGTGCAACACCAACTCCGTCACTAGGTTGTTCCTCATTCACAAGAAGTGAAGAGTCTGGAATGGAAGAACACAAGACAACATCATCCGGAGGAACACCTGGGTGCAAAGACAGAGTTTGTAGAAAAGAATGCATATGAGGACTTGAAGGAATCACAACCAAATCTGCGCATAAATTGAGTGAATTGATGTTGAGAGGTGTGAAGGATGAACAGGTGTGTGAGCATGATCCTCAACATCACTGGGCAGTGGTGGAGCTGTTGAATAAGAGGAAGGCAGACAGTCAGTTGAGACAGTGCCCGCTTCCACATGAGATTGTGCAACTCCATCAACGAAGAATGTTGAGCGAGGCTTGATCTCAAACTTTCTCTTGGGATGGGTAGATTTCTTAAGGCAGTACTCGAACCGGTCCCAAAGATAAGCAAATTTCATCTGGCTCCTCGGAGCTTGAAATTGCAAGTCACGAAATCGTTGCCAAAAATAAATAATGGATTCATGTGGAGCCCTCCATTGTTGTAATGGTTTTTGGTCAAGATGGTCTGGATCAAAATGATAGAATGTGTCTTCAATAAGATCATAGAAGTGCTCAAATGAGTGCATGGTGTCAGCTGGTAGGCTGAGCACCCAACAAAATGGAGATTCACGAAGTGTGTATGCAAGCAGAAAACCGGCCTGTTCATAAGAAAACTCATCTTCCTCATAAATCATGGAAAGAAAGTTATGTAAGTGCTCAGGCCAAGCAACTTCGCCTTCACCATCATACATGTGAGTGGACAAGAGATCGAAAAGCTTCCTTGAGATGGATACATCTTCATGATTCGGAGAAAACACCTCGGGGGAAGAAGAGTGCAAGACTCCATGAAAAATATGCAAAGGTTCAAAACTATATGAGAGGACACAACTTGTTATCAATCCCTCCTTCTAGCGCTAGAAATGTTGACAGTGCTAGAGCTAAGAAGTCCCAATTAGACCTCAAACCATTTGGTGTAGAAGTCCCAACAGTGGGTCGTAAGGTAATGCCTTGACCGCGATGTCGCACAGAGGCAAGTAATTTAACTCTGTTAGTAGCAAGGGTGTGACTGATGCAGTGAGTCAAGGAAGGTGTATGATAGGTTCTAACACTTCGAAGGGGGAAGGAGGTGAAGGTGAGTTTCAAGTTGAAAGGGATCAGTCCCAACTCGACTGGGAACACACAACACAAAATGACATAAACAACTTCTGATGGATCAGCCCACTCGGATGTGGCAGTCACATCATACAAGGTAAGATAACATGTACAACACTCACATATCAGTTTGAGACGAGTGCGAAAGTTGTTACAGCAAGGTTCATGTGAAAGATCTATCTGATGTCCAGTAGAGCAGTCGACATGGACATTGATAACATTAACAAAAAGATTCATATAATTTCATGTGAATCAGTTCATACACAAGAACGTAAGTTAAACAACATATATCATTATGGAAACTAGAGTAGTCCAACTACAATAACAACATATGCATGAAAATGTGTTGGCTCATATTATATAAAGAACTGTAAGTCTCAATCATACGATACGTCCATGTAAACCTGCTAGCCCCAATAGTGGAACGTTACAACCACATCTGCTTACTCCTCCAAAGAGATGTACTAGCTCTGTGCAGTGGAGAAGCCAAGGCGCGTTACAATAAAGCTTGCACAATGAGTTATGAGGGACTATTTATAGCAAAGGGTGGGGTGACCCTTGACATTCCCCTTTGTGTCAGTTCAACTACCTTCATGATTCTTCACCTACTCTATGACTATTACATCTAACCATTGACGCTTGACTTACACTTGACATGACTCAACATTACAATGCACATTACTCAAGTGAGACAACATGGCTTGAGCAAGCCTTGCAAGACATCACTGACACTCAGTCTGCTGTGATGAGACCAACTCTTTAACATGCTTTGATGGTGAAGGTGGTGAGTTGATTCCAAGCTTGGTCATCCGTGGTGGTGTGTATGCACCTCATGGGGACATCTTGTCGAAGCGAACTCTTGCCTCTGTTGCAACCATTGCATTAGTTCGACCTGTTCATCCAAATTGTCTGCTAACATGTGCATGGTCTTCTTGAGTGCATCTGAACAGGAAACACACTGATGCATAGTGTCTGTATTGATATTCAAGTGTGTGCTGGTGGTCATGCGCATCAAATTATCGAAGTACATGTTCAACTCCAGTTGGACTTGCTTCTTGTCTTCATCTTGATGAGTGTGTTGAATGGGTTGGATTGCATGCATGCACACAATGACATGCATGTTGTTGAATCCCTTGCATGTGATCGCCAATAGTACTCACCATGTCTGCTCCATGTTAGCTACTGGGATGGATCTTTAACTTGTACGGGTGCAGTTTCATCTGTGAGTGCACGAAGTGCCCACTGTTGTTCCTGATCCTGCTGCAACTCATTCGTATATCTATGTAGCTTCATGTTCTTCATGAGTTGCTGCTTTAACATGCAAATCCTTCTTTGTTCCATCTTCTACCTTCATGTGATCTTCATGTCATCCCGTCACTTCATAGCCTGAGTCTCCAAAATTCCTTTCATTATCAGTGGATTTGCTTGATCTTGCAACTTTGTTCTGCCTCTAGATTGTCAACAACCTTCCTCTTGCATTCGCTGCATTCGGTATACTGCGTTCAACTACTGTTCATGATGCTACTCGCTATGATGATGTTTCTTGATGTCCTTGTCTATGAACAACTTGATGTCTTCATCGGTAGGCAAGTCCATGGACACTTGATCGACTGCATCCCCAAGTGTGCTCTGAACGGTGTCTTCATCTCTACTCTCCTGGAAACCATTGTACCTGTACTGTTGAGAGGAAGATGAATACCTGGATACCTGAAGACATGGAAACACTCATGGCAAGCAATATGTCAGTCGAAAACCAAAATCAACATGAGAACTGACTTGCAACATACTTGGGTGCATGATCATAAAGGTTGTGCAATTTTGGTCGGGAGGTCAGGAGACCGACTGCCAAGACTACACAATGCACAGTCTGGGCTGCTGGGAGACTGACTGACTACTGGAACTGCGCAATGCACAGTCTAGTTTGGTTGCTGACTGCTGGGATTGTGCAATGTGCAATTCCAGCTGGGAAGGACTGCTGGCCTACGTAAAAATTTGCGCAATTCTATGGCCAAGCAGCCATTGTCCTCCAGAAATACGCAAAATAGTCCTGGAGGCCAGTTCTAGGCCGGAATGCGCAAATATAGAGAGGAAGGTGAGCCTTCCTTTCCCATATTGTGCAATGCAGCCTTGGTGAAGACAGAGCTCGGGCCAAGGTTGGTCCAACTTGCCGACGGGAAACTAAAAGAAAGTAAGTCAGTGAATGCATGGAGACACTAAGTGATAGAAGAAGTGATTAACAATGCATGCAAAACATGAATGAAAGATTCAAAAAATAGATCAACATGCTTGTGGGTGAGGCAGTTCATCAGTTGGGTGAACGTCCGTGTAAAACAGTTTCATGCATGCGACAACAATGGGATAGCAACGAAAATTGAAATAGAGCTAGGACAATCTATTATACATGTAAACATCAACAAGAATTCAAAGAAATCAAGAAAACAATAATCCCACAAGAGAAAACACAAAAAGCAACAGAAAAGCAACACAAGGCATGGGAAGCAGGGTTACCCCAAAATAGATGAGCTGAATGTGTCGACTGCTCCTAGATGTGATGTGGGATGTCAGAGTTGCAAGGTTGATGTGAGGAATGAACTCTGCAGTGTCCGGTTTATGATTTTTGATAACATTGAGGTTGTGACGTGCATGCCACGAATTTAGGGGAAGTGACACTTGGTGGGAGGTTTCAGAATTTCTCCTTGCATGTAAGCTCCAACTGCTAAACATAGATCCCTGAAACAAGGGATTCCTTTGAATTCTTCCTTGGGAGAAGCAACCCATGCATGCAAGTCTGTTTTTCTCAATCCTGGAGGGAACCGGTCAACTCAGTTGCACATGCAAGAGACTAATCGACTGCTGGAGAAAAATGCACATTTCTAGTTGGGAGCTAGGCTCGCTTCCCAGGAGATTTGCGCAATTTTTGGGCAAAGTAGCTGATTGCTACCGAGATTTGTGAAAATTATGGGTTGAGCAGCCTTACTGGGGAAATTTACTCAAATTATATTGGGAGTGTTGGCAGACAATATTGCGTAATCCTAAATCCCAGCAGGCTGCCAGAGAGGATTGTGCAATTTCTAGAGGGAAGTTTCGTTGCTCTCCAGAAATGCACAATTTTTAAGGGGAAGCTACTCAGCCTGCAGCTGGACCAAGTCTGGGTTAATAGCCTGTGAGAGGAATGGATTAAGCTGTGATTGATAGGTTTCCTTTAAGAAAGAAAGACGCTGAAGCTTGTGAACTTGACAAAGCAAGGCAAGCTGCCATGAAGGTTGAAAGGGAGGCTCCAAAACAAGGCTACAACAAAATTTTTGAGGGTGGTTGTGGATTTCCCATGGTTGGAGAAAATTGGTCAGGACAATAATTAAAACAAACTAAGGTTATCATTTCCACATGGTTGGAAGGATGCCCAGGGAGTGATAAGTGGTTTCTTTGACTGAAAAGAGTAGATAGGCTACAATATAGTGTGATGGCTAAGGATGGTAGAGGGTCATATCATAGAGCCAATATTGAGTGGACGAGGTGAAAATATAAGTGCTCCAACCATGGGTGACATGGGATTGCCACTAGGTAGTATATGAAGAACAAGGTGTGTGGTTAGTTGATTTCTTCCAAACAATATTTGTACACTTTCCAAAAGAATATAGTGGTGGTTTCAAATGTACAAATATTGAGATGAGTGCCCTAGCATGTGACATCCTGCATGAGGGTGCAGGGGAGTAAATGTAGAGGGTGGGGACCCCATTGATTGGTCTTGGTGTGGGGCCGATGAATGGATGACGATCATCATTAGAGAAATTTTGAGGTCTAAAATGGGCCTCCTAAGAATATTATTAAATAATAGTGGAAATAATAAAATAAGATTAGATTATATCATCAAATTTTAGAGGGTAAAAAGAAAAAACTATGTTTTCAACTTATCTCCATAGAATTTTACTCAAATTTTGAGAAGGAGCACTTGTCGAATGCATAATTTAATTCCTCATCCAAGGATTACCCATGTTGCATACTTTTGATGGACCGTGCTGCACGAAAAATGAGAAATACATGAAAAAACATGATAACAATCATGTTTTTCATGTATTTCTCATTTTTGTGTAGCAGGGTCCCTCAAAAGTATGCAACATGGGTACTCCTTGGATGAGGAATTAAATTATGCATCCAATGAGTGCTCCCTCTCAAAATTTGAGTAAAACCGTAAGGATATATGTTGAAAATATGAGTTGAAAAAGTAGTTTTTTTTAAAATTATATATATATATATATATATCTATATATATATATATATATATATATATATATATATATATATATATATATATATATATATATATATATATATATTTAACTCCAAAAATGGTGAATCATCCCCCATGGTTGACATCATTATCTTGAGTCCTATTGGTTCTTATAAAATGGATTTTGGTTGTACATTTTTGTTTTGAGGCCCATTTTAGACCTCAAAATTTCTATAATGGCAAATGGTCTTCTGTTGATGGAGTTGTGACAGGCCAAGCGCAAAATGTGGTGGCACACTTAATGATGATAAAGCCAATAGGTGCCCAAGAACAAGGGATGTTAGAAATAAGATGAGAATACAACATAAGGAAATGGATCAAGTCATGCAAACAAATGATTCCCATGCAGGTTAATGCAACGTGAATACCAGTGATGCAAAGGGTACTACTATGTGGGAAAATTTATGTGGGTAGACTAGACACAGAAATTTATCGATTGTAAAATGAGGGTGATGACAAGCATGGTCAGGGTATGGGGGCCTTATGGTAGACTCAAGGGGAATGAACTAGGTTATGAAAATTTCTTAGAGGAAGAATATATCATACCAATGGAATAAAATAATAACTCAAGTGCAAGTATTTTTCCTTGCATGTGGGAAACCGATGCAGCAGAAAGTTTGATCCTGCAACCTTGAGCCAAAAACCCCAAGTGAAAGCACCATAGATACGAAATAATTCAAGTAAGTATTGTAATAAGACATAGATAAAGTATGGTGCACCTGACTAGAATCTGGAAAGTGACAAGGAGCCCTAGGAGAAAAAAATTGACATCGAGAAAAGAAGATGCCAATGTAAATTGGGAATTGTGTTGATCCCAAGGCTACAAAAGGTTTGGGAAATGAAGCTTGTAAGTTTTGAAAATGATCGAGAGGAATTTTGATGGAAATGCATGTAAAATGGGGTGAGGCCCACCATGCCACCTCATTTGGACTCTGGTGAGGTGGCACTTGGATAACATGATGACGATTGTGTGAAGTTTTAGAGGCTTCCTAGGTAATGTATTCAGTTGTGTTAGAGATATCTGAGTCTTAAAACTTTGAACCTTTTAATTTTCACACTAAGTTAGTAGGTCAATATGGTTAGCGGGGTTGTATAGACATTTTTTATCTCTGGGCACCCATATCCATGCGAGTGACTCAGTCAAAGTTGTGGGGAATGTGTGTGGGGTAGATCCACAGTCGCATTGATGGCCATGCTAGTGTAGGTTATCACTGCATAGTTAACCACATGGAGATTCTAGGTATATTCAAGCCAATTAGCATGGTTGGAGAAGGCTACCTAATGGTGGACCATATAACTGAGTGAGGGAAATTCATGGTGAGGACTGTGATTGTATGGGATATAGGTGCATGGTGTGTTGTATGCTTGAAGGAATGACAAGTACAGTTCCCAACCCTATTCAAGAAACAAGTGTGTGGGTCCCTACATGCTTATGTCATAGACAAACATATGAACACCATGACTGAGTATGGTTTAGTCACGTGGGTGTGGCCATGGAATATCTTTTGAAGGGTTTGACCAATTTTTTGCAAGGTACACATGATGGTTCTCCATAAGTAGGAGAGGGACTACACTAAGACTCCCACAACTACATGGGATTACCACTATGTAAGGTAGGATTTAGTGAGATGAGGGCTACTCAAATACTAAGTGCCCTTGAATATGCTCATAGAAGGAGCTAATTCACTTCTTGGCTAGCCATTCAAGACCCAAAATGAGAGTGTTTGAAGTATTAAGGGAGGAACTGGAGATCACAATGAAGGTAGACATCTACTTCCTCACTAGACTACAAACCTGGGGATAGAAGGTCCTTGCAGAGCCTTTGATATTGCGCAATACATTTAAGGAGTAGGTAGGGAAACATTGCAGAGAGGGCATAGTGGAGGGAGGTGTTGTCTAGATCAGGGGGATCTAGGATGTAGGGGTGTAGATTGTAGCCACCATAGTTATGAGACTCTTTTATTGGACAAACCCCCATCATAATAGAAGCCACTAGCACAAGGTTATGGAGCGCATGATGGGGGTGCGTTTTGTGACTTGGCATGCTTACTTCATAGGATTTTGACTACCCAATTAGATAGGGCCATAGAGGTTAGGCTACATAATTCACCTTTGGGTCTATCTTATGTAGCTTGTTTTTTGAGTGCGTGGTGATTCTATGGCCACAACTACTTGTGGATGTCACCCTTCCTAAATGGTTGTGTATCATGATATCGGGTATCCTTGTGATCACGGAGGGGGTGAGGTGAGTCAGTTTTGGACTAAGTGGGTCCATCCATGGTTTCTCTCTATGCCACAAGTTATCCTAGAGTTCCCCTACATGTGGATGGAATTCAGAGGAAACATTGATATGCCCCTGCCCTCAAGTAAGGTGCTAGGATGCACCGGTATGTTTTGATTTGTATCTACATTTATTATTTCATGTTTTGATATTTTTTATATATATGGCGATTCTCATACATCGTTTGGTTTTTATTGTAGATATGGGGTTGAGCCAATGTGAGGTCCTCATTTTTTGAGATCATTCCTAGGGAGGTGACCATGGGAAGGGCCCAATTCAATTTTTCCATGTGCATCCCATTGAGGGAGAGCCCAAGGGACAATAGTGGCCATGGTAGCAGGGCCATTTGGACACAGGGGTAGGGTTCACACTTGTCTATAAGGAGTGGGAGGAATATCCCCATGATGCAAAGATCCACCAACTCCATGATTGGGTTGTGACAATAGAGGATCAAGACATGGATGTGCACTAGAGCATGGCGATGGTCTTGATGGGTATCCCATAGGTTGGTTGGCCAATGTTGGGGGAGGACATTGTGGACCTGGTGGTTATTCCACATTGTGAGTGCTGAATTTCTTTGAGGAAGGAAATAGTGATGAAAATGAAGGCGTTGTTAATTTAGGTCCTATATTGAGATGTAGGGAAGGAACCTACTATTGGTAGGAGAGGGGGGCATGGTGGCACCCCATATTTATTTTCCCCTTATTGTAGTTTTTGTAAAATTTTTACTATAAGATGGGAAGCATCCATTATGAGAATTCTTACCAATTTTTTTGCTTCGACCCCCTTTTATGGCTGATAGCCATAGATGTACATGAACTACATGATATTTGTGTGTGTGCGCGCTACATATGTCTCTCATGTGATGTGATTGTTTATGATGTGTTACACTTGATGTGATGGATTTATGACGTGTTTATGATGCTTATTTATGTTTCATGTTATATGTATTTTGATGGATTTTTATGATTAGTGTGATGCTTTCTAGTCTAGGATATGATTTGTTATGCAGTCAACAACGTGGTTCTAACTTCATGTATATATGAAAATATGATGTGGTCAAAAATTTGTAATGACAACTTGGCATGTAGGAACTTCTAATCTAACAATTATTGTGACCCTGAAAGACATGTTTTAATTGGGTGATGATACATAATTCGTGTGTGTGGAGAAGGATAAGATTAGGAGACAAAATGGCCCAAGTTGTTGAGGCTAGGTTCTAATTCCATTGAGAAGTTCCATTAGTGAAATCTAGGAAGTATAGTGGTAGGTGATCTATCTGCAAAGCAAAGGAAAGGTAGATATTAGAGAGATATTATTGAGGTTATCAAAACTTAAGAAGCACAAAAAATACTGTACAATAACAACTAAGGGAAAATAATGAATAGTATTAGTGATGAAATTTTTTAAGGTACAATCTATGGGGCTTTGAGATATATTTTTTCGGGCTCAATAAGGATGCACACCGCTTTAAGGAAGTAGTGTTTGAAAATTTACAACCCTTTCCATAATGTTTCAAACTTCCTAGGACCCAAGGCCTCATTAGAAACGTTGTAATGAATGGCTAAGTTCCCTTCACTAAAAGTATAATGGTTGATGTTGTGGTCAAATTTTGCTTTAGATCATTTCTTAGTGGATTCAATGTGTTGGAGAGAAGTGCGTCAATCTTCATCAATGTTTTCCAATTGAATGAACTAAGCTCAAAGTGAGAGATATCTAGGAGGAATTTGATAATGATGTACAAAGTGGGGATCTTGCATTCTATATGTAGAACTAGTTCTATCCCATGCACAAGGTGGAAGGGAGTAAACCTAGTGGAGATTTTAACCAAGGTATGATATGTCCATAGGGCCAAAAAAATGTCTGATTCCAACTCATTTTTTTGTTTGTTAACCATGTGTCGCAACATCATTTTTAGTACTTCGTTAAAAAAAAATTTTGACTTGACCATTAGATTGGGGATAGTATGGTGAATAAAATTCATAAGAGAATGAAAGGAGGGAATAGAGTTCTTAGAACACCTCATTCTAAAAAAAAAAAATCAATGGTTAGACACTAGCTCCTTTGGGACACCAAATTATATAATAACACGGTTAAAGAAAAAATGGGTAGTTATGTCAGTTATGTTATTAAATGTGGGCATGACCTAAAACCACTTGGTGAAGTAGTCAATGGTGACTATTTTGTATTTTTCATCATTTTGGTATGATGGATTGAAAATTTTAAAATCAATGGCCCATTTGTAGAAGCAAAATGTTGTAATAACATGATGTAACAAAGACGAAGGGGTTCATGCATTACGGGCATCGAGCTAACACTTTGTGCATCATTTGAATTCCTGAATGAAATATTGAAAAGGAGTGGCATAGAAATAACCGAAACAAATTATTTTATGGGAAGTTGATATCCTAGAGAGGTGTGTGCCACAAGCACTATTATGGCAGTCATTTAAGACTCGCTTAGCTTCTTCAAAAGTGAGCTATTGAGGTAAAATGATATCACTTCCATGTCATAGGAGTACATCTTCAACGAGGAGATAACTAGTTGCTTGATGGTGAATAAGTCACTAATCGTCTCGCAAGAGGTGAGGCCTAAAACTTTGGGTTCGTAAGTAGATGAGTATATCAACATACCAAGGATCATCAAATGAAATAATGAAAAGGCGTTCATCAAGGAACATATCATCAACTAGAAGATATTTGGTATTTGAGGGTAGCTCAATGGTGAATTCCAAAAGTATTAGGGCCTTCTTTCTTTTGGTTCAAGGTAAAATTATTGACCAATAACCATCCATTATGTGAATGTATGGTTTCATCATTCTACATGTGAGAAGGTATGAGATGGGTTTTGAATTTGCAACTACTTTCATAGTCTTGAGGATAATGTAGTGTCATAGTTTATGGATTGCATGCACTAACACAAGGGGATTTTTTTCTTTTCGTACATAATTAATGGTTCATCTCAATTTTTTTTTTACTCATGTAGTAGATGACATGATATCAGTTATCATTCCTTTCTTGGACTAATACCCCCATGATGGTGACCTCAAAGGTTGAGAGGTAAAGAGTATATTCCTTGTTATAATCAATTAGACATATCAATGGTTCTTTCGATAATGCATCCTTTAAATCATCAAAAGAGTATTGTGATTGTTCATCCCATTGGAAAGGGACATCATAACAAAGGATATGGAGAAACTCGTGAGTGCAAGTGGCATAGTCAGGGACAAAATGCCGCAAGAAGTTGGCTTTGTTGCAAAGACTCTACAATTGGTGTAGAGTTGTGGGTGGGGGTGGGGGGTCTTGCAAATGGGTTGGACATTGAGGGGGTCCACCATAATTCCTTGTTGAGAAATAATGAATCGAAGAAAGTGTCTAGAAAATACACATAACACACGCTTGGGATTCAAACGAAGATGATATTGATGACATCACTATAAAAATATGTGGAGATATTTGAGATGTCGAGGAAATGCTTGGAGTGAGAAGTGAGGTCATGCAAGTAGGCAAGGATAATATGAGCTAGATCATGAGAGATATAGTTCCTGGCTCATTGGAAGGTGGCACAAAATGTTTTTAGGACAAAGTGAATCAAACAATAAGTGAAGGTGCCCCAAGGGGTAGTAAAGGAGGTCTCATACTGATCTTGATAACATATTTGAATCTGGTTTTAGCCTAAGAATCCATCCATGAAGGATAGAGCTTCATGCTCAGAACACACATCAATGACTTGGTAAATGAATAGTGTGAGAAAATTGTCATTTGGACATGTTTGGTTCAAATCATGGAATCAATACAGATCTAAATGGTACCTTATTTATGCATGATATGGATGGGGTTAGAAACCCATGATATGTAAGTGGTAGGGTAATTGAACCCATATTTATGTAATTTGTCAATTTTAGCTTTGATAGTCGTAACATTAGATGGGTGCAGAGGACGCTTCTTCTGCTGAACAAAAGAAGCATTTAAAAAAGTGTTGATGTGGTTTTCTAATAAGGTAGGACTAAGACCAGGGATTTCTACATATGCAATGCAAATATGTTGTGCTATTTTTAGAAAAGGTCCTTGTAGACGAAAACCTCTTCATGTGAGTAGGTTTCCCCTAGTATTATCTCTTCGACAACACCAGGGTTAGGAGATATGTTGGTCATATTACCTTCTTCAAAGACATCTAGTGTTATATTGGGATTTTTGAGGCAATTGACATGGCTTGAGGGAGTGAAAGCCTTTATTTCTACTACACATATATCAATCACAGGTGGTGCAAAAGGGGGGAAGGATCCTTCTCGTAAAAACAAGGAATAATGATGCATGTCATCCCAAGTACACTCAATTGTAATCTTGACTTTGAGGATGTCTTCATGAGAGTGGAAGATATCCAAGAAATGTAGTGGCATCATTAATAAGTTGTGAAGTAGTGATTGGGGCATGTAAGTACTAGTGGATGTACAAGAATGTGATATCATGTTATATTCTGCAGGGCCAATGGAGGAGGAAATAATGTAGATAGGGTGAGTTCACACTATCCTAGTTGGTTGTACCTTCATATTGGATGAAGAAATATTGACATCTGAAATGAAGAGCAGAAGTTTGGTATCATTACCCCCACATAGGAAGAAATATAGTAGATGTGTTCATGATTATGTGTGTTGGTAGTACTAGATGGCAGAGGAATATTTTACCATGGTCCATGTGTGGGGCCATGTTAATCCTCCAATGATTGTGCTACTATGGTGGAAGCCATAGTAAGAGTTGGATCATCCCTCAAGGTGGTCGAGGTACTTGGGGTGTCGGGAGGAGCCTAAATTTGACGTGGATTGGGATGTTAATGAGAGGTAGATAGAAATTAAGCCATATGGTGTCGATGGTATGTGATGATTAGAGGAAAAAGATAATTAATATGGGTTTCCTCATTGCACAATGAACAAGGGTGTGCCATCCCCTCATTAACCAAGTTAGTGACATAATAAATGGTATATGGTGTACCATCAACATCTAGGGTTGGTGGAAGAAATGGTGTAACTATGGCCACATGACAGATGACGACTAAAACATCCCTAAATTAAGGGAGATTAGGAAAATGATGAGTATAATTCTTGTGTTGTTCACAAATGGCACAAAAGTGTTTAGTGTGCAAACTCTTATTATGTGGGGGAGTAACTCCATCAACTACTAGACTGGGAAGTAAAGGTGGTTCTTGAGGGGCATCAAGGATATCCTTAAACTCTTGAATAGAAGGACATATATTAGTAGGGTGACCATGTGTATTCCATAGGGTGTATGGGGAACTCGCCCTAGGAGAAAGTGGTGTTGAAGCATATACTTTTTTTTTCTCCCTACCTGAATTTGTCTTCCATCTGGTGTTCTTGTGATAAGTTGGTGTTTCCAAAGGAGTAGCATCCTCCTAATATAAGGAAATGGTGCAAACAAACATGATAACTGGCACAACCGAACTGGCAAGTAGTTCCAAATACCATACAGGCAGTACCAGAGCCATGTTTGGTAAGGTTAGTGTTGTTGTCACTTAATTTGAGTCAAAACTAGGCAGTGGGTATATGAATGGATTTTTATTGATTTAATATGGTAAAAACACCATATAATTATTGAGAGAAATATCTAAGTTAGTTGTGATTATTTTATTCCACTTAGATGATTCACTGAAAGAAATGGTTACTACACACACAACAGTTGATCCAAATATAGAAATGGTAAGCGGGTCTCTAGGGTATGTTCTTAAGAGAGTGGAATCCTTGAAGATATGGACCAACTTTGGTGAAGGAGGGAATTATTTATTTGTATCCCACAAATGGTAAGGCACTATCAAGTCTGGGAAAGACTCTTATATCATAGTATTTAAGGTGGTCGATGGTTACGATCTTTCCGTTGTGAGGAAAGATCATAATCTGGAAGACTGGTGATGGCACAACCTTCATGGTGTACATGTAACTTCATCCAAATAGGATTATAATCCAAGGGGGAATCAAATACTTTGATATCAATGAGAACTATTTTTCGAGCAAGCTCTACTAGCACATTTTCGAAGATGCCTACTAAATGTTAAGGGTGGCCACCATATGCGCTTAGGATAATGGATGCAGTTACAAGTTCAAGGTAACCTAATTTTTGCCATATACTCTTCAAAATAATGCATGTGGATGCACCTTCATCAATAATGCAACAATGTATGGTGATGTTGCATATGGTGACAAGAATCTAGAAAGTGACTAATGATGGGAGTCGTAGTTCTATGATTGTGTAGGTCAAATGTGATCAAATGGAAATTAGAAGGGTCAATAACGCCTAACACGAAGAGTAAGGCCTTCCATTATATTTGGAAATTTTGAAGCACTTAAAAGATTAGCATGGAAGCAGGTGGTTGAGAAAGGTCATCAATGATGGTGTAGCTATGTGCTGCCTTAGTATTATGGGATGCACACCTCAACAACCCTTTGGTCAATTTTAAAATTGATCGATGAGTGGATGTGGGATTGTTAAGGGGGAAGTAGAGGTAGATTGTATCATCTTCGCTAATGAGGACTTTGGCTTTATACAAGGACCATAATCTCAATGATGTGTTTATAGTAGGACATCTATCACATTCATGTAAATATTTTGATTGGGAGTGTCTTTTCCATTTCCTACTATAGGGTTGTTAAAGTGAGGAGGTCCTACATCTTAAAGGTTAGTAATGACCCACTGCTAAGTAAATGGTGGTTCTAGTACCGCATGTTGTTGTGTGGCTCAACCTAGGGAGTTGTGGGTTTCCATAGACTCTTTCATGTGTTTGAACTCAAAAATATGGGGACAATGATGGGTATAATGTCCATATTTCCCACATAAAGTGCAACGATGATTAGTTCATAGACAATTATTCTCGCCTTCTCTATATGAGTTTGTTGTTTGTTTGGTTAGTGTTTTGGTTTCTATTGGGATGATTTCTCCCACCCTGTGTGTTTTAATGTTGAGGGTTTCCCTCCTATGTCTAGTTTCCCTTTAATTTGTTCTTTCCTTTTTTATTCATGTTTTTCTTCTGGGAAGGGGTATTGGGCATATGTTCATTGTGAAAATGGTTGTTTATTTTTGGGAAAATAATCTTGGATGAAATTAACCCCAACATTTTGTTTGGGATTTGTAGGGTTAGGTTTTGGTTGACTAGGGAAATGGAAATAGGGTTTTCCTTGTATAATATTCTCATTGGAGAGTTGGGATGTTGAAACACCATCAACATTGCACATGGTGGGATAATTTTCCTCCTACTATGGAGGGGAGCTAGTTGTAGTAGGAGGATTATGATAATATCCTACCATCACGTTTGGGGGAGAAGGTGGTGTCTCACTCATATTAGGAAATGATGGAGGTGAAATATATGGATTTTTTTGGTAGGGAAGTTGATTCCCATATTGAGGGTTGTGTTTGATAGTGGACCTTATGAGTTCATTAGCAACATTAAATGCCCCCAAATTCTGTTTATTGAAATGTTAGGGTCGAGGGCATCCAGGATGACCATATAAATGTATATTTATTGGGTGTAAATCAACTCAATTTGTTGAGCCTTGGAAATTGATGCTTCCTCATCTTGAGGAATGGTAGTTGCAACATCCTTTGTTATAACTAGAAAGAGGGACTTTACAAAGAAGTCTATTATAAGTTCTATGGGGAATTCGATCTTCCATATACTATGTCATATGCACTACTCATGGATGTCATCTGTGATGTTAGTACATTGCATAGACCACATGACACGAATAACCACTCATGCAAATCCATGAATATTGGGCAGAGGTACTTGTTCTTAAGCATAATTGTGTTTAACACCAAGTAACTAATGCACATTCACTAAGTATCATCCTTCTTTGGCACAATTATGATGATGACCCACATGGTCAGGTACTTGGCTAAATAAAACCCTACTATATTAGTTTCTACAACCACTTATTCACCTCAGTTTATTCTAAAATGTACTACCTACACATCCCAATGTTTCGCTATGGGGAGTCCAACAATGGTTGGATCTCATGCTGCACTTCTCTCTTGGGTGGTAGCCATTTAGGCTCCTGTAACACTCCCTTATATGACTATAGAAGTTGTTCCATTTGTTTTATATGTTCCTTAGTGCACCCCCCTAGGGATGCCTTTTCTTTCATTAACTCTTCTACAAACTAATTTTCTATTAAGAATAGTAAAACCGTGCTTCTTGCTAGAACTGATCGATTTCTTAGCTTTGTCAGAACATACTAGTGAAACATTTTATTTTCCCTCGTGCAAGTTGATGATGAAGGATTTCCATCCTTTATGAGGAGATATTGATTATATATTTACATGAATATTTCATCCCACATGTACATGTAGGGAATAAAAAACACGGCTCCACATACATCAAGCATAACTACATCTAATTCTACTTCATCGATAAAATCAGCACTAGCGGAAAAATCATTTTTACATTTTTTGGTTACCTTTACCTTTGCCTCGTTGCTGACCCATCCCAATGGATATGGGCAGAGAATTGAAGAATACTTTCTTTCATCTTGCAAAGAGAAGAAACTAGGAGAGCACATTATTGACTGCCATGAACCTCTAGTCCAAGTTTATTGACAATATATGTTGCTATGAAATTCACATGTGATCCTGAGTCGAGTAGAGCATCATTTTTTTACTTTATGACCTTTATTTTATATGGAAGAGTTTGGTCATATCCTTCTCCTACTATTGTTGAAGGCTAATCAAAATAAACTCCTTTTTCATTGATGTGTATAAAATATTCTCATCCACATCTAAGCTATGTTACACCTAATTTCTCAAATTTGTGGCTATGATATATATCTTCTTCACATCCTTCTTATGGTTATTCAAGTTGAGCTTTGGATGAAATTTATAGCACTTCTCCTTTGTGTGATCGTTAATGACGCAGTGGTTTATAGGATCTTTGCACTAATGTAAAATGGTTTTTGTCTTATTATCCTTCCATCCTTTCCACTTATTCTTACCCTCCTTGGAAGCTTACTAATATCCCTTCTACTTTGAACCACTTGACTTCTCTTTCTTCTAGCCTATGTTTTCTAGCTATTGTTCCTATATGAAATCCTCATCCATCATTATAGGTTTGAACAACATCACTTGTTTTCTAAAATGGCTATATACACCCCTCAAATACTTGAGAAGTACTTATGGGTTCCTGGGAGAGATACTCAACATTATTTCCATCTTTCTGGATTCTATGGTGTAGTCTTATACAATTTTCTCCTACATATCCAATAGGCTAGAATTGGATTCTATGAGAGTTTTAAAATCATCCCACTTAGTTACTGGAGGTGTAATGTCCCCAGCTCCTAGCCAAGAAACGCCACTCAACTAATACATCTTAATCATAAATAAAAATTTAATTTTGGAAGCGCATGACTCAAATTAATCATAATTTTTCCCTATTCTTGGAAATTATAATTAAAATCAACGCAATATTGCATGACATGATTGCATTTCTTACCACAAATAAACCATAAGACATAAATTACATAGTAGAAATACATACACAGTAATGAAAATAAATAGAACTCAGAAAACTAGAATTTTAACATAAGAAAAATAGTAATTAATATTGGCACATAAATATATAGTTGTACACAAGAATTTGAGAACTTATCTGATAATGAAAATTCGACTAGTTATAGAGGGGCTAATATTCGCAAGTGGACTAATTTTCCATGTTTTTTTCAAAAAAGATTTGCCAATTCCTATTTTTTTATAAAAATGATTCACCCAAATTTTATAGTATATCATTATTTTACCTTAAAATTTTCCAAAATTTTACAAAAAATATATAAAATCATTATAAATTTGAATATTTTTGCAAAAGTTTCTGAAAACATTTTATACTTCACATCTTAGGGACTAGTAATATTAAGCTTTCTAAAACTTCAAATAAATTTGTATCCTTAAAATTTTCCTTGGACTTGGTGGTTCATAAGCTTAACCATCGGTCACCCCCAAACCAGGACAACAACTCCATAGGAAAAAATCATAAAACCAAAATGAAACCTTGGTCGAGGCACCAAACCCAACAACCTCACTCTCCAGCCACACGCTTACATCCCCCTGATTGGCACCAAAGTGGCACATATCGAGTCTCTCGACCATGCACACCTTCCAGGGAAACTTACAGTAAGCTAGGATGGTCTCATCCCACAACTGCAAGAGCTCTGCTGCTAGTCGGGTATCCAAGTACCAATATCCAAACCAAAATAGCCCCATAATTGGTACCAAAGCCCTACCAGGACTCATCGACTATCTTTGTATGGAGTTCCCCAGCTGAAACTCCAAGGCCACCCAACCATAAACAAGGCCAATAAACCCATGGAGCACCAAGGTCCCCGAGCTAGCATAGGGGTTGACATCATAAACATGATTCATCTCAGCGGTATGGTTAATTAAATAACCACACCTCAACCAATCTCAAAGTATATCCCAAGACTCAATGGCTAGTTCGTAACCAACTAAATGATTAACTAATTGAATAATAATCCCATAAAAATAAACTACACTTCTTTATGTATGCATGGCCGTAACTTGTCATGTGTCACTCTCTAGAACGCATGTGGGCCCCAGGGTGCAATTTTCACTAAAAAACACCCAAATTTTACAATTTCCCTAGAGTTGTGTCCCCCATAATCTTTTGTGGAGTGGGCTTCACAACCAACCTTATTTTATTAGTATCATAATATGCACATATTCACAATGTCGGGCATATTGGACCTGAAAGTATGACTAATAATAACTACATGGGCATGCAGGCCACATAATAAAACATTTGGCTCACGATCCTAAGAGTTGGGGGCATCGATCTCAACAACCTAATATAAAAGTGTTAGGACCCTATACTACTAGTGTAACCTCTTATTGTTATTAGTACAACCCACTTATTATATTGATGTACCCATGTAGTGCCCATATTGTTACTATTGTGCCCCATAGAAGCCCACTATTGTTATTATTATGCCCTTACATTATTATTGATATGTCGGCTCTGATCATGTTATGACCCCTTAGACTCCTATATATAGAAAGGAGGTCTTTTCATTTGTATCATCCAAGAATTGTTCATTTATGTAATGTAAAGGAGGTTTCCCCCTTGAAGAGGCTGAATTCTAAGGCTTTGATCTATCTTTTCTATCTTTTCTTGAGCTGGTTTCATAACATTTGGTATTAGAGCTTTGGATTCTAGGGTTTCGCTGCTCCAAACAGGTCATCATGGCATTTTCGCTATAACTTTTTTCTGTGACGTTTCAGAAGTTGCAAAAAAACCATTTGAGAAGAAATCGTGCTGACCCTCGGATCTGAATTTTAGAGATTTTCGCGCTATATTTGCGGAGATATGATCTGAGGAAGTTGGTCTTTTTGCAGACTCCTGAATTACATTCCTAATAGGTGACCTGGGGAAAATCATCATAACTTTCTCTCTGGGGATTGGATTGAAATTTTGTAAGAAGGTACAGAAAGAGGACAGACTGTAGTTTCTTGTATGCATTTTTTAGATCCAAAGGTCGAAACAGTGACTCGTGGCATGTCGTACAAGTTCTCTCTACTGAACTAGTCTATAATCAAGTCACTGTGGGAGATTTCACATAACTCTTCCTTGGAGAATCCAATTTGGGTCTGACTTGTGGAATTGGAAAGAGGACACATAGGGCTACTATAGGTCGCAATTTCAGAACTTAAAGATCTGAAAGTATAGAGTTACAGCCGTTTCAAGATTGAGCTCTTAAAATCAAGAAAAAGCAAGATGAGGAAGTTTGATGGCAAGGATCCGGTAAATTGGATACTTCAGATGGAGCAATATTTTGATATACATGGTGTACCATTGTTACAAAAGGTATGTATTGCATCTTCATATTTAGAACCAGATCAATTTTTATGGTATGAAGGGCTTTGTTCTCGTAAATAACTTGTTACGTGGTCGATTTTCACGGAGGAAATGATAGCACATTATGAGGACACAAAGAGAAACACCTTCTTTAGAGCAACACCACAACAATTGGAAAGAGTAAAAGGGATTTGCGACATAGTGGAAAGCAAAATTATGGATACAAGGAAGCATACCCCTCACAACTATAAAGATGGAAGTGTTGTTTCTCCTAGCCTTCCACAACCTACAAGGGTTACACCACAACAATTGGAAGAAAAAAGAGAAAAAGGGCTTTGTTACAATTGTGATAGCATATGCACTAAAGGTCATAAGTGTGTTGAGAAGAAATTATTTTACATAGAATATGAAGAGAAGGAAGAAAAATATCAATAAACATCAAAAGAAGAAGATATACGCCAGGACCCCACCCCAGAGAAAGAAGAAATGAATCATACCATATCTTGTAAAGCATTGGCAAGAATTACCACTCCTAAAACTATCATGATAGAAGGACATATCAAGAAGAAAAAGGTGCAAGAAGTGAAAGATCACATCGAGAAATAAGAAATGAATCCAACCATATCTTGTAATTCATTGGTCGAAATTACCACTCCTCAAACTATCAAGATAGAAGGACATATCAAGAAGAAAAATGTTCAAGAAGTGAAAGATCACATCGAGCATCAAGAAATCAATCCAACCATATCTTGTAAAGGATTGGAAGAAATTACCACTCCTCAAACTCTAGAGATAGAAGGACATATCAAGAAGAAAAAGGTTCAAGCAGTGAAATATCACATCGAGCATCAACAACAAGTTCTCCAAATTTTAAAGGATAATGCCACTTCGGTGCAAAATCAAACGAAACAACAGGTAGATCAACATCGTAGTGAAAAATGTTTTGATGTAGGTGATTGGGTATTTTTACTGCTACATATCAAGCAAGTTATTTATGAGAAGGAAATGTTGGCAATACTACATGCACTTAAAAAATGGCGACCTTATCGAATGGGAAGACTCTTCAAGGATGAGGATGTGGAAGCATTGTTTTGTACTATTTCTATTATCCAACCACATTGGATAAACGAAGCAAGGGATGAATGGAAGAAGGACGAAGAAGTATGGCCACTTATTCAAAAGTTGCAAAAGATCCCAATTCAAACAATATTAACAGAAATTGAAGTGGAAGGAAAAATCATATTGGAACCTGGAGCAGTCATAGAAACAAGAACCCAAAAGCTACGAAATCGATTAATTTCAAAGTATCTCATCAAGTGGAAGAACTTACCCGCTGAAGATTCCACATGGGAGGATAATAATTTTATACAGAAGCATCAAGAACTACTCAAGCATTGAGGACAACGCTTTTTGAAGGGGAGGGGCATGTTAGGCCCCTATACTACTAGTGTAACCTCTTATTGTTATTAGTACAACCCACTTATTATATTGATGTACCCATGTAGTGCCCATATTGTTACTATTGTGCCCCATAGAAGCCCACTATTGTTATTATTATGCCCTTACATTATTATTGATATGTCGGCTTTGATTATGTTATGACCCCTTAGACTCCTATATATAGAAAGGAGGTATTTTCATTTGTATCATGCAAGAATTGTTCATTTATGTAATGTAAAGGAGGTTTCCCCCTCGAAGAGGTTGAATTCTAAGGCGTTGATCTATCTTTTCTATCTTCTCTTGAGTTGGTTTCATAACAAAAAGTACATATATTTACATCATCAAAACAAGTGGGGGTATTACATTCCTCCCCCCTTATTTTATACGTTGTCCTTAGTGCATCATATATATCTATACATACATACATTATTATATGAAAATTCCACCAAATGGAGGTAGTCCTCCCACTTGGATGGTTTATCCATCACTTACATATGTAACATATATTCAATTATTTGATTTACCCACACTTTCTTTCCATATGAATTGAGATGATACGTTGTAATGAATTTTGAATTGTTACCTTGTCCTTTAAATAAAGTGATCCAAAAAATAGATGTGAGTTTTGGATCTCTATCTGAAATTATTTCCTTAGGCAACCTATGAATCTTGGAAATTTCCCGCATACAAATATTTGTAATATTCACTACTTTATGCACTGATTTTACTAGAATAAAATGAGTAGACTTTGTAATCTTGTCCACTACCAACATTATAGAATCATGTCCTTTTGTATTTCTAGGAAACTTGGTAATAAAATCAATTGATACCACCTCCCACTTCCACTTAGGAACATAAATTGGATGAAGCAAACCAGTTGGGTGTTTATGCTCGACTTTCACCCACTGGCATTCCATACATGCGACTATATAATTAGCCAATCCCATTTTTAATCATGGCCAATAATATTGCTTCTTGATTGTTGTGAAATTTTTCTGGGACTTGGGGTGAGAAACATACAACACCTTATGCATTTCCTGTAAGATTATTTCTTTCACTGTTAGCACATCTAGGACATAAATTCTGCCTTTATTTAAAAGAATATCTTCCAGATTTGTTTCATAATCCTAGTATCTCTATTGTGTTGTACCTTTTTGCAAATTATTCTTAATCTACATATATTGTTGGTACAACTTTCCATCCTGTACAATCCTGCCCATCAGATATATTTCGTAGTTGTTAATTGTTGCATCATGCATAATGTGCACTCTCTAGCTGAGTGAATCAACCTGTTGATGGTGCTTGAACTGCCAACATTAAGGGGATCTCTCAATATGAAGTCCCAATTAGACATCACACTGTTTGGTATAGAAGTCCCATCTAGAATATGACCTAGTTTCTAATGCAGTGGGTGACAATGATATGTCTTGACTACAATTACTCATAAAGAGATGTATAGTGACTTTGGTGAGAACAAGTGTGTGACCATGTGGAGAGTCAAGATGCAATGCATGGAGTTTCTGCCACATGGAAGGGAAAATAAGTTAGCCCCTTAAAAGCATGTAATAGTACACATATTGAAAGGAACTGTTGTGACCACCAACAACCCCCCTCCTTCTTTAGTATTAGCAATAACACTAAAGAAGTGGGGACCCTTAGTAAAAAATCCAAATTTTTTTATAATTTTTTTTGTATTATACTCCTCAAAAATACATCGCACGGAGAAGAGTGAAACATTTCTTTATGAGCACAATAAGAAACTGCAAAGAAGCGGCGCGATATTCATCGCATCGCATACATTAAGAAGCGCCCATAAATGAAAATCTTAAGAAATCTCCGATGGCCGATATGCGACATCGCATATCGCAATGTCGCATAAACAACACACAAATAACTTAACAAATTGCAGCGATGCTGCGATCTGCGATCTTGCGATCTGCGATTTGCTACGATCTGCGATTTGCTGCGATCTGCGATCTGCGCGATTCTGCGCCAAACTGATCAGGAAACTCTGCGATGACACATCTTGATAATGCGATAAATGCGATGATGTGATACGAGTCGCAGAAATCACCCATCGCAAATTCTCCTCGGCTCAACATTCAAGAAAAGTTGTCCCTAAACCAAAAATTGGGCGCACGCCTTAAAGAAGATTAATGAATGTACGCCAAAGTATTCATGAAGGACAGTTTTGTGTTTTTTCGAAGAGTCAGTTCACTGTGGGTGTCATGATTTTATACATTCGTAGAGCTTAAAGCTTTCATGTCAAAATTTATTATCGTTACTCTTTTCCTTTGCGTGAACTGTAGGAATAAAAAACAGGGAACGACATGAAGCAATGTGAAGGAAACATCTAAGGAAAAAGGGAAAGCGTCAATGCTCGGATAACAGAGAAGAGATGCCCTCATAAACGGATACCGCATGCAACAGAAACGCAGATTTCAGAGTATTACTGAACAGATGCCAATATCAATAGGTGATTCGACACTCAAGGTCAAAAGCTCACAAAAGCAACATGTTTACAAAATTTTGAAGCTTATGCCTGGTAAAGGAAAAAGCGCTAAAGGTGGAAAACGCACCAGAAAGGCCCGGATCAAAGAACGAAGGTGGTTTTTGATGCCCGATTAGCGCCTAGCGCTAATCGCGCATCGCTAAGAAAATTGTTTAGAAAGCAAAGTCCCTAACTCGCTTAGTCATCCATGAGTCCGGAAACCGAGATATCAAAAAAAGAGGCAATTTAAGAGGAATTTGGGTTGTTACCAAGTATACACGTAGTAAATTCGCACAGCCAGAAGATGATTCCCAGAAATATCTTCTAGTTTACTAAAAAGTGGTGCCAGCGCTTGCCGTTTCTATTTTCATAACCCAAGCAAAAGCAGAAGACGACCAACCGACTCTTCCCAGACAAATGTTACATGCTCGCAACACTAAGGAGCAAATACAGAAATAGTTAGGAATTAGATTCAATTTTTAGAAATAAGTTTGCTTAGATAAAGGGCGGTCATTTAAACCGTATCCGAAATTTGTGTAATTAAGTTATTTAGTTAGCAGTATTTAAACCCTTCTCAGGCATTTAGAGAAGGGTCCAGAAATTTGTCAAAAACTTGTCCTCAAAACATGCACTTTTGCACCCTCAGAGGAGGTTTTGATGAATGAATGGATCAAGGTTTATTAATGTTTGCATTTGATATCTGCCACTGATGTTGCACTTCTGTACTCTTGGTAGATATTAGAACAAGTGGAGATAAACCATTGTTGCTTGAAGCTTATGAGTAGGACCAGTCATAAATGGTACTTTTATCTCTTGGCCATTTCTGCTTATATTCTTAAAGTGATATACAGTTTTTTAGTTGTTTATATGTTATTGCATGAATGTTTGAGTTACCATTTGGCACTTTTGTACGATGGAGTCATTTATTTATGTTTGATATATGAATAACTTATTATGCAATATGTTGTTCACAACTGTTTTGCCTAACTTTTTATGCAAAGTAGTTCATCTTAATTGATTTCCATTCTTATGATAGCTGAATGATCTTTATTACCATTTATTATTTGAAATCTCTTTAGATCGCATAATAGAAGAAATACATCCCAGGTTAGCATAGATTAGATGTGCTGTTTTCATTAGATTATAATAGCATAGAATTAGATTAAAGTAGCTTAGATTAGAACCCTTAGATCTGCATCATCCAACTCTGCACACACGCACACCCTTAGATTGGGAAACTGGTCCCATTATCCCCAGTCGGACCCGCTATACCAAACGGATAAGGAGTTGCCAAACAAGGTTCAGACCGGGTGGGTATCCCCCTTGTTGTCGACCAGATTTTCGGGGCCTCAACAGGAACACACAAGCATAATGACATCACAAGATAATATGTGAAATAGTTCACAAGTTAACAATGATGAATTAATACAATAGCACACATTCAATAGGATTCATACCAATGCAAACGAAATCGTTCATAAGAATAGGTATAAATTAAATAACATACATTTCAAACATAAAAAGAATATTCCTACTACATTTACGACATATGCATGAAAATGTGTCAGACCTGAGCTTCTATTAATTGAAAGTTCCAATCATACATACACCATTGACAAACCACTAGCCCCAATAGTGGAATGTGAAGTCAATATCACCTGCTCCTCCAAAGAAACATACTTCCTCTACACTACGGAGAAGCCAAGGCTCTCACAAAACTCTCAAGCTCCCGACTCTAAGCCTAAGCCTAGCAGAACTATTAGCTACCAAAAATCCATTTCCATGAGTTATGAGGTTTTATTTATAACAAGAGGGGGTGACTCTTCAACTCCCATTGGTGAATTTTGGAATACCCTCGCGACTCTTCAACTTCTTTACAAAATAACTCATTACATTACATCATGACTCTTCACATTCCAATTTTTACACTTGATATTCCACGTACAAAATTATTACAAATAATATTACAATTTACACTCATACCAATATAAGTCAAAATAGGGTAGAGCCAACTAGACAATCTAACAAGAAAAAACACTATCATGCTTGAGTTTGGGAGAACTCAAGCTCAACAACTTCCACTTGATGTTTCTCATTCACATATCGATGCCATGCTTGGTATTGTGCGATGACATCCCAAAACTATGTGATGGTGTCTGGCTGGAAGCTGACTCTAGCTTCCATGGCATCTGGGTACAATGATTTGGTACCAGTTTCTACTTCCTTCTGAAGCAAGAGAAACATTGTTCATATTTGGACAGGGCCACCAATGTATTTTCGCATGTTCTGTCTATTCAACTCCAAGTCCTCCTTGGGGGAAATCTATCCCAGCTGCTCCAAGTATTCCTCTATCTCCTTTCTAACCTGGTTCCCCAGCTGAAACACCATGGCCACCCAACCATAAACAAGGCCAGCAAACCCATGGAGCACTAGGGTCCCCGAGATAGCATAGGGGTTGACAACATAAACATGATTCATCCCAACGGTATGGTTAATTGAATAACCACACCTCATCCAGTTTCAAAGTCCACCCCAGGACTTAATGGCTAATTCATAACCAACTAAATGATTAATTGATTGAATAATAATCCCATCAAAACCAACTACACATATTTATGTATGTATGGCCCTAACTTGTCATGTGGCACTCTCTAGAACCCATGTGGGCCCTAGGGCACACTTTTCACTAAAAAACTCCCAAATGTTGCCTTTTCCCTAGAGTTGTGTCCCCCATACTCTTTTGTGGAGTGGGCTCCACAACCAAACTTATTTTGTTAATATTGTAATATGTACAGATTCACGATGTCGGGCAAAATGGCCCCAAAATCACGACTAACAATAACTACAAGGGCATGCAGGCCACATAATAAAAAATTTGGCTCGCAATCCTAAGAGTCAGGGGCATCCATCTCAACAATCTAATATAAAAGTACATATATTTACATCGTCAAAACAAGTGGGGGTATTAAATTCCTCCACCACTCCCCCAACACACCCCCCCCCCCCCCCCCCCATTTTATGCATTTTCCTTAGTGCATCATATATATACAATATGTTAGTAAAAAAGGTGAGGGTATTCTGCCCTCATGACTTCTTGCTTCCAAGTCACATCCTCGAGACTGAGTATGGTCCATTGTACATTTACCATGCATATGGCTCAATTTTAGAGTACCTTGACTTCGTTTTCCAAGATCCACACCAGTTGAACTTGGAAGTATCCCTTGGGTTCCACCTGAATAATTTTCCAATCAATAACATGATTAGTGTCGGGAACATATTTCTTAAGAAATGAAACATGAAATACATATTGAATATTCAGAGATGCATTAAATGAAATTCTATATGCAACGGGGTTGATCATCTCTAGGATCTCAAACAACCCACAATATCTAGTTGCAAACTTGGCATAATTAACCAATTTTAACGAGCTCTTCTTCGCTTTTACTTTCAAAAATATGTGTTCCCCGAATTTGAATTCCCTATTTGTTATGTTCTTGTCTACATATATTTTGTTCCTATCCTAGGAAGATTTTAGATTCTATTTTATTTTAACCATCTTCTCCTCCATGTCCTTGAGCAATTTAGGACCCACCATAATTCTATCCACTGGGTTACTCCAACTCATAGGAGTATTACATTTTCTATCATACAAAGCCTCAAATGGGCTCATTTTTAATGATGCTTAGTACCCATTATTATATGAAAATTCCACCAAATGGAGGTAGTCCTCCCACTTGGATGGTTTATCCATCACATACATTTGTAACATATCTTCAATTATTTGATTTACCCATACTTTCTGGTAATGTGACTTGGGATGATATGTTCTAATGTTCTTTTTTTGTAAACTTGATAGTACTTTCTCTATTGCTATTATCCAACCACTAACATGTTTTTCACAGTAATAACAGTGGCCTCAACCTGCCCGTAGGAAACCAGGTTGGCCACTTGTCAGCGTTAAAATATGTCCAAAATTTAAATAAGTCTTTTTCCACCATCCACGCAACATTTTCTATTCTATCTATAATAAATAACAACTTAGTAAAGCAAAGGCTAATCGACATATAACAAAATTATGTCTAGAGACCTGTTTTACTCATTCGAAGACTCCACCAGGGCTAGGGCTTTTGCACTGGACCGCGGCATCTCACTTCTCCTCATGTCCTGTAGACTTTCCTCTATCCTGCTCAGAGCTAAGTTGTTTTGGTAGACTTGAATCTAGACTGCTGTTATCTCCCTCTAGAGATCCTTCCTGTCGGGCTCCTTTGTTTTGGCTTCCTCCTGTACTTCTTGTTCCTTTTTTAATTCCTATTCCTTATTTAGTGCCATAGCTCAGGCTATTATGTTCGTTATAATTATTGCTAGATTGTTTGCCTGAATAGAGTATGTGAGCCGTGTGTGTTCCTCAGATCTTGCACCATGGCTTCCCACTCTTCTGTCTCGATGTCCTGGTTGGTGATGTTGTCATTGATTTCCCTCTCCCACCTGGCTATTTGTGCTCTTATCTTTGGTGGGTTGCCAGCCATGTAAGCACTGATGAGAGTCTGCATATGCTCCTTACTAGACTTCTTGCCTCTTTTTCTTTGGCCTCTGCTGGAGGTTTCATTCCCCCTGGTGGTCCGTTTCCCACCTTCTCAGTTCCTCTGCTACCTCGTTTAGCCACCTCTTTTCCTTCTCTCGCCATGATTTCTTTGTCTCAGCTGCATATTTCTTCGCCCGAATCATTCTCCAATGTAGGGTTTCTCTCTACATCGCACTGCGTGATTCAGACCTCCAAACTGTGCTACACTCTAGATATTATAATACCTAACATAGTAACACAAGAAAAGACATCAGTCTGAATACAAACACACCAAACTATTGTATTTTTAGTTGCTTTAGACTTGGCCTCTTGTACCAGTCCTGGCAACTTGGGTTTTCCCTCCTTCTCCCTCAGGTTCCCCCCTGACAACCCTTGACATAACAGGCTTCGACCTTTCAAATCTTTTCCTCTCTGATTCATCCCTCCCCGACAACCCGAAACTTGTGGGTCAACCTTTACGGTCCTACTGGAGTCCCTAATTTGGGATCCCTTATCCCAGTTCTGGAGTTCAAATGGGTTTCCCTTCCCAACCTCTCTCCTCTTAGGTATCCTCGCTTAAAATGTGTCACAGGTTAACCCCTGGGTATCACTCCGGAAATTCTAGGATATCCAGGTTTGTTTCGACTCAAGACAAGTTAGCCATAGCCTTGATTTATTGGCCCCCAAAATACCCTTTGCTCTATCTCTGCTACCTGAATTTTCCCTTTCGTGCCTCAGGTACCACCTAGCTAGGGCTTTAATCCTCCTACATTCTCCCTTAATGGAATCTCCATTGTCTCCCCAAACTCCCTTATTCCATCTCTGCTTGTCTTTCAAGGGAGACCCTTTAATTTTACCATAACTCCTTGCTTCATTAACATTCCAGACTAGGTTAGGGTCCCAGGAACCCTTGGTCACGATTCATTCTGATTCATGGCTTTCTCAAGCCCCCTCCCCAAATTCCTCTGAATTAAACATTACTTCAATTCTATTAGTTAAGGCTTTTAAGGTGACATACCATTGATTTTTGTTGACCATCCTGCATCCACCACCTTTATTTTCTCATTCCTTCTCCTTCATTCTTTGTATGCAGCCATCTCCTCTCTCAACTACCTCTTTTTTTTTTATCCTTTTGTCCTAGCTTTCTTCCATCCAACCTCCCACATGCCCTCTCCTTCCTCTCACCGCCCATTCATTCATTCCTTTTCCTTGGAATGATGAACCTCTGACGCTTCCATCTTTGTCTTTCATTAATTCCCTCATGCCTCTGGCTACTTCTGCCATAGGTACCTCCCTGCTCTCATTCCACTTGCGAACTCTACTTTTCCTGCCCTCCTACTTGCTCCCAAGCCTTCCTCATTCCCTTCCATTCTCAGCCACACCTTTCCTCGCTCTGTGCCTTCCTCTTCCTTGCCCTATCCTTCTTGTTGCCCTTCCTGGTGTCTCGTACTCCCACATCCTGATGTCCCCTTTGTCCTTGGGCCCAAATGTATGGTTTCTGGCGCCTCCACCTCCCATCCCCTTTGGCCCACCTCTAATTCCCTATCGCACCCCAATCGGGGATTTTCTTATTTCTCCTTGTTTTTTCCTAGGATCTCCTCTAGCTTCCTCATCCCCTCCATTTTTATTAACTCTTCTTCTCTTATATCCACATTTCTACCTACCTTTCTGCATACCCAATTAGCAATATTGTCTACTGCCACATTGCCCATCTTGCGGACATGTGTTGGGATAATGTACCTAATCTGTCAAATTATCTTGCTAATCTCTTGGGAAAGCCTTGCCATCCTCCAGCTTTGGATGATTTTTTCCCAAGGAGTCCCTTGCTGTAGTTTTTCATCATGTCTATTACCATTTTTGAGTCGCCTTCCACGTCTAGCCTCTGGAACCTCTCCCTTACTACAATTTCCAGTCCCCGTTTCAATGCATGGAGCTTTGCTTCATTGTTTCTCACAGTGTCGCAGTCCATGGAAAATATTGGGATCGTATTACCTTTGTCATCTCTAAATACTCCTCCCATCCTCGTCACCCAAGGGTTTCCTTTCACAGCTCCATCGAAGTTAAGTTTGATAAATTATTTCTGAGGCCATTTGGAACAGTTCACAATCTCGCCATTGGGAGAATGGTGTTTCCATGAGGAGGTGTTTAGCATACTGGCCTTCAATTTTAGACCCATCATTGTTTCTCATATGTTTCGTAGTATCCTTTTCCATATTTCTTCTTCTGTTCTCTTTTGCATATTTGAAGATCTGATTATTTCTTTCCTTCCATATTTCCCATAGAAAGAAACCTAAAGATAGTCTCCAGGCTCGATTCAAGATGGGGTTTTGGTAAGGCTTTTTCCGCCAATTATCCATTGTTGCTTTCATACTAGTTTGATTCCTATCATTTACTCTGAAGAGTTGATCATGGTTTCTCCACAAGTTTTCACTGTATCTATAGGCATTGGTCATATGTTCCATTTTTTTTACTTGTTCATTACATATGTTGCAGATCGAGGGTCCCTGCAGGCCTTTTTTTCGTAGTTGGTCCCAAGTAAGTGCTCGCCCATGTTGAAGGATCCACATGAAAAAGGCGCTTTTCGACCATGACTTTTCTTGCCATATTCTGTCCCATATCTGAGTCCCCTGTTTCCCATGGTGTGTTGCTTGCAGTTGATAGACCTCTTTAATTGTGAACATCCCTTTAATCTTATGCCCCCATCTTAGAATGTCTGACCCCTCAGTTTTTGCAATTTTCCGGGTTGCCATCTCTTTCTCATATTCCTTCCATTGGGGTGTTTCTGGGGCATCTAGCCAATCCTGTTTATGTTTCCATTTTCTCCAGTACTCTCCAGGTTCCATGATCCAGAAATTTGTAACTGTATGTTCTTCTGCGTTATTAGTATATTGACGTACTATTTCTAGCTCTGGTTCGTTGTCTAGTTTTTCTCTCTATTTCCATGCTTCTTCCCAAAATTTTGCTTTGTCTCCTCCCTTTATTTCCTAGAAACTATGGGTTCTGATCAGATTTCTATTATATGAGGCTAAGTTCCAGATGGCTGATCTCTTCTTATTGTCCTGGACTCTCATCTTTCCTTCAATTGAGCTCGGCATGCCATACTTCCTCTCCCATATTTCCCTCCATAGGTCTACTCCTCCCTGGATCCATCTCCACCAGAGCTTTGCCCCCATGACCTGATTGAGAATGTATAGGTCTCTGAGTCCCAACCCCCCATATTTTAGAGGTTTTCTGAGCTAGTTCCATGATAGTAGAGCCCATTTTTTTTTTTTTGGGCCCTTGCCACAAGAACTTTTTGAAGATTTCTATCATCTTTTGGCAAACTGTTTTAGGCGCCGCTTGACTGGTTAATTGGTAAATCGAGATCGATTGTAGCACTAATCTTAGTAGTATTACCCGAATCAACATATTCAATGATTTGAATGTCCAATCCTGCATTCTCGCTTAGATTTTTGCCATCATGGGTTTCTAGTTTGCCACTCGAGTTTGTTGATCACTTAGCTGCATTCCTAGGTATTTCGAAGGGAGATTACCAATTCGAAATCCCATTATTCTTGCTAAGAAAGATTGTGACGGGGCTATTGTATTGAAGAAAAATATATTAGAATTTTCCTTATTTATCTTCGTCCTTGAAGCACTTGTGAAATCAGTTAGAATCTCCATTAACCCTTATGCATCTTTGAGAGATGCTTGCCCATACATCATTATGTCATCTACGAATTGTTGATGAGTTAATGGTAAATCATTCCCCCACAATATAATACTTGTGTATTGCTCTCTTTGAAATTTCTCTTTTATATACCTTCTAAGTCCTTTCGCGACCAGTATGAACAAAAACGGGGATATCGGATCGCCTTGCCTGAGCCCTTGGGTTGAATTGAACGCCTCTGTGGGCGATCCATTAAGTAAAATTGACAGGACTGGAGTTGATATCATTGACATTATCCAGCTTATCCATCTTTCATCAAAGTCGAATGCCTTTAATATTCCCTGTAGGTACTTCCAGTTCAGATGATCATAGGCTTTTGATAAGTCTAGTTTTACCAACATGCCTTTGGTTTTTTTGTCTTTAGTGGATGTATTGCCTCTTGCGACATCACTATACCATCGACTATTTGTCTTCCTTTAATGAACCTTGTCTGTTATTGAGATATTAGACCAGGTAAGATAGGTTTTAGGCAGTTTACCATAATGGTAGCCATGATTTTGTAGATTACATTACAAAGCGCTATTGTTCTAAAACCTCGTGGTTCTTCTGAATTATCTATTTTTGGAATAAGGACCAAAAAAGTGGAGTTCAGGGCTGGATTAATTCTTTTGGTGCATCAGGAATCCTCGACGACTTTCACAATATCTTCCCCCATGAATGGCCATGTCACTTGATATAATTTTGTTGTATATCCATTTGGGCCTGGTGCTTTATGTTTTACCATGCTTTTGATGACTTCTTCTACCTCTACTTTCAATATTTCCCTTAGCAGTGCCATGTTCTGATCCCTGCTCACCAGATTGGGAATGTGCTATGTGATTTTGTTTATCTTCTCCTCTCTATTTAGGTTGGGTTCTATCAGTAGCCTTTGAAAGTATTGAACTAATAGGTTCTCCATGTCTTCGTTTTGAGTAAGTCGGTTGCCTTGTTGATTGACTAGGGAGAATATCCTATTCTATTGCTTATGTTGGATCATAGCTTTATGAAAAAGCCTTGTATTTCTTTCCCCTTCCTTTAACCATTGGATTCTTACTTTCTGTTTCCATAATATTTCTTCTTGTTGTCTCCTTTCCTCCAATTTATTTATTAGCTGCCCTTCCTCCTCCACTGGCAACTCATTTATGCCCTCATTGATGATTTTCTATTGTACTTTCCTCATTTTGGCTTGGATCAATTCCTGTTCCAGTTGAATGTTGCTGAACTCATCCTTGTTCCATTTTTTTATTTTTCCTTTTAGTTCTTTAAGTCTGAGTTGGAAGGTATGCATCAAATTTCTCCCTTCTATCTCACTCCCATTCCACCACTCCTTTAGTTTTTCAATGAAGGTTGGTTCTCTTAGCCAAAAGGCTTCAAACCTAAAGGGTTTGTTTAGATTTCCTTGTTTCATTTCCACTTCTAGTTTAATAGGCCAGTGATCTGACCCTAGGCATGGTAGAATTGAAGCCTCATAGTAAACATCTTTACTAATGAGATTTTCTGTGGCCAAGAATCTGTCTATACGAGAAGCTATTTTCCTGTTCCCTCCCCTTCTATTATTCCACGTATATTTTCCATTAATTGTTTGGATATCCACCAGGTGAAGTTCTTCTTGTATATCCCTGAATTTCTCCATTTTTGGCTCTTCCCTTCAGGTCTGCCTTTTTGAATCTCCTCCAATGTTGTTATCAAGTTGAAATCGTCTACTACTAACCAAAGATTTTCCCATGGGGGCTTCACTGAATGAACCTATGACATAGCGCGTATGTTCGTGGCATACTAAAAAATACCCTTAATTTGACTACATATTGGAAAATACCTCTAAAAATCACATTATCTAACCCCCTACCAATATGAACCCAATACACCTTCCCAATTAAAAAACCCCTACTTTCACTAGATATTGTAGGTATCCATTTTTTCGTTAACATTTTTTATACCCCTTTATATTTTTTCATTAACTTTGAGCTCCATTTTTTGTACCTCCCAATATAAAAACCCTTTACCCCCTATTATATGCTCAATATATTATGTCATTTTTTCCTCAATATATATCCCCCAATATGAACGCACATGGTATGATATTTCTCTTCTAGTGCAGCCCCCATGGCTTTTCCTCATGTAGTTGGCTTAATGTCTTTATCCTCTGGAGGAAATTTTCCTTTTTAACTGGGATGTGAGGGCCGTAGACTGTAGAGATTAAGAACCATTCTTTATTTCTTATCAGGCAGAACTGCCCAGTGAGGATTTGCTTCATGCCTATCCAGTAGTCAACTGTTACCTCTACTGGGTTCCACAGGATTGCAAGCCCGCCTGCACTTCCTCATGCATCTATAGACATACCTTCATACCTTAGTTTCATCTTACTTAGGATTTCATCCAGTTTATCTCCTGTAATCTTTGTTTCTTGTAACAACATTAATTGGGGTTTCTCTTTTCTTAGTCTCTCTGCTAAGTATCTATGTTTTCCTTGGTTGTTTAGGCCTCTTATGTTCTAGGATGTTACTATCATTGGGACACTTTGTTTATTTGTTGGTATACCATTGATAGCAGTACCACCCTGCCTGTGTTCACCAAAATTTCTCCCATGATCTGTATATATTCCTGTAAGTTTCTTTGGCCCCTTTTCTTCCCTCCTTCTATTTTGTTTGAATACTCATGGGGGTTTTCATGATACATCCCCAGTTGCTCTGTAATCTCAACCTGTCCCTGGCCCTACTTGGCTTTATACTATTGGAAAGTCTCTCTGTACAATCTTTTTTGTCTTCGGGAAAATATTTCATCTGAATGTCTCCATTCATTCAGCAACTTCTTCAAAACTTCTTCTTCCATGCTAAGCTCCTCTCCCTTGCTTGGGTCTATTTCCATTGTAGTGGTTTCCATCCCCTCCCTTTCTTCCTTATCCTCTTTATCTACCAAATATCTTTGAGCTTTCCTCTTGGGTGTTGGTTTGCCTTGACTCGTACTGCTCTCCTTTCCTTTATCTTGATAATCCATAAGTTGGATCTCACTTTCTTCATCTTGTTCTACTTGTAATGCTTCAAAGCTATTTGTACCGCTCGACTGAGTTTGGTATTCTTTTTTCCTTGCGTCATGGGTTTCCTTTGGTTGCCTCCTCTTGTTTTTCACTTCTTGGAATCCTTCCTTCTCTTCTTGAGGTTTCCTCTATTGCTTGAGCATATTCTCTCCCTCCTCCATGTTCAATGGGCAGTCCTTAAATAGGTGGCCATATTCATGGCACCTTCGGCATCTAAACAGGATGTGCTCATAGTCTAAGGTTTGTTTCCAAACCTCTTCATGGTTTCTAACTCCACTAAGTCAAGTATGGGTTCAACTATGTTCATGTACACACAAATTCTCGCATAAGATGTGTATTTGCCTCTTTTTGTCGTTTCTGCTATTTCGAAAAATTTACCTATCATATTTCCTATACCCTCTAGTATTTTTGGGTCCCAGAAGTCCATTGGGAGGCCAAATAATCTTACTCATACTGGGGCTGCCAGAAATTTTTCCTTGTCTGGGTCATAACATTCTTCCCAATATCTCATAAACAGACCAACATTATAATGTAAGTAAGGACAGTTTTCAAATATTCTTTCTTTATCTTGTAGGTTTGATAATATTACTGTGAAGAAGACTCTAGCTCCCAGCTTGAACTTGATGTGGCCTTTGGGTTGCCATTTTTGCTGTATCCACATGGTAAGGTATTTCTCTGTCGGCCATACTCCTATGAACTTGCAGATCAACGTGTGGTCCTTCATGCAACTTTTTTATCTCTACATTTTATTCATCGAAATGATGAATCACAGTTTCTCTGCTGCACATGCAGACATTTTCCTTTGATACCTGTATGCCATCGCATCCCGAGGATAGGTCCTGTCATTTTATTTGTCTATTGCATTTGCTTCTAGTTGCTGGTGTTCTGGCGGGAATACCCTGTTGTTGCATCTCAGTAGGAGGGGATCTCTTCCCCCCAACATGCTCTGTCATCCTGACCTGCTAAGTGACCTCCTGGTATGTAGATTTGCAAAAACCGTCAGAGTGTTATGTCTCAGTTGTGCTTAGTTCATGGATGTCATGGTTCTGTTAGGGTTGCAGAGCTCTACCCAAAACCTATCATACTAATTTTTCCTCGGAAATTGATTTTTAATACAATGGCTAAAACTTGTAATGAATTTTGAATTGGTAGCCAATCCTTTAAATAAATTGAATCAAAAAATAGATGCTAGTTTTGGATCTCTATTTGAAATTATTGCCTTAAGAAACCTGTGAAGCTTGGAAATTTCCCACATATAAATATCTGTAATATTTATTGCTTTATGCATTGATTTTACTGGAATAAAATTAGCAGGCTTTGTAAGCTTGTCCACTACCACCATTATAGAATCATGTCCTTTCATAGTTCTAGGAAACTTAGTAATAAAATCAATTGACACCACCTCCCACTTCCACTCAGGAACAAAAATTGGCTGAAGAAAACCAGTTGGGTGTTTATGCTCGACTTTCACCCACTGGCATTCTATACATGCAACTATACAATTAGCCACTTCCTTTTTTAATCCTAGCCAATAAAATTGCTTCTTGATTGTTGTGAAAGTTTTCTGGTACTTGGGGTGAGAAACATACGACAGCTTATGCATTTCCTATAAAATTATTTCTTTCATAGTTGGAACATCTAGCACATAAATTCTACCTTTATTTAAAAGAATATCTTCCAGACCCATTTCATAATCCTAGTACCTTTGTTGTGTTGTACCTTTCTGAAAATTATTCTTAATCTACATATATTGTTGGTACAACTTTCCATCCTATACAATCCTACCCATCAAATATATTTTGTAGTTGTTAATTGTCGTAGCATGCATAATGTGTACTCTCTGGCTAAGTGCATTAACCTGTTCACGGTGCTTGAACTTCCAACATTCACGGGATCTCCATGATATGAAGTCCCAGTTAGACCTCACACCATTTAGTGTAGGAGTCCCATCTAGATTATGGCCTCGTTTTCGATGCAGTGGGTGCTAATGATATGCCTTGGCTACAATTACACATAGAGTGATGTATAGTGACTTTGGTGAGAAAAAGTGTGTGATCCTGTGCAGAGTCAAGTGTGATGCATGAAGGTTCTGCCACATGGAAGGGAAGATAAGTGAGCCCCTTAAAAGGATGTAATAGTACACAACTTGAAAGGAACACACGAGCATAATGACATCATACGATAATATGTGAAATAGTTCACAAGTTAACAATGATGAATTAATAGAATAACATGCATTCAACAAGATCCATATCAATGAAAACGAAATCGTTCATAGGCATAAGCATAAGTTAAATAACATACATTGCAAACATAACAAGAATATTCTTACTAAATTTATGACATATGCATGAAAATGTGTCGGATCTAAGCTTTTATTAAGTGAAAGTTCCAATAATACATACACCATTGACAAACCACTAACCCCAATAGTGGAACGTGAAGTCAACATCAATTGCTCCTCCAAAGAAACATACTTCCTCTACACTACGGAGAAGACAAGGCTCTCACAAAACTCCCAAGCTCTCGACTCTAAGCCTAAGCCTAGCCAAAAGATTGGCTACCAAAAATCCCTTTACATGAGTTATGAGGTTTTATTTATAACAAGAGGGGGTGACTCTTCAACTCCCCTTTGTGACTTTTGGACTACCCTCATGACTCTTCAACTTGTTTACAAAATAACTCATCACATTACATCATGACTCTTAAAATTCCAATTTTGACACTTGAAATTCCACTTACAAAATAATTACAAATAATATTACAATTTACACTGATACCCATATAAGACAAAATAGGGTAGATCCAACTAGACAACCTAACAATACAAAACACTATCATGCTTGAGTTTGGGAAAACTCAAACTCAGAAACTTCCACTTGATGTTTCTCGGTCACATATTGATGCCATTCTTGGTATTTCACGATGACATTCCCAAACTGTGTGATGGTGTTTGGATGGAAGCAGACTCTAGCTTCCATGGCATCTGGGTTCAATGATTTGGAACCAGTTTCTACTTCCTTCTAAAGCATGAGAAACATTGTTTGTACTTGGACAGGGCCACCAATGTAGTTTTGCATGTTCTGTCTATTCACCTCCAAGTCCTCCTTGGGGGAAATTTGTCCCAACTGCTCCAAATATTCCTCTATCTCCTTTTGGACGTATTTCCTGGGTTTGGCTTAAATGAGTGAGCCAACTAATGGGATCCTGTGAGTCTTTACAAAGAAATTAAAATTGTTGTATAACCGTGCATACGAGGCCTAAATACTATCAATGAATGAGGAAAGTCGCTTGTTGTTTTGGATCAAAATCTAAACTCTTTCTTTCTTCAACGCTCCCTGTGGCTTCATTTTCTTACCCAAGTGAAGTGGTTCCCCTTTGTATTGCATTATCCATTCATACATTGCAACGTCGATTGTAGCTTGCACATTTATGAGAGTTTTGATAGTCTTTACACTACTGCTGCAATCCATGTAGGTGGAAAACTTCCTTATGCATGGTAACAACTTCCTCATAGAGATTTTGCATGGTCTCTCCAAGTGTTGATACTTCACTAAGTGTCATTGCCCTCATTTCCTCCAGATGAACCTGTGCAGAAATCACGTTCTGAGCCATTGCACGGATCTGTTCAATCTCTTACCGGGAAGCCTACAAGTTCTTTGCCAATTTCTTACTCTCAGCCATTAGATACTGAGTGTTTGACTCTGTTGCACCTGTGAAGGCCAAGTTGGTTGAGCAAATGACTTCAAGATTTCTCTTGGTCTTGGAAACAATCACCCTTTATCTAATAAATGCAGGAGATGCAAGATCATTCGGAAAATGATTCTTATGAACTTGTACAATCTTCTTTTGAAGTTCATTGTATGATAGGTTGTACGTTTCCATAACCAGATCATCATCAAGAGGAATAACTTCCCCTTCCTCACATAGAGTTGACTCTTTTGCTGAAGGTGGAGGAGATTGAATAGTAACCTGTTGTGTGCTAGTCATTAGGTCGATATCTTGATTCTGTGACTCTAATTCCACCTCCGTGTCATTGATCTCTACTAATTATTCAATATTTTGAGCAAGCTCATGATCTTGCATCTGTATGCCCTCCTCCTCTATTGGTTATTGATTTTTTCTTTCTCTTGAACTTGTTTCGGTGGTGTTTCTTCTGCTATTTTGCTACGCCTTTCTTCTTCTTCCTACTTTTTCTTCTCTTCTTGTTCTTGTTTATGATTTTCTTCCTCCAATATCCTCTACACTTCCCTTATCCTATGCGAGGTCACTGCCTTTTGTTGGTACTGTTTCCAGAGTAGCTTCCTTTTGTGGAGTCACTTGTGAAGTTCTTGTAAAACTGACCAGATCACGAGTCTTGGAGGCATTATATAAATTCTTCCATGGATCCTTCTCTTGCCAATGGAATGTCCCTCTAAGCCACCAAAAGTAAATTCTCTCATAATGGTCTTTGCAAATACAACGGGGATCATACAGATTAAAGTATCGAGCACCAAACGCAAAATTCTCTATCGCCTTTCCTTCGGTATCTGATAATTTCAAGTTCTTTATCTCATACAATTTAATTTTCATAGGTAGAGTTGGCCAAGGTGCTTTCTTCTTCCTATGAAAATCTGCTAACAACCATGTGGCAAGGTGATATGACACTTCTTGCATGACAAGCTTATCGATGGCATACCTTGGCAAACGATGCAACGACTTTTCTCTACCAAACACTCTAAGGAAGGTGCCATCCGGTGAGGCAAACCAATCTACGATCTTTGAAACTACCTCCATTGCCCCAGGTGCATGCAAGGTGGTTTTTCCTCAAAGATAATCTTGTACAACAGAATGAGGAAGTGGTTAGATATTTTTCCATAATTCCTCGATGACTGCAATCTGAAATCAGCTTGTAGTGGATGTGTGTGGCATGGTTTCGAGGTTTCCAAGCCTAGTTCATGCCAGAGAATGTGTTATGTTCACAGATTGCATCCCGTAAATATGTAGACATATAGAATCTCATTTTCCCACCCTTGGGAGGATACAAGGCGTTCACTACATGGATACTTAACTATCGAGCCAAAAAATATGACTAGTCGAATGTCTTCCCTTAATTCACAACCTGGTTCAATAAGATTTCCCACCCTTTCAGAAAGGTCTCTGTGCTCTATTAACTGTAGATTCTACAATCTAAAATGATCAGCAATTGATAGGCCCTCCTGAGAGACCTTGCCTTATATGTGTTGGTGGGTGTCTGTCAAAAATTTGATAGCTCATTCACCCAGCCATTAACAAAATATTTCATGCACAAATAGTTGTTGGTGGCATAGAAGTATGAATCCATGAGTGTTTCAAGCTAAGGAAAATGGTACATACATTCGTAATATGCTGCCATAAAAGTAGCAAGCCTTTGTCCACTCGAACTACTCAAAGTCATGGTCTTCACATCAATATGTGAGACAATCTAGCAAATGACATCTGCACATGGGTGGGTTGTATATATGCATGCAACCTTGTGTAGCCCTAATTTCTGGACATTAATTTCCTCAAGATCTACTATGAATTTGTTTGCTGAAAAATCTTCGTTCACTTTCTGCCATGTAAGATCTAATTCCTTTTCTACATACAATTGAGTGTCTGAGTATACTAGCAAATTTACTGCGTTTTATCAACTGCTTCCCTGGTACTATTTTCAGTGGTATCTTTTGATGCAACTCTCTTGGGTGCCATGGTAACAGTGACCACTGGAGAGAAGTACTCAACAACTCTGGTACTTGCAGGAAGGAAAAGAACCTCATGGAAATAATACATTAGTTTTTGCAAATCTACTTTCAAAGCAAGATCGGGGAAAAAATCGGTGCATTGATGATAAATATTGCACAATTATGTTGGTCAAGTGAGGGAGACTGGTTGTGGGATCTCACATTACGCAGTCCCAGTAGTCAAGGGTGTAGCTTGATTCTTGAGACTACACAATGCACAGTTCAGCCTCGACAATGATTTAGAGAGACTGCAGATTGCGCAGTATTAGTGGCCAAGGTGGCAGACTGAGCCCTAGAACTACACAATGCACATTTGGGCTAGCCTGTACTGCACATTTCGTAATCTCAAAGTCCAAGTCTCATCTTGAGCTTCTTCTGAATTGTACAATGCCCAACTGAACAAGGCATTGGATGGCCACTAGAAGTGCATATATGCTCGGTGAAGGTGTGGGAAACAAGAAGATCTGAAAAATAATGCAAGTTAAAACATGGATATTACTAAGTATGGATAGATCAATGTGAATCAAGTGAAAAAACTTAATAAACGGAAGGAAAAACAAATATGTGAGGAGAGTTGTCGAAACGACAATTGCTGGTGTGAAAAACAAGAAAAATTGATGCGACACTTATGAAAGGTGAATGAAAAACTAAATAAACACTTCTACAAGATAATATAACTTAAAAAGATAGCAACCATGAAGAGAAATAAGAAAAAAAAACTCACAGAAGTGAAACAACAAAAAGTGATAGAAAAAGTGGCAAAAGACAACAAAGGAAAAACTCACTCAGAAAAGCGACACAAACTTCACTGAAATCTCCTTGATCTACTTTGGAATGCTAGATCTCCAAGATATAATGTACAAATGATCTCTAGAGGCATCTATTAAATAGATTTGGGAAGATTGGCATTTATGACATGCATGCCTAAAATCAAGGGAAAAGCAACACTTGGCAGAAATTTCTAAAAATAGGGATTGTGCCAACTTTGGGAAAATAATGATGAACCCCTAATTTTTAGGGATTTATTTTTCACTTTTTTTTTTTTCTTTTTTTTCGGGAAATTTTCCATGCACACTGCCAAGGAAGATTGCGCAATTCTGGGGAACTAGGCAACTTCTTGGATTAGTTCATTTTGCAGTTTCTGATCTCAAGGAATGGATTGCGTAGTTTCTAAGATTAGTGTTGGGCTTCCATCCATGATTGTGCAATTATCAAGCTCAACCTGAGCTTCTAGTTAGGATTGTGCAATTTCCATCATTAATGCTAGGTTGTCCTCATGGATTGCACAGTTCCTGGAGGCAATCCCAAAACTACTGCAAGATCAAGTCAGAAGGATAGCTTGTGACTCAAAAGGACTAATTAAGAATAAAACAATAAAACACAAGTACAGATGAAAAGAATAAATCTTAATCAAATAATGAATGATTGACAATAGTCAAAGATAAGCTCATGTAAACAGAAAGGAAGGCTCCAAAATCGAAGCATAGGAAAAAATTTAGAGGGTGGTTGTATCTACTACAACACAACCACTCGATTGTCTTTTCCTTTAATTTATTTAATTTCGAAATCATATTTTGCCAGTAATTCCAACCACCTGATTTGGCATGCATTTAAATTTGGTAGTCAAAATAAATGTCACAACCCATAATGATCAGTTTGCAATTCAAATCTTCTGGCCATGAGATAATTCCTCCACATTTTAAGTGCGTGAATAATAGATAAAAGTTCTAGTTCATGGGAAGCATAATTCTTATTGTGCTATTTTAATTTACTGGACTCGTAATAGATACTTACCCATTTTTCATAAGCACACCAGCCAATCCTTCCTTGCACACAATTGTGCACACCAAAAAATATGCATTCAGATCGAAATTTTTTAATCTTAGAGCTCTAGTTAATAAAGCTTTCAAATGTTGAAAAGTTGCTTCATGTTGAAGTGTCCAATCAAATTTTACACCCTTTTTTGCAATTAAGTAATGGGATATGGTATTCTAGAAAACCGTTCGATGAATCTCCTGTAATACCCAACTAGGCCCATAAAAGACCTAATTTTTGTAACATTTTTCAGAGTTGGCCATTCTCTTATAGCCTTAATTGTCTCTTAGTCCACTTCTATTCCATCCTCTAAAATAATGGGACCCAAATAGTGAATTTGATTCTAGTAAAATGAATGTTTACTTAGCTTAGCATATAGTTTTTGTTCCCTGAATACCCGTAAAATCAATTACAAATGTTGTTGATGCTTCTCTTCAAATTTAGAATATATTAAAATGTCATCATGAAAAGCAATGACAAGTTTATCTAAATATTCCTTAAAAGCTCCATTCATTAAACACACAAATTTTTTTGGTGCATTAGATAATCCGAAAGGCACATCAAAAAACTCGTAATGGCCTTAACGAGTCCAAAATGTTGTTTTATTAATATCTTCTTCTTTGATCCACAACTAGTAATACCAATATCTTAAATCAATTTTAGAAAATATTTTTTCCACATGGAGTTGATCTAACATATCATCAATTATCAATAATTGGTATTTATTTTTAATAGTAACTTTATTTATATTTAATAGTAATACACAACCATAGTGTACCATCTCTCTTTTTAACGAAAAGCATTGGGCAATCCCACAGTGACACATTGGGACGTATATATCCCTTCTTCAATAATTCTTCTAGTTGCATATGCAATTCTTTAAGCTTCGAAGTACTCATCTTGTATGTTGCTTTAGATACTAGAATAACTCCTAGCACTAGGGGTTGGGCCACTAATTTGTCATTATTATTATTATCACTTTTTAACATCTATTTCATCCATTTCTACCATTTTTTATCATGTTATTTATCGTAATCTATCATATAATTCTATTTTATAGTTATTTATGCTCTTGTGAGTAAATAATATTTGTTCTCCTTTATTTTAAATAAATTGATTATTATTATGCATGATTTTACTAATGATGGTTTATTAATGAATTCGTTATAGCATCGCTCACTATTTTATCCTCCAAGATCTTTTCCAGATTGCAAATTTGATTTTCAGCTCATAATCAAATATTCCAACTCAGAAATTCATTGGGATAGGAGGTGACAGTTTTGTGTTAGACGTTTCGGGAAAATGAAGATGAATCTTGAAAATCTGAGACATGGGTTTTGTGAAGAATGGACCAAATTAGTTTTCTACTATTTTTTTTCCCAAAATTATATATTTATTGAGAGAAACACAAGGTTCTTTGAAATTCATTTTTGCAGATTTGTTGTTGCAACCATTTTCCAAATTCTTCCAATTGAAATACTAGATTCGGCTTGTTCCAGCTGAATCATGATGGAGAGATATTCCAGATCTTATTTGCTGAACAATTTGTTTTGGACAATCCAAATTTGTAATGGAAATCACTTTGAAATCATTTTAGTTGTAATTTCCCTGTGCTCTTTGTGTATTTAAATGAAAACAGAGATCAAAGATAGAAATATGGGAGAGGATCAACAATTGTGGAATTTGAGGCAAAGATAAGAACTTCATTCTGTTGTAATTATTTCTTAGAGATATTTTAATGAAGGAAGCTATCCATTGAGTTCTACATCTATTATTTGTAATCTGATTTGAAGTATTTTTCAAGGCAGAACTGAGTCTTGGGCAATTGGGCCCACTACCTTGGACGATGTGTTTCCTTGAACATCTACAGTAGTTTAGTTGTGTGCTTGTTTCTTTGAATTTCAATCGTTATTCTTTAAAGTAAATTTCCTTTTATTCAAGTAATTTTTTGGTTGCTGCATTTTTCATATTTGTTGTTTCCTGCAATTTCTAGATTTCATTTAATTTGTTGCTCTAGATTAGCATTTGAATTATGTTGAGTGCAATAGCTTAAATTTCCAATTCCGCAAGGTGTGGTTTAATTTAGTATTGATTTAAACCATGTGATTAGCATAATTATTTTCCTTTCATTTACTTTATTCTTTTTAATTTAGTAATGTTTTTCAAGTCTTACATTTTATTTCTTGTCAAATGAGCTTGATAGTCTAAAACATAGTAATGTAGAACCAGTGTTAGTTGTTGGTATTTGCTTGCATATATATTTCCGATTTCCTTGAAATAAAAATAAGCTCATCGGGTTGATAATTAATGTTCAGGTTATTAGTTGTTTTTTTATTAAGCAATTAATTTTCCCAACAGGAGTTCAATAGAGAATCAATCTCCCTTTTTGGCAGTAGTCTAAATACTTTTACAAATACATTAGCAAATTCTTGTAGCACTCGATAATTTTCTATATTAAATTGTTGGTCCATATTTGATTCCACCAAATGAGTTGCAAGGATTTGGCATCCATTCTTAAAATTATTTTTCATTTGCATGGGTTATATCTCTTTGATGGATATTGTTAGTGTCTATGAGTCACCAGTGGTTAAATATACTCTTTCCATGTGGTTGATAGGGTTATTAGGTCAAATTGTTATATTGTCAAATAAAATTTAATCATTAGTTAGTGTCTAAGTATATTACTTCTCCCTCCATATAGAAGGTCATAAATTGCCATTATGGTAATGTCATCATTCCTTGGAATAGGTCATCAAAAAGTGTTTTGGTCATCATTGAAGGTCATCATATCATTATCATGCATACTAAAAAGGTTCAAAGGTCTTTAATCATGGTCTTACATATGCATTTGGTGTCATCATTAGGTTATGTTATCATAAGTCACAAAGGAGTCATGTCACCACCATAATCATCATCAAGGGAGTTAATAATTAGGGAAAGGTGTTTTCAAAATATTTTGAAGGTACATGTACCACTCAATAGAGATGTAACTTTTCCTAATTAAGTGACAAAACTACAGTACAATATCCTATCATTTCATTTCTCAAAAGAACCTGTGATGTCACTCCATGACCTAAGCAAAAAATCAAGTTTTGAGCTATAAGAGGACCATCGAAGAATTCTAACTCCTCATTCATCTTCATTGAGCACCTCTCCATCATTGAGCTTCATCCCAGCCACAAGAGCATCGAAATTCCTCATTAAAACCCTTGCTTACCTAGATTCACTACGCTTCTGGAAAAGGAGGAAAATCAAAGCAATAAAAGGGTCAAATCAACATAAAATAGGTTCCAGAGATTCCAAATGAAGTAATTTTCCTCTAATCAACTATCTTCAACAAATGGTGAAAATCCCTCTCCTAGGGTTTTCGTTGCATTTTTGGTTTCCTTTGGTGTTTGCTTGGTTTTAGTGAGAAAAACCCTAGCTTTTCCGTTTTATCACCCCCATACATTCCTTATCTACCTCTCCTAACTATTTCACATACCCATTCCCTTCATTCCACTCATTTTCCCTAAAACCCTAAGCCTATGTTGCGCTTTTGTAGAAATCCTAGGCTAGGACTATGTTTTGTCCTTTTCCCCTACTTCCCCTCACTCTTTTCAATAAAGTTCACTTCCCTAGCCTCCCTAACAGCTATCCCCACCCCTAGAATTTTCCCACAAATTTCACTAATCCCTATCCCCTCCATTCCCTTTCCTAAACTAGCTGTCCCATTTTCCCCTGTTTTCCCAATACTACCCTACCCTTTCCTCCTACCAAACCTAGGGTTTTTATCATGCAAATTGAAACCATGGATAGTGAGAAAAATAAATACAATAAGGGAGGTCTTGTATCCATATTTGAGCCATCCAACATCAAAGAGATCAATGTTTCATCATACATCAAGAAATCATTTGAAGATGTTGGTTGCCTAGGGTTTTGTGAAAGAATTCAGGAGGTAGGTTTCCATGCCAAGTTGACAAGCCTCTTTGCCACAAATCTCAAGAGGGATAAGACCACAATAGTAGGGATTGAATTCATCATATTAGCAGAAGCCATAGCTTCAGCCACAGGTATCCCTAACCAAGGAGAGATCTGGTTTAAAGGGATGGATTTGGACATTGAAAACTACAAGATCTTCCTGAAACCACACTACAAAGATGCTCCCTCACACATTTTTCAATTGAATCAGATGATTTCTAGATAGATATGCTCCATTGATGAAGATGATCATGAAATATTTTACATGTGAAGGGATATTTTCAAGGCTGTACCAGTATCACATAAGGCTACTAATGCATTTCACTGCCATCAAACCACTGAACTTGCCTCATTACTTATTCAGAAGCATAGTCAAGATGACTGAAAAGGTACAAAGAAAAGGGAAATATCACAAGGAAAACTTGTTTCATCATGGTTTGGTCAAGGTCATTGTTCTTCATCAACTTTCACAGGTTAATATCTCATGGGAGACATTCTTGCAATCAGATGCCTTTATGCCTACCACTAGTCAACCTACCAGTCATAGCACTCCATCAGCACCACCAAGGCCACAGGAGGTTGGCTCATCTAGCAAGTTTTCAGTTAGAAAAATATCTAGGGAAGAGATCACATAGACCTAAAAGAAGGGGAAAATATTGATTTTTTCTCCTATGATGACTAAAGAGGTGTCTACACCTAGACCTCTGACTAGATTACAAACTAAACAGTTGCATAAGGAAGCTACAATTGAGCAAGTTCAAGGAGAAATGGAGCAGTCACCTAGGCATGAGACTGAGTCACCCTTGTAGCAAGATGAGGAGGAGATGCCTCATGAACAAGAAATTTTGGACCATGCAAAGAAGTTAGATGCAGATATTATCAAGGAACAACAAGCACAAATCGAAGCACTCAAAGATGATCTTGCCAATGCAAACTACACGGTGGACTTCTTGAAACAAGAAAACATACTTTTGAAGGTGAGCTTCATGTAGCATATTTCCTCACAAAGCCTTCCATCATTCAGGAAAGCAAAGGATAAAGGTAAAGTAGTGATTGGTTCAAAAGAGTAGGTTGAAGACAAGGAGCCATCTCCTTCATTGGTACAAAAAAACCTTGTTGACATTATTGCAACTAAGCTTGAGAAATACAAGGAATATTTTCTTGAGAAGGTCAATGAGCACTTGGATAAGCTCCTAAATAAGACCAATAGAGACACCAAGCTTTAGAGATCCATGGCAAGGCACTACTACACCAAGAATTGGATTTCCAAAATTAAGGTTAGAATCATGAAAAGGAAACTTAAGAAAACCATCATCAAGCTAAAGAAGAAGGATAACTTGGATTTTCTTGATGAGGCATATATATTTTTCTAGGCCACCACTTAGATATGTTAAAGATGAAGTTTCACCCAATTTTGAGAAATTTTGGTCAAAATTTGAATTTATGGTGAATTCTAGCAATTCAGTTGCATAGAAGCGCAATGTGGGCACACTACACTTTTTCTCAGGGCATCCAAATCACAAATGGATTGCATGGATGGATAGCCCTTGACCCCTGGATCAAAGACATGTACTTTCTTTGCCATGTCAACTCATAATTTTGGAGACAAGGTCAAAAAATAAGTCATTTTTCATGTTTCTGCCTCCTTTTTGGACCCCACGTTGCGCTTCTGGAGTAGCCTTGGGAGATTTGATTTTTGGGTGTCATGGAGGTGGAGTTTTGTAGTATTAAAGATTCAGTGGTCTTCTAGACATCCTAGGCTATATTCACATACCTTCAGTTCAACTTGAGGATACATAACAATGCCTAAAAAGGGATTCACAAAAGCACGTTGCGCTTATGCACAAGCACACTGCGCTTTTGCCAGGAAGTCAAATTTCAATGTTTGATGGGTCAAAATCAATTTCACTTGATGTATATTATCTTCTTAGATGTTTTGATGATGTAATTGAATGTCATAGTGATAGTTAAGGTCATTTTCATGTAAATTTTGTGGTCATAAATGTTTGTAAAGTCAATTAAGTTGGTTTTAGTCTAAACATGGAGTTGGTTTTTAATCTCCCTAGTTTTTGGTTTTAGTCAATTAAGTTGGTTTTAGTCTAAACATGAAGTTGGTTTTTAATCTCCATAGTTGTTGGTTTTAGTCTAAACATGATGATGTAATTGAATGTCATAGTGATAGTTAAGGTCATTTTCATGTAAATTTTGTGGTCATAAATTCTTGTAAAGTCAATTAAGCTGGTTTTAGTCTAAACATGGAGTTGGTTTTTAATCTCCCTAGTTTTTGGTATGGTTGGAGAAATTTATGTAAAAAATTCCTAAGATGCTGGATTCGACCCATGAGAGGGGGAATGTAGTTTTTCATCTATTTGTAGCTAGAACTAAGTCAGATCAGAGGTTGGACATTTGAGAGTGAGAGGTTTGGAGCTAGTGTACATTTTACAGGAATATACAAGCAATTGCAACTATTATCTTGGGATTCATGTGGTATGCTTTTGTGACAGTGTTTTTCCTCCGTTTTATCACCAAATTAAATATATATTTCTCCTTATTACCATATCTATGATGTCTTGTGATCATCTCATAGGTGTTTAACAGAATTCATAAGTCTTATGCTCTGTTCTGATGAGATTTTCATGTTATGTGTTCTTTCTTCTGATAAATGAATTCATAAGTTTATGCTCATTTTGATCCTTCCCTATTTCAACCCTATACCACAATGACAACTCCAATATGTCACTGATCATACCTACCTTGCCCCATTGTATCTCTACAACTAATCTTTAGAAAACCCTGTCCTAATTCCCAAACCCATGACCTTGGTCCAACAAACCCTAAATTCAAACCCTATTGAGTTGAATATCTAGCCTAAGATCTATTTTCCTTCCCATTCATTTTATTGGCTGTGAGATTCTTGAGAGAGCCCTCTCTGATTTGGTAGGGCTAGCTACCAAATCTAAAGATTGGTTTGAGGTTACCTCCATTTGTCTCCTTTCTCAGCCTTGGGACATTGAGGAGTGCTAATAGATATCATCCTAGGAATTACTTGGACCTACTTTCATTATCCCTTATCAACAATACAATTAAAAGGCTTGTTGTAGAAACCAAGTATTGCATGGTGCTTTTCCAACCAATCAATGTCAATCTACTAGTCATATGTACCCAATGAAATTAAATTAGAGTTACTTGTTGTTCTCAACCCATATATCTCAATTTGGCATTCTCTAATCAATTATATAAATTTTCTCTTCATACCTATAACTAACTGTACTAACCAAGGTTTGGAATGTTTCAAAATTTCAACTATATTCACATTAACATAACTTTGGCTGGCTCTAGAATCAATTAAAATAATAATGGAATGATTGTTTAGCTTACCTTCAACGTCTATCATATGTGCTTGATGTTCCACTTAATGATTATCCAAAAATGCATAAATTCTAGGCATGCCTCTACCCAGATCATCTGCATTAGCTATAGCTTTCATGTTGTGCATAATACTCATCTTCTTTGCCTTATGAGGACAATGTGTGTACCTATGGTCTCATTTACAACCCAAACATTTAATAGGTGGAAGCTGAAGCTTATTGCTTAAAGGATAACCCCCTCCTGGCTCACTAGAAGCTGGTGTTGTATGTTGTTCTACCTAAAAACTATTCTTAAATGGAAAAGGTTTGAAACCCTTCTTTCTTTGCTCCATAAAATTCCTATTTTTACTACCCAAAGTTCCATGCAAATAAATCTATATTTTTTCTTCTCATACAATTGTTCTACTTTCCTCATGACTGCCTCCAAGGTTTTAGGTTCCTCATATTTTAGCTTATCAACATAAAAGGACAATAGTTCACTGATGTATCTTTGTATTTTAACCTTTTCATCTTTAATAAAGTGTACATACCTCAATAACTCAACAATTTTTGACCATATTCTTCCATGGTCATGTGTCCCAATTGAAGATCGAAGAATTCCTGCATTTTTTGCTCATAATATTGTTTTGATAAGTACTTCCTTTGGAAATATTCTTTAAATTTTCTTCAAGTGATCTGCCTTTCATCCAAATGCTTAACTTCCTTGAGTTGCTCCCACCAGAGATTAGCCTTTCCCTTTAGATGATATATGGAAACTCTGGCCTCCAAGTTTGAAGAGTAATTATATTTTTAAGGTATCTTCTCATCTCCAATAACTAGACTTCAACCTAATCTACTTTCTTGTTCTCTCCATTAAAGGTGGGAGGTTTGATTTTCCTTAGCTCTCCTTGCAAATTTTTTCTGTTCGATTTTCTGCTTGACTTCCTAACTAGGGACACATTAGGGTTGTTTCTGGACTCACATGTAGAATAAACCCTTTTACTGGTCCTCCTTGCTGAGTATTGGTGCTAATGAGCAACACTCCTAGAATGCCTCGAACTTCTAGTGCCTCCCTCCCTAGCTCTGACACTATGATCATATGCTAGTCTAAACTCAATTTTGTGGCCCAATTCTCTCTGAATTTTTTTCAAACTTTACAAAATTTGATCATTAATTTGTTGTTTCTCCTTCGTCAACTTTTCATTGTTAGCTTTGTAGTTGAGCACTTCCATTTTGAGACTCTTGACAGTTTCTTCTCAATCTTCACCCTCCAGTTGGACCATTCCATGACCATTAGATTCAATTTCAGCATTACTCATGCTTATGTTTGCAGCCCTCATCGCATTCTCTTCAATGTAAGGCCCTTGAGCATCTTCTAGACTTATATCTTCCATTATGCAATTTTTCATGAAAATTTTCTTGTAGGTTTTCCTGCAAATTTGGCCCAAATTACTCATTGAATTTAGAACTATGGATTTACAAGGATTTTCTCCTCATTAATATATATTCTATTGACTCTCTACTTGCATTATTCGAGTACCAAAGCTGAAAGATTTGACCTTTAAATATTGCAGCCTATTAGGCCATTTATACTTGTGAAAACTCTTGTAGCTTTCTTCGAAATTTTCCATAAATTCAAACTTCAATTTGAGTGTATAGGTGGATAGTTATAATCTTCCTGAAATTATCTTTCTAATGACTTGTCATATGCCCAATTTCGATTCATGGGCTATAAATTATGGCCTTCAGAATTTTAGCTGATTTTCCCCAATTCTTCCATCCTTGAAATTTTGATTGTTTTCCTACTCTCAACAAGCCTGTACTATTCTTATTTCGATTGGTAACTAACTGTACTTGTTGCATACCTCCTTCTGTTCTCATATCTCTATGGTTATCTACTCTCATCAGGCTTCCTTTGTACCTTGTTGAAGAACACTGACTTTTATGGTCTTTTCTTACACATGTCCAACATACTATCTTCTTTTCTAACTATAAACCCCAAAATGTCCATATTTATATATCTACCCTTTTAACTATACAATTTTTTTATTTTTTATTTATATAAAATAAAATAAAATATATTAATTAATTAATTTATATTTATGTTAAAATATTTACCAAATTGTGTCTCCCATGTTTTTATATACCATTAAACAAAATTACATTAAAAAAAAAAATATTGTGAAACCCAACTCCGGCTTCCTACCCTAATCCAGTGATAAAATATATGTTAGAGTATGTATATATTTATTTAAAATAAAGTGGGGAGAGGGGTGGCGGATCCACCGCACAACAAAATGATACACAAAATTTTCTTTTAAAATATTATGCATACTCAACCATACTCCCACACAAATAATGAAAGAAGAAAAAAGAAAGAAATTATTTTAACGTCCACGAGGCTAAAGATAGCTTATCAGACATATTTCTTCTTCATTTGCTTGATGTATTCGGCCTTTTTTCTGTGAAACTTCACAATAAATGTTCCCAGCTTCTCGAAAAACCCCTCGCTAAATAGATTATCCCAAGAGCTAGCTGCCAGCATATCTACATAATTTTCCCTGTTGTCTTTGAAGGCCTCACATTCTAAAATGAAATGTTTTTCTGTTTCCACTTTTTCGAAAGAACAAAAAATGCGTACCTTTTCCTCCCACACTTCCTTTGGCCTTTTCTAGCGCCCTATTTCACAACGGAGTTGATGAGAATTAGTCCTTAACTGAGCAATAAGAATTTTGGCTCTCCAAGAGATATTGGCCTCTATGTATGCTTTTGGTTGACGATTATGAGTGGGATTAAACACTTCAATATAGTAATTTTTCTTTTTTCCTAACTCCTTATCCCAAGTACGTTTGTGGAACTTTTGCATAACAAAAGCTTTTATCTCTTTGTTGTGTATAGGGCAATACCCCATTTACTAAACCATTTGTTATTATGCTGCATTCAAGTTTTTTTGCTCTTACACAATCTATCATTAAAGACAACCTTATTGCATAAGGCCTACCTTTTCTACCTCTTCTACAGCACATGGACCCTAAAAATCACACGACCCACACATCTGACGGTTGAGATCACGAGCATCCAATGGTTTCGGTCATCTTTGGGTTTCAATGTTCCAGCACGTTAACGGGCTCCTCGCGACCTGACCCAGGTTCCACCTTCCAGCAATTCTAACCTCGGCGCTCACGCCACAACTCTATGGACTACAGTCACCTCCACGTCAATGCACGTCAATGCAATCATACCGAGCTCCACACGCATCCCTTCAACAACTGTCGATCATGGATTTGTAACGGTAGGTTACGCCCACAGTGGATGGGTTTCATACTCATTCCAACGCATATAAGACATTCAAATTTTATATATATGATGCAACGTAATGCCAAAGTCCACTCACAGTCGACGTTGTAATGCCAAAGGCCACTCTTATATTACGTCTGGTATGGCTAGTAAGGCTTCCACTCTGGAACCCTGCCCCAAGCTTTCATCCATATAATGACATAAATACATATACCGGTTATCAAATCATTATATATATTCGAGTTTGGCTCATTGTGTGTATTGAAAATATTTAAAAATATATATATTTTAATGGCTATTCTTTAAAATGGAGAAATTATCACGATATTATTTTTATTCACGTCAATGCATAGGATTTTCAACTTGCCTTCGACATTTCGAGCTTGGCATTTTCGGCCCAAAACACAATTCATTTTTATTTTATATATATATATATATATACCTTGGAAAGCCACATGCCATTTTACATAAATAAATAAAAAATAAAATAAAAAAATTGACATGCCTTAAGTGATCCAACATTTAGATGGTTTGGTTTGGTTTGATTTTGGTTGCCTCCACTCCATATATATATACAGCAAAGCTTGAATATAAATTACTTCATAAAACAACTAAATTAAGCCAATTTACACACGAATAGGATCACATCATGAATTTGGCTCGCACTTTATATTTATTTATTTATATATAATATTCATTTATTAAAAATTAACATTTAAAACAAAAATGCAAACCCTCTTTTAATAGTAGTGATACCTTGTATATGAATTTGGCTTTTTAGACAAAAATAAATCAAAATTTTCCAATTTTATCTGGTAAATAAACTATATTAGTCATCTCTCAACTTTCTTGGCACCTGTACCACTTTCCTTAGGTGAATTTTACTAATTCTAATGACCAAAACATTAATCAAACACTTGACATAAAACTTGTGATTCTTTAATTTTTCTCTTCTTTGGCTCAATCAACCCTAAAACCATCAAGTTTCTAACCTTCCTTTCGTTGTAAACATGCTAGATACCCATCTATGGTATCAGATTTCAAAATTAGAGAAATTTCTATTTTTCCCACCATCGTGACTTTCGTTAAACAAATGTTGGACACCCTGTAACCTACACAAAAATTTCTCTGTCTTGTTCCAAATATGGCTCAATTTAGACCCAATGTTGAAATTGGGCTCTGATACCAATCCATAATGTCTCCGGCTCCCAGTCGAGCAACACCATTCAACCAACATAGCCTAATCATAAATTAAAAGTTAATTTTGAAAGCACATGACTCAAATTTATCATAATTTTTCCCCGTGCCTGCAAATTATAATTAAAATGAATGCAATACTACATGCCATGATTGCATTGATTTTCACAAATAAATTATAAGACATAAATTTGATATGGAAATAAATGCACAGTTAATGTAATTAAACAGAACCCATAAAACTAGGGTTTAACATAAGAAAAACAATAATTAATCATGGTACATATATATACATTTGTACATGAATTTAGGAACTTATCTAATAATGAAAATTTGGTAGTTGTGGGCTCTCCACGTTCCTCCCATCCATAGAACTGGAGGTTCATAAGCTCAACTACTAGTAACCCCCAAGTTGGGACATCAACACCATAGGAAACAATCATAAAACCAAAATGAAACCATGGCCGAAGCACCAACCCCAACAACCTCAATCTCTAGCCACAAGCTCACGTCCTGTTCACTACTACCCAAGTGGCACAACCTGAGTCTCTCGGTGGTGCCCACCTTATAGGGAAACTTACAGTCATTTAGGACAATATTAGCCCATAGCTCTAGGGGCTATGATACTAGTCAGTCATCTAAGTACCAATAGCCAAATCGAAACAACCCCACAATTGATGCCATAGCCTCACTAAGACTCAATGGATATCTCTGAATTGAGTTCCCCAACCCAAACTCCATGGCCACCTAACCATAAATAGGGCCAGCAAACCCTTAGAGCACTAGGCTCCCTGGAGCCAGGTTAGGGGCTCACATGATACACATGATGCATCCTAATGGTAGGGTTAACTGAATAACCACACCTCAGCCAGTCTCAAAGTCCACCTGAGGACTCACTTTCTAATTCGTAACCAACTAAATGGTTAATTGATTGAATAAAAATCCCATCAAAATACAGTACGCATCTTTATGTATGCATGGCCCTAACTTTCCATGTGGCACTCTCTAGAACCCATGTGGGCCCCAAGATGAAATTTTCACTAGAAAACACCCAATTGTTGCCTTGTCACTGGATTTGTGTCCCCTATAATATTCCGTGGAGTGGGTTCCATAGCCAATCTTATTTGATTAATATCATAAAATGTACAAATTCACAATGTTTGGCATGATGGCCCCCAAAACATGAAAAATAATAACTACATGGGAATGTGTTGTCGCTGCGACAAAAACCCTCCAAAATTTTTCCTATACTTTAATTTTGGAGCCTATTGTGGATCTTGCAATAGGTCATTTCATATTCACTTCTTGGTCAATTGATATTCTGTTAAGTCTTTGAGCTCTCTTCATGGATTGTAAATGTTGAAGTCAGCTACTCACACATGCTCAGTTCGTAATGAATTCATGAGCACATTCCTTAATGCAAGCTTGAATAGGCCTAACACATTCCATCAAGACACTGCTTGTTCCATATTCAACCCATTTGAACAGTAAGTGCGCACGGTCATTGATAGCCTCTCACTTTTGGCTACATTTGTACTTCTTTTTCAGTAAGTTTTTCAATCTGTCGCTTTTGTGCACCTTGGCTTTTGTGAGTGTTGTTTTCACGTTTTTGACTATGTCTTTTGCTTTCTTTCATTTTAGTTAATGTCTTTTTCATGTTATCTTCTCTCTGGTATGTGTCTCTCTCACTGTTATTTGCATATCACAAGTTTTGTTCACACTTTTCTTTTCATATAGCACGTGTCATCTTTTAGCATGTTAGTGTCAAACATTGTATAAAAGCTATTTCTGGTGTGTTTCAAGAGGAAATATTTGTGATAATGAGTTTTTCTCATCATGTAAACATGTATCGTACTCATTTCCAAAGTTTCAAGCATTGTCACACATGTTTCGTCACTATCGTCGCAAAGTGTATCTTTAGTGTCACACTTGGAGTAAATTGTTGCAATATTGTCGCATTGAGGAAAGTATGTTGTTCATATGTTCTGGGTGTCTATGTTTTATCATCAAGTAATCTAAGTGTGTGATCATGCTCAAGTCATGTTCTTGTTCAATTTCATCTCACTGATCCCACACTTAGTTAAAACTGGAAAAACTCCTCAACTAGGCCACTCAACCTCATTCAACCCTCTTGAACTGTGCAGTCTCAATCCTCAAGCAACAACCTTGTCTCTTGGCATTGCACAATGCATAGTATATTCCTTCCAAAACTATGCATTGCACAATATCAGTGCTCAATCTCAGCCCCTGAGCTCCACAACTATGCAATTTTCCTCTCCAGCTAGTCCTTCACTGTGCATTGTGCATTCTTAGTCCTCAAGCATCAACCTTGAGCTCCTGAACTATGCATCTACACAATCACTTTTCGTCCTCTCCTTCAAAAATTGTGCAGTGGGAAAACTTAGTGCTCAAGCCCTCATATTGCCTCCTTGAGTCCCTCAACTATGTAGTTGACATACCCATCCCATCTTGAACTACTCATTGCACAATATCAAGGCTCAGTCCTGACCCTTGACTATTGGAGCTGTGCAATTGCGCAATCCTAGAGCCTCTCTCTCAGTTTGTCACCTAGTTCTAACTCAGTCAATGGATTATCATGAAGCATCTTAAACTAGGAGTTTATCGGATTAATGTCATCTTGTCATGAGTGGATTATAGTCGTAAGTACTTTATCATGCTATGACAGGATGATGAGGAAGGAGATGGATAAGGATACCATGCTAGAATACATATTTGTAGCTACAAAGACAAGCTTGTTAAAAATAGCAACAAGAAATGATAAAAATAGAATCCATTATATTCAAATTTTAATTTGTCCTTGAATTGAAATTGAGAATTAAAATTCGAATTTAGTCTCACCAGCTGCTTTAAAAATAATTAATTAATTAATTCATCTTGAGTTAATTAGTTCGATAAATTCAAGCTAGAAGTCTTTGTGAATTCATGCAACAGTTATCCCCTAAATTAAGGAGATTATCCCTTAATTAAGGAGATAAGGTTGTGTTAGCTCTGCTACATAATTTGGTATTTTCTAGGTCAAAGACATTGTGGCTGTGTGCTTTTTGCAAAAAGGGAGCTCGCATCAGTTCATTTTATCCTTCCCCCTTCATCTGCTTTATACCCTTATAACCCCCACTACCCCTGTTTTTCTCCGTTTTGTTTCCAAAACCCCGTAAACCCCTTTTCGACCAAGTCCCTCAGTGCTGAAGTTTAACCCATGGGACCGCGGTCATATAACTGCGTGCATGCACAGAAAGCGCTACCCGCAAAGCCTTCCCTTGTCACATCAATCAATAAACATGTGTGATTAATCTCCGCCATCCGATCATCCCCGCCGCGATCGGACGACAGTCGCACCTCTCGCCGCTGGAACATGCCCACACGATAACCTGCGGGGAGAGCGGTTTATTCCCTATCACATCCGCCATGTGTCACAATTTTATTGGATCGCTCATCCGCGTACATTTACCGCCCATCCCCATAAGCAGTGCGGGGAAACCACTTACCGTTGTCTCCGCCGATTAAATCTTACGCAGCTCCCGCTCCCGATAGCTGTCGGATCATGGTCATAGCCGTTAGATCTGCTTGACCGCAATCCGACGGCCCACGTTTCTCCATCTGTGTTTTCTCCCGATACCCCCTGTAGATTGATCTTAGTTGTTCATTCGCGCGATCCAACGACTGGTATTTGCTTTCCGCCATGCTGCCTGTGTCCATAGCCTGTCTAGTGTACCCAAGGGAGGAAGGTGGCCAATTTTTCAGCTCTCTATGCAATAAATCCTCAACCACTGCATTTAACAAGATAGGATGGCTGAGAAGAAAAAGTATGGCCTTGAGCAGATCAAAGCGTTAACCAGTTATGGAGCTCCTTTCAGTCAACACTCCACCTACTCAAGGAGTATAACATAGTACTAGAAAAAGGTCAATTTGTTCATTAAAGCACACAGTTTACAACAGAGACCCATATAAGATAGCTAATGTGGTTGGTGGTCCATTATGACCTCTCCATGCATAGGATAGCAGATATTTTTGTAATCAACCTCCATATATACTGAGAAGCAAGATGTAATGAGGGTTGATGGATATTGTTTTGGTGTAAAGTTCAATTTTTGGAGACTGTAACTACTGTGACACCTGCAGCGTCTGGTCTTTATTTTTAGCTAATGCAAGCTTCTTTTACTGTTAATTGCTCACTTTCCACTTCTTCTTTGTTCCAGGCTGTGCCTGTGATGCATTTTTCATGTGCTCTTGATGTTTAGCATTAGAGGGGCTGTCATCCCACCTCTATGTTAGAATCTAGTATGTATTATTGAAGGTGTATGCAGGTTTCTGTTTTCTTGGTGCCAGAGAGCTGTCATCCTATTTGTGCATTAGGAAATAGATTTACAGACCTTTCTACTGGTTGCAGCCAGCCATCACATGGTCTTGTGCATCTGGTGGTGTGGTCAGTATTCTCCATGTTCACTTATTCCTTAAACTGTGAGTAATTGGTGGTCTAAAGCCTTGTAGTCTAGGGGTGTTCACCCATGTCTGGGGTTAAGCATAGTAGAAGTGGTTATTTGGCTTGAATATGCATCATTCCTTCCATTCATCCACCATTTTCCAACATTTTATGTTGAGTTTGTAATGTTCATGAGCATCTCTGATACACAACCTAGGAGAGTTTCTTGGGGTGATAACATTAATTGGCACTGTTGCCGGGGAAAGGAGATTGAAGCTCAACTTCCCTAGGAAAATGACACAGTTCCAAGCTTTGATGATAGACAAGGTTTTGGAACATATTCTGGTTGTAATCATCTATCTGGTGGTTCCACTGGAGGAAGACCAACATTTGGCAACTCCACATTGAAGTTCTGGCTGAGTTTGTGAGACATACTCAAAGAAATCCTCAGAAATCACCAGCTGAATCAGTACCTGACCCTGAGAAGATGGTCAAGTCGAAGAAAACATCATAGAAAGGAGCATCAGGATCAGGTAAGCCTAAGAAATCTTATTTGTCCCTGCATGAGGAGTTTTTAGTTGAAAATACACAATTTGAAGACTTAGAGTCTAGTGCTGCTGCTAGTGAACAAACACCTGCAGAGATTAATATAGCTCCTAATCAATCTAGTTCCCCTTTGAATCTCAGTCCAAAGAAAGCTTCCCATACATTCTAGAACATCCTTTTGTCTCTGTCATCCATTTCATTGTTTCATACTGCTCAATCTGCCAGCGTTCCTCCACATGCCCCAGTCATGGCAGGCCAGCAAGCACCCACGGAGATAGAAAGAATTGTAGCTGCTAGATATGGACCTTTGATGTTGCCTGTTCCTTTGAATCCTATGCTTGTGGGAGAATACCAAAAATATATGCCTAAGTTCACTGGCACAGAGGGAGTAACAATAGAACAATACCTTGAGGCCTTTTAAAGTTATGCTGATAACTTAGATATAAGTGAAAGTAATGTGTGGATGAGAGTTTTTGTCCAGAGCCTTGATGGAGAGGCCAGAAAGTGGTTCAGAGAACTAGCCCCTAGATCTATTGCTGATATTGAAGCCTTAGATGATGCATTTTTGAAGCACTGGGGAGATAAGAAAGATTTGCTATATTACCATACTGAGTTTGGTAACCTAAAGAGGGAAAATGGAGAATCATTGTTTGATTTTAATAAAAGATTCAATCATATGTATAGTAAGATACCAGTTGAGGTAAAGCCTACCCCCACCTCTGCCAAAATCACTTATGCCAATGCTTTTGACTTTGATTTCTACCTATTATTGAGAGAAAGAAGATGTGATACTCTGGCAGACATGCAGGATGCAGCCCTAGAAGTAGAGTCTAATATCATGGCTGCAGAAAAAATAAAGAGTCATGCTGATAGAAGAAGGCAGAGAGGTCAGGCTTCTACTTCCTCTACATCATCTTCAGAGCCTAAATTAGACAAAATGACTAAGATGATAGAGTCATTAGCTGCTGAAATTTCTAAGTTGAAGGTTGAGAATAATTCAAGAAAAACAAGGCAACAGAACACATTTGCTCCACGAAATCCAAATCCATTCAAAAGAGCAAATGAACAGTTGCAAATTATTCAGAAGGGTAAAGAATCAAAATAAGAATAGAAAGTTAAAGCTCCTTTCTAGAATGTAGTCATGGAGGAGGAACAATTTGAAGATGAGGATGAAATTCACTACATGGAAGATAAAGGCAGCGCTGCATTTTTTACTTTGGTTGCTTATGAGGAATCATTGCTGCAGGACAATGACAGTCAAGAGTGGGACAGAGGAGCTGTTCTGTAGACTGGTGAACAACAAAGACAAAATTGAGATCAAATGAAAAAAATGTCAAAGAGAATCCTGCCCAAAGAGCTACGGTCCAAACAGAGTCACAGAATATCAGACAAAGAAGACCAGCAGTTGATCCAGTCATCCTTAAAGCTCCAGTTCAAGAGGTAAGAGGTTCTGATAAGTTGCCTTCCTCTTTCAGCTTTGAGTCAGAAGTTCAGAAATTGAAAATTTCTGTGCCCCTGATAGAGTTGGTGAAGAGTGAAGTATTTACAAAGCCTATCCTTGAGCTCTTAAGCTGGAAAACCCACAAAACTCCACTGACTCTACTAATTTGCAAGATGAAAAGCCTGCCATTGTGCTCAACCCCATGATTGAACCTGTTGATAATAATTCTCCATCTTTTTATGTCTGCTTGACCATTCATGACAAAATCCTCCACAATTGCCTACTAGACACAGGGGCCAGCCACAATCTAATGCCTAAAGCTGTCATGGAAGAGTTAGGCCTTGACATCACCAGACCATATCATGATTTATTCTCTTTTGATTCAAGTAAAGTGAAATTCCTAGGATTAATTAAAGACCTGGCCATTACCTTAACTCGGCTGCCCATGAAGAGTATGATGATGGATATTGTGGTAGCAGATGTCCCTCCTAAGTTTGGTATGCTGTTGTCCAGAGGATGGATTAAGAGACTAGGTGGGACATTATAGAATGATCTATCTTATGCCACTGTCCTAGTTTTTGGAGGAGAAAGTAGGAGATTGTACAGAGAAGCACAGTTGGCATACATCATCAGTGACGAGAAGAATCCTACTAATCATCCCATATATGCAGTGGACATTGATTTTGGAGCATGTATTCTCCAAATAGAAGAATTTCAGAAGGTCGTAATGTAGATCAGGAAACCAACAAATCAGGCTGAGGAAGATCAAGGAAGTCAGGTTTGGGAGATGTTCTTTGATGGAGCATGTTCCAGGGAGACTGCAGGAGTAGGGGTGGTGTTGATATCTCAAGAACAAAAAAGCACGCATTTGTCTTTTAAGCTGGCTTTTCAAGTCACAAATAATATAGCAGAATATGAGGCTCTGTTGTTGGGCCTTAATGCAACAAAAGACAGAGGAATTAGGAACATAAATGTGTTTGGAGATGTCGATCTAATCATTCAGCAAGTAAATAAAACATTTCAATAAAATCACCCAAGGCTGAAAGCATATAGAGATGAGGTATGGAGAATCATAGATTCTTTTGATTATTTCTATATTTCATATATTCCTGGAGCCCAAAATCAGCTTGCTGATTCCCTTGCCATGTCTGCTAGCATGTCTATCCCTGCCATGCCTCCCAGACTGATTTATGAAGTCCAAATGAAATATAGACCATCCTTTCCTGATAATGTCCACCATTGGAAAGTTTTTGATGATGATGATGAGATAAATAGGTTTCTACAAGTCATTGATGAGTTTTCCAAAGTGCAAATTGACCAAGAAAATGAAGCCTTGTTAGAAACCCCCCAATCCCATCTTAGAAATAAAATTGGTAAAGATAGCATGGTCCAGCTTCCTAACAATCATATTCCTAAGGGTTTAATTCCTCTAGAAAGACTGTTTGACCAGAATGATGTGCCTTACAAAGATGCCCAAAAAGAAGACCAATCTACGGTCTGTAAGCATGATATAGGGAGTCCAGGTCATCCTAGATACATAAATTTGTCCACTCATCTGTATGCTGACCAAAGTTATGAATATTGCAAATTAATGAAGCAGTTTGCTAATGTGTTTGCCTGGGAGTATAGTGACCTAAAAACGTATGATAAGAAGATAATCCAGCATAAAATCCCTTTGGAGAAAGATACCATACCTTTCAAACAGAAGCTGAGACAAATAAATCCTATGCTTCTTCCTCTAATTGAAAAAGAAATAAAAAAATTGTTGGCTGCCAAGATTATAGTTCCTTTTAAATATTCCAAATGGGTATCCAACCTAGTAGTGGTGAGGAAGAAAAGTGGAGAAATCAGACTATGCATTGATTTTAGAAACTTAAATAAATGCTCTAAGAAAGACAACTATCCTCTACCCAAGATGGAGCATTTGCTGCAAAAGGTCTCAGAAGCCAAAGTGATGTCTTTCCTGGATGGATTTTTCAGGATTTAATCAGATTGTTGTGCATCCAGATGACCAAGAGAAGACTGCATTTACCACTCCTTGGGGAACTTTTTTGTATGCCAAGATGCCTTTTGGATTGATGAATGTTGTAGCAAACTTTCAGAGAGCTATGGATATATAATTTGTAGGAGAGAAGGATAAATTTGTCCTTATCTACCTTGATGACATAACAATATACTCCAGCAACCATCAAAACCATTTGCAGCATTTGAAAAAAGTGTTTCTGAAGTGCAAAAGGTTTGGAATTTCAGTCAATCCTAAAAGATCACAATTTTCTTTAGAAGAAGGCAAGATGTTGGGACATATTGTTTCTACTGCAAGTGTCCGGATTAATCCAGAAAGAGTAAAAGCAATACAAAATTTGTCTGTCCCTAGATCAAAGAAAGATATTCAGTCCTTTCTGGGCAAAATAAATTTTGTGAGGAGGTTTATTCTGAATTTCGCAGAACTGGTGAAGCATGTTACCTCCATGTTGAAGAAAGGGTCAGAGGTCAGGTGGACTGATGTAGCAAGAAAATCATTTGATTCCATCAAGAAAGCTATTACGGAGGCTCCCACTTTAATAAGTCCGGACTACAACAAGGAGTTCCATGTATTCTCATTTGCCTCTGAAGACACCATTGCAGCAGTTTTATTGCAGGCAGATGAAGCAGGTTCAGAACATCCAGTAGCATTTTTCAGCAAGAACTTGAGGGATGCTGAACTAAGGTATGATATTATTGAAAAACATGCATATTCTCTTATCAAATCCTTGAAAGCTTTCAGAGTTTATATCTTGCATTCCAAGATAATTGCATATGTACCCTCTGCTGCAATAAAGGATATATTAACACAACCTATTGCTGATGGAAGAAGGGCTAAATGGATTGCAAGGTTGATTGAATTTAATATAGAATTAAAGCTCACCAAACTTATCAGAGGTCAGGGTCTTGCTAGATTGTTAGCTGAAGAAAATTGCAAAACATTGGATATAGATTTCATGTGCACAATTGTAGAAATTGGTCAGACAGATGAAGAAGAGGAAGCAGTTGAACCAGACAGAAAGCAGTGAGTGGCCAAAAATATAGCTTCTTGTGATTGGTATTCTGCAATAGTTAAATTCTTGCTGAAGCTAGAAATCCCTTCAAGCTTTACTCAAAGTCAAGCCAGAACTATAAAGCTTAGGGAAGCTAAGTATTGCATTAATGAAAATTTTCTCTACTGGAGGGATCCATCTGGAGTGCTTTTGAGGTGTCTAGACAAAGAACAATCAATAGAAGTTATGCAGCAGTTTCATTCCAGCATGTGTGGAGGGCACCATTATTGCAATACTACAGCCCATAAGATCTTCAGAGCTGGGTATTATTGGCCCACTTTATTTTCTGATGTATTTTCATTTGTTAAATCTTATGACAGGTGCCAAAGATTTGAAGGAAAGCAGCAATTGAAGTCCTTGCCCTTAAAACCAATATTGCAAAAGGACCTTTTCAGCAGTGGGGCATGGATTTTATTGGAGAAATCAATCCACATTCTAGTGGCCAGCATAGATGGATATTAGTAGCCACTGATTATTTTACTAAGTGGATCGAAGAAATCCCTACTAGGAAGGCTGATCATAATGTGGTCATGAAATTTCTAACAGAGAATATCTTCAGCAGATTTCGTTGTCCACATAAACTAGTCACAGACAATGCAGCAGCCTTCAGGGAAAAAGAATTGGTGGAAATGTGTGATTCAATGGGCATTAAATTGGTTCATTCCACCTCATATTATCCTCAAGGTAATGGTCTAGGAGAATCCTATAATAAAAGCCTGATAAGGACAATTAAGAAGCTGTTAGAGGACAATAAAAAGAATTGGGATTCTAAGCTCAAGTATGCACTGTGGGCTGATAGAGTGACCATTAAGAAATCCACATGGAATTCTCTTTTCAAGCTGGTATATGGCACTGAAGCTGTGTTTCCAATTCAGTTAACTCTCCCTGTGGCAAAATTCCTTCAAGAAGAGCTGAATGAGGAAGAAGACATGGAAAAGAGGATCATTGATTTAGCAGAGGTACATCAAATTAGAGAGTAGCTGGTGGAAAAGGCTGCAGTACATCAGAAAAAGATCAAGGATGCTTTTGATAGGAAGACAAAGACAGATAATTTTCAGGTTGAAGACTTGGTTTTGAAGTGGGATGCACTAAAAGAAAAGAAAGGCAATCATGGGAAATTTGATGCTTTCTGGACAGGGCCTTTCATCATTTCTCAGATTCAAGGGAACAATACCTTCATATTGAAAAGTATGGGGGGAGAAGCAGTTTTTGATGGCCCAGTTAATGGGCGTTTTCTAAAAAAATATGTTGTTTAAGGTCTTTGGCCTTGAAGGTTGTAAATATTTTGTTTTTTATCAGTTTAGTGTAGGTTCAGTCAGACTCCATGCCCAATGGAACACTAGGAATTTTGTTAATTTGTTTTTCATCAGGAAGGCATTGATCTACAGGTTCTTGAGACCTCATAAGGAGGATCTCATCCCCAGAAGGAGCCAGTGTTAGCTCTGCTACATAATTTGGTATTTGCTGGGTCAAGGACACTGCGGCTGTGTGTTTTTTGCAAAAAAGGAGCTCGCAGCAGTTCATTTTATCCTTCCCCCTTCATTTGCTTTATACCCTTATAACCCCCTCTACCCATGTTTTTCTCTGTTTTGCCTACAAAACCCTGTAAACCCCTTTTCAGCCAAGCCCCTCAGTGTTGAAGTTTAACCTATGGGACCGCGGTCATATAACTGCGCGCATGCACAAAAAGCGCTACCCGCGAAGCCCTCCCCTGTCACATCAATCAATAAACATGTGTGATTAATACCCACCGTCCAATCATCCCCACCGCGATCGGACGACAGTCGTACCTCCCACCGTTGGAACATGCCTACATGATAACCTGCGGGGAGAGCGGTTTATTCCCTATCACATCTGCCACGCGTCACAATTGTATTGGATCAATCCTCCATGTACGTTTACCACCCATCCTTGTAAGCAGTGCGGGGAAGCCACTTATCGTCGTCCCCGCTGATTAAATCCCGCACAACTCCCGCTCTCGATAGCCATCGGATCTGCCCGACTGCGATCCGACGGCCCACGTTTCTCCATCCGCGTTTTCTCCCGATACCCCATGTAGATTGATCTCAGTCGTTCATCCATGCAATCCAATGGCTGTTATTTGCTTTCCGCCTTGCTGCCTGTGTCCATAGCCTGTCCAGTGTACCCGAGGGAGGAAGGTGGCCAATTTTTCAGCTCTCTATGTAATAAATCCTCAACAATTGCATTTAACAAGAGAGGATGGCCGAGAAGAAAAAGGATGGCCTCGAGTAGATCAAAGCGTTAATCAGTTATGGAGCTCCTTTCAGTCAACACTCCACCTGCTCAAGCAGTACAACAGAGTACCAGAAAAAGGTCAATTTGTTCGTTAAAGCACACAATTTGCAGCAGAGACCCATATCAGATAGCTAATGTGGTTGGTGGTCCATTATGACCCCTCCACGTGTAGGATCGCAGATATTTTTATGATCAACCTCCATATATATCGAGAAACAAGATGTAATGAGGGTTGATGGATATTGTTTTTGTGTAAAGTTCAGCTTCTGGAGACTGTAACTACTATGACACCTGCAGCGTCTGGTCTTCATTTTCAGCTAATGCAAGATTCTTTTGCTGTTAATTGCTCACTTTCCACTTCTTCTCTGTTCCAGGCTGTGCTTGTGATGCATTTTTCATGTGCTCTTGATGTTTAGCATTAGAGGGGCTGTCATCCCACCTCTGTGTTAGGATCTAGTATGTATTATTGAAGGCGTATGCAGGTTTCTGTTTTCTTGGTGCCAGAGCGCTGTCATCCTGTATGTGCATTAGGAAATAGATTTACATACCTTTCTACTGGTTGCAGCCGACCATCACATGGTCTTGTGCATCTGGTGGTGTGGTTAGTATTCTCCATGTTCACCTATTCCTTAAACTGTGAGTAATTGGTGGTCTAAAGCCTTGTAGTCTGGGGGTGTTCACCCATGTTTGGGGTTAAGCATAGTAGAAGTGGTTATCTGACTTGAATATGCATCATTCCTTCCATTCATCCACCATTTTCCAACATTTTATGTTGAGTTTGTAATGTTCCCAAGCATCTCTGATATACAACCTAGGAGTGTTTCTTGGGGTGATAACAGGTTGAGTTGTGTTTGAGTTGTAACTAGTTAGCTTAGTTAACTAAGTTATGTCTAGTTAAATTAGTTCCAAATAGTTTGAGGAAGTAATTGTGAGTTTAGTTAGTTAATGCATGCATGCAACAAACTAGTGTACTCTAGATAACTGAAGACTCTCTCATAAATAACTCATGCATGTCTATTCAGAGAAAGACCCAGTTGAGATTAAAGATAGGGACAATGTACTATCAGTTGCATGAGTTTTCCTTTAAAGGAAACTCATCCATGTAGTCAAGGTAAGGTTCCTTGAGGATTGCGCAGTTTTACAGGGTGTGAGATCAGTGTGAGTGATCAGTGTTACACTTGGTAATAGTAGGCTCACCCAGGAGAAACAACACAAGGAAATAGGAAGCTTGGAGGGCAGAGGAGAAGGCTTGTGAGAAGCTTTGTTTTCCTGTGAGCATCCAGGAGGATTGTATTGAGAGCTGGCTAGCTGTGAGAGCTAAAGCTTTGTGATTATGATGTATTTCCACCTTTTATGATAATACAGATAGAGGGGTTTTTAGCTGAGGCTTTCCCCTGAGTATTTTCTGTGTTTCATATGCATTGATTCTTCTTCTAATTATATGTGTTCAGCTTGATCTTGCTCAAATCTATTAAGCTTCCGCAAGTTTGATTGTAGAAGTAGATTAAAGTATTTTTCTTTAGTTATATTGCATTATCAGGTTAATCTATAGTCAAAATTTCTACATGGTATCAGAGCTAGCTAATCTATAGAGAAATTTCTACATGGTATTAAAGCTAGCTGATATATAAAGAAATTTCTACATGGTATCAGAGCTAAGTTTATCGGAGTTGTGAACAGTATACGGAGAAGAGAATTCGAAGTTTGAATTTCGGGGTTGTGGGTGCAAATCGAATTCATATCATACTTCAATTGAGATGGGACATTATGCGACTAATTTCCCATCGAAGAAATCCAAGAAGGGATCGTCGGAAGGATCAGAAGGTGAGGCATTAGCTTCTCAGTTCGAAATGGACTTTACCCTCATCACATGCATGGTGTCATCCATGATGGGTTGTGTTTGGTTTCTTGACAGTGGAGCCTCATTCCACATGACTGACGATAAAAGTTTATTTAGTACCTTGGAGGAGAAAGACCTCAAGATGTGCATAGAGATGGGTGATGATGAAAGGTATAGTGTTTCAGGAGTGTGCACGATTGCTTTTCAGAGGGAGCATGGAGTTCTTATTACCTTGACGGGTGTGAAGTATGTTCCTGGACTGAAGAATAATTGGTATTGATCGTGATGTTGGAGGACAAAGGCTATGATGTTGTCTTCAGTAAAGGAAAGGCGTTCCTTAGACACATCACCATGAGACAAGTGAAACAGATCGGTTCACGAGTCAAGAACCTATATGCTCTTAAGGTTCAAGATGCATGCAAATCCTTGAGGAGCAAGGAAAATGTTAAAGACTTGGTGGTTGAGAGGGAAGTAAATTACCTCTCAACATGCAGTCCCAGAAGAAGTCTCAGACAATTGTGGAGAATCCATAATTAGAGAAGTGGGCAGAGGGATCACATGCACCCATACCACCACGTGTGAGGTGGGGTGATGTGAAGTGATTGTCCCAAGAAGGCTGAAATTGGGCAGGGTCCATTGAGAGGTTTTATCTCATGGATCGTACCTTGCTACGGGAGCCCAAAGTACATAGTAGTGGGAGGAATCAATGGGTTTGATGCAATCAGAGATCAAAGTGATAGAGGCTAGAGCAGTCAGATACTGAAGAGCACAGAGAAGGACTAACAACAGTGCAGAAAAGTAGAGTCAGCAGAAGCATAGAGTTTTCAGTTGACAAAGGCAATAGCAGTCAGAGACTTTGATGACAGATGCATCATACTGATTTAGTTTGGATGTTTTTTTTTTGGAGTTGCTAGAGAGAAGTGTTGCATGCAGAACAATCCAAAGGTTCAGGATCAGGATCGAGTTGAATTCCTTTCTTGTTGAGAGGGAGTGTTAAAAATAGCAACAAGAAATTATAAAAATAGAATATAGTATGTTTCCATTTTACTTTGTCCTTGAATTAAAATTCAAATTTAGTCTCACCAGCTGCTTGAAAAATAATTTATTAATTCATCTTGAGTTAATTAGTTGGAGAAATTCAAGCTAGAAGTATTTGTGAAGTCAACAATTATCCCTTAAATTAAGGAGATTATCCCTTAATTAAGGAGATAAGGTTGAGTTGTATTTGAGTTGTAATTATCTAGCTCAGTTAACTGAGTTATGTCCTGTTAAATTAGTTCCAAACAATTTGAGGAACTAATTGTGAGTTCAGTCAGTTAATGCATGCATGCATCAAACTAGTGTAATCCAGATAACTGAAGATTCTATCATAAGTAACTCAAGCATGTATATTCATAAAAAGACCCAGTTGAGATTAAAGACAGGGACAATGTACTATCAGTTGCATGAGTTTTCCTAAAAAGGAAACTCATCAATGCAGTCAAGGTAAGGTTTCTTGAGGATTGCATAGGTTTACAAGGTGTGAGATCAGTGTTAGTGGTTAGTGTTACACTTGGTAACAGTAGGATCACCCAGGAGAAACAACGCAATGAAATAGGAAGCTTGGAGGGCAAAGGAGAAGGCTTGTGAGAAGCTTTGTTTGCCTGTGATCATCCAGGAGGATTGTACTGAGAGCTAGCTAGCTGTGAGAGCTAAAGCTTTATACTTCTGATGTATTTCGACCTTGTATGATAATACAGATAGTGGGGTTTTTAGCTGAGACTTTCCCCTGAGTATTTTATGTGTTTCCTGTGCATTGATTCTTCTTCTGGTTATATGTGTTTAGCTTGATCTTGCTCAAATCTATTAAGCTTCCGCAAGTTTGATTGTAGAAGTAGATTAAAGTATTTTGCTTTAGTTATATTGCATTATCAGGTTAATCTACAGTCATAATTTCTACAAAGTTGATCAATTAAGAGGAGACAAAGGGACATCATATTGCAATAGCAGTGGAAGGTCAAGATCACATTGAATACTCCTTATCCTAAATCCATACGGAGGTGGAAGAAAAGATCATTTTTTATCTTTCAAGAAGACACAAAGGAAGTAACAACAAAGAGTGACTTGAAATTTCCATGTCATCATGCATTCCATGTCACCAGTGTCATGTCATGAGTTAGCATGTGCCACATCATTTTGTGTATTATGTAAATTTATATTGGAGAAATGTATTGTAAAGTAGAATTCCAAGAGACATGTACAGAATGTAAAGAGTCATGTAAGAGTTGAAACGTAGTAGAGAAGTCAAAAAATCATGAGGGTAGTCCAAGAGTCACAATGGAAGTATTTGGTCACCCCATTTGTTATATATACACCCCCATAGCTTATGAAAAAGGAATTTTCATCTTGGCTAATCATACCAGGCATTGGAGAGGAAGATAGTTGTTTTGGAGGAGCGAGTGACTACTCTAATGCTCCACTATTGGGGCTAGTCCAGTTCACTTTTTGGATGTATCTTGGAACTTTTACTTAATTCAAAATCTCTTTGAGCTAGCATGCTTTCATGCATATGTCATGAATATTTTAAAACTATTCTTTGAATGTTTGTGATGTATGTTGTTTTCATCTATACTAAGGAAATTGAACTATTTCGATGGCTTTGGTACTTATCTTGTTGAAGATGTGTTTTATTTTCTTTAACAATCATTATTTCCTTGTGAACTATTTCATTAGATGATCAATGATTCATCCATAGGTATATGCTCATGTGCCTTTTCTAGATTATTACTATTACTTTTCTTTTAAGGGGCCACTTTTCTCTTCCCTTTCGATAGAAGGACCTTGATGCTTTCTGTAGCTGAACATTTCACAAGGCATACTCACTTGTTGATCCCAAAATACCTGTGTATTACTCTCTTGTAAAACTTTGTAGCCAAGTAAAATCTACAAAGGTATATGGTAGTTCGGTCGATACTCTAGATGGGGCTCCTATTCCAAATGGTGTGAGATCTAATTCAGACTTCACATCAAGGAAACCCCTTTGGTTGATGTAATTCCAACACCATCAACAAATGGTGCTAGAATGAGGGTTAGATGATAACTATGCCCATTAAATCTATTTTGAACCTCTTATCTGAAATGGCTCATCCTCAAATCATACTCCCGAGGTGTTTTTCTAACCTATCCCCTGGTAAAATTTCAATCCTCGATGAGCCTCTTCATGACTTGTCTCAATTCAAGTTTGATGGTGAGGGTGATAAATCCATTACTGAGCATGCATCTCTTTTCCTTAAGTTCCATGAATACTATGAAATTGATTGTGACAATGTTGCTTGTATTCTCTTCTACCTCACCCTTGAAGGTTGAGTTAGCCAATGGTGTCCCGCTCTACCACCTAATTCCATTCATTATCTTGAACACCTCATCAACGAGATTCATTCAGCATTTGATAGGTATGATTATCGATATGTTTATAAAAGGATTAATTAACTAAGAATGAATCCCAATGAATCAATTGAGGATTTCTTTGATTGATTCCTTCACCTTTGTTATGAATTTCCTGAAGAAGACATGGATACGGGTTTCTTTCAACAAAACTGTGATCATTTGGTTCATATCTCTTTGCACGATGAACCTAAACCACCTAATGTTTCTGCTTCCCCAACTCTTGTAACTCATGAGACACCCCTAATTTCATAGGAGGAACTTACTATTCCTTTTTTTCCTTGTCCTCCTCCTTTTTCAGCTCTGAAGTAGGTGCCCCCTTGCAATGATAATAAAGTTAAGAAATATGCAAATAAAATTCCTACTCCATCTTCTCACACTCCTTCTGCATTTCATGATTCAAGTCCCATGGAGGAAATCCAGAAATGGCTCATGAGGCCTATGGTGAAGACTAATTTTTGCATTCCTCACGATGGCATTAAAAATCATAATTCTAGTCTTGAATCTAATGTGTATTCCCATCATTCTCTATCATCCCTTTCTCATGATCTCTTGCCCCGTGATTTGCTTGATCAACATATTCCAAAACTAATAAGTGATTAGGTGCGAGGTAGTCACATTTCATAGGTAGAGGAGCAGAAAGGTGAAGATTCTTTCAATATTTCTTCTCTTTTTCAAAATCCTCTACGTGAAGATGGTGTTTCCTCATTCTTGGTTGATAATGAATCTAGTAATCTTAGTCATCAATCAGATATAATAAATTCTCCTAATCAATATGAAGTCTTGGGCAACAATCATTCTGATGAGGATGAATCCATTGATATATATGATGATGAATTCCCAAGTGCATCATCTGATCTTTCAGTTTCTCAAGAATATTTTGTTTCGAAATATTTAGATCTCAAATATGTTTTTGTCAAAGAATATTTTCTTATGAACACTTCTTTCGCTTCACCGCCCTATCCTTTGTGCTATAATTTTGTAATGCATCAACTTGCGATGGAAATTCTTCATGTTGTTCAAGTTTTTTATCCAAGGAGTTGAATCTTCAAATGACACAGGATAGTGAGATTATCCATGATTAATAAGAAACCAATGGAATTATAGAGCATCCATTCCATCCCTTATCATATCTTTCTTTGTATGGGGGCAACTCTTTGAATAAGTCTGATCATGAGATTTTTCAGATTCATACATTATTATACTTGTGATAAAAATAATATTATGACTTGAGTAATATGTTTTTTGAAGTCAAAGAATCTAATCAAAGTAGTGATGTAGATAGCTGCCATCTAGATAGTGGTGATCCTGTTGACTTAACTAGTAATAGTTGTGCACATGCAATTTGCCGTCTGACTCAATTTACAAAATGTTGTTATCTTTCTTTTCAAAGTTTTGTAACTTTTGAGGAAGTAGAGGCACTTTAAATCACATTGATGGTTATGTCAAGTTCTCTATATCCTAGAGAAATTCCTAAACAATGTCAGATCTATATTTCGTAGTAGAATTCTTTCATTCGTATTGTTTCGCTAGATGAAAACTTGTTCTTGAAGGATTTCAAGATTTCGTGTTACAATTTTCATATTTCTTGATATCAGGTTTCTGATCATACTACTATAGTGAATCCATCCTCATACAACTCTCTTATATCAAACTCAGGTTTGGAATGTGTATCTCTCTGTTGTAGCGACTACAACACCCTCCAAAATTTTGGCCTACACTCAAATTTTGGAGCCTAATGTGGATCCTGTGATTGGTCGTTCCTTAGTCACTTATTGGTAAGATAATGATTTCAAACTACCTTCTTCAATCTCAAGAGTTGTTCACGCTTTTATCTTTAAATAGAAAGTGTCATCTTTGGGCATGGGAGTTATTGCTTGTCATGCAAAGGCAAGTTTTGGTTTGATTCAAGGGGAAATCTTGCTAGTAATAAGTTGTTCTCATCATATAGACATGTTTCGCTCTCATTTCCAAAGTTTCACAGAATATTACAAAACTGTCATCATTATCCTCACAAAGTCTATTGTCGGAGCCACACTTGTCATAATCTGCCACAAAGGTTGTCATGTTAAGCAAATTATGTTTTCATATGTTCTGGATGATCTATATTGTATCACTAAGTGTCCAAGTGTGTGGTCATAGTCTAGTTCTATCACTGTTCACATCAGTTCCACTGATCCAGAGGATTTATATCAACCTAACCTCATCCAACATTCCTAGACTGCGCACTTTGCATCTGCAACCCTCAAGCTTTTTCCTTTCCCACTGGAACCATGGAATGAGAGGAAATCCTAGCATCCCAAGGCATCCAAAAATGCGCAAAGGCTACCTCCAGTGACCTGTTGTTGGGAAAAGTATCCAATACGGAATGACCCTATCCCACTCTAAGGGTGATAGTTCCTTAGCAACAATCAAAGCAAAGCTATCTGAGATTACTTCTTTATGAGATGTAAAAGAGGGGAGAAAGAGATCCACTAACCGATGTCTTTCGCTAATGGTTGATCCAATCTTCTCTCCTTGCTGCTTGCCCCCCAGCTCCTTGCTCTTTCACTGGCCCAACTACACCAAGATCCTGCAAAATGGCAAGAGAGGGAAACTACAAGAAGCATACATTCATAATTGATTCAAGGATTAGAATAAATCAAATACACAAGTATAACAATACACCATTGAGACACATGCATATAGAAGAACCTCAAATGCTTTATTAATGGAAGAAGTAAGGTTCAGGAAATGATACAACCATAAGAGGCCCAATCCAGCATCACCTTCCCAGCAGAAAGAAATCTCCTCTTCACCTCCTTCAAAGCAAATCACCCAATAGTTCTAAACTCAAACCAACAGCAATTCTTTACATTCACAAGATTCCAGCCCATGGATCTCATGGGAGAGAGATCCATATATAGGAGTTTGGAGAGAGGATGAGTCAGCCTGAGATGTGACTAGTGTCCTCTCCCACTCCAGTTCTTCTTCAGTTCTTGAGTCCACTTGGAGGTTCTTGCTTCCACTTGGAGATCTAGAATCTCTTACTCATCACCAGTCGAATTCCTTGATCCAAGTGTCATTTTGGAAGCTTCCTGGGCATTGACACCTTGAGGAATGACTCTGCCACATGTCCAAACTCGCCCAGCGCAGGTAGCCTTCTTTGCAGTTGACATTAAACGCAGGTAGACAGTGGAGCACTTGACATTCAGCGCAGATGCTCAGTGGAGCAGTTGACATGATCCAGAATTTCCTTGTTTTTGAGTAATTTTCAGTGGAGAACTTGTTTGGATTGCTGTGGTTTGATGACCTTGTTCCCCTAGGGGTAGGAACAACATGTTTAGGGACTTTGGATCCCTTAGATTATGGACATTTCATGCTTCATGCTGTAAGGCACAAAAATGTCTATAACATGACCCCCCCCAGTCGTAGCACACTACCCTTAAGAACTACACATATTTTTCCTCCAAGCCTCTCTGCTACCCAATCCCCCTTGCCTCTGAAAACTTCACAAACATTTCCTCCAAGGCCTCATCCTGCAACAACCACTCCCTGTTTGAACTATGCAATTTTGTCCCTCATAAGGCATTCCAAAATTTTTTCCCTCAGTGGGCATTGTGCAGTCTTATCCTTCAATCCAGACCAGTCGTTGATCCTTCTCCTCCCTAACTTTATACATGTTCTGACCCAGTCAGTGGATTATCATGCAACATCTTAGACTATGGGTTTATCATACTGATGTCGTGCTATCATGAATGGATTACAAATACATGGATTCTACTAGGCTATGGAAATATGATTAAGAAGTAGATGAAGAAGGAGGAAATGCTAGATGATTAAGAAGGAGATGAGGAAGGAGGACATGCTAGATGATACTTAAGGAGCTGAGAAGAAAAGATAACTATCAAATAAGAAGACTAAAGAACCTAGGGTATGATAGAAGATCGAGATCACATGATGAATCCATCTGATTCACAACCGTTTGGAGGGTATATATGAAAAAAAATCACATCTTTCATGAAGTTAAAATAAACCTCTTAAAGTAGGTTGAATGATAACTTATAATTTTCATATCATTATGTCATCAATGACATGTGGTTGCAAACACTCAAAGTCATTCCATGTGTTTTCTCTAAGTGTTTTTCTCTCTATCGCTTGTTTGTGAGCCTTCTCTGATGGTTTTGAAGGTCGACCTCTATGTATATGGTTTTTCCTAACCAGGTAAACACCTATCACACTCATACACAAATTTTCATGCACTTGCCACTTCTTTCCCTGAGATAGTCACACATAGGGTAATACTTTTTTTTGTTGTCTCAGTGGTCTATGTTGTCATGTCATCGAAGTATGTTAAGTGTGTGATCACATTTCAAGTTCAACATGCATCAATATCCCTCCTGCACTTAGCCATTATCAAAAAATCTTCCTGACCAGGCCACTCAGCTTCACCACTCCTTGTATGAGCTGCATGCTGCGCAGTCTCAACCGTCATCGATGTGACCTTTCTTCTTGGAGCTGTACAATGCGTACTCACTATCCTCCAGGGTTATTGCTATACTCAATTCCTGAGTCGAGCAACCTTCCTTGACCCATTTTACTGCCAGTCTTCCTCGAACTATGCACTTCACACTTTCAGTCTTGAAGCTTTTCCCTTGCCTATTGGAACCCTGCAATTTGCAAAGATTCAAACCTCCCTTAGCCTCTAGAACTGCACATATGTTTCCTCTAGTGATCCCTCCTCAGCCAGAGCTCACTATCCTCAATAACTTGACAAATTTTCCCTCCAGGCCTCTTTGTTGACTAATCCTCCTGGCCTCTGGAAACTGCACAAATATGTCTCACAGGGTCTCATCCTACATCAACCATTTTCTGTCTAAAATACACAATCCTAACTCCGAGTGGCCAATGAAGATTTTTCTCCCAAGTGGGACTGTGCTCAAAAGTTACTCAATCAATCTTGAGTTACGCTCTGTTCAGTCTCAGTGATTAAGTCGTCTCCCTGTCACCTAGAACTATAAAATGTGTAGTTACTAGGCCCTCTCTCCCAGCCTATCACTTGTCCCGGGTTTAGTTCATGGTTAGTAATGCATCATATTAGATTGGGTAGTTTTCGGATTGATGTCATCCTATCATGAGTGAATTACAGGAACAAGTACACTATCAAGTCATGGCGAGATGATGAAGAAGGAGAAGAAGGAGGGAAGCATGCCTATAGACTCACTTGTAGCTGAACGAACGAGTGAAATTGTTAAGACCAAGAAAAGGGACACAAGTTTGCAACCACCTCCCAAGACCAAAAATCATTGAAGTCCTCGCATCATCAAGCTATGCGGAGGAGAAGAGAAAGCATACCTAAGAACACATCTATCACTCAACAGCATTAGTGACTTGACATTATCACACCATCAAGTTAGTCCATGTAAACAGCATTGTGTCAAGTCATCTCACTATTTTTCATATGACACATCACTATCATGGGCCATTTGTTTTGTAAATAAAATGTATTGTAAAGTGAAATTCCAATGGACACAAAAGAATATGAAGAGTCATGTAAGTTGAAAAGTCATAGGAAGTTGAATAGTCATGAGGGTTGTCAAAGAGTCACAAGGGGAAGAATCATCCTTGATTACATATACCCCCTCATTGTATGAGCAAAGGAATTTTCACCTTGGATCCTCACAAGGCATTAGAGAGATCAGCTAGTTCTCTGAGGAGAAAGGAGTGGCTCCCATGTCCCACTACTGAGGTTAGTGATGTACAATGTAAATATGCTTCTTGGGACTTTTTCTTAATAAAAGAAGCCTTTTAAGGCCAACACATTCTTCATGCATGACTTATGGATGTTTGTAAGAATATTATGTGAATGTTTGTATTTCATGTTTTCTTTCACATGTACTAAGATAATTGAAGTATTTTGATTATTTTAGTACTTATATTGTTGCAAATGTGTTGTAATGGTTGTTATTGATGTCTCATCCTTGTGGACTATTTTGCAGGATACTAGACAAACTTTTCCTTTCTTATCAGTTATAATGACTGTCACATACATTGTGGACTATTTTGCTAGATGTTAGACAAATCTTCCTTTGTTCATCGGTTGTAACAATTGTCACATCCAATGTGGAATATTTCGCTAGACGTTAGACATGTCTTATGGTTCAAGTGTGTCTCTTCCTGAGTGGTACTACTACCTCTCACTTAGAGGCTCACTTCTTCCTCCATTTTTTCAGTAAGAGAACCTAGACATAGTTGCAATACACACTCACCAAGAACGCTAACCTTGGTTTTCGAAATTACCCTTGCATCACTCTCCTGTGCTGACAGCTAGAGCCAAGGAATATATTTGAGGATTTGGAAACTGATCCTTTATATTAGATGTGACTCCTACACCAAATGGTGTGAGGTCTGATCGGGGCTTCATATCGAGGAGATCCCCTTGGTTGACGAATTTCCAGCACTTTCAATACATCAGTATGTTGGTAAAGCACTTCAGGAGCAGGGCCATTGTGGGACACTAGTACCCAATAGTGTCCATTGATTTCCATGAGAATGCTATGAACGGTATGATGATTTGAGGCAGGGATATTCCTCAGTGTTTGTATCTTCTGATGTGAGGAAGCCTTGCCAAGGGATAGAATACCTGGGATGGGGCTTCCAGTATAACTTGGAAGGTGAGTGACTGCATGGAAGGGGTGACGGAGTGCCCGAGGGACTATGTAGCAGAGAAGGGAAGATCTGGGATGGATTTGTTTGGGTCATTAACATTTCTATATGGAATCATATGCACATTGGGAGTGCACCTTGGAACAATGAGTTGGTAACTGTTTGCTGAGAGGAAAAGTGGCATGAAATTATAGCGCTAGACATTGGATGCAAATTTGACTTTGCAGTAGATTTTGGACTCCCTGGGAAGGAGGTGAATCCTGGTATTACTTTGAGGGTGGAGATGTGAGCCTCTGGATTCCCTTATTGCGGATGTAGACATCATATCCTTTTATTTTCCAGTTGAGCAAATGTGCATATATGTATATGTGTGTATTGTTGTAAATATTGTATCGAGTTGGATTTATAAAGCTCCATAGACATTATGGTTATTAGCTGGCTGAAGCAAATGTGGATTGTAAATTACTGTAATGAGTTGTGTTATAAAGCTCTAGTAAATGGTATGTTTGTCATGTTTAGAATATGGTAATTGTAAATACTGCAACAAGTTGTGTTATAAATCTCCACGTACAGTCTGTTTTGTTTTCAATAGTCTTGTTGGTTTTAGGTGTCTTTCAACACCAAGGACAGTATTCCCCAAGGGGGAGGGTTTTGTAACACCCCTACTTAAAATCCATGTAAAAACATATAAGGCCACGGTTATGGGACACATATTCCAAGATGAATAGATGGGGAAACATCCTAATGGGTGTTGATTTGATTTATTATGGCTAAGGAAATCGGTAAAGGCAATGGAAAAGGCTTTGGTAAGGAAAAAAGGAATTTTTGCACATTTATTTATGAAAATAATGGAAATTAGGAGAAAGGGAAGGTGAAAAGTCATGTGTTGCATGTGAGGAGGAAAATGAAGGAAAATAATGGAAAATGAAGAAAATAGAGGCCTCATTAATAAAAATTCTTATGAGGATCAGTTGGAAAGCTCTTGGCTCAAGATTTTGACATTTTTTGGTGGAGATCTCTTCCATTCTCTCTCTCTCATTCTCTTGAATACTTAGAGTTTTCTTGGAGAACTCTTGGAGGGTGTGGCATAATTGGATATTTGGAGCAAGAAGGCAAAGAAAGTGTAGAAAAGTGCAAGAGGGCATTAGGATCAGCAGCTACAACAATTTTGCTTGCAGGTACCGAGCTGCATGTATGTTTTCCTCACTAGTTTTGGCATGCATGGCACGTGCATGTGGTTTCTTGGTCACTATTTGTCATTGGCATGGAGGATTTCCTATATTGATAGTGGATTGCCTAGCCTTGCCATTTCCTAGATAACCATGGTGATTGTGGGTTTACTTTCATTGTTTGTTTTTGGTTCGTTCTCATGTTTCCTTAGCTTGGGTTGAGTTATTAGTTCCTGGAAGACCTGGTTGGACAAACGCTCTGGAAGCTGAGTAAAAGCTTGGGTTGAGTTACTAGTCCTGGAAGCCTTGGCTGGAAAAACATTCTGGAAGCCCTTGGTGGGTTGAGTTACTAATCTTGGAAGACCTAGTTGGAAAAACACTCTAGAATCCCTGTATAATTTGTGGGTTGAGTTAATAGTCCTTGAAGCCTTGGTTGGAACAAATGCTTTGGAAGCCCTGGAAGGCTTGGTTGGAAACAAATCTAATGATGGTCTTGTGATGTCCTCCCATGAGTTGGAATAATTTTTTGATGGGTTGAGGTAGATGGCCTCTGGAAGCCCTAGATGAGTTTTGATTGATGTGTTCTATGAGATCCCATATTCATGCTTGGAATATGGCATGGCGGTGAATGGTTGAAGAGAGATTTGACTTAGCCATTCTATGGTCGGGTGGAACTTGGAAGTCCCATCCTGGGTTTGGATTTTTCATCATTAATGAGAGGTTATTTCTTGTATTTCTATGAGCATTTTGATGGATTATATGTGGTCTATATGGTTGTACTTTCATGAGTATTTTTGTTCCTATTACGCTGGTCATGTATATGTTTTATGACAACAACTATGTATGGCTTTCACCATGTTTTTACTTGTAATTGAATGATCAATTTATCTATGGACTAATGGATGGAATGGAAGTTAATGTGATAAGGAATCAATGCTTCATGACAAATCTTAGATAAGTATGAGACCCCTATGCTCAAATCTATTATTTACACCTGTATATTACATATTCGTGATATGTTTGATGAAATTCATGCCATGGCTAGTAGGGGTCCAATCAAGGTATTAAACAATTATTTTCTTTAATAATGTCATTTCCATGTTATTTTAATATTCTCAAGAGATGGATCAATTCGAGGTAGTGACTCGGGGTCTAGGCCAGAAAAGGTGGCTCAAATCCTGTGGACACTGGCATAGGATTGAATAAATGAGTCTCTGGATGCTGGCAGGAAAGCATGTGAGAGTGACTCTGGGTTTTTGGATGATGCCATGCCTATATCAAAAGATCGACTGAGGCTTAAGTTGTCCAAAATATCAGTGGGACCTAAGGGCAAGTTTTCTAAAGGGTTGGATTGGTTCCTGAAGGTCCTGAAGCTAATGTTCAATGTATGTATGGTGTGTTTACGTCAGTTCCACTTCCTTAACGTGACTTAGGAGGTCGAATCATATCATAGTGGGCTATCGTCGTATGTTTACCCCCGCTGGTTGGTTGCTTGGGTAGATGTGGGAGGAGGGTGTTATAACCATGTCCCAATTGGTCTCATGCATTGATGGTGCTAGCATCCTTTTTAAACTCTTTTAATAACTACGATTCTTGTACAATTTGTCCCCAGTTGCGGGAAGGTGGTTTGTCATATTTGGTTTGCAAGGAACTTGGTTAGATTGTTTAGAGAATTCGCGAGATTGTTCATATTGATTTTTCTTCGTTTATTGCAAACCACAAATATGATGTTTCAATTAGATCATCTGATCATTTCTCTATCTTTGGTGACTGCCATTCATCTTATCATTTTCCCATAAGCACATCCAATGATAGTTGTTTCACACCCCTTAATCTTCATTGTTTGACCTCTTTCTCTTCATATTTTTGTCAAGAAAGTGAGGCACTTCAGCCTTCTCTCATGGTTATGGAAGATCCTCATAGTTTTGGCATGAATGTTGAGTATGATCAAATCTACTTTCCCTCACAATATTCCCACCGTGATCCCATTTTTCTAGTCGAAAATTCATCTTTTATAATATTTTGGGGTTTTCAAGAGGGCCATCATGAATTTTACGATTCGATGAATGGCTAGAACAATCTTACTTGGCAAGCTCTGTAGAAAACATAAATTTTCAACCTTTTCTCACGCTTGCTAAGGAGTTTGGTGTAGATGAATACACATCCGCAAGAAGCTTACGAGGTTTATTGAAAAATGGTATTCATCGAAAAGGTAAGCATGTGGATTGGACGAAAGTATTGGTTGCAACACACTTTTATACCCATAGGCAAGACCTCCCTTTTCTTGTGCCAGTTATTCAAGTTTTTATATTATATGTTGCACAGTGCTTTATATATGTTTTAATTGTTTGTATCTCTATGGATGCAGGTTGGGAACAATTATGTTGGCTTCACTGGAAATTTCATTACACGTGACCCCGAACTTCTAGCTGTTAAGATAGGAGTAGGATTAGCTGCATCCTAGTTTTCCATTTCTTTCACTCATTCTGCACTCGTCCCCTGTAGTCTATCCTCTTTTTCTTATTATGGTTCTACACCATGTTTTCTTTAGCCATTTTTTTCACTTTTCTTTTGGTTTTGTTTCCATATTCTATGTTTTCTTTCTTTTTGTCTTGTTTTATTTCTTATTTCTTACTTCCCTTTTGTTTTCATTGTGTAAATAAGTGTTGTTCCTGGACCTATTTTGGCTTCTTAGTACACGTGTGGCTAAACTATAAAGAGTCTTGTCAATCTTTAGCATTTGGCTAGCCATCTGCCTATCTTCCTTGTGTTGGTTACACCATTTGGCTAATGAAGTTCTGACGAAAAATATGATCTGTCCGTGAGGAGATTTTTGGTTCAACCATGAACCATCTCTAGTCCGAAAACCTAATTCCTATACTTGATTTTTCTGCTTTGGTGTTCTCAAGCTTATCCAACTAGTAGAAACGAGTAAGGGGCAAAATCTAAACGATCAAACCTAAATCATAGGTATCTATATGCTTCTTTGAAGAACAACATCCTTTGTTCTCAATAATTTTGGATCCCTCTTTCGCCCCAAAATAAATAAGTGCCAATGCACTGTTTTCTTTAAATAAATAAATAAAGGTGAAAGAAGAGAAAGGCTCCCTATACAGAGAGATGAAGCAAGGAACTCCATAGGGGTACTTTCCAGGCTCGCTGGCAACGGAGCAATGTTTGTGTTCTTGCGTCACTCCTTTGAGGTACTATCCAGGTCTGCTGGTAGTGGATCAACACTAGAGATGAAAACTTATACTCCGAAAATCTTAAGCTCATGAGCTACACTGCCCTTCCCTACTCGAAACATCGTGATTATGTTAAAGGTTATGTTGTGTAATACAACCGAGAATATATAGAGGAGAGCATAGTTGTACATGGGGCAAGTGATAAAGCCAAGGTAATATGCATGATGAATCAATACTCCCTAAAGAACCATGTCCCTGCATGAAAGGAGTTAACCAAAATAGAGAAGGTAGATTCTACCAGTGTGTCACCAAGTGTTGTAGTGGTTGCAACACCCTCCAAAATTTTGGCATACGATAAAATTTTGGAGCCTACTGTGGAATGTGTGATCGTTCATTCCTTAGTAACTTATTTGTAAGCTGATGATTTCAGGCTGCCTTCTCCAATCTCAAGATTCGTTCACGTTTTTATCTTTATATAGCAAGTGTCATCTTCAGGCATGGAAGTTATCACTTGTCATGAAAAGGGAAGTTTTGGTTTGCTTCAAGGGGAAATAATGTTGGAAATAAGTTAATCTCATCATATATACATGTTTCACACTCATTTCCAAAGTTTCACGCACTATTACTGAAGTGTCGTCATTATCCTCACAAAGTCTATTGTGGGAGCCGCACGTATTGTAAGTCGCCACAAAGGTTGTTGCATTAAGTGAAGTATGTTTTCATTTGTTCTGGATGATCTATATTGTATCACTAAGTGTCCAAGTGTGTGGTCATAGTCCAATTCTATCACTATTCACATTGGTTCCACTGATCCCACACTTAGCCAAATTCCAGAGGATTCCTAGCAACCTAGCTCCATTTAGCCTTCCTAAGCTGCGCACTTCACATCTGCAACCCTCAAGCTTTTTCCTTGCCTACTGGAACTGGGCAATGCACAAAAATCCCAACATCCCTTGGCATAAAAAACTACGCAGACGATACCTCTAGTGACGCTCCCTCAGCTAGAGCTCACTGCTCTCAAGAACTACACAGATTTTTCCTCCATGCCTCTCTGTTTCCTAGCCCCCCTTGTCTCTGAAAATTACGCAGATTTGTCCTCTAGGGCCTCATCCCATTGTAGCCACTGCCTGCTTGAACTACCCAATTATGTCCCTTAGTAGGCACTGCACAAATCTTTCCCTCAGTGGCCACTGTGCAGTCTTATCCCCCATTCCAAACTAGTCACTGAGCCTTATCCCCCTTGAACTTATACCAGTTCCAACTAAATCAATGGATTATCATGCGACATCTTAGACTAGGGGTTTATCAGACTAATGTCATCTTGTCATGAGTGGATTCTAGATACATGGATTCTACTACGATATGTAAATATGATTAAGAAGAAGATGAGGAAGGAGGACATGCTAGATGATACTTAAGGAGTTGAGGAGAAAATATAACTATCAAATAAGAAGACCAAGGAACCCAGGGTATGATAGAAGATTGGTATCGTATGACGACTCCAACTGATTCACAACCCATTGGAGGGTAGGTATGAAAAACAAAGCACATCTTTCATGAAGTTGAAATACACCTCTTAGCATAGGATGAATGACAAATTATCATTTTCATATCATTATTTCTTCAATGCCATTTATGGTCATGAACAATGAAAGTCATTCCATGTGTTTTATCTAAGTGTTTTTCTCCCTTTCGCTTGTTGGATCAACTGTCATCTCTTGGAATGTTTGACTAGTATGACATGTCTTTCAACCTTCTCTGGTGGTTTCAAAGGCCGACCTCTGTGTATATGATTTTTCCTAACCATTTAAACACCTTCTACACTCATACACAAAGTTTCACACACTATTGCACAAGTGTCTTCATGGTCACCCTCAAGTCTATCTCAAGTGTCGCACTTGTCGCTTATTGACCAGAGATAGTCACACAAAGGGAAATGCTTTATTTTTTTTCCTAGTGGTATATGTTGTTGTGTCATCAAAGTATGTTAAGTGCATTATCACTTTTCAAGTTTAGCATGCGTCAGTCTCCCTCTTGCACTTAGCCATTTTCGGAAAATCTTCCTAGCTGGGAAACTCAGCTTCACCAGGCCTTGTTTGAGCTATGCACTATGAAATATCAACCCTCAATGATGTGACCTTACTACTTGGAACTGTGTAGTGCACATTCACTGTTCTCCAGGGTTGTTTCTCTGCGCAATTCCTGAGTCCAGACGCCTTCCTTAACCCCCAAAATTGTGCAGTTGTGCCTCCTAGTCTACCTTGAACTTCGCACTTTGTACTTTTAGTCCTCGAGATTTTCCCTTGCCTGATGGAACCCTGTAATGCGAAGAGAGTCTAGCCTCCCTTGGCCTCCAGAACTCCACATATGTGTTCTCTAGTGATCCTCCCGAAGCCAGAGCTTATTGTCCTCAAGAAATGCACATATTTGTCCTTTAGGCCTCTTTGCTGACTAGTCCTCCCTACCTCTGGAAAATGTGCAAATCTATCTCCTAAGGTCTCATCTTGCATTAGTCGCTATCTTCCTGAACTATGCAATATTGACTCCTAGTGGCCACTATGAAATTTTTCTCCCCAGTGGGGATTGTGCTCAAAAGTTCCTCTATCAGGCTTGAGTTGTGCTCTCCGTAGTTTCAGTGATCAATCCCTCTCCCTGCCACTTGGAACTATGAAATGGCCAGTTATTGGGCCCTCTCTCCTAGCCTGTCACTTGTCTCAGGCTTAGTTCATGGATAGTAATGCATCATCTTAGACTAGGGAGTTTTTAGATTGATGTCATCTTGTAATGAGTGAATTACGGGAACATGTACACTGTCAAGTCATCGCGAGATGATGAATAAGGAGAAGAAGGAGAGAATCATGCATAGACACTCACTTGTAGTTGAATGAATGAGTGAACCTACCAAGAGCAAGGAAAGGGACATAGCTTTGAAACCACCTCCCAAGACTAAAAATAATTAAAGGCTCCACATCATCAAGATATGTGGAGGAGAAGAGAAAGCATACCCAAGAACACATCTATTACTCAGTAGAAATATTGACTTGACATTTCCACACCATCAAGTCAGTCCATGTCAATAGTGTCGTGCCAAGTCATGTCACGAGTTGTCATATGCCACACCACTATCATGGGCGATGTATATTGTAAATAAAATGTATTATTAATTGAAAGTCCAATGGAGACACAATCATATGAAGAGTCGTGTAAGTTGAAAAGTCATAGGAAGTTGAACATTCATGAGGGTAGTCAAAGAGTCATAAGGGGAAGCATCACCCTTGGTTATATATACCCCCTCATTGTATGAGAATAGAAATTCTCACCTTGGCTCCTCCCACAAGGCATTAGAGAGACCAAGTAGTTCTTTGAGGAGTAAGGAGTGGCTCCAATGTCCCACTACTGGGGCTAGTGACGTATAATGTAAATATGTGTCTTGGAACTTTTTCTTAATATCAGAATCCTTTTAAGGCTAGCACGTTCTTCATGCATGACTTATGGATGTTTGTAAGACTATTCTATGAACATTTGTATTTCATGTTTTCTTTCACATGTACTAAGATAGTTGAACTATTTCGGTTATTTTAGTGCTTATCTTGTTGCAAATGTGTTATAATTGTTTCTATTGTTGTCTCATCCTTGTGGAATATTCCACAGCATACTAGGAAAACTTTTTCTTTCTTATCTGTTATAACGACCATCACATCCACTGTGGACTATTCCATTGGATGTTAGATAGATCTTCCGTTTTTCATCAGTTGTAATGACTGTCTCATCCACATTGGACTATTCCATTGGAAGTTATACTAGTACTTTTGGTTCATGTGTGTCTCTTCTTGGGTGGTACTATTACCTCTAACTTAGAGGCTCACTTCCTCCTACTGTTTTGCAGTAAAAGAACCTAGACATAGTTGTGCTGCAGACTCACCTTGCTTTCTGAAGATACCATTGCATCACACTCCTATACTGATAGCTAGAGACAAGTATATTTGAGGATTTGACAACTGAGCCTTTATACTAGATGGGACTCCTAGACAAAACAGTGAGGTCTGATTGTGACTTCATATCGAGGAGATCCCCTTGGTTGATGGATTTCCAGCATCGTCAACACTCAAATAGAGTCATGGAACTATGAAGTTGATCACTTCAAAGATCATATTTGGCCACGGGAATCATGTTTATCAAATTCATTTCATAATAAGCATATCGTGCTTTTTCTTGTTAATGTTATATTGCAATTTGTTTTCTTCATCACACATGAAATCCTCTAGAGTGATAATGAATGCACGAGTTATTACATGAATCAAATTCTTCTTCACTCATCATATCTTGAGTCGTTTCATGTGTTTTCTATACTGACATTCCTTTTCACTTATTTCAATGATTATGATGCTAGTGCAGTCTATTACTAGTTAAAAGGAAACAATTTTTTATATCTATCATACGAGGAAGATGATTCATTTGTTCAAGGAATTCATAAATATGTTCAAATTGATTTATCTTTGAACCAAGAATCTCATGCAAAAAACGGTCCATATGATCATAATATTAACTATCATTCATTTTATCATTTCGACACCACTATATCGAATGGCAGTTCTTTCACATCGATTAACCTTTATAGTTTATCTCATGACTCAGATAGTTGTCAAGCATCTAAGGCACTTCAGCCTTTGCCGACACCTATTAAAGGCCCTCACTATCTTGAAAAGCCTTCTGAATACGATCAAATTCATTTTCCCTTACGATATTCTCATCTTGATCCCACGCTTTTAATTGAAAATTCATCTTTTCAAATATTTAAGGATTCTCAAGAGGACTATTTCAAATTTTACGATCCAATCTGTTATAGACAATTTTGTGCCTTGCAGCATCAGGCATGAATTGTCAATAATCCAAGGGATCCAAAGTCCCTAAACATAATGTTCCTACCCCTAGAGGAACAAGGTCAGCAAACCAACAGCTCTCAGATCAGTTCTCCACCTGAAAACACTCAAAAACAAGCAATCCTGAAATCAAAGCAGGTGCTCCACTAGGCTTCTGCGCTGAGACTCAACTCCTCCATGGTGTACTTGCGTTGCAAAGCAGGTAGAACAAAGGCCACCTGCGCTGAGCGAGATGGGACAAGTGGCACACTGAGTCATTGCTCTGGAATCTTCCAAAAATGACACTTGGATCAGGGATTTCGCCTTGTGATGAGTCAGAGGCTCTGTTTCTCCAAGTGGAAGCAAGGTTCTCCAAGTGGACTCAAGAACTGAAGATCAACTGAAGAGAGAGAGGACACAAGGCAGCTACACATCAGTTGCAAGCTGACTCATCCTTTCTCAATTCATCTATATATTGAGTTCTCTCCTATGAGCTCAAGGGGCGGGAATTTTGTGCAAAGTAATGATATGCTGTTGGTTTCACTATAGAGCTATTGGGTGATTGCTTGAAGGAGGTGAAGAGGAGAAATTCTTTCTGCTGGGAGGTGTTGCTGGATTGGGGCCTTCAATGGTTGTAACACTCTCAGAACTTTACTTCTTCCATTAATAAAAGCTATTGAGGTTCTTCTATATGCACTTGTTTCAATGATGTATTGTGATAATTGTATATTTGATTTATGCTAATCCTTGAATCAGTTATGATTGCATGCTTCTTGTAGTTTCCTTCTTTGTTATTTTGCAGGATCTCATTGTAGCTGGGCCAGCAAAAGAGCAAGGAGCTGGGAGCAAGCAAGCAAAGAGAAGAGTTTGGATTCGACATTAAGCGCAAGACAACGGTTAGTGCATTTCTTCATTCTCTCTTGCTTTCATAAAGAAGTAAACCTTAAGTAGTTTTCTTTACAGTTGTTGCTGAGGTACTATCACCCTTAGAGTGGGATAGGGTCATCCGAATCGGATACTTTTCCCTGCAACAAACTGGCGACTCCGCTGGGGATCGTATCTGTTTGATTGTTTGTAGTATTTTGCTATTCATTTCTTGAACAAAAGAGTACCAAATTGAAAAGCTTTTGACTATATCAAAAGCGAAGTAGAGGGCAGCTACTCTAGCTCATTTCTGAGCATGTTCATGATTTGAAGAGCTGATCTACAAGGATCCTTGTAAGCTCTTAGTGATAGCTTTTCATCTTCCTTGTCATCCCTTAGTGTGTGCTTGACTGATAGCTTCTGATTTGAGCAAAAACTGTGAATTTTTGAGAAAATTGTGACCCGGAAACTGAGAAAACGCAACTTTCGTTTTCCAAAGCAGGTAGTACACAGGCTACCTGCTTTGCAACGCAGGTCCCGAAGGGGCTACCTGCGCTGAGAGCCAGACTGGCTGTGCAGCACCTGCGTTGGCCCAATTTTTCCTTGTGCATTTGGGGTTTCCTCCCTTTTTCTTGCCTGTTTTCACTATAGATTTTGCAGCCAGTTACCAGTCTTGTACCTATTCTGAAACCAACCTTACTTGCCATCATTCCGCCTCTGTTATATAACGAAATTGTACTTGTTCTTTTGTATTTCTTACATCATTTACAATTTCCCATAACGAAAATGAACTAGTCTTGCTTTGGCCTCTTAGATCTGAACCTGTGTTAGGCATTTTGCTGGTCTAAAGAGTTAGCTTGTTTGCTGTCCATAGCTGATTAGTCTTTTTACTTTCGTCATTATGGTTTGATTTCATGTATTTCCAGTGATTAAACAAGTAAATCTTAAGGTGTCTTTTGATTTTGGACTAGCTTGTTTACTTTCGCTTTAAATCGAAATCAAAGTTATATAACAACTTTCTTTTTGTAATACATCAACATTAAGAAAGGGAAAAGAAAATACATGCATTGTGCATTTTGCATTTGACTGCTTGCATGACGATTTAGGAAATTTTGCATTAGTGTGTGCTCTATGATCTGTGTGAAAAGATTTGCCTTTCTTCTCCCTCAGTAGTTAAGATTTTCAAAGTTGAAAGATTGAAAAGTTTGCTTCTCATCTTAGACTGCATCAGGAATTTGTCATATACATCTCGTGGTGATCCTTAAAGGCAAACTGCTAAGCAAGATCAACATTAAAATAAATTCAATTTACATAACAACGCTTTGAAACATAACGCAAACACATAGAGGTCTAGGTAGAGACGTGTTCCGGCGTCGTTAAACTTAGTGATTGTCGATCTCTACGAAGGTGGGTGATTCCTCCTGAGATTCGGTGGCACTAATACGGACTTGTGCTCCCACGTACCGTCACGTATATATTGGGAGACCCCTATAGGAACAAAGCCTTTATCCATAGGAAGCCGTGTCGGCCGCCCTACTGATCGCGATGCAGTGAACACAGCATTCACGAAGATCGACCACCCGTACCGTAAAACGTATTTTGTGGTTTCGCGAAAAGTTTGGCACACCCTCTGCCTAGAACTCCAGAGCAGTTTCTTTTGGCCTTTTTCAAACTCTATAACTGAAAAAGTCCATCCGAGCATTTGTCACTTCGGGCTCGTTAATACATCGAAGGAGACTAGAGTCATCTTTAGCTTTTTCTCGACTCTTAAAACATGAAAAAGCAAAGTTGTGTCTAAAGCGTCGTTAATAAAATTTATTTTAATCGGAACATAATCACCTGTTATTCCCACGTTGATCTTTCAGTTGAAAAGTATGGAGCCCACCAACCAAGGAAGTCACCTTGGTGGAAGTCCCAATCCCTTCTCCTCTTGGGGAGATGTTGGTGCGCCTCATATGGCCACATTGTCACTTCCAGGATTGACAATTGGCCTACCTGTATGGCTCTTTTCAACTAATGTAGTTCAAATCGCCACTAATCCTGAGCAGTCGAATCAACAGTCAGACCAGTCTCGAGCTACCCACCAGCCTTCCACCTCTTACAATTCTTCCTCTGATCCTTCATCTTCGCAGGGTAGAGCCGGCAGAAGTTAGCCTCCCATGGAGAAGAAAGAAAAGAAGAAGAGAGAAAAGAAGCAGAAGGGGCCTATGGCGAAGGCGACTGGGGGCAAGCAAAAGACATTTGACAAAAATCCACACACTGCACCGACCGGGCCTAAATCGCCATGTGTCATTTGCAAAGGGACCCACTTCCATCGTGATTGTCCTTGTATTCCCCGGATACTAAGGGACTGGTCCCCCAGGTTGCACAATCCGGTAGCATCAACCTCTGGTAGTCATGTTGATTGCAGTTCGTCAACTAGCGAGAGTGAAGGACGAAAAGGGAGACCAAGATCACCCTGTCTGTTGTGTGAAGGCGATCACGCCATCCACCGATGTCCATTCTTAGATGAGGCGAAGAGAGTTTTGGAAGATCGTCCGGTATCACCGTTACAACTTCCTCCTGGATACCAAAAACTCGTGCCTAATCCCTCGATAGTTGAAAATCTAGCTGGCCCGCTCAAGTGGTCAGCTGAAGTGTTGGTCATTGAGAATGAACCTGCTGAATCCAGACCAGACGAAAGTCTAAAGGTCGAAATGGCAGTTGACCGGGTTCTTCCTTCAGAGGTTTCATCCTCAAATGGCACCGTCGTTGAAGATTCATCTTCAAATGACACCCTCACTGAAGAGAATAAGGATGACACCATCCAGATTCTTTTCATCAACACAGACTCTGATGAGCATCAGGGCAATGCGCCCATTCCTTTATCGCAGGAAGGAACATCGTCTGGGTCGTATCCGGCCGTGTATTCGGTCCCACCACCAAGCAACCTGGTTGTGTCCTTTGATTGGAATCAACTAGGCAGACCCCTGTTACCAGCCAGTATCCCATTCAGAATCATCGTCCAAATCTACAGAATGGTAATGGCTGGAACCATCATTGATGAAGGGGCATCTGTGAGTATCCTTTCCTCTATTGCTTGGAAAGCACTGGGTTCCCCGGCGCTTTTACCTGAGATGAGAAATCTATCGGGTTTTGATAAAGGAACCAGTCGCCCATTAGGGATTCTCCCCAATGTTCCCGTTACATTAAAGGGGAAGACAGTTCATATGAACATCATGGTCGTCCAGGGACCCTTGGTTTATAACTTACTCCTTGGACGAGACTATATATATTGCATGGAGGCAATAGTGTCCTCACTCTTTAGAGTCATGTGTTTTCCGCACGAAGGAAGAATGGTCAAGCTCGTAGACCAACTTTCATTTCCAGGATCACGCATCGCAAATAGTCAAATACCATCCCTTAACGGTTTATTCACTCAAGGAATGCCTCCACCCCCGGTTCTACTTCCCGATGAATGCGAGTGATTCGGAAAGATGTAACTGGGACCCAGGGGGCATGCACCCTGGCCTGCCTTGGGCAGAGGAAACCTTGGGTATAAAGTTGATTTCCGTAGAGGAATATGACTAGTCCGTACCCCATCCGAAGGAAGGAAGAGAGGGTTGTTCTAGAATAAGATTCTTTTGTCAAAGTTATGTGAGTGAGATAATCAGCTTCTCGCTCCCCTTGTCTAGGTAAGTAGGCTCTCCTGAGGAAGGAGATCCATTTGTGGCAGCAAGTAGCCACCATCTTTGAAGGCAAGCCTCACCCATTAAAACATATGTTTTGAAGGATAAGTAGGGGCAGCCTCCAAAGAAAGAGATGAAATTGCTGCAACAAGTAGTCACCATCCTTAGCAACCTAATGATAGACATCACCGAAAAGAGAGTTCAGTTTGCGGCAGAAAATAAAACCATTTTTCGGATAATAAGAAAGAGGCAGCGCCTCGAAATTATACTTTATACCTGGGGGCATGCAAACCTTTTGGAATGCAAGCATGGGACGACTATTTATTTTTTAAATTTTTAGGTCCTCCCTTTAAACCTATAGGTCTAACCCGTTAAACTCGTAGGATTAGCCGTTTCCAGCTTGCATAAAGAAAGGATGTGGGGCAAAAGTCAAAACTTGCCAAATAGGAGCATAACTTCGTGAGATAAAGCTCCTTAAAAAATAGCTATCTCACCTGAGGCGTTTCTTGTATTATGACTGGTATATTCGAGCAGTTTTAGCACACAGTTCATGCTCATTAAAAAATAAACGCAAGATCCGAGCAGTTTTAGCACATAGTTCATGCTCGTTAAAAAATAAACATAAGTTGTGAGCAATCTTCCCCTAGAGTTCAAGCTCACCCAGAAAAAATGAACCGGTAAATAACCTTGGTAAATGTAACCTTTGACAGCCATATTAAAGCCCTTGGTCGTGTTTATATGCCATCACCTCCATCCGTTCATTTGGCCAATCGTTCATCTCCATATGTTTGTTTACCCATTTTGAGGAACAGCTGCGAAGAGTGATTTCACTAAGCCATCCTTGTGACATTTCCGTGATTGGAATATTCCAACCTGTACCTGGAATCTGCTGCTGCCCTGTTCATCACTCGTTCCTCAAAAGACGAGTCTTCTTTGAGCTCTTTTCACTGACTCGTAAAAAATGAAAAGTTTGCTGAGTTTTGGCCTTCCAGCTCGTTAAAGCGACCGGAAAGCTATCCCTCCTCTAGATTTTAATCTTTTTGGACCTGAGGGATTATTGCACAAAAAGATCGAGCGCTTGTTTTGTTCGGCTCGTTAAAGCAATCGAAAATTCATCCCTTCTGTATTGTTTTATACTTTTTCGGACTTAAGGGATTAAATGACGAAAAAGGAATTCTGGAGTTGACTTTATGTACCTTTTCAGACTCTCTAAAAATGAAAAGGACCGAGTTATCCTTGTCGTTAGACTCGTTAAATTCATTAAATAGCGACAAACTTGTCTTTAAACGAGAACGAGTTTCCCTATCGCTAGGCTCGTTAAAACATAGCGATGGGCTTGCCCGAAGGGCAGGTTATAGAACAAGCATATGTTATCCTCCTCAAGCTTGACAAAAATAAAGAGGTACTGGTCAGCAATGACTGGGGAAAAATTGGGAGAACCTCACAGCTTTAATGGTAGCAAGTCGCTCTTGAACATGACACTTTGTCCTCCGTATCACATCGGGTTGGGTTGTTTCATTCACCGGTCTCATCACCATGGTCCTCGCCACACCATCCACATTTGGGGTAATGCTACCAATCCATCACATCAGTGTCGTTATATGTTCAAGAGATGTTGTTCTGCAAAGAGTCAACCGTGTCCCGTCCACTGCCATACATTGTCCTTCATCCATTTCATGACTGCCACCTTGAATCATACATCACAGTTTGTTTTCACCTCATCACAATCACTAGCTCCGTTCCGTGTCACTGCTGTGGGATTCATTAAGGCCCTCCTTTGACGGATCGCTCCTTGTCGACATCAGCTCATTATCGAAGGAGTTGATCTAGGAACAACCCCTTCAGTACTTTGAAGCTTGCATACCTCAATGGCAAGTTTCTCACTTCCGGCGACAGGTATACATCAATGACCTTCGACCAGAAGATTTTGCATGGTGGTCGACGCCAAGTCCTTTATTCCCACCATGTGAATTGTACTGCCGTACCTTGAGGGTCATCATCCTTATCGGTGATTCCTCTCGCGCTTGTTAACGGTTTACACCATTGACTGGTAATCAAGCGATGTCTTTCCATGTTCGACTTCAAGAAATTCTCACATGGATCGACTTGTACATCGAGTGAAGATCGGAAGAGATTGAAGACCCCGGATCTAGTTTCATCCATCCGGGCTGCGATATATATTCAGGATATAAAGACATTTGATATGTACATCATTGTAGCAGATGATCATCCTTCTCAAAGGATGATAATTTCAGCAGAGAATTATCAGTCTACCATCAGACGATCGTCTGTTCTATGTACCAAAATGAATTTATAAAGCTGAGCATTGGAATGCCCGCCTCAGCTAGATCATGAAAAAGTATGAAAAATAATGTATTGTATTGTATCTTATTATAGGACACTTCTCAGCAGATTGAATGAACTTCGGATCCTCCTAATAAAGCATTTCACCCGATAAACGACCTCATACTTTAGGGGGCATCTGTTATAGACAATTTTGTGCCTTGTAGCATCAGGCATGAATTGTCAATAATCCAAGGGATCCAAAGTCCCTAAACATAATGTTCCTACCCCTAGAGGAACAAGGTCAGCAAACCAACAGCTCTCAGATCAGTTCTCCACCTGAAAACACTCAAAAACAAGCAATCCTGAAATCAAAGCAGGTGCTCCACTAGGCTTCTGCGCTGAGACTCAACTCCTCCATGGTGTACCTGCGTTGCAAAGCAGGTAGAACAAAGGCCACCTGCGCTGAGCGAGATGGGACAAGTGGCACACTGAGTCATTGCTCTGGAATCTTCCAAAAATGACACTTGGATCAGGGATTTCGCCTTGTGATGAGTCAGAGGCTCTGTTTCTCCAAGTGGAAGCAAGGTTCTCCAAGTGGACTCAAGAACTGAAGATCAACTGAAGAGAGAGAGGACACAAGGCAGCTACACATCAGTTGCAAGCTGACTCATCCTTTCTCAATTCATCTATATATTGAGCTCTCTCCTATGAGCTCAAGGGGCGGGAATTTTGTGCAAAGTAATGATATGCTGTTGGTTTCACTATAGAGCTATTGGGTGATTGCTTGAAGGAGGTGAAGAGGAGAAATTCTTTCTGCTGGGAGGTGTTGCTGGATTGGGGCCTTCAATGGTTGTAACACTCTCAGAACTTTACTTCTTCCATTAATAAAAGCTATTGAGGTTCTTCTATATGCACTTGTTTCAATGATGTATTGTGATAATTGTATATTTGATTTATGCTAATCCTTGAATCAGTTATGATTGCATGCTTCTTGTAGTTTCCTTCTTTGTTATTTTGCAGGATCTCATTGTAGCTGGGCTAGCAAAAGAGCAAGGAGCTGGGAGCAAGCAAGCAAAGAGAAGAGTTTGGATTCGACATTAAGCGCAAGACAACGGTTAGTGCATTTCTTCATTCTCTCTTGCTTTCATAAAGAAGTAAACCTTAAGTAGTTTTCTTTATAGTTGTTGCTGAGGTACTATCACCCTTAGAGTGGGATAGGGTCATCCGAATCGGATACTTTTCCCTACAACACAATCATTGAATGGTTGGAACAATCCTACTTGGAAAGGTTTGTCGCACATAAAAATTTTCGATCTTTCCTCATACTTGCTAAGAAGTATAGTGCAGATGAAGATACGTTCACAAGAAGCTTCCAAGGTTTGTTTAACTATGGTATTCATCGTAAAGGCCGATAGGAAAGACATTGTATTTGTTGTGCAAGTTATTCAAGCTCTTATCTTTTTTGTTGCAAATTTATTAATTATATTAGTTTTAATTGGTCATATCTTTGTGATTACGGGTCAGCAACAACTATGGTGGCTTCATTGAAAGTTTCATTACACTTTACCTTGACCTTCTAGTTGGTTAGGTTAAGAGTAGGTTTAGCTACATTTAGTTTCCCCCTTTTTCACTTAGCCTGCACTCATTTTTTGTAGTCTCTATTGTTTTTTCTAAATTTTATCTTGCATCCTCTTTCTAATTCCCCCTCATTTGTTTTGTCCCTTTGATTTTGGTTTTTGTTATGTCTTGTATCTCCTTTCATGTTTTTTTTAATAAGACTTCGCATGAAATATGTTACCTTTAGCTCAAAAGACAATGTGGAAAAATATAAGAGACCTTTGTGACACTAGAACATTTGGCTAAACTTCATTCTGTCTTCTCCATCTTGGTTATCCTTTGGTCAATGATGTTCTAACGGAAAATATGATCCTTGTGTGATGAAATCATTGTGTTGAGCCATGATATCTGTGTCTATTCTAGAAACCTCATCCCTATGATCAATTCTCTATGTTTTGGTAATTTCAATGTTGATCCAATCAAGTAGAGAAGGACAAGGGGAAAATCTAAATGAGAAAACCAATATTATAGGTCTTACATATACTTCTTTGAAGGAATGACCTCTTTTTCTCTCAATAAGTCAGGATCCCTCTTCTTCCCATGAAGTGAATAAGTGTCAATTCACAATACCATACCAAATAAATAAATAAAGGGTGAAAGATGAGAAAGGCTTCTTAAGCAGGGAGGTGAAGCAAGCAACTCTGTTGGGGTACTTTCTAGGCTCGTTGACAGTGGAGCAATGTTTGTGTTCCTAAAGTGGCTTCATAGAGGTATTATCTGGACCTACTAGCAGTGGAGCAATACCAGAGATCAGAAACTATGCTTTGAAAATCTAATGGTTGTGCGCTACATTACCCTTATCCTATCTTGAAACATTGTGATATCACTAGTCATATGTTTGTGATCAATCGTGAAGGAATTAAGGGGACTATTTTTACATACAAAGTATGTGGGGAATTTGGAGTGATTTGAATGATGAATTAACACTCCCTGAAGAACCAGATTTGTATAAATAATTTACAAAGGCAGAGAAGCTAGAGTTCTACCAGTGTGTTTCCAAGTGTTGTCACTGTGAAAAATACCATCCAAAATTTTGGATATACTTGAATTTTGGAGCCTACTATGGATCTTTCAATCAATCATTCATAGTCACTTCTTGGTCGATTGATATTCTGTTAAGTGTTTGAGCTCCCTTCTTGGATTGTAAGTGTCTAAGTCACCTGTTCACACATGCTAAACCCGTAATGAATTCATGAGTGCATTCCTTCACACAAGATTAAACAAGCCTAGAAAAATCCATCAAGATAGTGACTGCACAATATTCAACCCATGTCGACAGTCAGCATGCACAGTTATTGATTATCTCTCACTTTTGGCTGTGTTTGTACTTCTATTTCGGTGAGTTTTTCAAACTGCCACTTTTGTGCACTTTCACTATTACAAGTGTCGTTTTCATGTTTTTGACTAAAGCAATTTCTTTATTTCACTTTAATTAGTGTCTTTTTCATGTTATCTTCGCTCTGATATGTGCCGCTCTCAACGTTGTTCACATATCACAAGTGTTATTCACACTTTTCTTTTCATATAGCACATGTCATCTTTTAGCATGTTAAGTGTTGCAAAATGTATACAATATAGATATGGTGTGTTTCAAGGGATAATCTTTGTCATAATTAGTTTTTATCATCATGTAAACATGTATCGTACTCATTTCCAAAGTTTCAAGCATTATCGCACAAGTGTCGTCACAAAGAGTATCTTTAGTGTCACACTTGGATTAAGATGTTGCGATGTTGTCATATTGAGGAAAGTATGTTTTTCACATGTTCTGGGTGTCCTGTGTTGTGTCATCAAGTAATATAAGTGTGTGATCATGCTCAAGTCTTGTTCCTGTTCAACTTCATCTCACTAATCCCACACTTAGTCAAAACTAGGAAAACCCCTCAACTGGGCTACTTAGTCTCATCCAGCCCTCTTGAAATGCACACTGCACAGTCTCAGTCCTCAAGAAGCGACCTTGTCTCTTGGCACTGCAAAATGCGTAGGCTCTTCCTCCCAAAACTTATCATTGCACAATCTCAGTGCTCAAGCCCAACCCCTTAGGTCTAGAACTGTGCTATTTTCCTCTATAGCTAGTCCTTCACTACACATTCCACAGTCTCAGTCCTCAAGCAACTTCCTTGAGCTCTTGAATTATTGGGTTTTTTTATATCCTTTCCACGACTTTGTGAGGGATATGGTAGAAGACAAAAAGGTGTTGTTGGTAAAGGTGGACACTTTGAAGAATACTATAGATGCATTGACAAAGTCTGTGAGCTTTGAGAAGCTCTCTTGGTGTAGAGAAACAATGGGTGTTGTAGGGCTACATAAATGAATAAGCTCTCTTATGGACCCCTGTGGAAATAAAAAAACAAGTGGGAGAATGTTGGTTTGTGTTATATTCTTTCCACGACTAGCCCCAGTAGTTAGAGGGGGGCATATCCCACCCTTTGTTGCGCCCATGCGCAGTGGGGGGGTCACAAGGGGGCTGGATGCCTCCCCTGTCAAGGGGTTTGAGGGGGGTGGTATGCCCCCTTTATGGGGTCTGGGGCAACGCCTCAGGAATTTTTTTTTGGACCCTATATTAGGTGGGCGGACCTATCTATGGTTTTGTGCATGGTTTTCGCACATGGTTTTGCATGCAATGGTTTTCGTTCCGTGGTATTTTGTAGATCCGGTCAAGGGAACTACAATTATGTTCTAATCCAGGGTTAATGGATTGGGGTTTACTGATGCTTCAAAATGTATATATATGTATTTTAACATTGAAAGGAACATAATTAAAAGTCAATTTGGTAGTCCTGGTTTTGGGATCCAAGGGAAAATATCTGTGTATATTTGTTTTATGTGTTATGCTCTCGCCATTGTGTATTTTCTGTTTTTAGAATTCGTATAAAGGTAATTTATGTATGGGGTTAAAAACTACATGAATTTTTCAATTGCACAGTTACTTTTCCTCATCTCCTTCCATAACTACATAGTAGGAAAACTTAGTTCTTAATCCCTCAACCTACCTCCTTGATTCCCTCAGCTACACAGTTGACATGCCCAACCCTGCCTAAACTACACTTTGCATAGTCTCAAGGCTCAATCTTGACCCTTGAATATCTGATTTGTGCAACTACACAATCCTAAAGCATCTCTCTCGGTCTATCAACAAGTTCCAGCTTAGTCAATGGATCATCATGAAGCATCTTAGACTAGGAGTTTATTGGATTGATGTCATGTTGTCATGAGTGTATTGTAGACGTAGGTACTCTATCATGCTATGACAGGATGATGATGAATGATATGGAGAAGGAGACCATGATATAAGACATATTTGTAGTTGCAAAGAAAAGTTGATCAATCAAGAGGAGACAAAGGGACATCAAATTGCAACAACAACTAAAGGTCAATATCACACTAAAGATTCCTTATCCTAAAGCCATATGGAGGTGGAAGAGAAGATCATGTTTTATCCTTCAAGAATACACAAAGAAAGTAACAACAAAGAATGACTTGAAACTGTGATGTCATCATGCAGTCCATGTCACTAGTGTCATGTCATGTCATGTCCTGAGTCATCATGTGCCACATCATTTTGCTTATTATGCAAATTTATATTGGAGAAATGTACTGTAAATTGGAAGTCCAAGGGATGTGTACATAATGTAAAGAGTCATGTAAGAGTTGAAAAGTCATAGAGAAGCCAAACAATCATGAGGGTAGTCCAAGAGTCACAATGGAGGTGAATGGTCATCCCATTTGTTATATATACACCCCCATAGCTTATGCAAAATGACTTTTCACCTTGGCTCCTTGTACCAGGCATTAGAGAGGAATATAGTTGTTTTGGAGTGAGTGATTGATCTAATGCTCCATTATTGGGGCTAGTGGTGTTCACTATCTTGATGTATCTTGAAACGTTCAGTTAATTCGTAAGCTCGTTGAGATAACACACTTTCATGCATATGTCATGAAAATTGTAAGACTATTCTTTTAATTTTTGTGATGTATGTTATTTTCATATGTACTAAGGAAATTGAACTATTTTCGCGACTTTGGTAATTATCTTGTTGAAGGTGTGTTGTATTTTCTTTAACAATCATTACTTCCTTGTGAACTATTTCATTGGTTGATCAATGATTCATTCATATGTATATGCTCATGTTCCTTTTCTAGATTAGTACTATTACTTTTCTTTAAAGGGCCCACTTTTCTCTTCTATTTTGGTAGAAGGACATTTATACTTTCTACAGTTTAACATTTCACGTGGCATACTCACTTTCCGATTCAAAAATACATGTGAATTACTCTCTTGTGCTGAAATTTGTAGCCAAGTAAAATATTCAAAGATACATGGCAGCCTGGTCGATACTCCAGATGAGGCTTCTACTCCAAACGGTGTGAGGTCTAATAGGGACTTCACCTTGAGGAGACCCCCATGGTTGACGGATTTATAGCACCATCAATAGAACACAAGCCACATAATAAAACATTTGGCTCACTAACATATGAGTAAAGGGAAACTGACTCAACAACATAATATCAAAAGTACATATATTTACATCGTCAAAATAGGTGGGGGTATTACATTAGGATCTCCCTTCAACCTAAGGTTTTTCATGTGGATTTCCCACTAAGTCAGGTCATGGACTTATAATTTCAAATGAACAAATGAAATTTTATGTTCTTCTTCTATATGGTGAACACTAAAATAAACCTCTTACTATTGCAACCAATGGTTTAATTTTAAAGCATCTATCTCATATTGATATGACTTGATATCCACCTTTATTTCCATCCTAAAGAGAGATTGTTAATGGCTAATGACACTTTAACTCGACTACATTTTTTAGGTTTCTTGGACTCTTTCTCTATTTATTCTTGATCCCTTTATTTCCCCTCCAATATGACCTCTAAGTTGGAACCTCTATCTTTTCTGAACATCCTTATCTCATTGGTTAGGATGGCCATGAGGAGGATCACATTATGGTTTATATATACAACTTGCACTTCCAACCTTGCAAGCCTCTCCTCTACCAAATCTTAAGGTTTATCATAAACTAATTCGTTGGATATAGCTAAGGTTTTAGTAATTTCTACTTAAATTGATCAAATCCCCTAAAAATTCCCACAAAATACCCATAGAAAATTACTCTGGTACCAAATGATCTATAAACTACCATGGACATTCCACTATATAGTTCATCGACACAAATCTATGAAAATAAACCAAAATCTATATTATGAAGGGTTAATTCTTTTTAGATTCCAAAGTTAGTTATTATTGTTCTATTATTTATGCACAAAATAGATAATATGTAGAAAACAAAGAAAAACTAAATATAATCGCTCAAAAATTACAATGAACACCAAGATATTCTCTAGGAACTTGTTTGGGAGAAAACTCAGCTAGAAATGGAGGCTTCCCTGCTCTCTTTTCTTTGGAATCGAAATGATGCAAGTACAGAGGAGAAGAAACTCTCTATGGAGTTCCTTGAGACTTGTGGTCTGTGGGTTGCTATAGAACACAAACCCCCTTTGTTATTATCTATCCCTATCCACACTCAACTTCTCTACTCTACAATGAAATAAAATGAAAAAAAATAGAATGGAACCCCTTTTTCTCCTATTGGCATGATTATAACACAACCAAATAAGAAAATAGGGGTTATATTTGACCAATTCAACCCTAAACATGAGTTAAAACTCAACGCTTCTAGATTATTCTCCATATTACCCACGTGGATAGTCCCTTTTCCATGAGTAATAAGGGTTGATGTTTCAACCACTAACAACCACTAACATCCTCTGATCTTTATTAATTAATCGAGCTTGTTGGCTCATCAACTGATGCAATAACCTTCTAGTTCTTATTGATCAAAAAGTATATATAAATGTCTAATAGAATCCACCCTACATACTTTGAATTGTGAAGTATTTATACAAAAGTTTATTACAAAATATCTCAAACTGATTTGAGATTTAACCTAGGAAAGAAAAATATCTTCTTGCAAGAAGATAGAGACAGCTATTGAACTGTTTCATATTGTCCCTTTTATTTTGGCATTGATGGCTTTTATGGTTTGATTTTTAGCCTTTTATGCTGCTTTGTTGTTTGATCTTTCATGCTGGAAGCTTCATTTACTTTAGGCTTTCATTTGATACACTTTGACTCTGCTGATCTGTCTTCATACTTTTACCATGCTGTTTTATTTTCACTATACCTTAACCTTTTTACTACATATTTCTACAGTAAACCAGTTAATTTCTCCCATGCTCCAACATCAGGTAATTGGATTTTTAGTATCCTCCTATATATTTCATCTGCCTCGGTGTATTCGACAAAAGTAGGCCCATTGATAAACAAGTGTTTTACCTCATGCTCAAGGTAAAACAAGTTTTCAAATTTCTGGTAGAGTACTTTACCTGTTGGCAATGCCTTCATTGATGATGTATTGACCTAATCCTTTGCCACCTCTCTGATTTTCTTGTTGTAATCCTCTTGTGTCATGAGCTTGTCATTTATCACTAAGGGACTAGGTAATCCCTTTTCTCTCAAAATTTGGAACTTAGCCATAAATTTTCTGATGGCTATCTGCATATTCTGACACTTATCCTCTAAGTTTTGCATTACGTTCCTCTTGGAGAGGACCTTTCTAACCTCCAAAATTGTCTCTGTTCTATCCTCTATTTCCAATTCCTAAAGCTCATACTTATTCTTACTGTTAAGGAACTGGATAATTCTGGCAGCCTCTTTTGGAATTTCTCCCAATTCTTCTTTTACTCTTTGGATGGCCTATGTAACCATATTTATTAACTCTATCTGCTCAAAAATCACCTAAATATATGGCCAAATATCATTGACAGAGTCAATGTTATTGGCCCATAGTTTCTCCTTAGCTTGCCTAAGGGGTTCTTTTAGTGTCAAGTCCTTTTCCATTGCTTTCAATCTTTCACTCATCCTGGCAGCCTTTTGTACTTCTCCCTTGTGCATGATTTTAGCAAGCTTTTAATCAGTTTCCAAGCTTGTCACCTTTTCTTTAAGCTTATTCATTTATGTTGTCTGTATGGAAATTTATTCCATAGCCTTTAACCATTCTTGCTGCTTCTTCACCTGATGTACCTACTATTGATGTAGATTCTATTGAAACTGGTTGTGTTGAGGCCATTGGAACTATGGGATCCACTTAAGATACCAATTTGGAAGGAACAACCATGGTGACTGCTGGGATGACATTCATTGATGTAGTGGCAATATCAATTTGCTTTAATTGGATCACGGTGTCCAATTCTTTTTCTGTCTCCCTCAACTAGTCATTTAGTTTGAGGACTAATTGCATCAACTCTTCATGCCTTGTTTGATTTTACAAGACTTCCTATGTCTAGGGATATTGCAGTTGAGGTATCTTCAACTTCTTTTTGAGTGCTGCAATGTCATCATTCTTTTACTTGATCAATTTTTCAGTAGCTTTGATGTCTTTGGGATCATGTCCCAATTCAATCACTAAGTCTTCCAAAGAGTTGATTCTCATGTCTTTGGCCTATGAGGAGGCCTTTTCCAATTGATACTGGGCCGAAATGTTGTTCAATGAGTTTTGGAACTGACGGGCAGCTATGACTTTTCTTGTAAGGGTGGAGTAAATCATTTCTCTAGCCTGTTTGTGAAATTCAATTTGGTCAATGGGATGAATATCCCTTGCCAATACCTCAAAATCGATCTTCTTGAAATCTGTTGATGTCCTTGGTTGTTGTACAGTTGGCTTTATGAAGGACATTTGCATCTTTCCTTCCTTGATGTCAAAAGCTGACATCAACCTAGTTTGATTGGTAGGTGTAAGCTTGAGATACTATGCATAAGACTGTGCCTTCAGTTTCTCATTTCTCATTTTGATTTCTTTGAACTTGTCCTTAATGTCCCTATCTTTATCAGCAAGCCTACTAAATGAGGAGACTTCTACACTGAGCTGCCTTTCTAAAATTTGAGTTTGTGATGTAGATGGCTCCTGTGTTTCTCCAGATGGAGTTGTGCCCTTGCTCATGTCTAACTCAGTATTAGTTATTTCTACTGAGCCTTCTGTGTCTTCCTGTTCTGAAACAGGATTGAGCCTTGGCCTTTTGCTCTGGTTGGCTTCATATTGCACATTTGATGTTTCCACACCTAAATTGGAGGCTCCCTCTCTATTCCTCTTGGGATTCTTTTTGTCATTCTGAGGAGTCTGAAAAATAGTAGGGGTACTCATGGTTCTTCTGTGCTCTAGTACCTACAGGAATGAGCTTTCATCAAGCTGTCTCTCTAGATCAAACAAGGTATTTTCAACATCTACCTTTGTATTATCCTTGTCTATCAGAGTGTCTTCCAACCACTCAAATTGATTGGCATATCTCTCTATCTCTAGTATGGGGTGATGAATGTAAGGTCCCAATTTAACCTTTGTCTTAGTTTGGTAATAAAACCTTGGGGGTCATACCTCCACATGAAACTGTTTTGGAACTTCATTTGTTGCAGAATTTGATTTGCTTCCTGCCCTGCTTCTCTAGAATTGCAAGTGAAAGGGCCTAACTAATTTTTGACATTGAATTGTGCTCTTTCCTTGGCTGAGACAAAGTTAACTTCATCAGAGTTCATTATCTGCCTATAATACTCTAGAGAAAATAACCTCATTGGGAGGTATTTGGGTAGTTTGTATGGGGCAAGATGGAAACCATAGATTCTTATTTCAGTGTGGTTTTGGTAAAGGTACCAATCTCCCACCTTACTTTGCTTGGACAATTGGAGGACTCTTTTGATTTGTTAGCTTATTTTGGGTGGAGGGCTTCTTGTCAGCATAGTCATGACTGGATGGACAAAAGAGTCAATGAAGTCTGTGTAGGTGTATGGTGATGAATATCTATTGAACAATGGTGTCCAATATATAACAGACTTGGGCTAGCCTCTAGTATCCAGCTTCTGGATGGTGAAGGGAAATCTATCTGACTGATAATACAAAAACATGTGATAAAGTACATATGAGTACTTGAATACTCTTTCATTGTGCATTCTGGTAAATTTTTCATGCATCCTTTCAGCTATGAACTGGGCATAATTGTACATAGTAGTAGGAGGCTTTCCTGGGGTGAAGATGGACATGAAAGCTAGGATTAGTTCATCAACAAATTCATCTGTGGTATAACCCAATATACACGATATCATAGTTATAATTTGCTTTCCCCTTTCAGAGAAAATGGAAGAAACATATGGAGGGGCATCTTTAGGAATGTGTTGCTCTTCGACAATGAAAGTTTGGAATATTTGGGCCAGTTTTGATGGAATCAATTTGGTGTACAGGTCTAACAAATCCCCAATGGAGAGTGGGGTTAGGTTTGGACTTGGTTGGACTTGAAACATCTCATTGATTCACTCAACTGTAATGGTAAACAAGGCTTTTTGGTCAGGGGACATTATAGCTCTTTGGTTGGAAATGTAACAGGCATGGCACATTTGTACAATCTCAGGAAAAATATGTACTTTTGGAAACTGGTATTTCGGCAAATTGGACTTCCAAAGGCCAATGTCATCAAAATGGTTCAGATATCTATCCTTACTCAAACCATGAATTTTGAGCATGACTTCATATGCACTTGTGTCTCTTATTTGAAAATCCCTGTCCACCAGGGGGAGGTGTTCAAGGTCCAAATGGGGAGTTGTGATAGGTCTGACATCCATGGTGACGAGGGAAGCCATAATTCAGTTCTTGTGGATTTGAATTTGACCTTACAGTTTTATTTAGAGGTTTTGAAGGAAACTCGGAAGCTTTCAGAAGGGTTTGGGAACACAATTTAATTTTTAAAGTAATTTTAATTAATTTTACTTAATGAAAACACTTTAAAGACTGAACGTTTTCAAATTGAAAGGGTTGTCTGGTAATTTGGCTTCAAATACCTAGAATTGTGTGAATTGACTTCAAATTCGGTTTTCTCGGCAATTGCAAAAGTTCGAATGGTTTTGGTATAGGCTGAGAGGTTGACTAGGGTCTCTGCAACTTCTTCAGGAATGGAATTTGAGGTCAATTGGTGATTTCAACATTTGCAGGTATCACTATGGTTTTCATAGGTTTACAAAGAAAATGAGTGAAAAAGGCGAAATAGGGCTTCTTGGCCCTTTTATTGAGGAACGGTCACTTTTTGGCAGGTAAATTACAATGAACATTTCTTGGGTTGGGCAAGAGGCAGTTTCCGAAGTCATCTCATTGCTTTCATGGAGGAGGTGGTATTTTGGAGGGGTCACCTGATCTATGTTAGCATTTGACACGTAGTAGATAAGGGACCAGTCAAAACCACTTTATCGGGTGGGTAAAGATCGGTCATCAGGTGAGCTCGATATGGCTGTGGACCATTGGATGTGGATGCTGATGATTGGATGACAGTCGGGTGTCAGATGTGCATAGATGAAATGGGCAGAGGTTTCGTGGGGCCCAGGGATTTAATCTTTGGTAGTTTGGGATTAATTATGAGTTAATCCTAGGATTAAAAGATCGGGTGGGGCTTAATGATGGGATTACTTTAACTTTACTGCGAAGTGGTGAATTAAGTGGGTTTGTTGGGAATATGGGGTAAAAATATAGTTTATAGCTAAACTAAGGGTTGGGGTATTATATACGGGAAAATGTATATTTGGAACTATAGTATTATGTTAAAAAATTAATATGAAATGAGCAGAGTGAACATACCCTAAGCATAAATGTAATATTTGCGCATTTTATTCACGTACACTCCATACTTAGGATAAAATCTTTTTGTGGGTATTTTGGATGAAATGGAATTTAACATGGGGTTGTTTACTTTTCATAGGAAAATAGAGTTTAACCTTAGGAAAAGGGGTTTTATTAGGGTAATGAAGGGAAACAAATTTTATGATGGGAATGCTAACACTTGATGTCCATAAGTCATTAAGCCGAAGGTCCTGTCCCACCAAAAGTCAGAGAAATGCTTTGAGCCTTTATGACTTGAAGGATTTTAGTACTAGAACATTCTTGTGGATGGGGAAATTAGTAAGTAAAGGGATGAAATGAATGAGGGGAAGTTAATTAAATCAAGTTGTAAACTATTGTTTTTTCTTTGTTAATTTCTCATGCACTTTGAAATATATGATTGAGCATGATAAATGTGCTTTTATCAGTCAATTTTATATTTCAACAACTTTTCTTCTACTTACCCTAACATTTTTTCTTCATTCTATTTGGGTGCATTTAGGCTAGCAAACCCTTATCATTCATTTTTCTTTTGAAAAGTAAACAATCTAATTCTAACCTTATATCATTCAAGGGCTCAGATTAAATTTATGAGCTCCTTTTATTTTCTCTACCTATCTAATGATATGCCAATATTAAGTTGTTTGGTCAGATTTTATTCTCTAACTATAAACATAAAATTCAAAGCATGAAATAGTCAAGATTAAGCAGTTTGACTACCATAGGTTGTGGCATGTATGACAAGCTGCACACAACCATTATTGAAGACAGTAAAGGAGTAAAATAGCAATGGCATTTAGATTTGCACACTTTCATTATCTGTTTTTGTTTTTGGGATTCATATATTTTCATTTTTTGATATTTTCTTATTCTTTTTTCCCTTTGATATTCCTTTTAGGACATACCCTCTTTACATTTTTTAATTTTTAATATGGAAAACATTTGCAGAAAGCAAAGGTATGTACAATATTACAGGGCTTTAACCTTAGCCAATTCAAAATTATGAATCCTATCACTATAGGACTCTAACAATGGCTCCACATGGGGATGGAATTTCCTATTGAAATGTCAAGAACTCTAATATCAGTAGCCTTTGAATTGTCGCTGAAGTTACCTTGCAAAGTGTCCTTCTGTGAATCTGCATTATTGATACTTATGACAGTAAATCTTTTAAAGCTTAGGGCCTTTTCTCTGGGCTTCAACTTCAAAGGATTACCATCCAATCCAATCTAAACTTTGCAATGTTATGTACAATGATGGAAAGTAAAGTGAAATACTGTAAGTCAGTGGAAAAGTAGTGCTTCAGCATCCTACCATTAACATGTCCTCCTGGTAGATTTGATCCATCTATGTTTCTCAAGAAAAAAGAATTGTTTCCTCTGTAGCCAAAAATGACATAAGGCCCCTTCCATAGGAAATCAAATTTTCCATGCTTGCCTTTATCTTCTCTCCTTGAATCCCACTTAAGGACTTTGTCTCCTATATGAAAATCGTCTGCTTTAGTCTTTTTATCAAAGACTTTCTTAATCTTTTCCTAGATTATCTATGATTTTTCATATACTTCTTAACTGGTCTGATGTAGGTGTATAGTTTGGTTTATTTGTCTCTGAATATCATTTAGTTCCACTTGTAATTCCTGGAGCATTTTCATGACTGGCACTCCCAGGGATGATGGGAAAATAACATACATCCCATAAACTAGCTGATAGGGTGATGTTCCAATGGACTTCTTAGTAGTCAGTCTATCTGTCCATAAGGCATTGACTAACTTCTTATTCCATGTCCTTTTATTATCCTCTAGTAACTTTTTGGTAATATTGACCAGGCTTTTGTTGGATGACTCTGCTAGTCCATTACCTTGAGGGTAATAGGTTGTAGAATGGCCAAGGGTGATATGGTACTTGTTACAGAAATCTATCATTCTTTTGGATTTAAAGGCTGCTACATTATCAATAATGAGCTTTTGGGGACATCCAAATCTTGAAAGGATATTGCTCTCTAGGAAGGTGATTATGACAGTGTCTATGGCTTGCCTAGAAGGTATGGCCTCTATCCATTTGGTAAAATAGTCTGTGGTTGTTAGAATCCACTTATGCAGAGCTGAGGTTGGCGGGTGTATTTCTCCAATGAAGTCTAGCCCCCATTGTTGAAATGGAATATCAGTGGAAATAGGTTTAATAGGCAAGGGTAAAATTTTCCTTTTTCCCTAAAAAATATGGCATTTGTGACAGGAGGTCACATGTTTTTGACATCTGCAAACAAAGTAGGCCAGTAGAAACCAACCCTTAGAATCTTTTCAGCAATACTTTTCCAGTACAGGTGTCCTCCATAGTCCCCTGCATGAAACTCTTGTAAAATCTTGTCAGCTTCATCTTTTAATAAACATGTTAACAGAATACCACTACTGTCCTTCCAAAGCAATGCATTATCTATAACACAATATCTTAATAACTTCATTTTTAAGAATCTAGCTTTAGTTCTTGTCATTACATGAGTAGCTTGTAAATTTAGTAATACAAACGTAACATTTGCATACCATGGTGAATCAGTAAAAGGTTCATTGATCTTTGGAGTCGCCATCTCCTCCTAATAATCAAGGGCACTAATGAAGTTGATATCAAGGGCTCGATAGTTCGATTCAGCCATGAGTTTGGCTAAACCTTGGCCTTTGATGAGCTTGGTGGGTTTTGTCTCTATGTCATATTCCCATATTGTGGCAATCCATTTGCCTCTTTTTCCTTCAGGCCCATTTTGAGTGAAAATATCCTTAACTACAGAGTTTGGAACATAAGCAATAATGTGAGAGTACATAATGTATACTCTGAAATCTTTGATAGCCTTAACCAAAGCTAATGCCTATTTTTCCATGATATTGTATTTTAGTGTGGCATCTCTTAAGGATTTACTAAAGAATGCTATTGGTTGTTCATATCCTTGATTGTTCTTTTGCAGCAAGACTGCTGCAATGGTGTGTTTTGAAGAAAAAGAAAAAATAATAAAATATTTGTTAAAGTCAGGACTAATTAGGACTAGAGTCTTAGTTAATGCTTCCTTAATAGCTTCAAAGGATTGTTTGGCCTCCAATGTCCATTTGATTGATGAGTCCTTTCTTAGCATGTTATTTAATTCCCTAATTAATTCTGCTAGATTTGAGATGAATCTCCTAAGAAAATTAATTTTACCTAGAAATGATTGTAACTCTTTTATGTTTCAGGGATGGGAAATGGTCAAAATAGCTTCTATTCTAGCAGGGCCTATCCTGATCCCATCTTTAGATATGATGTGTCCTAACAACTTTCCCTCTTCCAGATCGAAAAGTGTCTTTTCAGGGTTTAAATAAATCCCAAATTTCTTGCATTTGATAAATACTCTTATGAGATGGTCTAAGTGTTCATTGTCTGATTTAGAGAAGATTGTGATGTCATCCTTGTATACTACTAAGAAATCATGGATTTCCTTGGAAAATTTTATATCCATAGCTCTTTGAAATGTGGCACCTGCATTCATTAGTCCAAAGGGCATCTTCAAATACATGAAGGTACCCCAAGGAGTAGTAAATGCAATTTTGGCTTGGTCCTCAGGTTGGACTAATATCTGGTTATACCCAGAGAATCCATCTAACAGTGAAATCCTAGATGAGCCCACTACCCTTTGCAATATATGATCCATTTTTGGTAAGGGGTAGTTGTCATTTAAAGAGACCTTGTTTAAGTTTCTAAAATCTACACAAAGTCTAATTTCACCTGTCTTTTTCCTAGTTGTAACTAAGTTTGAAATCCAGTTTGAGTATCTAATGGGTGCTATTATTTGGGCATCAAACATTATTTTAACATTTTTTTCTATGGATGGCATAAGAACTGGGTTTATCCTTTTGATTTTCTATTTGAAAGGTTTATGATATTCTTTTATAGGTATTTTATGTTGGATTATGCTGGTTTCATAAATTTTAATTCTTCATAACTCCAAGCAAATACATCCTGGAACTCTTTAAACAAATTTATATATTTGACCTTTTCCTCTAGGGGTAAGGCTTTAGATATCTTGATGAGTTTTAGTTTATCCTCGGTTCCTATATTAACCTCTTCCATGTCAGCTCTTAGAGGTTCCATCTTGGGTTTCCTAGCTACATCATTAGAGTCAAACAAATCCTCTAAAGGTACTAATCCTTTAGAAAAAAAATTATTTTTCAAATTAAGAATATCTGTATCATCATCCATTATTTCATCTATCTCTACATTCTATAAACTTTCTATTTCTACTTAGTAAATTTAGTTAGTTCATGTACATCAAAAATATTTACATCTAAGCTATTTTTTGTATTATTATCTATTCTGGAGTCATTATCTATCTTGCAATTCTAAAATTCACCTTTATTGTTCATGAAATCAAAGATCTGAGAGTCCTGGGAGAAAATATGCTAATAGTGAAGGTTATTTGGCATCACAGGCTTGTGCCTGACCTCTGCTGTGTACTAGTGGATTTGCTGGAATGGAAATTTACAAGTACTAGCAAAGGTAGCCAGACCATGGGCCTGCATGTTTTGTTTTCTAGGAATGGCAACAAAGTTTGATTCCAGGAGGTCCTTGACCAAGCCTAAAATAGTTTCCCTATATATACCAAGCCTACGGTTGTTTACAGAATATTCAACACTGACCTGTTTCATAATTAGCTCTAAGTCTCCCATGACAGAAACACTTTTGACTCCCAATTTTTCCTTACCAATTGTAACCCTAGAATCAGTGTTAGGGTCCCACCCTAACCCCCTTATTTATGTAATGGGATCACGTCATAGTCAAGAGTCAATAAAGCCCATATTAATAATTGTAAGTGGTTAATCCGCAATTAATGACGGGACCACAGTTAGTTACAAATAGGCTGTAGTATTAGATAGATGGTATTAATAAAACCCACGGTATTGGCCCGTGGTATTGCATGTATGAGTCATATATAAAGGACAGAGACTCCCTGCGAGGAGCATCGTGTCTTATTTTGTAATCGAGCTCTACTCTATTGGAGGTTGCCCCCTCGAAGAGGCAAGTGAACATTACTCTCTGAATAATAAAATCATTGCTATTCTATGTTTTGGGTATCTTTTCTTCGAATATTCTGTATTTGGGTATCATTTTGCAGGTTAAGAGCATAACAAGTTGTATTAGAGCACTTTCCAGGGCTGGTGGGATCTCCATTTCTTAGCAATTTTTTTTTTGGCTAGAGACGTGTTCCGACGTCTTTAAACCACGGGATCTGTCGTTGAGCGCATAAACTTGCGGATTTGGGGAGGCATGCACGCAGGAAATACAAGAGGTGGTCACGTCTGTTGGACTCCCTTGTAACCCCTGTGGGTACCCCTTCGAGTAGTAGCGCATTAGACAGAACCACGCACAGACTGTCTTCCATGTACCATTTGGGTATATCGGAAGTCCCCTAGGCTCCCTTGAAACCTCGCCATAGATAAACCATCGGTCGTCTTGCGGCTACAGTACACCGAGAACAGCACTCGGAGAGATTACTCGCCCGTACGATAGGGTAGTTAGGTTGTACGGCTAAGGGTACGGTCGATCCTCCTTAGTTAGAGCCCTGAAACATTGGGCCGAGTACTACTGCCAGACCCTTATGTATATTGCGATTTGTAGCACCTGACACTCCTCAAGACCATAATTCCCTTTTCTATCGGGGGATAACACATCATCTCTTCTAGATCTGCTTGTGCAAAGGGGTGCAGCAGCAGCAGACATCAGTCCAGCAGTCTCAAGTTCACAGATCAACTATTCTGATCTATTAGATCCATCAGATCCACAGAAGCAGTCTGTTCCGCCGCCCAGAGCTATCAGATCCGCCATTCAGATCTCTCAGCTCCACCAGATCGGAGTCATTCCTATACCGGGGTATAATTTTCGCAGGACTTTTGGCCACATTGACATTTTGAGGATTTGGCGACTGCAGTATTGATCAGAATCAGGATGCCGAGCTGATCATGGTGGAACCATTCACTTCTTAGTGAAAATTGTTTTTTAGGCGGTCCCAATTTAAAAAAAAAAAAAAATCAGTTTGGTGTATGGTAGAAACTAGAGCTCAAGCGATGGCCAATGAAAGGATGGACAAACTTGAAGAATCAGTGCAAAACCTCCACATTCAGCTTACCGGACTATGTAGCATGGTCGAGAAAATAATCCTGAAGGGCAAGGAGCAAGCCCACGAGGAGGTGTATAATGGCAATGAACACAATGAGGGTGAGTCTAGCCACTCTCCTCACGTCTGGCACACCCACCAACCACCCAGTCAGCGACCTCCCAAGTTGGATATGCATAAATTTGACGGCTCTCACCCATCGGCATGGATAGCACAAATGGAGCAGTATTTCAAACTGAATCACATCTTCGATGATGAGACTCAGCTTATGTTGGGGAGCATGTACGTGGACAATGAAAGGTGGCAATGGTGGGAATGGCATCAACGTTGCACTGGACCTTTTAGGACTTGGAACAAATTCACCAAAGCTCTTCAAGACCGCTTTGACCAGGACTCATATTTTTTGGGTCGTCTTACTAAGCTCCGATAGACTGGTACAGTGGATGAATATATTACATCTTTTGAAGCCTTAGCCTTCCGCACTTGGGGTCTCTCAGATGTGTTCTACACGGAATGTTTTATCAGCGGTCTTAAAGAAGCTATCAAAGCCAAAGTCCTACTGCACCACCCTCCCACATGGACGGAGGCTTGCAAGGTAGCTCGTAACGTGGAACGTGCATTAGCAGCCCAATATAGTTGCCCAAATTTCTCAGCTAAAGGTCACCCGCCACAGGCTCACACCACGACTCAAACACTTAAGGTCCAAAAGGTGTCACCTGCGGAAATGGACGAAAGAAGAAAGCAAGGCCTATGTTACTACTGTGATGAAAAATACTCCCTAGGCCATAAATGCAAGGAGCCCAAATATTTTCAAATTGATGCCACTGACTACAGCTCAACAGAGGAAGATCCACTACTTGAGGAACATGAGCCGCTAGAAGAAGACAACCAAAAGGACAATGTCTTTGACGAACCAGTTATTTCGTTGCATGCTTTGGCAGGGATTTCTTTCCCTCAAACTCTCAAAATCCGAGGTTTTATTAAACATCGCCCAGTAGTAGTCTTGATTGATAGTGGAAGTACACATAATTTCATCCATCAAAAAGTCGCAAAAGCAGTGCATTGTTTTGTACGAGCAGTTTCTAACTTCCAAGTTCAAATTGCGGATGGAGGCACAATGAAATGTGAAGGTCGTTGTGAAAATTTCAAACTTCAAATGGGTGATTATCAGTTGAAAACCCACATGTTTTCCATACACATGGGGGGTTGCGACATTGTCCTCGACGCTGAATGGCTCCACACTCTTGGGCCAATCACAATGGATTTCTAGGAGTTATATATGAGTTTTAAGCAGAACAACTACACACATACCCTCCGTGGACTCCAAGCGGGATCCCCCTCTATCATCAGCTCGCATAGGATGGAAAAATTGTTAAAAACGGGCAATCATGGAGTTGTAGCTCAATTTAATGCCATCCAGACAATCGAAACCAAGCCTCTGCCAATTCATCTTGAGATGCAACAGATTCTAAATAACCATCTACCGGTCTTTGACAAGCCTCATGAGCTTCCACCCTCGCGAGGGAAACATGATCATAGCATCACCTTGGTTCCAGGGGCCCAACCCCCTAATGTGCGTCCATACAGATATCTGTTCACCCAAAGGAATGAAATACACAAAATAATCAAGGAACTTTTGGAAACTGGTGTCATTCGTCCCAGCATTAGTCCTTATTCATCCCCAGTGGTCATGGTGCTCAAGAAAGACGGGGAATGGCGAATGTGTCCCGACTTCAGGGCCCTCAATAAGTTGACAGTCAAAGATAAATTTCCCATCCCGGTGGTTGATGATTTGCTGGATGAACTCAATGGGGCTCAATTCTTCACTAAGCTGGATCTTCGCTCAAGCTACCACCAAATTCGCATGAACGAAGTCGACATTCCCAAGACTTCTTTCAGAACTCATGAAGGCCATTATGAATTCCTGGTCATGCCATTTGGTCTTTGTAATGCCCCCTCTACTTTTCAGAGCCTTATGAACCACATTCTCAAACCATATCTCAGGAAATTTGTCCTTGTCTTCTTCGATGACATCCTCATCTATAGTTTCACTTGGGCCGCACATCTTTAGCATGTATATCTACTCTTGCAACTGCTCCGCAAGCATAAATTATTTGTCAAGATGTCCAAGTGTTCGTTTGGCATGGCAGAAGTAGAATATTTGGGCCACATTATGGGGCGTGAAGGTGTCAAGGTGGACCCCAAAAAGATCCAGGTAATGCAGGAATGGCCTCAACCTAAGACCTTGAAGATCTTGAGAGGGTTTTTGGGTCTCACAGGCTATTATCATAAATTTGTCCGCAACTATGGTCGCATAGTGAAGCCCATCACCCAACTCCTAAAGAAAACTTCATTCTTCTGGAATGAGGAAGCACAACAGGCCTTTACAGCTCTAAAAAATGCCATGTGTTCCACTCCAGTCTTAGCACTACCTGACTTCACCAAATCTTTTGTCATTGAATGTGATGCTTCGGGTACAGGTATTGGGGCGGTCTTAATGCAGGAAGGGCAACCTTTGGCCTTCACAAGCCAACAACTAAGTGGGAGGAATTTGGGCAAATCTACCTACGAGAAGGAAATGATGGCCATCTTACATGCAGTTGAGACATGGCGACCTTACTTATTGGGGCGACGTTTTCAAATCCGCACAGATCATCACAGTCTTAAATATTTTTTGGAGCAACGCCTATCCTCCCCACAACAAAACAAATGGCTCGCCAAAATGCTGGGATATTATTATGAGATCATTTACAAGAAAGGGAAAGACAATAGTGTAGCAGATGCATTATCTCACCAATTTGAGGAGGAAAGTACTCTGCTAGCAATTTCCCTCCCCATTCCAGAATGGATTGACGAGGCTCACAGGGAATGGTTTTCACACCCCGGGCTCTCCCAACTCATTTCTCAATTGCAGGTAGATCCAAATTCCACCAAGGGCTACTCGTGGCAGGATGATATTCTTCGCTACAAGGATAGAGTCGTAATATCACCAACATCCACCCTCAAAAGTCGCATTTTGGCAGAATTGCACTCATCTCCCATTGCAGGACATTCAGGCTTTCAGAAGACGTATGCTCGCACCAGAAGATCATTTTTTTGGACAGTCATGAAAAAGGACATCCTTACTTTCATAGTAGAATGCGATGTCTGCCAACGACACAAAGGGGAAATCGTCAACACACCAGGCATATTACAACCATTGCTCATTCCAGCATCAATTTGGACGGAGGTTTCTATGGATTTCATTACAGGTCTTCCAAAGTCAGGGAACAAGTCAGTCATCATGGTGGTTGTGGACCGACTGTCGAAGTATGCTCATTTCTGCGCCCTACCACACTCGTTTACACCAACTTTGGTCGCTCAATCTTTCATGGATCAGATCTTCAAATTGCATGGCATGCCCACTTCTATTGTGTCCGACCGCGACCCAATCTTCACCAGTAATTTTTGGCAGGAACTCTTCAGGATACAAGGCACTCAACTAAAACTTAGTACTTCCTATCATCCGCAAACAGATGGTCAAACCGAAGCCGTTAACAAATGTCTAGAAACCTACCTTAGGTGTTTCACTTCAGAAAAGCAACACCTATGGGTACAGTGGTTACCTCTGGCTAAATGGTGGTATAACACCAACTATCATGCCACCACCAAAATGAATCCCTATGAAGCAGTATATGGTCAACTCCCGCCTTCACCTACTTCGTATCTCAAGGGGTGCTCAAAAGTACAAGCAGTGTATCAACTCCTACAACACCGCGCAACCATGCTCGCCCATCTTCGAGAGAATCTTCATCAAGCTCAAAACCGCATGAAGCAACAGGTAGATCAGCATCGCTCAGAGCGATTTCAAGAAGGGGATCAGGTCCTTTTACAGCTACAACCATATAAGCAAACATCACTCAAAGACAAGGGGTGTTAGAAAACTATCTCCCAAATTCTACGGACCATATCAAGTACTTCAACGCATTGGAGAAGTGGCTTACAAGTTGGCCTTGCCACCTACTGCAAAAATCCATCCAGTTTTCCATGTCTCATGCCTCAAGAAAGTGATTGGGAACAACTGCAGAATTCAGACCAGTCTACCTGAATTAGACAAAGAAGGGTCCATCTAGCTTCAACTCGAACAGGTCCTAGACACACGAGACAAGCAACTGCGCGACCAAATGATTAAGGAAGTCCTCGTCAAATGGAAAGACACCTCTCCGGAAGATGCAACTTGGGAACCAGCCACTATTCTTCAGTAGTTTCCACAGCTTCAGCCTTGAGGACAAGGCTAGTCTTAAGGGGGAGGGCATGTTAGGGTCCCACCCTAACCCCCTTATTTATGTAATGGGATCACGTCATAGTCAAGAGTCAATAAAGCCCATATTAATAATTGTAAGTGGTTAATCCACAATTAATGACGGGACCACAGTTAGTTGCAAATGGGTCGTAGTATTAGATAGATGGTATTAATAAAACCCACGGTATTTGCCCGTGGTATTGCATGTATGAGTCATATATAAAGGATAGAGACTCCCAGCGAGGAGCATCGTGTCTTATTTTGTAATCGAGCTCTGCTCTATTGGAGGTTGCCCCCTCGAAGAGGCAAGTGAACATTACTCTCTGAATAATAAAATCATTGCTATTCTGTGTTCTGGGTATCTTTTCTTCGCATATTCTGTATTTGGGTATCATTTTGCAGGTTAAGAGGATAACAATCAGGGCTTCATATTTAGCCATGTTATTGGGACATTTGAAGTTCAATCTGAAACCATGTCCCTTGGAATGGTTATTTTCCATATTATGGATCCGCACTCCTGCACCAACCCCCAACCTATTTACAGACCCATCAAAGTCTAAATGCCAAAGTGACTCATGGAATATGTTCTCACTGTCAGTTGTTTTGTACTTAAGGTCTTTGGTTGTGATTTCCATTTTATCAGTTTTTGCATTGTATAAGATGAAATAGTCCATATCTGAATGCATGGAGTATATGGGAAAGTTTTGGAGATTTTTCTCACTACTAACCATGTACTTCATCAAGGTATCCCTATATAATTTTCTTGGTTGGCCAAAAAAGGATATGGTGGAATAAGAAATATCCAACTACAAATATCCCTGCAGTTTTGCTCCCAATGAGCGAGATAATAGCATTCCATATTTTGGTGGGATGTCTACAACTACAATGTCCATCAGAATTCTCTTTGCAGGGCACTGGATAAGAGTCACACATAATTCTTCAATTAAACCAAGGCATTTCACCTAGTTGGAGTCAAAAGAAAATAAATCCTTATAAGTTATGGTAGGTTCAATCTTTCCATTATTGCCTTTGGCATGAGATTATGGGATGCTCCCGAGTCCAACATAGCGTTATGCAAAATCTTATCATGAATGTTTAGGCTGATGTAAAATGGAGGAACTCCCCCTTGCTAATGAGTTCCATTAGCCTTAGGGCCAAACAACAATCCAGGCTGGTCATCATTCAAATGAAAATAATCCCCTCCCTTTCCTATGCTCAAAGTCTCAGTTATTTGTGACCTATAAGTTTCATTTTTTACCAATTCGGTCAAAGGAACTGATATCTTTAATTAAGCTATTTCATTTTTAATATGAAAGGGAGCTGAGGTTTTTTTGTTTGATTTAGATCTTCCTTAATTGTGCAGTTTGAGTGTCTTTATCTGTTTCTCAGTGGTAGGCATTTCAGTCTGTGTTTCTACTGTTTTGCCTTGATCTCCTTTATTTTGATTGTTTTCAATAATTGGCTCTGTTTGGGTTTTAGTGGATGTTATATCTACAATCCTAAGGGTTGAAGTTTCAGGTGTTCCCCTAGGGAGAATTTGCAATACTTTTTTAATTGGGGCTTCTTTTATTATCTTAGTTTGGGTTTAGATGGATATTTTAATGGGAGTCTCGTTATTCATCTTACTTCTCAAGATATATTGTTTATGTACCTCATATATAGTTGATTCATACCCTTGTTTAAAATCAAAAGATTCATCAGATTCTAACTGTAACTGCTAAAGCATATATAACTCTTGTTCTTTTTGAGTAGGAAAAATAGTTTCTTCCTCTGTGGTTTCTAGTAAATTAATTTGGGTATCATCCTCTGCTTCTTGGTTTTGTGATTCCTCAACATAGTTTTCTTAGAACGGGGGCCTAATCTATTGGTCTAGTGTAGCATTTTTGTAGTATTAGGGTTCTTCCTAAAATTCGGGTTTCTTATTGGGGGTTGTTGTTGTTGATTATCCCATTGATTTTTCCTATCCATGATATCTAACCTTTCCATGGTTCTTTCTAAACTTTTAGCTAAAACATCTACTTTTCCATCTGAAGTTGAAGCTTCTTCTTTAAATGCAACTTTCTTTTCTTTCCTCATTCGTGCTTTCTTAGCTAACAGGTTGGCCTCTACATTGATAGCATTACTCTGCATTTGTTCAAGTGTTTTGGGATTTCTCTCCCTTAGCTGGTATGACACATCAGCATCAAAACCATCATGGAACTTAATTAATGCTAGGTCAGGTGGAGGCTTTCTGTTGGCTGGAATTGCATTATAGATATTATTAAACCTAGTGCAATAGTCCTGAACTGACTCGTTGGGATCTCTCCTAATATTGTCATATTCAGAAAGTATTTGCAATGGGTTCTTCTTTCTTTCCCATCTATCAATGAATAACCTTTGAAAATTTGCTAAGTCTACAATGTGGTTGGCAAGAAAGGCTTTGAACCACTTCTTGACATCACCAGTTAAAGTTTGGGCAAACAGTCTCATTTGGACATCTTCCTCATCTATTTCATGTAATTCAAAAAAGTCAGACATCTTGTTTACATGTTGTTGGGCAGTGTAATGACCAGTAGCATCAAACAGGAAAATCTTACTCTGATAATCTGCAAGCATGGCATGAAGTTGGGCAGGTAAAACAAGAGGAGCATATCTGTTTGCCATTGTTGTGATTTTGGTTTGACTTGGGGGTAAAGTTGAGGTAGTTGAATAAGGGCTTGAAACTGATGGAGGTGAAGTAGATGATGATGAAGATCACTGATTAATAAGTGATTTATGTGATTGAATTGTGGTAGATACAATTGATGAATTAGTGGTAAAGGAAGGTGGATTTACAGTGAGTGAAGTCTGTGAAGAAATTTGAGATGTAGCAGCAGTAAGGGTAGGTAGCTCTACAGATTTTTGAAGATAAGCACTATCTATACTACTAATCAACGTAGAGGTCAAGGCTTCTAACTTGTCAAAAGCATCCAAGACAAATTTATCTAAATCTAGATGAATAACCCTTTTTTATTCGATGAGTTGAGTAAACTCAGGGTCTAAAACTGTTTCATGGATATCATTCTTAGATTTGGTTCTAAATAGTGAGAGGTCAAATGAAAAATCAAAAGGGAATTCTTCTAAATTTAAAATCCCCTCAGAGAGTGAATTTGCTCTGTCTAGCTGGCTACTACTTGCCTGAGTTTCTTCATTTTTTGGATTCCTTAGAATTTTGTCTGGGTCATCCACTATAGTTGTAGGGTTTGGATCTAGGTTGGCCCTAGTGTAGTGAATCTTTTTAGGAGCCAGAATTTTAAGTTTTTAAATTGTTTTTATGAAATTTTCTGAAAATTTACTTCAGGTAATGACCTTAAAGGGCTCAAGATTTGGTTGAAGGTTTCCTTAAAGTTTTTATGAGACTAAGGATCGAAGTCCCCAGTATGGTCACCATAAATGTTAGCACTTTGATAATTCCTTTGAAGTAATAAGAAGGAAAAACAAAAGGTAACCACTATCCTCTTTTGGAGATCAAGACCTAGCCTTCTTGATGCTCAGAGAGGGCTCTCTCTTTAAAATTTAACTTTAATTTTGTTAAGATGTTTGTAGGCTAGTTATGATTGTTCAAGGGGTGTTTGATTTTGTTTGAGATTGGGTAGTGGGATCTGTTAAAAAGATGGATAAATTGATGTCTTTTAGACCATTGGGCTATGAAGTCAACTGATAAGGAAGCAAGACTAGATAAAATCACTAAAGGGGTGTTATAGACATTTTTGTGCCTAACAGCATGAAGCATGAAATGTCCATAATCTAAGGGATCCAAAGTCCCTAAACATGTTGTTCCTACCCCTAGGGGAACAAGGTCAGCAAATCACAGCACTGAATATCAGTTCTCCACCTGAAAACACTAAAAAACAAGCTAATTCTGGATCATGTCAATTGCTCCACTGAGCATCTGCGCTGAATGTCAACTGCTCCACTGTGTACCTGCGCTGAATGTCAACTGCAAAGAAGGCTACCTGCGCTGGGCGAGTTTGGCCAAGTGGCACAGTCATTCCTCAAGGTGTCAATGCCCAGGAAGCTTCCAAAATGACACTTGGATCAGGGAATTCGACTGGTGATGAGTAAGAGGGTCTAGATCTCCAAGTGGAAGCAAGAACCTCCAAGTGGATTCAAGAACTGAAGAATAACTGAAGTGGGAGAGGACACTAGTCAGCTTCATGCCAGCCTCAAGCTGACTCATCCTTTCTCCAAAACTCCTATATATAGAGCTCTCTCATGAGGTCTAAGGAGGCGGGAATCTTGTGAATGTAAGGAAGTGTTGTTGGTTTGAGTATAGAACTATTGGGTGATTTGCTTTGAAGGAGGTGAAGAGGAGATTTCTTTCTGCTGGGAGGTGATGCTAGATTGGGCCTTTTATGGTTGTATCACTTCCTGAACTTTACTTCTTCCATTAATAAAGCATTTGAGGTTCTTCTATATGCATGTGTCTCAATGATGTGTTGTTATACTTGTGTATTTGATTTATTCTAATCCTTGAATCAATTATGAATGTATGCTTCTTGTAGTTTCCCTCTCTTGTTATTTTGCAGGACCTTGGTGTAGCTGGGCCAGTGAAAGAGCAAGGAGCTGGGAGCAAGCAGCAAAGAGAGAAGATTGGATCAATCATTAGCGGAAGACATCGGTTAGTGGATCTCTTCCTCCTCTCTCTTACATCTCATAAAGAAGTAATCTCAAATAGCTTTGCTTTGATTGTTGCTGAGGTACTATCACCCTTAGAGTGGGATAGGGTCATTCCGTATTGGATACTTTTCCCAACAACAAATTGGCGACTCCGCTGGGGATCGTATCTTGTTGGTTGTTTGTGTTTTTGCTATTCATTTCATAAACACAGGGAGTACCGAATCGAACTGCATTTGGATCTTTCAAATGCAAAGTAGAGGGCAGCTACTCTAGCTCAGTTTCTGGGCATGTTTATGATTTGAAGAGCTGATCCACAAGGACTCTGAACAGCTCTTAGTGATAGCTTTTCATCCTCCTTTTCATCCCTTAGTGTGTACTTGATTGATAGCTTCTGATTTGGCCAAAAACTGTGAATTTTTGAGCAATCTGTAACCCGGAAACTGAGAAAAACGAAAGTTTATCTCTTCATTGCAGGCACTGTGAAGGCAGTTTGCATTTCATCGCAGGTTCCGAAGGGGTTACCTGCGCTGAATGTCAAACTGACAGTGTACCACCTGCGCTGAACCAGTTTTGCATTGTGCAACTGGGGTTCCCTGTTGTTTATTGCCCTGTTTTCATCCTTGTTTTTGCAGCCTGTTATCAGTCAATGTACCTATCTGAAACCAACTTTCCTTGCCACTATTCCACCTCAGTTGTATAAAGAAATTGTATTTGTTTTTTGTGTATTTCTTATATCATTTGCAGTTTCCCATAACGAAAGCAAACTAGTCTTGCTGTGGTCTCTTAGATCTAGACCCGTGATAAGTGTCGTTTTGATCTTAAGAGTTAGTTTGTTTGCTATTCATAGCTGATTGAGCTTTCGCTTTCGTCATATGGTTTGAATTTATGTATTTCTAGTGTCGAAACAAGTAAATCTTAAGGTGTCTTTTGATTTTGGACAAGCTTGTTTGCTTTCACTTGAAATTGAATTCGAAATTATACAACAGCTTTCTTTTTGTATTACATCAACATTAAGAAAGAGAAAAGAAATACCTGCATTGTGCATTTTGCATTTGATAAGTTTGCATGTTGATTTAGGAAAAAGTGCATTAGTGTATGCTCTTTGATCTGTGTGAAAAGATGATGTCTTTCTTTTCCCTCAGTAGTTAAGATTTTCATAAGTCGAAAAGATTGAAAAAGCTTGCTTATCATCTTAGACTGCATTTAGGAATTTGTATCAAACATCTCGTGGTGAACCTTGAAAGGTAAACTTTAAAAAGATCAACTTAAAATAAATTGAATTTACATAACAACGCTTTGAAACATAACGCAAACACATAGAGGTCTAAGCTAGAGACGTGTTCCGGCGTCGTTAAACGTAGTGACTGTCGATCTCTAAGAAGGTGGGTGATTCCTCCTGAGAGTCGGTGGCACTAATACGGACTTGTGCTCCCACGTACCGTCGCGTATATATTGGGAGACCCCTATAGGCATATATCTTTTATCCTTAGGAAGCCGTGTCGGCCGCCCTACTGATCGCAATGCAATGAACACTGCATTCACGAAGATCGACCACTCGTACCGTAAAACATATTCTGTGGTTTTGCGAAACGTTTGGCACACCCTCTGCCTAGATCTCCAGAGTAGTTTCTTTTGGCCTTTTTCAAACTCTATAACTGAAAAAGTCCATCCGAGCATTTGTCACTTCGGGCTCGTTAAAACATCGAAGGAGACTAGAGTCATCTTTAGCTTTTTCTCGACTCTTAAAAAGTGAAAAAGCAAGTTGTGTCTAAAAGCGTCTAATAAAATTCATTCAATTCGGAAACACAAATTTCCCCTTTTAATATTTTAGTTGATCGAGTAATCCGCAATCGTGGAAGAAAGTCAATTGAAACCCCGTCATTCGCGGAGGCTTACGAGTCAACCATCTTTGTCTCCGGAATCAAAAACAGTACGGACAAAGCGAACTCGTTTAACCGGTTCAAAATCTCCTATAAAAGTTAGAACAAGTGTTCCAACTACATCTGAGGTTCCGGTTACTCCAAACATTTCTGGAAACCCTGCCTCTATAGAAGGAGTTCAACAGCCACAGAAGGACAGTAATACTGATCCTAGTCTGGGGGCAAATACTTGTATAACTGAACCAGTTCCATCTGTAACCGGTCCAGAGAGTTTTTCTCCTCAAACAACTGTCACTGTCGAAACAACCACTTCTTCGGCACCAGAAATATTTTACGGACCTGACGGTCTTCCTCTTCCACCAGGTTTGATTGCGATAGAGGAAATTGTAGAGGATCCGCAAGCAAGTACTCCAACCCATTTTGGAGTCAGGGTCACTCTATTTCCTTCATCAGAAGTTAATCCACCACAAGTGGAGGTTCCTGTAGAATCTCTAGGCAATCTATTGGATAGACTTAAAATGTCTGAACAACCGTCATAATCTAGGACCGTGTCAAATGACACAGCGACAGCAGAAGCCCCTGCCGTCACTCCGACGATGTTTGCCGGCATACCAGCTGTCCCAACTAGCTCACAACAGCTAGAAGGAGTCCACCAAGGGACTATTTCGACAGTATGGTATGTTCTAGTTTGTTCATCCGGAGTAGTACCCGGCAAATCTTACGTTGAAACTCGACAGATTGATCCTCATGGAGGTCAATTTGGGCCATCCAGTCCTCAAGGACTAACAATCCCTCTGAGTTCCGGATTGCTACCGTATGGGGGGCAGTATGCCCTTTCATTACCTCCTCCGGGAGGATATCCATATGGCAGTTCTCAACAGTATTCAGGTTATACTGGAATTGCATCAAGTAGTTGGGTACCCATGCTACCTCAACAACCAAGGGTTGTATATTCTATGCAACATTGTGTACCTATGACGAACATCCCAACCACACCGGCCATTGTAACAGTGTCACAAGTTCAAGCGGTACCTGTTGCATGTCAACCTCAGATTTCTTAGGTTGTAATGCAACAGCCACTTGATCATGGGTCACAACCACAATCGCCAACTGGTGGGGCGACACAGGTCCAAACGGGTACAATTACCCCACACCTTGGTCCAACAGTTAGCATAGCACAACAGAACATGGCTTCACAACCGTGGCTAGTGCAATACCAACAACCACAATTCCAGCAAGTGTACCAAGGTTCTGAGCAACAGATCTTTGCGAACAGTGGACAATCGTATATCCAAAACGGTCAAAACCAACCACTTTACAGTGGTCAAGTCCACCAGCCGTATCAGTCATACCAACATCAATTACATTATGCTGGTATGCAAAGGCCCACTGCTCAAGCGATTCCATCGTACCCTGGTTATGCTTCGCCTAACCTGAATCAACAGTTACCATTCGTGGCAACTTTAGAGTTACCGAATTTACACCAGTTAACCAACGATCCGATTGCTTATGCCCCTTGGTGGCCAGCGATTCCTCATAAACTTCCATCTGACATTCCTAAATTCAATGGAAATCCAGGTGAAGACCCATCGAATCACGTGATGACTTTTCATCTGTGGTGTTCGTCAAACACCCTAAACGACGATTCGATAAGGTTTCGACTTTTTCAGAGGAAATTGACAGGTCCAGCAGCTAAATGGTATATTGAATTTCCAAGAGCCTCTTTCGACAATTTTAGTTCCCTAGCCACGACTTTCTTAACCCATTTTCAATTACCGATAAGGTATGAAACGGGAACAGAAATATTAACCAACTTCAAATAGACAACTGCCACCCATATATCTGATCATATACATGATTGGCGTCGGCGTTGTAGGATGGTGAAAACATACGTTCCCGATCAGCTATTAGCTGAATGGTTTATAAAGTCGTTACTTCCGGCTATTACGGAAGATGTGGCCAAGGGGGGAGTCGTAATAGAGGAGCAAGTTATTGCTCGTGCACAGTATTTGGACTTAGTTTATACTCAGTCCGGCATGCTCTACGACAAAATACCTGACGCTCCTAGACCGGAATTTTCAATTCCTCCTCCTCCTAAATCAAATAGTGAATCTCATGCCGGTGACGGTGTGATTGGCACAGCAAACGTGAAATCGATAAAGGCTTCGTCAAAGAAAGCCCGTAAGAATTCGGATCAAAATGCAAAAGAAGAAATTCTTGCTTCGGAAGTAAATGCTGTATCAGAAGATAAAGGCAAAGAAACCAATCAACCAGGAAGCAAGAAGAAGCAAAACAAAGGGAAGAAGAAAAAACAGGGTGAGTCATCCCCTGGAAAAAATTCTTCAAACCCTCCTCGGAAAGGGAAACAAAATTATCCATGTCTAATATGTGATGATAAGGATCATAACACAAAGAATTGCCCATTCAAAGCCGAGTTAAAGAGGTTCTTTAAAAGTTCCCAAACCTCAGCTGTGTTAACTGATCCATTCCCAACCCAGGTCAAAATCTGGTTGATAGTGGAAATGCTTCCCCGTCGCAAGTACTTATGTTGTCGGTTTCAAAACAGCAGAATGATGCTTTGATTTCGACAAGGAACAAAGATTATGGGAATCCGCAAATGTCGAACGACAAAGGTAAAGATCAACCAAGTAGTTCGACAACAACTTCGACAGAAGTTGTACCACCCATCATCCCTGAATTAACAATAAAACCTTCAAAGGGTGTAGTACACAAGTCGACATTTAATCCTCGCGCCAGAGCGGCGCAGCATTATAACATAGTGGAAGATTTGGCGCAATCGCCATCCGCTATGTCGACTCTTGAGGTACTACAAAATTGTCCATCCCAAAGACAGGCGTTGTTATCAGCAATTGGTGGGGTTGATCCTAAGGATTCCAATCTTGTATCCTTTGATCACAAAGGATACGATCCTCAGTTACCAGCTCAACTAGCTTTCCTTATTCAAGTGAAAGCCCTCAACAAAACTGTTCACAGAACAATCATTGATGAGGGAGCATCAACATGTATTATGTTGATGAGCTGCTGGAAAACTTTAGGATCTCCAACCTTGTCGCGATCATCGACGACATTAAAAGCTTTCGACGGAAGGACTTATACCCCATACGGTATCCTTAATAACTTGAAGGTTGAACTAGGAGGAAAAACAGTAGAAATTGATGTTGAGGTCATTGATGGAAATCTTGACTATAACATCCTACTGGGTAGACCATGGATTTATGCCATGGCAGCTGTTGTGTCGACTTATTTTAGGAAGATCGCATTCCCGTTTGAAGGAGGGATTACGATCGTCGACCAACAGAATTTCCTCCCTAATGGTTCACAAGTTACAGGAAGCATTCCCATGATCCATGAGAGCAACCATTCGCTTCAAGATATCGGAGTAGGATTATTGAAAGACCCCACATTGATGGGAACTTTCGCGCTACCACCTCCTATTTATATAGGAAATGTACCGTTTGTAGCAACCTGCAACATGATATCTTCTACGAAGGTCGACATGGATCGTGCAATTGTTTTGCCCCCAAGCCCTCTAGAAATATTGTAGCAATCAATGTTTCAAGCATGGGAGGCGAACCCAAATCAACGCTCATCAAGCGTTTGGGTAGATAGGTCTAGAGAATATGGAACCCCATTAGATCCTTGGTCGAAAGTACATGGGACTGACGAAGGAATCTTACAATCAATGATGATTGAGGGGGCACCATGGAATGATCACCACCATCGTTCCCTTCTTCCGGAATATGAAGAAGATACTCAAAGTGACCTTTATCACCCTTCAGTTTTTGAATTCCTAACAAATACTGTAAATACGGTGGATTCCGAGTGAAACTTATCCAATATTGAAGAGACTATAGCCATAAATATCTCGACTAAAACAGATGTTGTAGAGAATATTTATGTCGGCAAAGGTTGTTCCCCTTCAGAACTGGAAATATATAACGCTCTTTTTCACGAATTCAGAGATGTCTTTGCTTGGTCATATGATGAAATTCCAGGCATTGACTCGAGTATCGTTGAACATGAAATTAAAATGTATCCTGATGTCAAACCAGTAAGACAACGGCTTCGGCAGGTGCACCCCAAGAAAGCCGCTGCCATTAAGGCAGAAGTTGAAAAACTTCTCCATGCTGGATTCATCTACCCGGTTCCTCTAACCGATTGGGTATCGAATATTGTCCCTGTTATGAAAAAACAAGGGACGATTAGAGTGTGTGTCGATTATAGGGATGTAAACCAAGCTTGTCCGAAGGACAACTACCCTACACCCTTCATCGACCAGATAATTGATGAATGCGCCGGATGTGAAATCTTTTCATTTATGGATGGATTTTCCGGGTATAATCAAATAAATATCCGCCCACAGGACCAGTCAAAGACTGCATTTATTTGTCCGTGGGGCACATTCGCTTATCGAAAATTACCCTTTGGTTTAAAGAACGCAGGGACGACGTTTCAGAGGGAAATGAATTATGCCTTCCATGACATCAAGAACATTGTTCAACCTTATCTCGACGACCTTCCGGCTCATTCGCGAAAGCGGACTGATCATCCGCAGCATTTAAGAGCGATATTTCTACGTTGCCGACACTACAAGATAAGACTCAATCCACACAAATGTGTGTTTTGCGTCAGTTCTGGTCGTTTACTTGGCTTTGTAGTCTCTAAGGATGGGATTCGTCTCGACCCCTGTAAGGTTCAGGCAATCATTAATTTGCCTCCACCTTCAAATTTGCTTCAGATTCAGAAACTCCAAGGGAAAGCAAACTTTCTGAGGAGGTTCATTCCAAATTACGCAGAACTTGCTAAGGGTTATACTCGTCTTTTGAAAAAGGATGTACCTTTTGTCTGGGACCAGGTGGCGCAAGCTTCCTTTGATGCTCTGAAAGATTGTCTAGTAAAAGCATCATTAATGTACGCCCCAGACTATCAAAGAGATTTTAACCTGTATCTGGCTGCAGCGGATACGACCATTGCAATGGTTTTAGTTCAAGAAGTCGACGAATTGAACATCCTATCTATTATTTAAGTAAAAACTTAAATGATACAGAAAGTAAATATTCTTATGTTGAAAAACTAGCGCTTGCAGCTGTTCAAGCGATTCAAAGGTTTCGACATTATGTCCTCTTTCGGAAAACTACCATCTTGTCAGATTGCAACCCCATGACTTATATACTGTCGCGACAGTTGCTGGGGGGCAAATATTCAAAATGGATAGCGATCCTTCAAGAGTTTGATCTGGAATTTGTAAAATCCAAATCAAAGAAAGCTCTAGTTTTCGCAGAATTATTATGTGATTTCCCATCGTCGTCCAACGATGAAACATCGGAAGAGTCAATCGTGGACGAAAGTTTGTTTCTGATATCTACAAGCGATGAGTGGTATGGAGATATCATAGTTTATCTCCAAACCCAAAAGTTCAGGCCAAACACCTCTCACTCCGAACAAAAACGTATACGATACCAAGCAAAAGACTACATGATCGTCGGTGATACACTTTACCGTCGTGGTATCGATACAGTTCTGAGGAGGTGCCTTACCCATGAGGAGGCCGAAAAAGCCCTGAATGAATGTCATTCAGGCGCGTGTGGGGGGCATCAATCTGGATATGCAACAGCACAAAAAATCTTACGAGCAGGATACTTCTAGCCAACCATGTTCAAAGATTGCATAACCGCAGTCAGAAGTTGCCATGCTTGTCAAATTTTTGATAGCAAAACCAGACGACCACCTGCACCTTTACAGCCGATAGTTGCTGTTGGGCCCTTCACCAAGTGGGGCATCGATTTCATGCAATGTAACCCCACCTCGACCGGGGGGCATGGGTATATTATAGTCGCTGTTGACTATTTTACCAAATGGGCCGAGGCGATGCCTACATTGGATAACACTGGTGAAACAACTGCCCTTTTTTAATCATGTAGTCGCCAGGTTCGGCGTACCACAGGCTATAGTGACAGATCATGGGTCGCATTTTCGCAATCACATGACGGTCGAATTAGCTGCCAAGCTAGGGCTATCTCACGACAGCTCTACCCCATATTATTCGCAAGCCAATGGACAAGTTGAAGCATAAAAGAAGGTGGCACCTAATCCTGTACTCAGCCTTGTGGGCTTACCGAACGTCGGTAAAGAGCGCGACCGGGTTCACACCTTTTCAACTGGTGTATGGCCTGGAAGCAGTCTTGCCAGTCCAGTGCGAAATTTCGTCGCTTAAACTCGCAATTGATCTCCTCCCCGGAACTTAAGAAGAAGAAGCTCGTTTCTTGGAATTAATCCAATTGGATGAAACCCGTTGTGATGCCGCTTTGGCTAACGAAGCCCATAAGAAACGAGTCAAGGCTCAGTTCGACAAAAGTGTCAAACCCCGTGTCTTCTCAGAAGGTGATTTGGTCTTGCTCTATGACCAAGAATCCGATAAATTGGGAGCAAGTAAATTCAAATCCTTATGGATGGGCCCCTATATTGTTAAAAGGGTGTTAGCAAAAGGAGCCTATGAGTTAATGGATTATGACGGAATTCCACTAGCGCAGCCCCGCAACGGGCTGTACCTCAAGCGTTACTATGCTTAAATAGTAACCTGCATGCTTTTGTTGTATTTTGTTTTCGCTAAAGTATTTTTTCTGGTCGAGTGATCCACCTTTTCTATTTGTTGCAGATGTCGAACCTTCTGGAGACATGTGTTGGATATGCCGACGGAGCGAGTCGTAGTTCGCGGAACATATCCTCCGCAGCCTGGGCCATTTTTGATCCAAGCGACGAGTTAGTAAGTTTCAGAGGTGTGTGTATTGGGCAATAAATGAATAACATCGCTGAGTATAGCGCATTGATAGAACTACTCTCTGATGCCATCACACGTGGCATACGCCGACTAATTGTCAGGCTAGACTCACAGCTCGTAATACTACAACTCAATGGTATATATTCTGTTCGCAATCCAGCTATTTATCGCATGTTCCTAAGGGTTAAGATCTTGGAAAGACAATTTGATTCAATTCAATATCAACATATTTCCAGAAACTTAAACACATTAACTGACTCATTAGCAAACTATGTGTTAGATAGACATTTGCAACATTTATAAAAAGGACACATCATCAAAGGTTGTACATATGGATCATACAACTCAAACGGAATAAAACTCGAAAATCAAAATATATATAAGCTGTTTATAGTTCATACATAATGTTCTGTAACCAAGACAAAATTGGTCATATGACCCAAAACTCAAAAAGCGCTAGGGGGCACCCTAGCCTAGTGGTGCTCATGATAGCACGTCACGGCCTGTGCAATCATGCGCAAGAGATGAGTCCATCGTCTAGGCACACCAGTAGTGTGTCGCTGCAGCTGTAAAGGTAACTCATTAATCCTCACATCGGGAATGCCGAGAGTAAGGCTCTCAACCTGCTCCTGCACGGCTGTAAGGGTCTCAGTATCGTCAAGGTCACGGAGGATAGCTCTCCTAGCAGGCTCCACTGCCGGAGCAACAGCTGGCGGTCTCGGACGAACTGCTGGACGAACAGGACCAACATCTGCATGCACCCAAGAGTATGATTAAAAGTCTTGATAGAATAAATCACGGCAACATTATAAATAAGAACAGTAAACAGTAATATGGTCAAAGAGTTTACCGATAGCGCCCCACTGTTCGCCATCCGGTAACACCAAATCCGGATCACCTCGGAAATCCATACCCACATATGGATACTCGGAAAAGACCATCTCCTGGCGCTCGAACCACCTGAAGAAGGCATTAGTAAAAGTAATCTGAGGTTGACCAGCATGCCTAGACATGTGATCGACCCACCTCTACATGCGTGGCTCGGTCGGAGAAGGCAAGTCGAGTATGATGTACTGAGGCTGCATCAGTGGGATTTTCTCCAAGGCAAAGGCAGTCAGAATAGAACCAAATCCAAAGTTCTTCAGCTTCCCATCCTTTACCTTGGTCAACTGTCTTTTCATCTGAACAAGTACTGCATCACACCAGTTGAATACTTTCGGTTGGAGACACTCCAAGGCGTGCTGCATATAAGATCTGTTGGCAACATGTAGAGCTGTGCTACCGGCCATCCTACCAATGGTATACAGAATGGACCTGAGAGACCTGTCAGTAATCTCACGGATAACAATCTTGCCGTCTCTGCTCAGCTGAGAACCTTCCCTGCAATACTGGCGGACATAATCTCTGGTGGAATCGGTCCCCCGGGTCGTACCTGACAAGGAAATGGGGGCACCTCGTCTTGACAACCCAGTCAAGAAGTACATGTCCTCTATGGTCAAGGGGATGGACTTTCCCCTAATCTGGAATACTTGGTTAACAGGATCCCAAGCATCAAGCATATACTGCAGCAAAGTAATCTGTGCTCTCATGCTAGAGATACGGAAAAACTTTAGCAGGCCACAGTTCCGCAGCGCGTTCACCGTGACCGGGTCATGGAGGGCAATCATGTCCTCCTCTTCATGTTCCCGTTCTCGCCATGTAAGGGACATTTTGTTTAAAGTTCCCTGCAAAGCAAACAAGAGAAGGAGTAAGTTCCTGATTTTGATGAAAAACTGGCGAAAATTCATCTAAAAATGAGCTGGAAACTCAGTTTTCTGAGCCCAGCGCAGGCAGAAAGTATCCCACCTGCGCTGAAGGTCAGGCTGCCTTAAGGCAGCTTGACATTCAGCGCAGGTTTCGAATGGGGAACCTGCGCTGAAGTTAGGGCGCCCTGGCAAAACCCCTGAGGCCCAGAAAGACTGAAAAACAGGCATAAAACTGGAAAATGAAACCGTGAAAAGAAAGAGCTAGGGTTTAGCTCCTACCTAGTCCAGACGGCGCCGAAAATCGTCCGCAGAATCTCCCGGAATCAGCTGGTGAAAATCAAGGGGGAAGAGGCACCTCCAGAGCTCCAACAAACCAAATGCAAATGAAATGGTAAATGAGAGGTAAAAACACCTTTTAATGGCTTTTTACGTAGTTCAAAGTGAAATATTAGGGTTATAATCTCATTTTCATGCAAATATTATTCATTTCTAACAAAGTTTGTTGCAGCAATTGAGAATGCAGTACTATCCTTGAAAAGAGAAAGGCTAGTAATGGTAAAAATCAAAATTTGACCATATAATCGAGCAGTTTTACCGCGGAATTTATGCTCGTTAAAAAATAGAAAAGCGAGATCCGAGCAGTTTTAGCACATAGTTCATGCTCGTTAAAAAATAAACATAAGATTGAGCAGTGTTTTGGCGCATTCAAGCTCGTTAAATAAAAAATGAACCTATCCCGGTAAATAACCACTGTGATCGTAAATTTATTAGCCATAAAAAGCCTTGGTCGTGTTTGCACCTGCCACCTCCACTTTCATTTGGCCGATCGTTCACCTCCATATGATTGTTTACCTATTTTGAGGAACAGCTGCGAAGAGTGATTTCACCTAGCCATCCTTGTGACACTGCCGTGATTGGAAAATTCCAACCTGTACCTGGAATCTGCTGCTATCCCTGTTTATCACTCGTTCCTCAAAAGACGAGTCTTCTTTGAGCTCTTTTCAACTGACTCGTAAAATATGAAAAGATTGCCGAGTTTTGGCCTTCCAGCTCGTTAAAGTGACCGGAAGAGCTATCCCTCCTCTAGATTTTAATCTTTTTGGACCTGAGGGATTATTGCACAAAAAGGTCGAGTGCTTGTTTTATTCGGCTCGTTAAAGTTATCGAAAACTCATCCCTTCTGTATTGTTTTATACTTTTTCGGACTTAAGGGATTAGATGACGAAAAAGGAATTTTGGAGTTAACTTTCTGTACCTTTTCAGACTCTCTAAAAATGAAAAGGACCGAGTTTTCCTTGTCGTTAGACTCGCTAAAATGATTAAATAGCGACAAACTTGTCTTTAGACGAGAACGAGTTTCCCTATCGCTAGGCTCGTTAAAACATAGCGATGGGCTTGCCCGAAGGGCAGGTTATAGAACAAGCATATGTTATCCTCCTCAAGCTTGACAAAAATAAAGAGGTACTGGTCAGAAATGACTGGGGAAAAATTGGGAGAACCTCAAAGCTTTAATGGTAGCAAGTTGCTCTTGAACATGACACTTTTCCTCCGTATCACATCGGGTTGGGTTGTTTCATTCACCGGTCTCATCACCATGGTCTCACCAAACCATCCACATTTGGGGTAATGCTACCGATCCATCGCATCAGTGTCGTCATATGTTCAAGAGATGTTGTTCAGAAAGAGTCAACCGTGTCCCATCCACTACCATACATTATCCTTCATCCACCCATGATCGCCACCCTGAATCATATGTCACAGATTGTTTTTACCTCCATTAAAATCATTAGCTCCGTTCCGTGTCACTGATGTGGGATTCATTAAGGCCCTCCTTTGACGGATCGCTTCTTGTCGACTTCAGCTCATCATCCAAGAAGTTGATCTAGGAACACCCCCCTCAGTACTTTGAAGCTTGCATGCCTCAATGGCAAGTTTCTCACTTCCGACGACAGGTATACCTCAATGACCTTCGACCAGAAGATTTTGTGTGGTGTTCAACGCCAAGTCCTTTATTCACACCACGTGAATTGTACTGCAGTACCTTGAGGGTCATTATCATTATCGGTGATTCCTCTCGCGCTTGTTAACGGTTTACATTATTGACTAGTAATCAAGCGATGTCTTTCCATGTTCGACTTCAGCGCAATTCTCACATGGATCGACTTGTACTTAGAGTGAATATCGAACGAGTTTGAAGACCCCAGATCTAGTTTCATCCATCCGGGCTGCGATATATATTGAGGAAATATAAAGACATTTGACATGTACATCATTGCAGCAGATGATCATCCTACTCAAAGGATGATAATTTCAGCAGAGAATTATCAGTCTATCATCAGACGATCGTCTGTTCTATGTACCAAAATGAATTTATAAAGCTGAGCATGGGAATGCCCGCCTCAGCTAGATCATGAAAGCAGAATGAAAAATAATGTATTGTATTGTATTTTATTACAGGTCACCTCTCAGCGATTGAATGAACTTCGGATCCTCCTTATAAAGCATTTCACCCGATAAACGACCTCATACTTTAGGGGGCAACTGTTATAGACATTTTTGTGCCTAACAGCATGAAGCATGAAATGTCCATAATCTAAGGGATCCAAAGTCCCTAAACATGTTGTTCCTACCCCTAGGGGAACAAGGTCAGCAAACCACAGCACTGAATATAAGTTCTCCACCTGAAAACACTAAAAAACAAGCTAATTCTGGATCATGTCAATTGCTCCACTGAGCATCTGCGCTGAATGTCAACTGCTCCACTGTGTACCTGCACTGAATGTCAACTGCAAAGAAGGCTACTTGCGCTGGGCGAGTTTGGCCAAGTGGCACAGTCATTCCTCAAGGTGTCAATGCCCAGGAAGCTTCCAAAATGACACTTGGATCAGGGAATTCGACTGGTGATGAGTAAGAGGGTCTAGATCTCCAAGTGGAAGCAAGAACCTCCAAGTGGATTCAAGAACTGAAGAATAACTGAAGTGGGAGAGGACACTAGTCAGCTTCATGCCAGCCTCAAGCTGACTCATCCTTTCTCCAAAACTCCTATATATAGAGCTCTCTCATGAGGTCTAAGGAGGCGGGAATCTTGTGAATGTAAGGAAGTGCTGTTGGTTTGAGTATAGAACTATTGGGTGATTTGCTTTGAAGGAGGTGAAGAGGAGATTTCTTTCTGCTGGGAGGTGATGCTGGATTGGGCCTTTTATGGTTGTATCACTTCCTGAACTTTACTTCTTCCATTAATAAAGCATTTGAGGTTCTTCTATATGCATGTGTCTCAATGATGTGTTGTTATACTTGTGTATTTGATTTATTCTAATCCTTGAATCAATTATGAATGTATGCTTCTTGTAGTTTCCCTCTCTTGTTATTTTGCAGGATCTTGGTGTAGCTGGGTCAGTGAAAGAGCAAGGAGCTGGGAGCAAGCAGCAAAGAGAGAAGATTGGATCAATCATTAGCGGAAGACATCAGTTAGTGGATCTCTTCCTCCTCTCTCTTACATCTTGTTGGAGAGGTAAATCCCCTCTACGGATAGAGGCGATCCCTACTAGCCCAGCAGGGGTCTAGCAATAATCACACAATGCTGCTATGCATGTTCCTAATTACGATTAAACAAGAGGTAAAGAGCACCTACTTGGATTCCTGCGCTGTCGTTTGACGAAGAGATGTTGCCTTCGCTCCTTCGCTTCGGCTGGTCATAATCCTCCGCGATCTCCGCGAATGGATACCTACACACACGAAGAGGAAACAAACGCAAGCGTGAAATCTAGTAAAAGAAACTATACATCGGTCAGAAAAGATGTAACTCACATTTAACCATAGCATAGACAAATGAGAATGGAACAATAATAGCAGTCATCTATTATTAATCAGAATAGAGAAGAGTACAACCAAATGTTCTGACGTCGATAACCTTCTCAAGAGGGGCCAGTCAGCATGTATCTCAAGCATTCACCTTTGAGGATGGTTCTCCCAAGACAAGCAACTCTCTCTCTCACAAGACAAGCAACACAAAACAACCTTCCCTAAGTAATCAATCACTTCCACTCCTAGCACACCAAACCTATAGTAGCAGCAATCTGACCACTACAAGCTCTGTACAATCCAAGCTATTCCAAGCTATGTCTAACTAGCTGCCCATGGTAATGGTGAGAGTTTATATAGGAGAAGGAGTCTCCTATAAGGGTGGAAGGATGAGCTTATCTTCAAGGGAAGTTGTTGGAAAGGGTCGAACAGACATGCCATAGAAGGGAGTCGACATTCACAAAGCTAACAACCAAGCCTGGAGTTATCTGGAAGGCTGGTTGTTTGAACAAATTCGCCCAAACTGGATCAGCGCGGATTATTAGGAAACTGTCGCGCTGTCGTCGCGTCTCAATAACTGGGGTAGTCATGTCAGTGCGGAAGCACACGGAAAAGGCGCGCTGTCAACCAGCGCGGAAAAGGGATGTCCTTCCGAGCTGGCAGCGCACGGAATACACTACAGGGCGCAAGTCATCGTGGATATTTTGGGAACAGACGCGCTGATGAACAAAACTTTGGATAAATGGGTTTTTGGGCCAGTTCAGGAAGCAGGAACTTGGTGATTGTGAATTCTGGGCACAGCAGGGTGACTGACAGGAAGGCAGTGACAAATTACTGTGTAACAGATGCCCCCTAAAGCATGAAGACCGAGAGAGTGGGAGGGGTGAAATGCTTTACAACACACGCCGAACTGGAACACCACCAGGAAGGACCGAAAATCTCTATCAATCAAATACATGCAGTCTAGGCATGGGCGCAGCCATCCAAAGGACATGCGAAAATGGTCTGTGGAATGGACGCAGCCACCCAGCTAAAGAGACCAAAAGAATGATAAGGTATGGTCGCAGCCATCCATGAAGACTCAGGTATGGGCGCAGCCATCCATCAATGAGTCATGTAATGATCATCCACAAAATCGCAGCCTGGACCGTAACAGACAGGGATCCAGGGTCTTGCGCTCCATCTCGACCCGAACAAAGTACAAGTTCAAACATGTGAATACAGGAGTTGAAGTCGAACATGCATGAACATCGTCTGATTACCAGTCAATGATGGAAACTGTTAACAGACGCGAGAGGTACCACCAGTAATGACAATGGCCCTCAAGGTACTATAGGTACAATCTGTGGCGTGTGAATCAATGAGCTGGTGTCGAACACCCACGGAATCGTTCGATCGAAGGCCAGTGATGTAAATCTTACGTCGAACACGAAGAACCTGCCATTGAGGCATGCAGGCTCCAAGGCACCTGAAGGGAGTCTCTAAGTCACCTTCCCGGATAATGAGTTGGAGTCGACGGGAAAGGACCTTGATCGAAGGTGGGCCGTGATGTTTCCCACATCATCGACGCGAGACAGAGGTAAAATAATTTGTGTGAGGTAGCAGACGAGGTTGTATTATTGCAGAGGTCAACTTCTCTTGAACACATGGCGGCACTAAGACGGGTTTGGCAGTACTTGACATCAAATGAGCAGAGGATGTGGTGATGACGGCAATGAGCAAATGAGAGGCCAAAAAGGATAACCCAAACCCATGGAGGCTAGTGAAAATAAGATGAGATGGGCCCACCCAGACATGAAGCAGCAGAGTGCCATGTTCAAGAGCGACGTACTGCCGACACGACTGTAATCATAGTTCCATTTTCCCCACCATTTCTGGCAGGTACCCCGATTATTTTTGGATGACAAGCTTGACGGGGATAGCATATGCTTGATGTGCGTCATTTCGACAATACCCGATGTCATTAAGTGTTTAACGAGCCTGACAAAGGAAAAACTCGGCATCTTTTCTTGTTTCGAGAGTCTGAAAAGATCGCGGAAAAGGAGACTCCAGGGGGGTCCTTTTTCGTACAGTTGTGTCTCTCGAGCCCGAAAAAGTATAAAACTATGCTCGAAAGAACCGCCCGACCATTACGACCGAGGAGTACTTTTCGTGGATAGTGCTTTTGACCCGAAAAAGTAAAAAAGCGGTCGAAAACACGTCGTTTTAGAGCCGATATCGAGTGCGAAACGACAAACACCCGGCAATCTTTTTAGTTCAACGGTCGAAAAAAGAGCTTAAAATGACCGCCTTTCATTCCTTTTAACGAGCTGAAAGGAGGCTCGGCTATCTTCTCTTGTTTAATGTCGGAAAAGAGCTTAGAGACGACATATTTGGGGACCACATGCACGGAGAACCGTTATGACCAAGCTGTTTTATCCGAACCTGCACAAGAGCACAACCCGCATAAATCCATTCGATATGTGTAAAAAATATATTAAAACATGTATTCGACGAATTTAGGGCTAAAGTCATGGCAAAAAATGGTAAAAACCCAAAAAATATAGTCATTTATGAGTTTTTACTATAAATAGGGGGAGGTAAGAAATCATTTTCACCATTTTACCATTTTGGGACGTGAAGGACGTGGAGAGGCCAGAAAGTTGACGGAGTGATTTCCAGCCCGTACGGACACCATTTCGCGAGCCGCTTCTTCCAGGTAGGTTCTCCTCTCCTCGCCCTGCATTTTGATTATATTTGGTAGAATCTTAGCGGTTGAATTTGCCCAATCGGGCGAATTCTTGGTGCATGGATGCGCTCTCGGTCAGCGCGGATATCCCACGCGGGTCCGCGCTGGCCGAATTAGGACAAAACGTGACCAACTTCGGGTCAGCGCGGAAAACCCGTGTTCTTCCGCGCTGACCTCGAAAAATAACGAAGGGTTGCCATGGCCAGCGCGGCTGTTTTTAAAACAGCCGCGCTGGCGCGGAAAATTTTTTTGTTTCAATTTTGAACGTGAAAAATCCTATGCCAGCACTTCTAATTTCTTTTCATGGTTTGTGTAGGACGTAATGGCTTTCCAATGGCAGGAAAGAGTGCACGATGTCGAAGATATTGCTGCTTGGGCCAATGTGGATTGCTGCAATGCCATGCGGGCTTGCGGTTTTATGAAATTTTTCCTCACACCTCGCCTAAGAGCTCAGCATGATCTTCTCGAGCTACTGATCAGGGCATGGAACCCGGTGGATATGAAATTCACTATCCGGGGCCAAGATATCGAATTTGACCATATGGACATCTTCTTTCTGACTGGGTTGTCACGCCGGGGTGCGAGGCCCATCATAGAGGGACAACGACCTGGGGGCGGTCCTCTAGATGATCTCATGGCTCGAGTATGCCCGGAGGCTGAGAAGACGAGGAGCGGGAAAGTAGCAATCCCCACAGTGGGAAACATAGTCCTTCGCACCATCTTGTTCATGGTGACCCGGGCAGCGGGAAGCATGGCCAACCACGAGGCTTCAAAGACCCACCTCCTGTTAGCTCTCGATTGCCTTGAGCCTACGGTGTTCGATTGGTGCACAGCAGTGACCAACAACATGAAGAGGCAGCTGAGCAACTGTCGTCGCGGGGAGACGAAGCAGTTCGGCTATGGGTCTATCCTGGTCCCGCTCATTCTAGAGCGAGTGCCAGCCATGCGGCTGCAGACGATGGCCGTGGATGCTCCTAGGGATCCTCGGGAGACGAGGGCCTCACGATGGGCTCGCATCATGCCACGCGGAGGTGGTGGCAGGCCGCATAGCTGGGGAGCATTCTTCCGAGACTGGCTGGATCAGCAGGTTATCTTTGTGGAGGACTGGCCATACGCGGGCATGGATTTCCGCAATGACCCTGATATGGTGCTGCCCCCAGGTGAACAGTGGGATGATGCAGGTATAACACTTTGACTTTTTGAGTTTTGCGATGTTTTTGAATTTTTTTTTATGTACATGTCCTAATAAATGTCATGGTATGCAGATGTGGGGCCTACTAGACCGATTGGCCTGGCTGCCACGGCACGGAGAGAAGGACAGGGAGCTGGGGTTTTGGCCTTAGTCCCTCCAGGGGTTGACACGTCAGAGACTGTGGCTCGCAACCTTGAGGGGTTGCTGGAGGGAGTGCCTGACTACCAGGGGGTCGAAGAGGTCCCCTTACAGCATCAGATCCATACAGTGGGGGTGGAACCCAGGGTGCACCGCCTTCTGAGGCGGGTAGCACGAGCAGCTGTGTACTACAGAGAGCATCATCCAGCTGACTAGTTACCTAGGTTTTATTTCCACTGTTATTTTGAGACACATGACTCAGATGTACTGAGATTTTGGACACGTACACTTATTTTTGAGCGCCTTAGCGCCACACGATATATATATATATATACATATCGGTTTTTAGATGGATCATTGTTACATGTGATGATGTCTTGTTTATGTTATGCAATTGTTCAGTACAACTGTGATCTTATGTATGAATTTGCATGACACATGACCCATGGATTTTATATTTTTTAATGCAAGCTTAAAAGCACACACATGCAAACTATGCTTGAAATGATTTATTTACATATGCTCATGGTCTTACTATGCTATCTATGTTTTCCTGTATGATGTTTATCTGTTACGCAAATGTCTATCTAACACATGATTTGCCAATGCATCAGTCAACGTATTTAATCGTCTTGGAATGTGTTGATAAGTAATGTAATCAAAATTCCGTTCCAACAATCTTACACGCAGGTATAACCTTAGTATGCGCTGGTCTCTGACGGAATATCGCCCGTTAAGTTGATGGACGACCAGCTGGGAGTCCAGGTTCACCACTAGTTCTCGGATGCCGAGGTCAACTGCTTCGGCAAGTAATTCAATTACAGCGCTGTACTCGGCAACGTTGTTAGTGGTACGTCCTAGGCAAACACCCTGAAGGTCTAACAACTCTCCGTGAGGATCGTAGATCACCCACGCCGCTGAAGACAAATTACAAGTGCTGCGGCAGGCACCGTCAGCGAAACCAACATAAGGTGTACTAGACATCTGCACAGGAGAAAGAAAATCATAATAAGAGGCAAACACGCCTTTATACCAAAGCAAAAATGAAACTCATGCATGAAAAACACAAAACACACGTATATACAAAGTGAGTGCGTGAAGTTATGCATAATATTTCTTCAGATACAGCCCGTTGCGGGGCTTGTCAAGGGGATTTCCTTCATAATCAATCAACTCATATGCGCCCTTTTGTAAAACTCTTTTCACGATGTAGGGACCTAACCACATAGATTCGAGTTTTCCTGCCCCCAGCTTATCTTTAGCTTGATCGTAGAGCAGTACTAAATCTCCCTCAACAAAGGAACGGGGATGAATATTCTGGTCGAAGTGAGCCTTGAATCTCTTCTTCTGCGCTTCGATAGCCAGAGAAGCCAAACGATGAGTCTCGTCTAACCGTTCTAGGTAAAGAAGCCGTTCCTCCACTGGAGTGGTGTTGGGAAGCAACTCGACAGCTAATTTTAATGAAGGAATCTTGCACTCGACGGGAAGGGTAGCCTCCAGTCTGTAAACCAGTTGAAACGGGGTGAAACCGGTGGCATCCTTCACAGAAGTCCGATAGGCCCACAAGGCTGGGAAAAGCATAAGATGCCAGTTAGACTTGTGCGTATTGACGGTGCGTTGAAGCATGGTGATCAAAACTTTGTTCACGGCTTCGACTTGACCGTTAGATTGTGGATAGTACGGTGACGAACTATCTTGGCGCAAGCCTAGCTGGGTCGTTAATTCCGTCATCATATGATTTTGGAAATGCTTTCCGTGATCTGTAACAATAGCCTGAGGGACTCCGAAACGAGTGATAATATGATTGAATAAAAACTGCGCCGCTGTGTGACCGTCTTCGTTTAATGTAGGCATTGCTTCGGCCCACTTGGTGAAATAATCCACAGCAACGATAATGTACCCATGCCCCCCGGCCGAACGAGGGTTACAGGACGTATAATCGATGCCCCATTTGGCAAATGGACCTACGGTTACGACAGGGTGCAGTGGTGCAACAGGTGCACGCATCTTCCGGTGGTAGACCTGGCACTCGTGACATGCACGGACAGCAAGGATGCAATCCTTGAAGATAGAAGGCCAGAAATAACCAGCATGGAGGATCTTCTGGGCGGTAGCATATCCGGACATATGGCCGCCACAAGCGCCGGAGTAGCAGTCATTCAAGACTCGCTCAGCCTCCTTGAGGGTTAAGCATCGGCGAAGAACAGAATCGACGCCGAGGCGGTACAGGGTATCACCCAAAATGCGATATGGTTGAGCTTGGTGACGGATTCGTCGTCGAGCATCTTTCGATGTGTTGGGACGAAACGAAGATGTTTGTAAATATACGATAATGTCCCCGTACCACGGGTCGAGAGTGCTGATGAGAAATAGCGTTTCATCTGGAATATGCTCCTCTGAGCGAGAGGGTGCGGACTGAGATGGTAAGGAACAGAGTAGTTCAGCGAAGACCAAAGATTTCTTAGACTTGGCTGCAGTGAATTCTAAGTCAAACTCTTGGAGGATTACGATCCACTTCGAGTATTTGCCCCCCAGCAACTGACGTGACAAAATGTAGGTCATGGGGTTGCAATCAGAGATCACGGTCGTCGTGCGCAACAAGATATAATGACGGAATCGTTGGACGGCACAGACAGCTGCCAATGCCAACTTCTCGACATATGCATAGCGAGTTTCCGTATCCAGAAGGTTGCGGCTAAGATAATATACAACATGCTCGGTGCCATCATCATCGTCTTGCACTAAAACCATGCCGATGGTGGTATCGGCGGCGGCCAAATAAAGGGTGTAGTCACGGTGGTAATTCGGAGGTCTTAAGAGCAGAGCTGAGACAAGAAGGTCTTTAAGACGCTCAAAAGATTGTTGAGCGATAGCGTCCCAGCGAAAGGGCGTGTCTCGCTTCAATAATCGTGTGAAACCCTTAGCCACCTCGGCATAATTTGGGATGAATCGTCTGAGAAAATTAGCTTTTCCCTGCAAGCTCTGTAACTGCTGAAGAGAGGCAGGGGGAGGAAGATTCAAAATGGCCTCGACTTTAAGGGGATCCAGACGGATACCTTCCCGGGAGACGATGAACCCGAGCAGTCGGCCAGATTCTACGCAGAAGACACACTTATGCGGATTGAGTCGAATACGGTAGTGTCGACAACGGAGAAAGATTTCGCGTAAATGAGATGGATGGTCTTGACGTTTAGCTGAATGAGCTGGAAGGTCATCCAGGTAAGGCTGTACGATGTGCCGGATATCATGAAAAGCATACGACATCGCACGCTGGAAAGTGGCCCCGGCATTTTTGAGACCGAAAGGTAGCTTCTTATAAGCGAAGGTGCCCCAAGGACAAATGAAAGCAGTCTTATCCTGGTCTGCGGGGGCTATGTTGATCTGGTTGTAACCAGAGAAGCCGTCCATGAATGAATAAATTTCGCTTCCTGCGCAGTCATCAATAAGCTGATCAATAAAAGGCGTAGGAAAGTTATCTTTTGGACAGGCGCGATTGATGTCGCGATAGTCAACACAGACCCGAATAGTACCCTGCTTTTTATTCACAGGGACTATATTTGATACCCACTCCGTGAGAGGAATGGCATAGATGAAACCAGCTCGAAGGAGTTTTTCAACTTTGGCCTTGATGGCTGCAGCCTTTCGAGGGTGCACTGGGCATAAGCACTAACGAACAGGCTTAGCGCCGAGATAAGTAGGGATTTCGTGCTCCACAATACTGGGGTCAATGCCGGGCATTTCCTCGTAAGACCACGCGAAAACATCATGGAATTCACGAAATAAAGCGGTATAAAGTTGAATTTCCTCGGGAGTGCATGTGACTCCAATGAAAATATTCTCGACAATCCCTGTTTTGACAGAGATGTCGATAGCCAGGGTTTGCGTAATGTTGCCCATATTTCCTTCCGAAGACACTTGATATAACTGAACAGGCGTTTGGAGAGGGATAGATGGGACAGATGAAGCAAACCGCTCGAGACATGCGACCATTTCCGAATGAGGAGGGAGAAACGAAGAGCGATGGTGGTAATCTAACCAAGGGAGCTCCTCGAGAGACATAGTCTCAATGATAGCCTCGTCGGAGGGAAATGATTCCTTCAGGGGATCCGAAGTGGCCTCTTCTCCCAACCAAGGGAAGTGGTCATATGAATCGGGAACACTGCTCGGAAAAGCAGGTTCAGGGGGTGGAGCCGATGCAGCGACAATCTCGATGTAGTTGAGCTCGGCGGGACTCAACGGCATCATCTCGCCCCAAGAGTCTTCCTGATTCAAGGGAGGGAGAACCCATGGATCAGAACGTACTGTAATCATGTTAACGGAGGCGAGATTCGGAGGTGGGAGGGGAAAGACTCCCATCAAGGAGGGATCTTTGAATAATCCAGCACCCACGCTCACTAGCGACTTGGAGGTATGCTCTACGAATGGCACATTCCCTTCAGAAGAGGAAGCAAAAAAGGACAGCTGGTCCACTGTGACGATTTTCCCTTGATGGGGGAAGCGAACGACACGGAACAAAGAGGAAGCCACGGCTTGCATGGCATATGTCCAGCTTCGTCCAAGAAGGAGGTTGTAAGTGAGATTAGCGTCAACGACTTCGACCTCTACTTCTACCGTTTTTCCTTCTAAAGAGATAGGCAATCGCGGGAGGATACCATATGGACGAGATTCTCTTCCATCGAAAGCCTCCAGGGTCGTAGGAGACTGGCTCAGAGCGGGAGAACCAATAGCCTTCCAGCAAGCAACCGACATGATGCAGGTTGAGGCACCTTCATCAATGACTGTACGATGGATCGTTTTGCCGTTGATGAGAACCTGTATAAGGAAGGCCACCTGATGAGGCAGTCTCTGCGTAAAACCCTCGAGATCAAAAGAAATTAAATCCGAATCTGCCGGGTCTATGCCACCAATCGCTGACAGCAAGGACTTCCTCTGGGAGGGGCAGCTCTGGAGGACTTCTAACGCGGACATAGCAGACGGAGCCTGAGCTAAGTCCTCGACAATGCTATAATGCTGGGCAGCACGAGCATTGGGGTTATAAGATGACTTCCTGAGTACACCTTTGGGAGGGGGTCGGGGGATCGTCTCGGTGCTGGGCCGTTCGATGTGAAGAGGACCAGAACTGGACGGAGGAGCGCTGGAGGGAACCTCCGGCTCTTTCCCGGCTGAAGATGGATAATCTTTCGCTCGAGTCGAAACATGGATGGGGATGGTTCCAGCCATGAACACTTGAGAACCGAACGAGGAAGAGGATTGAGAAGGGTCTACCACTTGATGCGTCTGCTGGGACGGGAAAGGCTCTTTAAGCACAGCAGGGGGCCCTGGAGCACCTTTCAAAAGCCGACTAACCTCAGACCGCCTAGGGCAATCCTTGGTGTAGTGATCCTCCTCGCAGATGAGACAAGGATACTTAGGCTTCCGTTTGGCTCCTTCCTCGGAGGGAGGTTTAGGAGGGTTCTGCTTGGGCTGTCCAGATTTATCTTTGGCCTTCCCTTTCTTTTTGCCTTTCGAGGATTTGTCTGCCGCGGTGGACTGAACGGCATTTACCTCGGAGGTATTCCCAGAAATAGATTGGCCCTGAGGAGCATTCTCGTTAGAGGCATTCTGTTTCTGCTTCCCAGGGTTCGCGGCCGATTTCTTAGATGATGAATTTACGGAACCAATGACTCCATCAACAGAAGGCTTTGGTGGAGCTTTGGGTTGTCCAGGCCTCGGGGCATCTGGAAAATACTCATACAAAGTACCTGACTGAGAATACACTAAATCAAGGTACTGAGCTCGCGCGATTGCTTGCTCCTCAGTTACACACGCCCCCATTGCGATATCTTTGGCAATTTTAGGAACAAAGGATGTGGTAAACCAGTCGGTCAGGAGTTGATCAGGAATCCAAAATTTAATCAAGCGACGACGCCTTCTCCATTCATGTATATGATCAGAGATGTGCATAGTCGTATCCTGTTTGAGAGACGTGAGAAGATGGGTCCCTGTATCGTACCGAATGGGTAACTGAAAATGAGTTAAAAATGCCATAGCCAACGAGTTGAAATCTGAAAACATGCCGCGATTGAGTTCAATGTACCATTTAGCAGCTGAACCAGTGAGAGTCCTCTGGAAGAGGCGAAGTCGGATAGAATCATCAAGCCATGAGTTAGATGAGCACCAAAGGTGATAAGTCATTACATGGGCCTGAGGGTCCTCCCCGGCTTTGCCGTCAAACTTTGGACAGTCACCTGGTATTTTGGTTGGAACCGGTGGCCAATATGGATTATGCAAAATAGGATCGTTTGTTAATTTGGACACATCAGGTAGTTCCAACGTTGCTAAAAATGGTAGCTGCGGGTTAAAGGACATCTGTGGCTGCGGATTCGAGGCGACATTAGGGTTCCACCCAGATGGTGGTTGCCCCCACGAATTCTGTCCGGACGGACCCGGCCCAAAAGGGCCTGGCGCGTAAGAATTCTGTCCCGATGGACCCGGTCCAAAAGGGCCTGGCGCATAGGGAGTTTGTCCGTAGGGGTTTTGCCCATATGGATTTTGACCATATGCGGACGGTTGTCCCTGTGTCTGCCCCCCAGCTCCCCATGTATTAGCAGCTTGGCCGGTAGGTGCACCATATTGGTAATTTTGATAAGGAGTGACCTGTGGTTGCTGATAATTTTGATAAGGAGCATACTGATTTTGCCCCTGGGGTTGCTGGTAGCCATGTGACTGCTGGGCCCCATACGGAGCCTGATAGGCAGGCTGCGTTTGGTAAGAAGGTTGATAACTTGTTTGAGTTTGAGGCCCAGGGTAATGTCCTTGAACCGGCTGGGGTTGAACCATATGTCCCGAAGGTTGACTTGGTCGGATTTGAGAGGGACCTAGTTGGCCAGCAGGATAAACTTGCTGGGCACCAGGTTGTCCATGCGCCACCAAGGGTTGTCCTTGCGGAACGGATGACCGAATGGGCTGGATAGCTGGTTGACGCCGAGGTTGGCCAGCTTGTCCAGGTTGACGATTAGGGCGGACAACGGGTTGACCTTGCTGTATAGATGGTTGGCCCGTTTGCCCCCCAGTGTGAACAGATTGAGAAGAGGGCTGGGCTTGCTGCATGGCAGGCTGCCCTCCTTGGTGTATGGGCTGAGCAGAGGGTTGGCCTTGCTGTATAGCAGGTTGCCCCCCTTGCCCAGAAGGATTCGTGAATTGAGGGGTAGGTTGGCCCTGTTGAACGTAGGGTTGTCCACCCTGCCCAGAGAAATGACCAGACTGGGCGGTAGGTTGGCCCTGTTGTACATAGGGTTGTCCACCCTGCCCAAGAGGATACCCTTGCTGGACCACTGGTTGATTTTGAGGATTGTAAACTGACCCAGTTTGTCCAGATGGGTACCCTTGCTGGAAGCCGGGTTGGCCTTGCTGAATGGAAGGCTGCCCTGGTTGTCCAGTAGGTTGATTCTGATACGGATATGACGGACCTCCACCGCCCATGGGTTGTCCCTGGTAAGGTTGACCCTGTGGGCCCCCAGATTGTCCTGGGTCAGGCGGGCCATAAAGTGGTTGCCCCTGGGGGGTTTGCACATAGAGTGGCTGGCCTTGATTAGGTGGTCCTATGGGTTGTCTAGGAGGATCCCGGTTCCCAAGAAAAGTGTGAGTAGCGGGATCATACGTAACATTCAACGGTTCCTCGTTTTCTTCGAAAGGACGATGAGGAAGAACTGAAATGCTCTCGAGGTACTCACCGTTTTCATCATAGTAAAAAAGGGGACCTTCGTAATCTGGGTCCGTTATGGGTTCCCCAAAAGCATCATACGGCCCTGACCCTGGAATGCCACCAGAAAAAGGGCCAGCTTGAGGGTTTACAGACGAGGAAACTGGTACAGCACTGACAACCGGAGTCGAACGTGCTACACAGACAGTAGGTTGAGTGGGAACTGAGGTAACGGGCGTGTTAAGCCCTGTCGTAAGGGGTGTACTAAGGGGCTGTGAAACAAAGGGCCCGGTGGAGGCAACAAGACTAGGATCCCATATAGTTGTAGAAGTTGTTCTAGCGGTGTACCTATCCCTCACTGATTGATATCGTGGAGGGAGGGGAGAGGAAGCCGGGATCGGGGTCTCAATGTCTGTGACCACGGGCGTCTCACCAGTGCTGGAAGCTGTCTCATCCATGTGGGAAGAAGACATTGGAGACGACATACCAAGAGGGGTACGAGGGGTACGGGGGGTATAATCGGGCTCCCAGATAGGATTCCAATCTTCTATGTAATCTTCGTCGCCTGGGGCACGTACGTTGATAGGCTGGATACTCGGAACAATGGGAAGAGTACCGCTTACAACTGGTACCTGTGGAGCAACAGAGGATGGAGAACCTTGCTCACTTAGACCGGGAGTTGATGGGTCAACCAGGATGACCAGACCCCTTAGAAAACCTAAAGGAAACTAACGATAAAACCCTACTCAAAACTATCGCACACAAGATCTAAAAAAGGTGACGTTATCGTGGCCAAATTAATTTTAAGACACAAGAACCAAACTTGACCTTTTCATGTTTCAGGAGTCGAGAAAAGGATGAAAAGATGACTCCAGTCTCCTTCGAATCTTTAATGAGCACGAAGTGACAAGATGCTCACAGGCACCTTTTCATTTAGGGAGTCCGAAAAGGATCAAAAGTGACTGCTCTGGAGACTCTAGGTATAAGGTTTACCAAGCAACCCGTAAAACTGCTTATACACCTCAGCACTCGTATGAGAGCCAAGGACTTTCCGTACTGCAGTCAATCTTCCCGAATGCTGTGTTCGGTGTGTTACAGTTCACAAGGCGGCAGACTCGGCTTCCTATGGATAAAGGATAAAAGCCTAGTGGGGTCTCCCTATATACGCGACGGTACGTGGGAGCACAGTCCGTGTTAGACCACTATCGAGTCACAGAAGGAGGAATCACCCAACCTAATGTGAAACAACAGTGACTATGTTTAAAGACGCCGGAACACGTCTCTAACCTAGACCTCTAGATATTTGCGTTTAGTTCCAATGCGTTTTTAGATTCATTTGGTTCATTTTACAGTTGATCTTGAGATTAAGTTTCGATTTCAAGCTCTATCGTATGTTCTCTCACAATTACCTAGATGCAAACTACATGCCAAAGAATTTCATTTTGTTCGATGAATTCTAGCTATGAGAGGGCAAAGAATTTTGACCAAACAAAACAAACACAAGCAAACAAGCAACTTAATGCAACTAAAGCGAGGAAAGGAAACTTTTTCTTTTGAAGATGTAAATCAATGAAATGTTCTTTTCCTTTTCAATTTTTTAAAGCAAAGCTACTAGTTTGATTTCTTTTCAGTGACACAAAGCATCTAAATGAATTTGGAGGAACCGGAACACCAAGCAAACTACTTAATGAAAGCACACAAAGTTCCCAAAGCACTCAACAAAAGTTTCCAAATCAAAGGAAAGCAAAGTTCTGCACGAGCTATGTGATCTAAGCTTGGCTAGACAAGCAAGGATTGCAAGCAAGGAGGAAGCGAAAAACCACTCGGAAACACAAACCAAAACACTCCAACAATCACTGAACAAGTGCATAAACAAATCCGAAATCGGCTGGTCAAACAAGCAAGCAAAATTCCTACGGTAGGCTTGACACACACACGGCCTCTAGATGTCCTAGGGCTAGAGTGCGAAATCAATGGAGAAAAGCGAACACCCGAAGGATAAGAGTCGCAACCAGTCAATTAGAGACCCAACACAACCCAGCAACTGTAAAGGTAATGATGAAAACACGAACCAAGCAGCGAAAGCAAAAGGGAAGGTATTCGCAAAACTAGAAAACTGAACAAAAACGGAACCTTATGGAACCAAGCTCCGCAATCAAGCAGTTCAGAGTCCAGACAGTGAAAAGCAAGTCATCAAACAGGTGGAGAGAAAAAAGGGATAGTCACAGCAACAGGTTCAGGAGGCCAATTTGGTCAAAAATGAATTTTACAGGATCAGCGCGGGTAGCCTTCAGCAACTCGGCGCTGACAGGAGGAGGCCTGTAGCAACTTTGCGACGTCAGCGCGGAAGGACAGGGATAAAGCGCGCTGTCTCAGAAAAACGAGGTCAGCGCGTAAAGAAGCCACACAGACGCGATGACATAAATCACAATGAAGAGTGGGCGCGATGTCAGCGCGGAAGGACACGAATAAAGCGAGCTGTCTCTGAAAACGAGGTCAGCGCGACTGTTAGACGTACAGGCGCGATGGAAAGAATACCAAAGGAACAGGGTCGCGATGTCAGCGCGACTGTTCTGAATTAAAACGCGCTGAGAGCAAAAACAAGCAAGGCCAAAACAAAAACTTCCCAAACCAAAGGCAAGAGCCTTTTAACAATTAAAATACTTCCCAGAAGTACCCAGAAAGTTTATAAGCAAAGAGACAATCCCAAAAACTCAGAAAAAGAGACCAATCAAAGTCAAACACAAAAGTGGACTCAAGAAACAAAAAGGCTGATCCCCAGCGGAGTCACCAAATTGTTGGAGAGGTAAATCCCCTCTACGGATAGAGGCGATCCCTACTAGCCCAGCAGGGGTCTAGCAACAATCACACAATGCTGCTATGCATGTTCCTAATTACGATTAAACAAGAGGTAAAGAGCACCTACTTGGATTCTTGCGCTGTCGTTTGACGAAGAGATGTTGCCTTCGCTCCTTCGCTTCGGCTGGTCACAATCCTCCGCGATCTCCGTGAATGGATACCTGCACACACGAAGAGGAAACAAACGCAAGCGTGAAATCTAGTAAAAGCAACTATACATCGGTCAGAAAAGATGTAACTCACATTTAACCATAGCATAGACAAATGAGAATGGAACAATAATAGCAGTCATCTATTATTAATCAGAATAGAGAAGAGTACAACCAAATGTTCTGACGTCGATAACCTTCTCAAGAGGGGCCAGTCAGCATGTATCTCAAGCATTCACCTTTGAGGATGGTTCTCCCAAGACAAGCAACTCTCTCTCTCACAAGACAAGCAACACAAAACAACCTTCCCTAAGCAATCAATCACTTCCACACCTAGCACACCAAACCTATAGTAGCAGCAATCTGAGCACTACAAGCTCTGTACAATCCAAGCTATTCCAAGCTATGTCTAACTAGCTGCCCATGGTAATGGTGAGAGTTTATATAGGAGAAGGAGTCTCCTATAAGGGTGGAAGGATGAGCTTATCTTCAAGGGAAGTTGTTGGAAAGGGTCGAACAGACATGCCATAGAAGGGAGTCGACATTCACAAAGCTAACAACCAAGCCTGGAGTTATCTGGAAGGCTGGTTGTTTGAACAAATTCGCCCAAACTGGATCAGCGCGGATTATTAGGAAACTGTCGCGCTGTCTCCGCGTCTCAATAACTGGGGTAGTCATGTCAGCGCGGAAGCACACGGAAAAGGCGCGCTGTCGACCAGCGCGGAAAAGGGATGTCCTTCCGAGCTGGCAGCACACGGAATACACTACAGGGCGCCAGTCATCGTGGATATTTTGGGAACAGACGCGCTGATGAACAAAACTTTGGATAAATGGGTTTTTGGGCCAGTTCAGGAAGCAGGAACTTGGTGATTGTGAATTCTGGGAACAGCAGGGTGACTGACAGGAAGGCAGTGACAAATTACTGTGTAACACATCTCATAAAGAAGTAATCTCAAATAGTTTTGCTTTGATTGTTGCTGAGGTACTATCACCCTTAGAGTGGGATAGGGTCATTCTGTATTGGATACTTTTCCCAACAACAAGGGGATGTTCCAAGGGCAAGATAACATAGTGTATTTTAGATGTTTGAGATAGAGGGGTGAAAGGGTTTCACTCGGGGTGAGAGAGTAGTTAAGGGTTCTCAGACCCGGATAATGAATGAGGAAGGAAGGGGTAATCGAAATCAAAGGGCAATTAAGAATCCTTTAAGCTAGTTTATTCATGAAATCAATCTAAACCAAAGAGCAATGAAGAATTCTTTAATTTAAATATCAGAAGAAAACATTCAAATGCTTAACTGTTAAGACAGATTGTTATATAACAAGTTTTGAAATATTATTCCAGTTATAGCATTTAGATTGAAACACATATAAGATTATGAATAACTTTGACAAAAAATGACAATAACATATGAAAATACTTGTCTGAAATTCGCTCAACACATGAATCCTTGGAACAGTCTGATCTTTATTAATTAATCCAGCTTTCTGGCTCATCAATTGATGCAATAACCTTCTCGTTCTTCTTGATAAAAAAGTCTATATAAATGTCTAATAGAATCCACCCTACATACTTTGAATTGTGGAGTATTTATACAAAAGTTTATTACAAAATATCTCAAACTGATTTGAGATTTAATCTAGGAAAGAAAAATATCTTCTTGCAAGAAGATAGAGACAACTATTGAACTATTTCATGTTGTCCCTTTTATTTTGGTACCGCTGGCTTTTATGGTTTTATTTTTATCCCTTTATGCTGCTTTGTTGTTTGATCTTTCACACTGGAAGCTTCATTTACTTTAGGCTTTCATCTGATACACTTTGACACTGATACACTTCGACTTTGTTGATCTGTCTTCATCCTTTTACCATGTTGTTTTATTTTCACTATACCTTAACCTTTTTATTGCATATTTCTACAGTAAATCAGTTAATTTCTCCCATGCTTCAACATCAGGTAATTGGATTTTTAGCATCCTCTTATATATTTCATCTGCCTCAATGTATTTGGAAAAAGTTTGCCTATTGATAAACAAGTGTTTTACCTCATGCTCGAGGTAAAACAAGTTTTCAAATGTCTGGTAGAGTACTTTCCCTGTTGGTAATTCCCTCATTGATGATGTATTGACCTAATCCTTTGCCACCTCTTTGATTTTCTCGTTGTAATCCTCCTGTGTCTTGAGCTTGTCATTTATCACTAAGGGATTGGGTAATCCCTTTTCTCTCAAAATTTGGAACTTAGCCATAAATATGTTGATGGCTATCTGGATATTCTGACACTTATCCTCTAAGTTTTACATTGAGTTCCTCTTGGAGAGGACCTTTCTAACCTCAAAAATTGTCTCTATTCTATCATATATTTCCAATTCTTGAAGCTCATACTTATTCTTGCTGTTAAGGAACTAGATAATTCTGGCAGCTTCTTCTGGAATTTCTCCCAATTCTTCTTTTACTCTTTGGATGGCCTCTGTAGCCATCTTTATTAACTCTATCTGCTCAAAAATCACTTAAATAGATGGCCAAATATCATTGACAGAGTCAATGTTATTGGCCCATAATTTCTTCTTAGCCTGCCCAAGGGGTTCTTTTAGTGTCATCCTTTTCCATGGCTTTCAATATTTCACTCATCCTGGCAGCCTTTTGTACTTCTTCCTTGTGCATGATTTTACCAAGCTTGTAATCAATTTCCAAGATTGTCACCTTTTCTTTAAGGTTATTCATTTTTGTTGTTAGTATGGACATTTCTTCCATAACTTTAACCAACCTTGCTGCTTCTTCACCTGATGTATTTGTTGTTGATGTAGATTCTGTTGAAACTGGTTGTGTTGTGGCCATTGGAGCTGTGGGAGACAATGCAGCTACCAATGTGGAAGGAACAATCGTGGTGACTTCTGGGATGAAATTCGCTGATGTAGTGGCAATATCAATTTGCTTTAATTGGATCAAGCTGTCCAATTCTTTTTCTGTCTCCCTCAACTGGTCATTTAGTTTGAGGACCAAGTCCATCAACTCTTCATGCCTTGTTTGATTTTCCAAGACTTCCCGTGTCTGGGGATGCTACAATTAAGGTATCTTCAACTGCTTTTTGTGTGCTGTAATGTCATCATTCTTTTTCTTGATCAGTTTTTCAATAGCTTTGATGTCTTTGGGATCATGTCCCGATTCAATCACTAAGTCTTCCAAAGACTTGATTCTGGTGTCTTTGGCTTATGAGGAGGCCTTTTCCAATTGATACTGGGCTGAAATGTTGTTCAATGCGTTTTGCAACTGATGTCCAGCTATGGATTTTCCTGTAAGGGTGGAGTAAATCATTTCTCCAACCTGTTTGTGAAATTCAATTTGGTTAATGGGATGAATATCCCTTGGAAATACCTCAAAATCGATCCTCTTGAAATCTGTTGATGTCCTTGGTTGTTGTACAGTTGGCTTTATGAAGGACATTTGCATCTTTCGTTCCTTGATGTAAAAAGCTGACATCAACCTGGTTTGATTGGTAGGTGTAAGCTTTAGATATTGTGCATAATACTATGCCTTCAGTTTCTCATTTCTCATTTTGATTTCTTTGAACTTGTCCTTAATGTCCCTATCTTTATCAGTAGGTCTACTAAATGAGGAGACTTCTACACTGAGGTCCCTTTCTAAAATTTGACTCTGTGATGTAGATGGCTCCTCTATTTCTCCAGATGGAGTTGTGCCCTTGCTCATGTCTAACTCAGTATTAGTTATTTCAACTGAGCCTTTTGTGTCTTCCTATTCTGAAACAAGATTGAGCCTTGGCCTTTTGCTCTAGTTGGCTTCATATTACACATTTGATGTTTCCACATCTGAATTGGAGGCTCCCTCCCTATTCCTCTTGGGATTCTTTTCCTCATTCTGAGGAGTCTGCAAAATAGTAGGGGTACTCATGGTTCCTTCGTGCTCTGGTACCTACAGGATTGAGATTTCATCAAGATGTCTCTCTAGATCAAATAAGGTATTTTCAAAATCTACCTTTGTACTATCCTTGTCTATGGGAGTGTTTTCCAACCACTAAAATTGATTATCATATCTCTCTATCTCTGGTATGGGGTGATGAATGTAAGGTCCCAATTTAACCTTTTGTCTTAGTATGGTAATAAACCCTTGGGGGTCATACCTCCACATGAAACTATTTTGGAACTTAATTTGTTGCAAAATTTGATCTACTTCCTGCCCTATTTCTCTAGAATTGAAAATGAAAGGGCCTAATGGATTTTTGACATTGAATTGAGTTATTTTCTTGGCTGAGACAAAGTTAACTTCATTAGAGTTCATTATCTTCCTATAATACTATAGAGAAAATAACCTCATAGGGAGGTATTTGGGTAGTTTGTAGGGAAACGCTGGCAACCATAGATTCTTATTTCAGTGTGGTTTTGGTAAAGGTACCAACCTCCCACCTTATTTTGCTTGGACAATTGGAGGACTCTTTTGATTTCTTGGCTTATTCTGTGTGGAGGACTTCCTGTCAGCATAGTCATGACTGGATGGACAAAAGAGTCAATGAAGTATGTGTAGGTGTATGGTGATGAATATCTATGGAACAATGGTGTCCAAAATATAACAGACTTGGGCTCGCCTCTAGTATACAACTTTTGGATGGTGAAGGGAAATCTATCTGACTCATAATACAAAAACATGTGATAAAGTACAGATGAGTACTTGAACACTCTTTCATTTTGAATTTTGGTAAATTGTTCATGCATCCTTTCAGCTATGAACTAGGCATAATTGTACAAAGTAGCAGGAGGCTTCCCTCGGGTGAAGATGGACATGAAAGCCAAGATGAGTTCATCAACAAATTCATCTATGGTGTAGCCCAATATACATGATTTTATAGTTACAATTTTCTTTCCCCTTTAAGAGAAAATGGCAGAAACATATGGAGGGGCATCTTTAGGAATGTGCTACTCTTCTACAATGAAAGTTTGGAATATTTGGGCCAGTTTTGATGGACTCAATTTGGTGTATAGGTCTAAAAAATCCCCAGTGGAGAGTGGGGCCAGGTTTGGACCTAATTGGACTTGCAACATCTCAATGATTGACTCAATTGTAATGGTAAACAAGACTTTTTAGTCAGGGGACATTATAGCTCTCTGGCTAGGAATGTAACAGGAATGGCACATATGGACAATCTCAGGAGAAATATGTACTTGTGGAAACTGGTATTTGGGAAAACTTGAGTTCCAAAGGCCAATGTCATCAGAATGGTTCAGATATATGTCCTTACTCAAACAATGAATTTTAAGTAGGACTTCATATGCACTTGTGTTTCTTATTTGAAAATCCCTGTCTGCCAGGGGGATATGTTCAAGGCTAAATGAGTAGTTGTGATAGGTTTGACATCCATGGTGATGAGGGAAGCCATAATTCAGTTCTTTTGGATTTGAATTTGACCTTAAAGGTTTATTTAGAGGTTTTGAAGGAAACTCAGAAGCTTTCAGAAGGGTTTGGGCACACAATTTAATTTTTAAAGTAATTTCAATTAATTTTACTTAATTAAAACACTTTAAAGACTGAATGTTTTCAAATTGAAAGGGTTGTCTAGTAATTTGGCTTCAAATACCTGAAATTGGGTGAATTAACTTCAAATTCGGTGTTCTCGGCAACTGAAGAAGTTTGAATGGTTCTAGTACGGACTAAGAGGTTGATTGGGGTCTCTGCAACTTCTTCGGGAATGGAATTTGAGGTCAATTGGTGATTTCAACGTTTACAGGTGTCGCTATGGTTTGTAGAGGTTTACAAAGAAAATGAGTGAAAAAGGCGAAATAGGGCTTCTCGGCCTTTTTATTAAGCAACGATCACTTTTTGGCGGGTAAATTACAATGAACAGTGGGCGGTTTTTCAGGTTGGGCGGGGAGGCGGTTTCCCAAGTCATCGCACCGCTTTCATGGAGGAGGCAGTATTTTGGAGGGGTCACCCAATCTATGCTAGCGCTTGACACGTAGCATATAGGGGGCCGGGAAAAACCACTTTATTGGGCGGGTAAATGTCAGTCATCAGGTGAACCGTATATGGCTGTCGACTGTCAGATGTGGGTGCTGATGATTGGACAACAGTCGGGTGTCAGATGTGGGTGCTGATGATTGGACAACAGTCGGGTGTCAGATGTGCACGGATGAAATGGGCAGAGGTTTCAGGGGGCCTAGGGCTTTAATATTTGGCAGTTTGGGATTAATTATGATTTAATCCTGGGATTAAAAGATCGGATGGGGCTTAATGATGGGATTACTTTAGCTTTACCACGAAGTGGTGAATTAAGTGGGTTTTGTTAGGAATATGGGGTAAAAATATAGTTTATAGCTAAACTAATGGTTGGGGTATTATATACGGGAAAAGGTATATTGGGAACTATAATATTATGTTAAAAAATTAATATGAAAATGAAAGGAGTGAACATACCCATAAGCATAAATGTAATATTTGCGCATTTTATTCACATACACTCCATACTTAGGATAAAATATTTTTGTGGGTATTTTGGATGAAATGGAATTTAACATGGGGTTGTTTACTTTTCATAGGCAAATAGAGTTTAACCTTAGGAAAAGGGGTTTTTTTAGGGTAATGAAGGGAAATAAATTTTGTGATGAGAATTCTAACACTTGATGTCCATAATTCATTAAGCCGAGGGTCCGATCCAACCAAAAGTCAGAGAAATGCTCTGAGCCTTTATGACTTGAAGGATTTTAGTACTAGAATATTCTTGTGGATGGGGAAATTAGTAAGTAAAGGGATGAAATGAATGAGGGGAAGTTAATTAAATCAAGTTGTAAACTATTGTTTTTTCTTTGTTAACTGCTCATGCACTTTGAAAGATATGGTTGAGCATGATAAATGCGCTTTTATCCAATCAATTTTATACTTCAACAACCTTTCTTCTACTTACCCTAATATTTTTTCTTTATTTTATTTGGGTGCATTTAGGTTGTCAAACCCTTATCATTCATTTTTCTTTTGAGAAGTAAACTATCTAATTCTAACCTTATATCATCAAGGGCTCAGATTAAACTTAGGAGCTCCTTTTATTTTCTCTACCTATCTAATGATCTGCCAAGATTAAGCTGTTTGGTCGGATTTTATTCTCTAACTATAAACATAAAATTCAAAGCATGAAATAGTCAATATTAAGCAGTTTGACTACCATGGGTTGTGGCATGTATGACAAGCTGCACACAACCATTATTTAAGACAGTAAAGGAGTAAAATAACAGTGGCATTTAGACTTGCACACTTTCATGATCTGTTTTTGCTTTTGGGGTTCATATATTTTCATTTTTTTATCTTTTCGTATTCTTTTTTCCCTTTGATATTTCTTTTAGGACATACCCTCTTTACATTTTTAAATTTTTAATATGGAAAACATTTGTAGATAGCAAAGGTATGTACAATATTACAAGGCTTTAACCTTAACCAATTCAAAATTATGAATCCTATCACTATAGGACTCTAACATTGGTCATCATGATAGGTCAACTTGTAGGAGGCACAACTTTGGCATATGAACTTCAATTGATGTAATTTTTACATTGTTGGAAATGTCCTTGAGTGTAGAACAATATTGCAAGGTCTAGTGCATAAGCATGAAAGTTTTACCACAAAAAAAATCATGTAAGGCATGAAACTAGGACTAAAAGGTTTTGTACCCTAATTATCCAAACTAGGTCATGCCAATAAAATTACTCTTTTAAGTTGATTCCCTCATTTTTTCCGCTATAAAAGAATCAAGAAGTATGAAAAATTATATAGTGAATTCCAATGCAAATCAATAATAGAGAAAAATAATAGGTTGGCAAAAGCTCATAATTAAGCATGGAACTTCCGTGTGACTTGTAATTCCTTAGTTCACATGCCATCAAGACTACTTGTGATTTGTAATTTCTTGGTTCCCATGCCAACAAGTCTATATATGACTCGTTCGCAATTGATTCACATTGCATCAAACCTATGAATCTATAATCTCTTATAAATTCCTTTAAGGATAGGCCAATTTGGAGGACAAGGTGTATATAAATTTTGAGAGCCCCTTCTACTAGAGAAATAGAGATAAGGCTAAGGAAGGTGTCTCAAGGAGCTTGGATCTAGAGGGTGTCACAACGAGCCTCAAGGTAAATGTTGTTGTTATACTTTCCATTCAAAATTAACATAGGTATATGATTGTTCACCTATAATGTTTATGATTTTCAAGTTTTATTGATTATAAATTAGTAGATCTACTTGTACTTGAGCTAACTAGGTTAGATCTATTCATTCGTGTGTTCTTTTTATGCCCATTGAATTTGAGATAAGTATGTTTGTCTCATGTGTGTAGGATTCTACTTGCTAGATCTAGGGTAGGATTCATGAAGCTACATAAGATATGATCACTTGAGAAAAACCACCATTGTAAGGTAATAACTATTCTTCCTTCCTCATAGCATGAACTAAATGAATATTTTAGATCTAGTGAACAAGAAAAATAGATATATATCCCTTTATTTGTCTCTAGTCTCATTAGATTAAAGATAGGTTCTTCTTATCCATAGGAGGAATTCTCTTACAACAAAGAGAAGAGGGATTTCCTTCATCTCATGTTCATTAGGTTTTGGATAGGGAATTTAAGATGAAATCCTCATCAAACTCATCACAAGCCATCCATCCTCTAAAATTATCTTCTAAAGCATAGTTACCTAAAATCACTTTTGTAAAGAACTTAAAAATGAAATAACCCTCACAATTAACAACATGATAATCATACTAGAAGGAGCGGGAGGTTGTGGCATAACATATATATGAATCACCATTCTCAGCACCATATGATATTGTTAGATATAAGAATTTTGTGATCCATAATGTATATATCAGTCTTTCAGATTAATCACATCGTTGAGATTTGGTTGTCGTTTCAAACCAGCTAATGTGGTTCATCTTTAGGACAAGGTGAGAAATCAGTAGATTTGAGGGAATAAATAGCAAGAATGCATCACAACTTAGAGTTAGCCATTAGGTAATTTGTTAAATTGTTTAATAATTTAGTTGTTATGTAATAAATACATATTATGTTTCGATATTATAATTTAATAATATAAATTTAGCTGGAATTGTTTAATAATTTAGTTGTTATGTAATAAATAAATACTATGTTTCGATATTATAATTTGATAACATAAATTTAGCTGGAATTGTTTAATAGTTTAGTTGTTATGTAATAAATAAATATTATGTTTGGATATTATAATTTGATAATATAAATTTAGTCTCGAGTATCCAGAGTAGAAACCATATTTTTGTCAACTTTTCAAATCCCAAGAGGGATCCATCATCAGGACCAATCTGAATGATGATGGAAGAAGAGCTTTGTGGTAGGATAAATAGTTAACTTTATTTAGTTCTTATTTATTATTTTTATTATTAATAGTAATAAAATTTTTATCATAATTTTTATTTAAATTGTTTATTATTATTATTTTAATTTTTGTATTAGTTGAATATTGTAATAGCTCATTAATTAAATGGATTTTATAAAAAATTTCAATTTATTATTTTATTTTGATTAGATTTTATGTTGTGTGATGGGATTAATAGATTAATTCTACTCAAAAGACTAATTAATATTCTAAATAGTAAATAATAATAGTCGTCGTCGTCGTTGTTGTTATTATTATTATTATTATTATTAAATTTAATTGTTAAACAATACTAGTTTAAATTTTAATTAGTTTTCCAATTCTAAAAGTAATTCTTCTTATACTTAATTAATAATTATTCTTTATTAATCATTCGTTATTTTTATGATTGTAAGAATAAAAATAATTATTATTCTTAAATTTAAGAATAATAATTATTTAAGAATAATAATTATTTTATTCTTACCATCATAAAAATAACGAATTATTAATAAAGAATAATTATAATAATAATTATTAATTAAGTATAATAAGAATTACTTTTAGAATTGGAAAACTAATTAAAATTTAAACTAATATTGTTTAACAATTAAATTTAATAATAATAATAATAATAATAATAATGACGACGACGACTATTATTTACTATTTAGAATATTAATTAGTCTTTTGAGTAGAATTAATTTACTATTCTCATCACACTACATAAAATCTAATCTATTATATAAATTAAAATAAAAAAATAAATTAATAATTTTTATAAAATCCATTTAATTAATGAGCTATTACATTATTCAACTAATTTAAAAATTAAAATAAAAATAAAAAACTAAAAATTATGATAAAACTTTTATTACTATTAATAATAAAAATAAAAAATAAAAAATAAATAAAGTTATTAGCCGACCTTCAATCAAAATATTACTTTAACTATTTATCCTACCACTGGTCTTGATGATGGATCCCTGTTGGGATTTGAAACGTTGACAAAAATAAGGTTTCTACTATGGATACTCTGAGACTAAGCTCAAAAGAAATGAATCACAGATGCCTAAAATTGAGAATATAAATTTAGCTGGAATTGTTTAATAATTTAATTGTTATGTAATAAATAAATGTTATGTTTTGATATTATAATTTGATACTATAAATTTAGTTGGAATTTTTTAATAATTTAGTTGTTATGTAATAAATAAATATTAGTTTCGATATTATAATTTGTTAATATAAATTTAGCTGGAATTGTTTAATAATTTAGTTGTTATGTAATAAATAAATATTTTGTTTCGATATTATAATTTGATAATATAAATTTTTCAATAATTTAGTTGTTATGTAATAAATAAATCTTATGTTTCGATATTATAATTTGATAATATTTATTACATAACAACTAGATTATTAAACAATTTAACAAATTATCTAACGACTAATTTCCAACGGCTAACTCTGAGTAGTGATGCATCCTTGCTTTTTATTCCCTCAGATCTACTGATTTATCACCTTGTCTTAAAGATGAACCACATTAGCTGACTCGAAACGTCAACCCAATCTCAACGATGTGATTAATCTGAAAGATTGATATATACCATATGATATCTTGTGTTCCTTACTATGAATGGTTAAGGATAGGGACTTTGCAAAATTTCAAGGAAATTTTAAATCTCTTTTAGGACTAGGCTTGGAGAGAACATTAATCACTATGTTGGAATCTTACTTCTTATTATCCTATATCCCATCTCTTTAGATGGCACTGATTCTAAATGTTCATTATTCCTTTGTTCATTATTCCTTTGGGCTTCAACTACATCCCATCAATAAAATAGCCTTCACTAACTAGCACTAAACAACAAAGACTTTTCTTAATCCACACAAGGTAGGGGTTGAAACTAATATATCTAGAAAAAAAACAAAATGCAAATTGTAAAATATGGCTAAGCATTTTAGTTGGCCTTTAAACCATCCCTTTTTTAAGATACTCTAGAGTTTAAATCCATTATTATAAGAGATTGCAAAGCCATCCAAATCTTGAAGCTATGATAAGCAAAATTGATGAGAGGGAGGAATGATCCTCCTACTTTCACTTGTTCCATCACTTCTCTCTCCCACATGTGACATGTCACGTTGATATCCCTCTACTCGATGCTTCGATGACACCCCATTTATGATAGAATGAAAATTAAATTTAATTACTAACATACTTGTGATAATAAGCATAGATATATTTCTACATAATTATATTTTTGAAAGTCTTACTAAGATTCAAACTAGTCATTAAATTCAAAGTACAAGTTGCTAACCACTATACTTTAAAGTCATATATCTTACCTGTAAATGTTTTATTTAAATAATTTTTTATTAATAAAATATTATTTTCTTAATTAATAAAAATAGTCTAACCTCATCCAATGTAAATTACATGTTTTTCTATCATAAATAATATGCAATATTTTCCATTATCTTTAACTTAATTTTCCATTATCTTTAACTTAATAATCTATATGGTTTAATCCTTATTTTAAAAACCAAATTAAAATTTCAAATCAAATGTTAACCTTTCCTCTATATATATATAAAATATTATTTAAAAAGTTAACTTAGATTACAAATTAACTTGACTTTTTAAAAATATTTCCAATATTCTTTAGAGTATTTACAATTGAACAACTTTTTTATTTTTATTTTTATTTCCATTTTTCTTAATGAATTTTATTCCTTTTTATTAAAAATTTATAAAAAAAATTCAACAATATTAATTATTTTCATATTGGATGGATTTCAGTGGAGTAATGTTTAAAAGTATTGAATCATGCATTTTCGTAAAGAGTCATATGAGACAAAGAGACTTTTCTTTGAAAGTGGTTCTAACTACGAATGATAATCACGTTAAATTCTGCATCATTTTGAGCGGCCAAGTTGAGACTTTTCACTAATATTTCACATTTACGCACCTTTGAAGTCTGAAATCTACCTTTTAGTGAGGCCCCAAAATGCAATCTTCATGCTCTTTTCTTGTGATTTTACATGTTCTTTTAATTTTTAAAAAAATCTCATATAATATCACTTTACACGACTTTGTCTCTAATTGCTCACGATGCATCTCATCCTAAGCAGGAAGGAGGTGGGGTCTTAATAATAATTAATAATTTTTTTTGTTAGGTCTTAATAATAATTAATAATTTTTTTTGTTAGTGGACAATTTAATTAGTAATTTGAGACAAGTAAAATCATTGGAAATTGAGAGATCCAGGTTCAAATTTCCTTGTAGTAGCCTAGGCTACGGAGAGGAGCACAGATCGTAGCACATAGAGGTTTACTAGCAGTTACAAGTCAGGCGACTGTTGGGTTCCTCTGGTTACAAAAAAAAAAAACAATTAATATTGTCTTCATGTATAAGCAAAAATTTGTTTTAAGTTCAAGAAGCAACACTCACGTTGATGGCGAGATCAGACCTCCAAATTCAATAAAAACATATTTGAAGTTAAATAGAATGGGTGTACATTGTTGATTCAAAAAACTCTCTACCTTTAATACTAGAAAGTAGCATTTTGAATTTCGCCTTCCCTTTTCTTTGAAATTTTTCATCCTTTATTAAGAGGTAACATTTTTAAAATTGGATTCTCTTCCCTCTATTGAAACGTACATTCCATGTTTGATTACACCAGCCTAGATCCATCTAACTTAGGATTTGTTGAACATCTAATTATTTTGATCATTTTAAATATGCTAAATATGTCTCAAATTAATTTGGTCATTTTAATTTTAAACTTGCTCAGTTACCTCATTTGTTGAGATGCTAGAGACTATTAATAAATTGAATGATGAAATTATAATTTTGAATACAAATTGACTATTTAATAGTGTTGAATGATAGAAAATGTGTATAATAAGAATGTCGTCAATTACAAATAGTCTCTATTATGATAAATTTCTGACTATTTTCTTGTATTGTGCTTATTGGCACACCTGTTAGTTTTTCCATCCTTTTATATGGATCATATGAAAATGGTGGTTAAAATCGTAGACCATTGAATTTTTTTTTTTTTTTTTCACTTCTGGTTCACGGATACCCAGGTCAGTGGGTAGCCGCTACATCCAGGGTTGTTCAACACTGAGTGGACTCACCCGAAGGCATCAACACCCCTCGGCCTATTTACTGACCTAACCCCAAGAGCTTTCGGGATTCGACCCTGTGACCTCCCATTGGTGAGGCACTTGATTTGACCGATTGAGCTAACTCTTGGGGCTTGGACCATTGAAAATTTTAAATTGAGCTATTGTAGTAAATGTCATTCTTTGTCTATGTTTCTCTCGAATATTAATAGTAGCTTTCCCCAAACTCAGTCATTGTGACTTATGGAATGCTAAACCCCAAGTAAGTTTCAATGGTAGTTGTTTTATATTACCTCACTTTAATGAAAAGTGACTAACAATATTGAATGACAAAAAATGGGGATAATAAAAATGTAGTCAATTACAAATAGCTTACAGTTTCAAGAAGTGGACATTTTAGGTAAGTGAACCTTTTATTTAAGATGAAAATTCAAGTCTTTTATTTATGATTGAATTATTGTAACACAGAAATCAATGCACTTTGTCAATAATTTCTTTTATGCTTACACTAAAATCAATGCACACTATTAATCTAATTACTTTGAAATTAATGTACATAATACATCTAGCTACATCAAATAAAAAACAAATATCTACATTGAAATCAATGCATCTAGTGCAAGCATTAAAATAAAATTAGAAATCAATGTCTATAGTGAGATCAATGCATCTAGGACAAATAATCAAATAGATATAGAAATCAAGGTCTAAACTGACATCAATGCATCTAGTGAAAGCAAACAAATAGGATTATAAATCAACATCTACATTGAAATCAATGCATCTAGTGCAAGCATTAAAATAACATTAGAAATCAATGTCTGTAGTGAAATCAATGCATTTAGGGAAAGTAATAAAATAGGAATATAAGTCAAGATCTACATTGGAATCAATGCATCTAGTGAAAGCAAAAAAATAGGATTAGAAATCAACATCTACACTAAAATCAATGCATCTAGGGCAAGCAATCAAACAAGATTAGAAATCAACTACATTAAAATCAATGCACCTAGTGCAATCAATCAAATAGGATTAAGAATCAACATCTACACTAAAATAAATGCATTATTTCATTGAATAATATTGTATCTCCCCCTCATCTCTCTCTCCCCCCCATATCTCTCTCTTTGCCTCTCCATCCCTCTCTTTATCTCTCTATTCTTCCCTCTCTCTCTCTCATTGTCATCTATATCTAGATCCCCTCCATCTCTCCTTCTTTGTCTCTCTATATCACACTTCCAAACATACATGATCTCTCTCTCCATATCTATCTATCTCTCCCTCCCTCCCTCTTTGTGTCTCTCTCTTCTTCCCTCTCTCCCCCTCCATCTATATCTCTATATCCTTATGTCTCTTCTTATTTATCTCTCTGTCTCACTCCCTAAACATTCACACTTTCTCTCCATTTCTATACATCTCTCTTTCACTCCCTCTCTCTTTGTCTCTTTCCCTCCCTCTCTCTATCTATCTCTTTGCCTTTTCTCTCTTCCCTCCTGCTCTCCTCTCTCCCCTAGTCTCTCTCCATATCTCCCTTGTTACTCCCTCTCTCTCCCCACCTTTCTCTCAGTATATTTCTTTTTCCCTCCCCCTCTCTCCCCATCCTTCTATCTCTCTCTCCACATCTCCCTCCCTCCCTCTGTCTCTCTTCTCCCATCTCTCTCTCCCTACCATATATATCTATATCCACCACCAGATAGAGACCCCCCTCCCTCCCTCCCTCTTCCTCTCCCCTCGCCCCCCCCCCTCCCTCCCTCTTCCTCTCCCCCTTCTGTCTTCTCCTTCTCGCCCCCCCCCCTCCCTCCCTCTTCCTCTCCCTCTCCCTCTCCCTCCCTCCCTCTTCCTCTCCCCTTTCTGTCTTCTCCTTCTCCCTCCTATCATGTTTAATATTATAATGTTATAACACTATATTTGATATAATATAATATTATATTAGCTATTATGTTATATTAATCAATAACTATTGTAGAATATAATATTAAATTAAATTAAATTAAATGTGATAGTGTATTAAAATATCTTTATTTTATTATATCTATATCTATATATATATATATATATATATATATATATATATATATATATATATATATATATATTACAATATATCAAATTTAATATTATATTGAATTTAATAACATTAATATTATAATATATTAATATGAATTTTTAATATTAATATTATTATATATTAGTATTAAATATTAATATTCTATTTAATAATCATATTATATATGCAAATTGTTAGAAATCATATAATGAAGCATGTAGGGTTTTAATAATATTTTCCATCACCACACGACTCAAATAATTATCTCTATTGAAACTCACTAAATTTTTTGTGCAAAAAGTTTGATGGATGGTATGCCACCAATCGTTTCTAAGAATGGATGGTATTTCAAGGGAATGGACAACCTACATTATCCCTCTCACTAACCGCCCTCCCATATGCTTCTCGTTCCTAGTGTTCATTTGTGGCAAGTGGTATTCAATCATGGAATGTGGCTATCATGATATTTCAGAGATAGGTGGTATTCAATCATGTAATGTGGCTATCATGATCTTTCAAAGATAGATTGAAATAACCAATTTGTTTGAGAGGAACACTAGGCATGTTACCAGAAGTGTTTTTATTGAAATGTAGATTCTATGAGAAGTCAATAAATACACTTATTAGTCCCTGTCGTCAGACGGCAAGGGACTATAGTAATCGAAATTTTATTAAGCATTAGTCTCTGTCGTTACTAACCTAAAGTTTTTCAGTGTTTGGATCGTTGAACAACTAATCAAAATGTTTGAGTGTTTTTAAGAACCAATAAGATAAATGGCCATCTTATTTGGCCTCTTCCCAAGGCGAAGAGGCTATTCTTTAACTATATGCATGATATTCTTTATAAGTTTCATTAATATCAGCTAACTCTTTATATTTACTTTACGAACTACAAACTAATGCTAACATTAGTTCGAAAATATTAAATGCTACCATCTCAATGCTATGTGAGGTACTAGATGAAATGTTATGCAAGGTACTGGATGCAATATCAAAGTTACTTGATCGAATGCTAAAGACACTTCCATTTTGTCCTGTGTAACACCTCGGTCCTTTGTAAGACCTCGTTGGCAAGAACATACCCCACAACACATGTTGCCAGACCACATGGAAGCAAAGCCACAACACATTTCGCCAGACCACACCTGGTCATTGGCATGTGCTACCTATGAACGATGTCTTCGTGCTTACTACTTTAAGATATAGATTTCAGGGAGTTTACTTTGCCAGACGATGAGTGTAACAAATTCATATGATGCGGCCTTTTTATTCAATAGTCATGGCTCTATATCGCTAGTTCTACAATAGTCATGGCTCTATATCACCAGCTCTATCCCGTCAAGATATTCGTACGAAATTGGGCGCAAAGTGGAAGAGAAACTGAAAGATGAAAGTTGGAGTAATCGGAGATAGCGAGAAACCATCATTTGTCAGCCAAACAGGGATCCAGCAGCAGAGAAGAGGGGATCCAACAACAGAGAAGAGTTGGCTAAGTGCTTAGCGTTCAGTTTTCGGCAAAGAACTTGAACTCGCATGAACTCCCTTCGCCGACAGTCTTTATATGTATTATGACTTCTTCATAGTTGATCCAAAGAATACTATTTAGTTGAGAACTCCAAAGAAAGAGCGATACATCTAATATCAAGCTTTCAGGATTGAATTGAATACTTTATAATCATTTTATTAGAGTTTATCTTACTGGAGAACCAAAACTCGCTTACTGCGGGCTATGCTTATAGATATGCATACAAGAGAACACCACTCCCTTTCTTATCGGGCTAGGGTCATTTATGACTATCATTCTGGCTCTCCTATCTTACTGGAGAAGAACTACTCTATTGACGTAGCTTCCTTCTTAGACAATCTATCTAGTTATCCTTATGGCTTGGAAGTGATAGTGAAAGAAAGATATAATTATATCTCTAATGAGCTTCTTAATACTCTCTCTAGTTAAAGAACTATTAGTTAGGGTTCCTATAGCTGGTGATCCACGTGGATATTGGTGGCCACCTGCCAAGTCCACCTGGACCCCCACCATTGTTTCTCTCAGCATTTTCAGTTTCCTTAATTGTAGCACAACTTACTATTATTAGCAGTTTTTTGGGTCCTAAACTTTTGGAGCCATTTGAGGCCCTAAACGACGTTTTTTGGGAAATCTAGCAGCAACATGGGTCCATGAACTGATGTTTCCCTTCCCAAAGTGGTAGTGCTCGGATAGATCTTTCTAACGAGCTATTGTACGCGTCAAACGGAGATCGTATGCCAAAGTTACGACCCCGGGAAGTTGATGTACCAATTTACCCAAACGGGGCCCACAGTTTGGCGTTTCATCTCCTAGGGTTAGGTTTTGGAATGTGAAGGGTTTTCCATTGTTTCTCAACAATAAATAGGCCTTCGAGCCTCATTGTAACACAGTTTAGAGGCATGTAGCCACCACATCTCTTCTCAAAGATAAGCTACCATCGCCCTAGCTAGTTTATTTCCATTCTGGTTGTAAGCATATTTCAGTATTTTCCATTAATGAAATGAAGTATTATTTCCGCTACATCTTTGTGTATATGATTATCTCTATAATTTGTTGCGTTCCTGTTGAAATCTGGACCAGTGGTATCAGAGCAGTCTGCTTTTTCTCTGTTTTTCTTTGCATGTCCCCAACAAGGTCGGGATATAAGGAGTTAGGGCTTGAACTGGTTGAACCTTTGCAAGACCAGCCTCGCAAATCCCGACGGCCTCCCATGGCGGATGAGAAGAAAGACGAGGGGGCAGGAGATCCCATCAAAATCTTGCTCGAAGAATCCCCTGAGCGACAACGGAACACGATGATGGACAACTTTGCCCAGATCCTTCAGCGGCTACCCAGAAGCGACGCATCGGCTTCCAACAGCTACTTTGGAAATGCCACGCCCTTTAAGGTACAAAATAATTTTGAAATCCCCATATTCGAGGGTCAGATAGACGCAGATGCCATAGATAAATGGTTAAATCTGCTAGAGGGTTATTTTTCTGTTCATGAATTTTCGAGTCGGTAAAAGATTGTTTTCGCTCTTCTCAAAGCAGCCCCCCACGTCAAGGACTGGTGGGAAACCTACTGCGAGCAGAAGGATGAAAGTACTGGCTCACTATTTTCAGCTGCACCCACCTGGAATTCTTTCCGGGATGCCATCAAGGAGCAGTACTACCCTGTCGGAAGCTATGAGGATGAATACATAAAGTGGACCACGCTGCGGCAGGGAAGGGACCAAGACGTGCTGGAGTTCACCAATCTTTTCCACACCCTTCACACAAAGTTGGGTATCAAGGATTCGGAGCAACATTTGATACTCAAATACCGTGGCTACCTACACAAGTACATCCAGGAAGAAATACAATTCCTGAACATCTCCTCGCTAGGCGCAACATACCGATATGCCGTCAAGGTCGAGCAGAAGTTTAAACAAAAGAAGCGAGACTTTGGATCTGCGAATCCAAAGCAGGGGAAAGGTGCCCCTAAACCACAGAATAAAGGACAAAGCCAAGGCAGGACAGCCCAAGACAACCCGCTGAAGTTGCAAGAAAAGAACAGCGCCGCGAAGCCGAAAAATGACACTGGAAAATGGTGTGAGTTCCATAAGAGCTCCACTCACAACACAAGTGAGTGTCGGGCCAAGCAGTCACTGGTGGATGAGCTAAAGGTTTCAGAATCAGATGCATGTTCCGACTCTGAGTCAGAACCCGATAAGGGGAATGAAAAAGGGAAGAAGATCATTGATGCAGATCCTAATGCCACTGTTGCTACAGCCAAGATCCAGATGTGGGTAAAGGGCTCCCCGATACAGTTCATTGTTGATAGTGGGAGTCAAAAGAACCTCATTTTGGCAGAGGTCGTGAAGCGGTTGGGCTTACCGACCATAGCACATCCACAACCATACACCATTGGGTGGCTTCACCAAGGACGAGATCTTCACGTGAGCCAGCAGTGTCGCCTTCCATACAACATCAAGCCCTTCACGGATGAGGTATTGTGTGACATTGCTCCCCTTGAAGTTTGTGATGTATTATTAGGACAACCATACTTGTGGAAGCGACATGTTGTGTATGAATCAAGGCCCCGTGCTGTTATTATTACATTGGGAAATAAGTTGTACAAGATACCAGAGGTAGCACCACCTACCGCCATCTCTTCGATTACTGCAAAACAATGCAGTAAGATCATTTCCAAAACTAGGAAATTTGTTTTACTGATGATACGCCCTCAAGGAAAGAAGAAGACGGTGGCCGCGGCCTCCAGACGGGGTCCCTCTGCATGACAACTATAGATGGACAAGGTTTTGGAGGAGTACGAGGACATCTTCACCTCCCCTGCAGGGGTTCCTCTGCACTGTCAGGTCAAGCACTCCATCGATCTGACCCCAGGTGCGCCGCTACCCAATGGGCCAATTTATTGGTGCTCCGTTCTGGAGAACAATGAAATCAAGAGGCAGATTCAGGAGCTCCTGCAGAAAGGTCACATCCGTCCGATTTCATGCCTTGTGGGAGCCCGATCGTGTTGGTACAGAAGAAGGATGGGACGTGGAGACTCTGTATTGACTATCGGGCACTGAACAAGATCACTGTCCGTAATAGGTACCCGATCCCACGGATTGATGACCTCCTAGACCAACTAAAGGGGGCGAAATATTTCAGCAAGATCGATATGAAGTCAGGATATCACCAGGTACCAATCGAACCCTCTGATGTGTGGAAGACTGCCTTCAAATCCAAGGACGGCCTTTTCGAATGGTTGGTGATGCCTTTCGGATTGACGAATGCTCCTGCAACCTTCATGAGGCTAATGGATTACATCTTGCAGCCATTCACCAACTCCTTTGTAGTAGTATACTTGGATGACATTCTGATCTTCAGCCATAGTTGGGAAGAGAACCTCCACCACATCCGACAGGTTCTCCAAACACTGCAGCAACACATGCTATGTGCCAATTTGGAGAAATGCACTTTTGGCATGACCCAGGTTCAGTATCTGGGATACATCATTGATGAACAGGGGGTGCATGTCGATCCAGCGAAGATCCAAGTCATTCGAGATTAGCCATCTCCAACCACTCTAACAGAGCTATGCAGCTTTCTAGGTCTTGCCAACTTCTACCGCAGGTTCATGTTGGGGTTTTCTCATATTACTTGGCCCTTGAGTCAAGTCACCAAGGGTGATCCAGGTGGATATTGGTGGCCACCTGCCAAGTCCACCTGGACCCCCACCATTGTCTTTCTCAGCATTTTCAGTTTCCTTAATTGTAGCACAACTTACTATTTTTAGCAGTTTTTCGGGTCCTGAACTTCCGGAGCCGTTTTGAGGCCCTAAACGACGTTTTTTGGGAAATCTGGGGGCAACATGGGTCCATGGACCGATGTTGCCCTTCCCAAAGTGGTAGTGCTCGGATAGATCTTTCTAACAAGGTATTGTACGCGTCAAACGGAGATCGTATGCCAAAGTTACGACCCCGGGAAGTTGATGTACCAATTTACCCAAACGGGGCCCACAGTTTGGCGTTTCATCTCCTAGGGTTAGGTTTTGGAATGTTAAGGGTTTTCCATTGTTTCTCAACAATAAATAGGCCTTCGAGCCTCATTGTAACACAGTTCAGAGGCATGTAGCCATCACATCTCTTCTCAGAGATAAGCTACCATCGCCCTAGCTAGTTTATTGCCATTTCTGTTTGTAAGCATATTTCAGTATTTTCCATTAATGAAATGAAGTATTATTTCCGCTGCATCTTTGTGTATATGGTTATCTCTGTAATTTGTTGCGTTCCTGTTTAAATCCGGATCAGTGGTATCAGAGTGGTCTGCTTTTTCTCTGTTTTTCTTTGCATGTCCCCAACAAGGTCGGGATATAAGGAGTTAGGGCTTGAACTGGTTGAACCTTTGCAAGACCAGCCTCGCAAATCCCGACGGCCTCCCATGGCGGACGAGAAGAAAGACGAGGGGGCAGGAGATCCCATCAAAATCTTGCTCGAAGAAGCGCTCGAGCGACAACGGAACGCGATGATGGACAACTTTGCGCAGATCCTTCAGCGGCTACCCAGAAGCGGCGCATCGGCTTCCAGTAGCTCTTCTGGAAACGCCACACCCTTTAAGGTACAAGTTAATTTTGAAATCCCCATATTCGAGGGTCAGATAGACGCCGATGCCGTAGATAAATGGTTAAATCTGCTAGAGGGTTATTTTTCTGTTCATGAATTTTCGAGTCGGGAAAAGATTGTTTTTGCTCTTCTCAAAGCAGCCCCCCACGTCAAGGACTGGTGGGAAACCTACTGCGAGCAGAAGGATGAAAGTACTGGCTCACTATTTTCAGCCGCACCCACCTGGGATTCGTTCCGGGATGCCATCAAGGAGCAGTACTACCCTGTCGGAAGCTATGAGGATGAATACATAAAGTGGACCACGCTGCGGCAGGGAAGGGACCAAGACGTGCCGGAGTTCACCAATCTTTTCCATACCCTTCGCACAAAGTTGGGTATCAAGGATTCGGAGCAACATTTGATACTCAAATACCGTGGCTGCCTGCACAAGTACATCCAGGAAGAAATACAGTTCCTAAACATCCCCTCGCTCGGCGCAGCATACCGGTATGCCGTCAAGGTCGAGCAGAAGTTTAAACAAAAGAAGCGAGACTTTGGATCTGCGAATCCAAAGCAGGGGAAAGGTGCCCCTAAACCACAGAACAAAGGACAAAGCCAAGGCGGGACAGCCCAAGACAACCAGCCGAAGCTGCAAGCAAAGAGCAACGCCGCGAAGCCGAGAAAGGACACTGGAAAATGGTGCGAGTTCCATAAGAGCTCCACTCACAACACAAGTGAGTGTCGGGCCAAGCAGTCACTGGTGGCTGAGCTAAAGGTTTCAGAATCAGATGCATGTTCCGACTCTGAGTCAGAACCCGATAAGGGGTATGAAAAAGGGAAGCAGATCATTGATGCGGATCCCAGCGCCACTGTTGCTACCGCAAAGATCCAGAAAAATGAACCCGAAGATCCAGAGGAGGAGGAGCGTCTCTTCCACTCCCAGATGTGGGTAAAGGGCTCCCCGATACAGTTCATTGTTGATAGCGGGAGTCAAAAGAACCTCATTTCGGCAGAGGTCGTGAAGCGGTTGGGCTTACCGACCACAGCACATCCACAACCATACACCATTGGGTGGCTTCACCAAGGGCGAGATCTTCGCGTGAGCCAGCAGTGTCGCCTTCCATACAACATCAAGCCCTTCACGGATGAGGTATTGTGTGACATTGCTCCCCTTGAAGTTTGTGATGTATTACTAGGACAACCATACTTGTGGAAGCGACATGCTGTGTATGAATCAAGGCCCCGTGCTGTTATTATTACATTGGGAAATAAGTTGTTCAGGATACCAGAGGTAGCACCACCTGCCGCCATCTCTTTGATTACTGCAAAACAATGCAGTAAGATCATTTCCAAAACCAGGAAATTTGTTTTCCTGATGATACGCCCTCAAGGGAAGAAGAAGACAGTGGCCGCGGCCTCCAAACGGGGTCCCTCTGCACGGCAGCTACAGATGGACAAGATTGTGGAGGAGTACGAAGACATCTTCACCTCCCCGGCAGGGGTTCCTCTGCACTGTCAAGTCAAGCACTCCATCGATCTGACCCCAGGTGCGCCGCTACCCAATGGACCAATTTATCGGCGCTCCGTTCTGGAGAACAATGAAATCAAGAGGCAGATTCAGGAGCTCCTGCAGAAAGGTCACATCCGTCCGAGTTCTTCGCCCTGTGGGAGCCCGATAGTGTTGGTACAGAAGAAGGATGGGACGTGGAGACTCTGTATTGACTATCGGGCGCTGAACAAGATCACTGTCCGTAATAGGTACCCGATCCCGCGGATTGATGACCTCCTAGACCAACTAAAGGGGGCGAAATATTTCAGCAAGATCGATCTGAAGTCAGGATATCACCAGGTACCAATTGAACCCTCAGATGTGTGGAAGACTGCCTTCAAATCCAAGGAGGGCCTCTTCGAATGGTTGGTCATGCCTTTCGGATTGACGAATGCTCCTGCAACCTTTATGAGGCTAATGGATGACATCTTGCGGCCATTCACCAACTCCTTTGTAGTAGTATACTTGGATGACATTCTGATCTTCAGCCAGAGTTGGGAAGAGCACCTCCACCACATCCGACAGGTTCTCCAAACACTGCGGCAACACAAGCTATGTGCCAATTTGGAGAAATGCACTTTTGGCATGACCGAGGTTCAGTATCTGGGATACATCATTGATGAACAGGGGGTGCATGTCGATCCAGCCAAGGTCCAAGTCATTCGGGATTGGCCCTCTCCAACCACTCTAACAGAGCTCCGCAGCTTTCTAGGTCTTGCCAACTTCTACCGCAGGTTTGTGTTGGGATTTTCTCATATTTCTTGGCCCTTGAGTCAAGTCACCAAGGGCGGGGCGAAAGCAAAATTCTTTTGGTCTGAATCTCAACAGAAGGCATTCAGGGAGTTGAAGGATCGCCTCTGCACGGCACCAGTGCTCGCGTTACCATATTTACAACAACCATTTGAGGTCGAGACAGATGCCTCTGACTATGCTATTGGGGCAGTCCTTACTCAACATGGACATCCAGTGGCATATCACAGTGAAACACTTTCAGACACAGTCCGGAAGTACCCCACTTATGATAAAGAGATGTATTCCATTGTACAGGCCTGCCGACAATGGAAGCATTACATTTTGGGGAAGGAAACGGTCATCCACACAGACCACCGACCTCTGCAGTTCATACAGACCCAAGGGAAATTGCAGAATGATCGCCATCAGAAGTGGTCTACATACCTGCAACAGTTTCACTTGAATATCAAGTATAAAAAGGGCAGCACCAATAATGTTGCAGATTGCCTCAGTCGACCACCGATCATGGCGCTAACCACCGTGCTCAACTCTTGCGGGCACGAGACTTCTGATTGGCCACTTCTCTACAAAAGCGACCCAGAATTCGGCCACACATACCAGACACTCTTGGAGGGTCGGCAGGTTGCAGATTTTCACCTCCAGGATGCCCTATTATGCCACCTCGGTCACCTCTGTGTTCCTTCAAGCGAGCGTGCCAAGATGATTTGGGAAGCACACTACAGTCGGGCTGCTGGGCATTTCGGGGTCGAGAAAACAGTGGCAGTACTGCAAAACTATTTCTATTGGCCGAATCTTCGACAGGATGTTGGGAAGTACATCCGATCATGTACTGCCTGTGCCATTGCCAAACCGACCATTAAGAAGCAAGGCCTCTATACCCCGTTGCCTACCCCTAGTCGACCTTGGGAATCCATCTCCATGGATTACATGTCAGGCCTTCCTTCCACTAAGCATGGAAATGACTGTGTTTTTGTGGTCGTCGACAGGTTCTCAAAGATGGCCATTATGATGGCCTGCAAGAAGAATATCACAGCAGAAGCCACTGCTAAACTCTTCTTTGAACGAGTGTGGGTGCACTTTGGGATCCCACAGTCTATCATCTCAGATCGGGACAGTCGGTTTCTCAACACCTTTTGGTCCAGTCTCTGGTCAATGCTGGACACCAAACTCACGAAGTCCACAGCCTTCCATCCTCAAACTGATGGCCAGACAGAGGTTGTCAATAGGATGATTGTGCACATTCTGCGCATGTATAACTCAAAGCATCCACGCACATGGGACGAGAGCCTCCCCTACGTTCAGCACAGCTACAACCGAGCTCTTCACAGCTCCACTGGCCATAGCCCTTTTCAGGTGGGTTTGGGATTCCAGCCACTATGCCCCATTGATGTGGCCATGCCACTTGCAGCTACTCACATGAATTCAGCTCATGTCCAGTCCGAAACAGATAAGGCCACCAGCTTCATTGAGCGCATCCAACATATTCGCCAGCAGGTCCATGACATTCTTGAGAAATCAAATGCCAAGTACAAGCAGCGACATGATCAACATCGGGTGCCACACAAGTTTCAGGTGGGCGACAAAGTCTGGTTGCATTTGCAAAAGGAACGCCTTACTGGAGCCTATCGGAAATTGAGACCACTCCGATATGGTCCTTACACCATTACTAAGGCTATGGGAGACAATGCATTTGAGCTCAGCATTCCCCCATTCCTTGGCCTGCACCCAGTATTTAATGTGGACCGCCTTCGGCCATACTTTCCACCATTGCTAGACACATCCGACATTGCAGAACAACTCAAACCCACAGAATTAAATCCAGATTGCATGGAACAAGCTGCAACTGATCGGATCATGGACACACAGATCAAGAACACTCGCCAACAGAATATCCAACTGTATCGAGTTGTCAAAGCGGGCCAACTCCTTCAGCAGGGCAAGTGGCTCACCAGGGAACAAGTTCAGCAGAAGTTTCCTCATCTCATGGAGGAGCTCAACGCAATGGGGACCATTGCTTCCTAAGGGGGGAGGAATGATCCAGGTGGATATTGGTGGCCACCTGCCAAGTCCACCTGGACCCCCACCATTGTCCTTCTCAGCATTTTCAGTTTCCTTAATTGTAGCACAACTTACTATTTTTAGCAGTTTTTCGGGTCCTGAACTTCCGGAGCCGTTTTGAGGCCCTAAACGACGTTTTTTGGGAAATCTGGGGGCAACATGGGTCCATGGACCGATGTTGCCCTTCCCAAAGTGGTAGTGCTCGGATAGATCTTTCTAACGAGCTATTGTACGCGTCAAACGGAGATCGTATGCCAAAGTTACGACCCCGGGAAGTTGATGTACCAATTTACCCAAACGGGGCCCACAGTTTGGCGTTTCATCTCCTAGGGTTAGGTTTTGGAATGTTAAGGGTTGTCCATTGTTTCTCAAAAATAAATAGGCCTTCGAGCCTCATTGTAACACAGTTCAGAGGCATGTAGCCATCACATCTCTTCTCAGAGATAAGCTACCATCGCCCTAGCTAGTTTATTGCCATTTCTGTTTGTAAGCATATTTCAGTATTTTCAATTAATGAAATGAAGTATTATTTCCGCTGCATCTTTGTGTATATGGTTATCTCTGTAATTTGTTGCGTTCCTGTTTAAATCCGGATCAAAGGGAGGGGTGAAAGAAAAATTCTTTTGGTCTGAATCTCAACAGAAGGCATTCATGAAGTTGAAGGATCACCTCTGCACAACACCAGTGCTCGCGTTACCAGATTTACAACAACCATTTGAGGTCGAGACAGATGCCTATGACTATGCTATTGGGGCAGTCCTTACTCAACATGGACATCCAGTGGCATATCACAGTGAAACACTTTCAGACACAGTCCGGAAGTACCCCACTTATGATAAAGAGATGTATTCCATTGTACAGGCCTGCCGACAATGGAAGCATTACATTTTGGGGAAGGAAACGGTCATCCACACAGACCACCGACCCCTGCAGTTCATACAGACCCAAGGGAAATTGCAGAATGATCACCATCATAAGTGGTCTACATACCTGCAACAGTTCCACTTGAATATCAAGTATAAGAAGGGCAGCACCAATAATGTTGCAGATTTCCTCAGTCGACCACCGATCATGGCATTAACCACCGTGCTCAACTCTTGTGGGCACGAGACTTCTGATTGGCCACTTCTCTACAAAAGCGACCCAAAATTCGGCCACACATACCAGACACTCTTGGAGGGTTGGCATGTTCCTAATTTTCACCTCCAGAATGCCCTGTTATGCCACCTAGGTCACCTTTGTGTTCCTTCAAGCGAGCGTGCCAAGATGATTTGGGAAGCACACTACAGTTGGGCTGCTGGGAATTTCGGGGTCGAGAAAACAGTGGCAGTACTGCAAAATTATTCCTATTGGCCGAATCTTCGACAGGATGTTGGGAAGTACATCAGATCATGTACTGCCTGTGCCATTGCCAAACCAGCCATTAAGAAGCACGACCTCTATACCCCGTTGCCTACCCCTAATCGACCTTGGGAATCCATCTCCATGGATTACATGTCAGGCCTTCCTTCCACTAAGCATGGAAATGACTGTGTTTTTGTGGTCGTCGATAGGCTCTTGAAAATGGCCATTATGGCAACTTGCAAGAAGAATATCACAGCAGAAGCCACTGCTAAACTCTTCTTTGAACGAGTGTGGGTGCACTTTGGGATCCCACAGTCTATCATCTCAGATTGGGACAGTCGGTTTCTCAACACATTTTGGTCCAGTCTCTGGTCAATGCTGGACACCAAACTCACGAAGTCCACATCCTTCCATCCTCACACTGATGGCCAGACAAAGGTTGTCAATAGGATGATTGTGCACATTCTGTGCATGTATAACTCAAAACATCCACGCACATGGGACGAGATCCTCCCCTATGTTCAACACAGCTACAACTAAGCTCTTCACAGCTCCACTGGCCATAGCCCTTTTCAGGTGGGTTTGGGATTCCAGCCACTATGCCCCATTGATGTGGCCATGCCACTTGCAGCTACTCACATAAATTCAACTCATGTCCAGTCCGAAACAGATAAGGCCACCAGCTTCATTGAGCGCATCCAACATATTCACCAGCAGGTCCATGACATTCTTGAGAAATCAAATGCCAAGTACAAGTAGCAACATGATCAACATCGGGTGCCACACAAGTTTCAGGTGGGCGACAAAGTCTCATTGCATTTGCAAAAGGAACGCCTTACTGGAGCCTATCGGAAATTGAGACCACTCTGATATGGTCCTTACACCATTACTAAGGCTATGGGAGACAATGCATTTGAGCTCAGCATTCCCCCATTCCTTGGCCTGCACTCAGTGTTCAATGTGGACCGCCATCGGCCATACTTTCCACCATTGCTAGACACATCCGACATTGCAGAACAACTCAAACCCACAGAATTAAATCCAGATTGCTTGGAACAAGCTGCAACTGATCGAATCATGGACACACAGATCAAGAACACTCGCCAACAGAATATCCAACTGTATCGAGTTGACAAAGCAGGCCAACTCCTTCAGCAGGGCAAGTGGCTCACCAGGCAACAAGTTCAGCAAAAGTTTCCTGATCTCATGGAGGAACTCAACGCAATGGGGACCATTGCTTCCTAAGGGGGGAGGAATGATCCAGGTGGATATTGGTGGCCACCTGCCAAGTCCACCTGGACCCCCACCATTGTTTCTCTTAGCATTTTCAGTTTCCTTAATTGTAGCACAACTTACTATTTTTAGCAGTTTTTCGGGTCCTGAACTTTTGGAGCCGTTTTGAGGCCCTAAACGACGTTTTTTGGGAAATCTGGGGGCAACATGGGTCCATGGACCAACGTTGCCCTTCCCAAAGTGGTAGTGCTTGGATAGATATTTCTAACAAGCTATTGTACGCGTCAAACGGAGATCGTATGCCAAAGTTACGACCCCGGGAAGTTGATGTACTAATTCACCCAAACGGGGCCCACAGTTTGGCGTTTCATCTCCTAGGGTTAGGTTTTGGAATGTGAAGGGTTTTCCATTGTTTCTTAACAATAAATAGGCCTTCGAGCCTCATTGTAACATAGTTCAGAGGCATGTAGCCAACACATCTCTTCTCAGAGATAAGCTACCATCGCCCTAGCTGGTTTATTTCCATTTCTGGTTGTAAGCATATTTCAGTATTTTCCATTAATGAAATGAAGTATTATTTCCACTGCATCTTTGTGTATATGGTTATCTCTGTAATTTGTTGCGTTCCTGTTTAAATCCGGATCAGCTGGCTTCACCCAAGGAGATACTCACTCGATCGGTTGCTTTGCTCCCTGGCCTGGCGTAAGTTATGGGGTAGGAATCCTACTACTTAAGGAAGACTTTGTGGATAGAATACCAGAGAAGAGAACAGAACCACTAACTCGCTTGGTTTGCTAGGTAGAAGCGTAAAGTTCTTGCTTAGAGCTGTATGACAGGTTGTGGATAGGTATGATCAATATCTGAAGGAAGGAAGGAGGGGAGTTCATATTCAAACCAAATATAGTCTTGAGTTGTGTTCTCATTTGGTATCCAATCATCCTAGCGTAGTGGATTAGGAGCGTTGTCTTATAGCTTAGCTTCGGGGAGAGCGATCCTAGGAACCAGTCTTATTATCCCGGATGTATTGCTAGCCAGCCTTAAAGGAGGGATGCTTTTCTTCGCCGAACAAGTTCCCCTCGGTAACGCTAGCTTGCTGCTGTCCTTGGTGTTTATATAAGTGATTACTTCAGAATCACGACAAGCATTAATCCAGACCAAAATCAATTTCCCTCCCCTGCTCCTTGCTTCTGGCCTTTGACGCTTCCCTTCTTCCTTCTTCATTCAAGTGGGTTAGGAGCTAGTTTATACCACAACTCATCTTATAGCTCCCCTGCTTATCGGGCTAGGTCTTATCAATGAAGGCTCCATCCATTGCATCAGGTTAGGTCCTCTTTATCTCATGTTTGACTAATGAAGAACTCGCTTTCTAGAGCATAGTATCCACATTTGTGTTGTTGGGAAAAGTATCCAATACGGAATGACCCTATCCCACTCTAAGGGTGATAGTTCCTTAGCAACAATCAAAGAAAAGCTATCTGAGATTACTTCTTTATGAGATGTAAAAGAAGGGAGAAAGAGATCCACTAACCGATGTCTTTCGCTAATGGTTGATCCAATCTTCTCTCTTTGCTGCTTGCTCCCAGCTCCTTGCTCTTTCACTGGCCCAGCTACACCAAGATCCTGCAAAATGGCAAGAGAGGGAAACTACAAGAAGCATACATTCATAATTGATTCAAGGATTAGAATAAATCAAATACACAAGTATAACAATACATCATTGAGACACATGCATATAGAAGAACCTCAAATGCTTTATTAATGGAAGAAGTAAGGTTCAGGAAGTGATACAACCATAAGAGGCCCAATCCAGCATCACCTTCCCAGCAGAAAGAAATCTCCTCTTCACCTCCTTCAAATCAAATCACCCAATAGTTCTAAACTCAAACCAACAGCAATTCTTTACATTCACAAGATTCCAGCCTCCTTAGACCTCATGAGAGAGATCTATATATAGGAGTTTTGGAGAAAGGCTGAGTCAGCTTGAGGCTGGCATGAAGCTGACTAGTGTCCTCTCCCACTTCAGTTCTTCTTCAGTTCTTGAGTCCACTTGGAGGTTCTTGCTTTCACTTGGAGATCTAGAACCTCTTACTCATCACCAGTCGAATTCCCTCATCCAAGTGTCATTTTGGAAGCTTCCTGGGCATTGACACCTTGAGGAATGACTGTGCCACATGTCCAAACTTGCCCAACGCAGGTAGCCTTCTTTGCAGTTGACATTCAACGCAGGTAGACAGTGGAGCAGCTGACATTCAGCGCAGATGCTCAGTGGAGCAGTTGACATGATCCAGAATTGCCTTGTTTTTGAGTGTTTTCAGGTGGAGAACTTTTATTCAGTGCTGTGGTTTGCTGACCTTGTTCCTCTAGGGGTAGGAACAACATGTTTAGGGACTTTGGATCCCTTAGATTATGGACATTTCATGCTTCATGTTGTAAGGCACAAAAATGTCTATAACAGTTGCCCCCTAAAGTATGAGGTCGTTTATCGGGTGAAATGCTTTATCAGGAGGATCCGAAGTTCATTCAATCGCTGAGAGGTGACCTGTAATAAAATACAATACAATACATTATTTTTCATACTGCTTTCATGATCTAGCTGAGGCGGGCATTCGCATGCTCAGCTTTATAAATACATTTTTCTGTACATAGAATAGACAATCGTCTGATGGTAGACTGATAATTCTCTGCTGAAATTATCATCCTTTGAGTAGGATGATCATCTGCTGTACATGTCAATGTCTTTATTTCCTGAATATATATCGCAGCCCAGATGGATGAAACTAGATCCGGGGTCTTCAAACTTGTCCGATCTTCACTCTAAGTACAAGTCGATCCATGTGAGAATTTCTTGGAGTCGAACATGGAAAGACATCGCTTGATTACCAGTCAATGATGTAAACTGTTAACAAGCGCGAGAGGAATCACCGATAATGATGATGACCCTCAAGGTACGGCAGTACAATCCACGTGGTGTGAATAAAGGACTTGGCGTCGAACACCACGCAAAATCTTTCGGTCGAAGGTCATTGATGTATACCTGTCGCCGGAAGTGAGAAACTTGCCATTGAGGCATGCAAGCTTCAAAGTACTGAGGGGGTTGTTCCTAGATCAACTTCTTGGATAATGAGCTGAAGTCGACAAGAATCGATCCGTCAAAGGAGGGCCTTAATGAATCCCACATCAGTGACACGGAACGGAGCTAATGATTGTGATGAAGGTGAAAACGATCTGTGAAATATGATTCAGGGTGGCGGTCATGAAAGGATGAAATATGATGTATGGTAGTGGATGGGACACGGTTGACTCTTTCTGAACGACATCTCTTGAACATATAACGACACTGATGCGATGGATCGGTAGCATTACCCCAAATGTGGATGGTTTGGCGAGACCATGGTGATGAGACCGGTGAATGAAACAACCCAACCCGATGTGGTACGGAGGAAAAGTGTCATGTTCAAGAGCGACTTGCTACCATTAAAGCTTTGAGGTTCTCCCAATTTTTCCCCAGTCATTTCTGACCAGTACCCCTTTATTTTTGTCAAGCTTGAGGAGGATAACATATGCTTGTTCTATAACCTGCCCTTCGGGCAAGCCCATCGCTATGTTTTAACGAGCCTAGCGATAAGGAAACTCGTTCTCGTCTAAAGACAAGTTTGTCACTATTTAATCATTTTAACAAGTCTAACGACAAGGAAAACTCGGTCCTTTTCATTTTTAGAGAGTCTGAAAAGGTACATAAAGTTAACTCCAAAATTCCTTTTTCGTCATCTAATCCCTTAAGTCCGAAAAAGTATAAAACAATACAAAAGGGATGAGTTTTCGATAACTTTAACGAGCCGAATAAAACAAGCGCTCGACCTTTTTGTGAAATAATCCCTCAGGTCCAAAAAAGATTAAAATCTAGAGGAAGGATAGCTCTTCCGGTCATTTTAACGAGCTGGAAGGCCAAAACTCGGCAAACTTTTCATATTTTACGAGTCAGTTGAAAAGAGCTTAAAGAAGACTCGTCTTTTGAGGAATGAGTGATAAACAGGGATAGAAACTGATTCCAGGTATAGGTTGGAATTTTCCAATCACGACAGTGTCACAAGGATGGCTAGGTGAAATCACTCTTCGCAGCTATTCCTCAAAATGGGTAAAAAATCATATGGAGGTGAACGATCGGCCAAATGAAAGTGGAGGTGGCAGGTGCAAACACGACCAAGGCTTTTTATGGCTAATAAATTTACGATCACAGTGGTTATTTACCAGGATAGGTTCATTTTTTATTTAAAAATGAGCTTAAACTCTGGAGGAAACATTGCTCACTGCTTATATTTATTTTTTAACGAGCATGAAGACCGCGTTAAAACTGCTCGGATCTTGCGTTTATTTTTTAACGAGCATGACCTTTATGCTAAAACTGCTCAATTATATAGTCAAATTTTGATTTTTACCATAAATAGCTTTTCTCTTTTCAAGGATAGTACTGCATTCTCAATTGCTGCAACAAACTTTGTTAGAAATACATAATCATGAGATGAAAACCCTAATAATTTGCTTTGAACTACGTAAAAAGCTATTAAAAAGTGTTTTTACCTCTCATTTTACCATTTCATTTGCATTTGGTTTGTTGGAGCTCTGGAGGTGCCTCTTCCCCCTTGATTCTTACCAGCTGATTCCAGGAGATTCTGCGGACGATTTTCAGCGCCGTCTAGACCAGGTAGGAGCTAAACCCTAGCTCTTTCTTTTCATGGTTTCCTTTTTCAGTTTTGTGCTTGTTTCCCAGCTTTTCTGAGCCTCAGGGGTTTTGCCAGGGCGCCCTAACTTCAGCGCAGGTTTCCCGTTCGAAACCTGCGTTGAATGTCAAGCTGCCTTAAGGCAGCCTGACCTTCAACGCAGGTAGGACACTCTCTGCCTGCGTTGGGCTCAGAAAAATGAGTTTTTAGCACATTTTTTTGATGAATTTTCGCTAGTTTCTCATCAAATTTAGGAACTTACTCCTTCTCTTGTTTGCTTTGTAGGGATCTTTGAACAAAATGTCCCTTACATGGCGAGAACGAGAAAATGAAGAGGAGGACATGATTTCCCTCCATGACCCTGTCACGGTGAACGTGCTGCGGAACTGTGGCCTGCTGAAGTTTTTCCGTATCTCTAGCATGAGAGCACAGATTACTTTGCTGCAGTACATGCTTGATGCTTGGGACCCCATTAACCAAGTATTCTAGATTAGGGGAAAATCCATCCCCTTGACCATAGAGGACATTTACTTCTTGACTGGATTGTCAAGGCGAGGTGCCCCCATTTCTTTGTCAGGTTCGGCCCGGGGGACTGACTCCGTGAGAGATTATGTCCGCCAGTATTGCAGGGAAGGTTCCCAGCCGAGCAAAGACGGCAAGGTTGTTATCCGTGAGATTACTGACAGGTCTCTCAGGTCCATTCTGTATACCATTGGTAGGATGGCCGGTAGCGCAGCTCTACATGTTGCCAACAGATCTTATGTGCAGCACGCCTTGGAGTGTCTCCAACCGAAAGTATTCAACTGGTGTGATGCAGTACTTGTTCAGATGAAAAGTCAGTTGACCAAGGTGAAGGATGGGAAGCTGAAGAACTTTGGATTTGGTTCTATTTTGACTGCCTTCACCTTGGAGAAAATCCCACTGATGCAGCCTCAGTATATTATACTCGACTTACCTTCTCCGACCGAGCCACGCATGCAGAGGTGGGTCAATCACATGTCTAGGCATGCTGGTCAACCTCAGATCACTTTCACTGATGCCTTCTTCAGGTGGTTCGAGCGCCAAGAGATGGTCTTTTCCGAGTATCCATATGTGGGTATGGATTTCCGTGGTGATTCGGATTTGGTGCTACCGGATGGCGAACAGTGGGGCGCTATTGGTAAACTCTTTGACCATATCACTGTTTACTGTTTTTATTCATAATGTTGCTGTGCTTTATTCTATCAAGACTTTTAATCATACTCTTGGGTGCATGCAGATGTTGGTCTTGTTCGTCCAGCAGTTCGTCCGAGACCGCGAGTCGCTCCTCGGGCAGTGGAGTCTGCTGGGAGAGTTATTCTTCGCGACCTTGACGATACTGAGACCCTTACAGCTGTGCAGGAGCAGGTTGAGAGCCTTACTCTCGGTATTCCAGATGTGCGGATCGATGAGTTACCTTTACAGCTGTAGCGGCATACTACTGGCGTGCCTAGACGATGGACTCGTCTCTTGCGCATGATTGCACAGGCCGTGACGTGCTATCATGAGCACCACTAGGCTAGGGTGCCCCCTAGCACTTTTTGAGTTTTGGGTCATATGACCAATTTTGTCTTGGTTACAGAACATTGTGTATGAACGATAAACAGCTTATATATATTTTGATTTTTGAGTTTTATTCTGGTTGAGTTATATGATCCATATGTACAATCTTTGATGACGTGTCCTTTTTATAAATGTTGCAAATGTCTATCTAACACATAGTTTGCTAATGAGTCAGTTAATCTGTTTAAGTTTATGGAAATATGTTGATATTGAATTGAATCAAATTGTCTTTCCAAAATATTAACCCTTAGGAACATGCGATAAATAGCTGGATTGCGAATAGAATATATACCATTGAGTTGTAGTATTACGAGCTGTGAGTCTAGCCTGACAATTAGTCGGCATATGCCATGTGTGATGGCATCAGAGAGTAGTTCTATCAACGCGCTATACTCAGCGATGTTATTCGTTGATTGCCCAATACACACACCTCTGAAACTTACTAACTCGCCGCATGGATCAAAAATGGCCCAGGCTGCGGAGGATAGGTTCTGCGAACTACGACTCGCTCCGTCGGCATATCCAACACATGTCTCCAGAAGGTTCGACATTTGCAACAAATGAAAAAGGGGGATCACTCGACCAGAAAAAATACTTTAGCGAAAACAAAATACAACAAAAGCATGCAGGTTACTATTTAAGCATAGTAACGCTTGAGGTACAGCCCGTTACGGGGCTGCGCCAGTGCAATTCCGTCGTAATCCATTAACTCGTAGGCTCCTTTTGCTAACACCCTTTTAACAATATAGGGGCCCATCCATAAGGATTTGAATTTACCTGCTCCCAATTTATCGGATTCTTGGTCATAGAGCAAGACCAAATCACCTTCGAGAAGACACGGGGTTTGACACTTTTGTCGAACTGAGCCTTGACTTGTTTCTTATGGGCTTCGTTAGCCAAAGAGGCATCACGATGGGTTTCATCCAATTGGATTAATTCCAAGAAACGAGCCTCTTCTTCCGAAGTTCCGGGGAGGAGATCAATTGCGAGTTTAAGCGACGAAATTTCGCACTGGATTGGCAAGACTGCTTCCAGGCCATACACCAGTTGAAAAGGTGTGAACCCGGTTGCGTTCTTTACCGACGTTCGATAGGCCCACAAGGCTGAATACAGGATTAGGTGCCACCTTCCTTTATGAACCCCGATCATCCTTTGCAACATACGCTTCAGGACCTTGTTGATTGCTTCAACTTGTCCATTGGCTTGCGGATAATATGGGGTAGAGCTGTCGTGAGATAGCCCTAGCTTGGCAGCTAATTCGACCATCATGTGATTGCGAAAATGCGACCCATGATCTGTAACTATAGCCTGTGGTACGACGAACCTGGCGACTACATGATTGAAAAAGAAAAGGGCAGCTGTTTCACCAGTGTTATCCAATGTAGGCATCGCCTCGGCCCATTTGGTAAAATAGTCAACAGCGACTATAATATACCCATGCCCCCCGGTCGAGGTGGGGTTACATTGCATGAAATCGATGCCCCATTTGGCGAAAGGCCCAACAGCAACTATTGGCTGTAAAGGTGCGGGCGGTCTTCTGGTTTTGCTATCAAAAATTTGACAAGCATGGCAACTTCTGACTGCGATTATGCAATCTTTGAACATGGTTGGCCAGAAGTATCCTGCTCGTAAGATTTTTTGTGCCGTTGCATATCGAGATTGATGCCCCCCACACGCGCCTGAATGACATTCATTCAGGGCTTTTTCGGCCTCCTCATGGGTAAGGCACCTCCTCAGAACTGTATCGATACCACGGCGGTAAAGTGTATCACCGACGATCATGTAGTCTTTTGCTTGGTATCGTATACGTTTTTGTTCGGAGTGAGAGGTGTTTGGCCTAAATTTTTGGGTTTGGAGATAAACTATGATATCTCCATACCACTCATCGCTTGTAGATATCAGAAACAAACTTTCGTCCACGATTGACTCTTCTGATGTTTCATCGTTGGACGACGATGGGAGATCGCATAATAATTCTGCAAAAACTAGAGCTTTCTTTGATTTAGATTTTACAAATTCCAGATCAAACTCTTGAAGGATCACTATCCATTTTGAATATTTTCCCCCCAGGAACTGTCGCGACAGTATATAAGTCATGGGGTTGCAATCTGACAAGATGGTAGTTTTCCGAAAGAGGACATAATGTCGAAACCTTTGAATCGCTTGAACAGCTGCAAGTGCTAGTTTTTCAACATAAGAATATTTACTTTCTGTATCATTTAAGTTTTTACTTAAATAATATATAGGGTGTTCAATTCCATCGACTTCTTGAACTAAAACCATCGCAATGGTTGTATCCGCTGCAGCCAGATACAGGTTAAAATCTTTTTGATAGTCTGGGGCGTACATTAATGATGCTTTTACTAGAAAATATTTCAGAGCATCAAAGGAAGCTTGCGCCACCTGGTCCCAGACGAAAGGTACATCCTTTTTCAAAAGACGAGTATAACCTTTAGCAAGTTCTGCGTAATTTGGAATGAACCTCCTCAGAAAGTTCGCTTTCCCTTGGAGTTTCTGAATCTGAAGCAAATTTGAAGGTGGAGGCAAATTAATGATTGCTTGAACCTTGCAAGGGTCGGGACGAATCCCATCCTTAGAGACTACAAAGCCAAGTAAACGACCTGAACCGACGCAAAACACACATTTGTGTGGATTGAGTCTTATCTTGTAGTGTCGGCAACGTAGAAATATCGCTCTTAAATGCTGCGGATGATCAGTCTGTTTTCGCGAATGAGCCGGAAGGTCGTCGAGATAAGGTTGAACAATGTTCTTGATGTCATGGAAGGCATAATTCATTGCCCTCTGAAACGTCGCCCCTGCGTTCTTTAAACCAAAGGGTAATTTTCGATAAGCGAATGTGCCCCACGGACAAATAAATGCAGTCTTTGACTGGTCTTGTGGGCAGATATTTATTTGATTATACCCGGAAAATCCATCCATAAATGAAAAGATTTCACATCAGGCGCATTCATCAATTATCTGGTCGATGAAGGGTGTAGGGTAGTTGTCCTTCGGACAAGCTTGGTTTACATCCCTATAATCGACACACACTCTAATCGTCCCTTGTTTCTTCATAACAGGGACAATATTCGATACCCAATCGGTTAGAGGAACCGGGTAGATGAATCCAGCATGGAGAAGTTTTTCAACTTCTGCCTTAATGGCAGCGGCCTTCTTGGGGTGCACCTGTCGAAGTCGTTGTCTTACTGGTTTGACACCAGGATACATTTTAATTTCATGTTCAACGATACTCGAGTCAATGCCTGGCATTTCATCATATGACCAAGCAAAGACATCTCTGAATTCGCGAAAAAGAGCATTATATATTTCCAGTTCTGAAGGGGAACAACCTTTGCCGACATAAATATTCTCTACAACATTTGTTTTAGTCGAGATATTTATGGCTATAGTCTCTTCAATATTGGATAAGTTTCGCTCGGAATCCACCGTATTTACAGTATTTGTTAGGAATTCAAAAACTGAAGGGTGATAAAGGTCACTTTGAGTATCTTCTTCATATTCCGGAAGAAGGGAACGATGGTGGTGATCATTCCATGGTGCCCCCTCAATCAACATTGATTGTAAGATTCCTTCGTCAGTCCCATGTACTTTCGACCAAGGATCTAATGAGGTACCATATTCCCATCATTGTGGGGTCTTTCAATAATCCTACTCCAATATCTTGAAGCGAATGGTTGCTTTCATGGATCATGGGAATGCTTCCTGTAACTTGTGAACCATTAGGGAGGAAGTTCTGTTGGTCAACGACCGTAATCCCTCCTTCAAATGGGAATGCGATCTTCCTAAAATAAGTCGACACGACAGCTGCCATGGCATAAATCCATGGTCTACCCAGTAGGATGTTGTAGTCAAGATTTCCATCGATGACCTCAACATCAATTTCTACTGTTTTTCCTCCTAGTTCAACCTTCAAGTTATTAAGGATACCGTATGGGGTATAAGTCCTTCCGTTGAAAGCTTTTAATGTTGTCGAAGATCGCGACAAGGTTGGAGATCCTAATGTTTTCCAGCAACTCATCGACATAATACATGTAGATGCTCCCTCGTCAATAATTGTTCTATGAACATTTTTGTTGAGGGCTTTCACTTGAATAAGGAAAGCTAGTTGAGCTGGTAACTGAGGATCGTATCCTTTGTGATCAAAGGATACAAGATTGGAATCCTTAGGATCAACCCCACCAATTGCTGATAACAACGCCTGCCTTTGGGATGGACAATTTTGTAGTACCTCAAGAGTCGACATAGCGGATGGCGATTGTGCCAAATCTTCCACTATGTTATAATGCTGCGCCGCTCTGGCGCGAGGATTAAATGTCGACTTGTGTACTACACCCTTTGGCGGTTTGATTGTTAATTCAGGAATTATGGGTGGGACAACTTCGGTTGAAGTTGTTGTCGAACTACTTGGTTGATCTTTACCTTTGTCGTTCGACAGTTGCGGATTCCCATAATCTTTGTTCCTTGTCGAAATCAAAGCATCATTCTGCTGTTTTGAAACCGACAACATAAGCACTTGCGACGGGGAAGCATTTCCACTATCAACCATATTTTGACCTGGGTTGGGAAACGGATCAGTTAACACAGCTGAGGTTTGGGAACTTTTAAAGAACCTCTTCAACTCAGCTTTGAATGGACAATTCCTTGTGTAATGATCCTCTTCATCACATATTTGACATGGATAATTTGGTTTCCCTTGCCCAGGAGGGTTCGAAGAATTTTTTCCAGGAGATGATTCACCCTGTTTCTTCTTCTTCCCTTTGTTTTTCTTCTTCTTGCTTCCTGGTTGATTGGTTTCTTTGCCCTTATCTGCTGATACGGCATTTACTTCCGAAGCAAGAATTTCTTCTTTTGCATTTTGATCCGAATTCTTATGGGCTTTCTTTGACGAAGCCTTTATCGATTTCGCGTTTGCCGTGCCAATCACGCCATCACCGGCATGAGAGTCACTATTGGATTTAGGAGGAGGAGGAATTGAAAATTCTGGTCTAGGAGCGTCAGGTATTTTGTCGTAGAGCGTGCCGGACTGAGTATAAACTAAGTCCAAATACTGTGCACGAGCGATAACTTGCTCCTCTGTTACGACTCCCCCCTTGGCCACATCTTCCGTTATAGCAGGAAGTAACGAATTTATAAACCATTCAGCTAACAGCTGATCGGGAACGTATGTTTTCACCATCCTACGATGACGACGCCACTCATGTATATGATCAGATATATGGGTGGCAGTTGTCTGCTTGAAGTTGGTTAATATTTCTGTTCCCATTTCATACCTTATCGATAATTGAAAATGGGTTAAGAAAGTCGTGGCTAGGGAACTAAAATTGTCGAAAGAGGCTCTAGGTAATTCAATATACCATTTAGCCGTTGGACCTGTCAATGTCCTCTGAAAAAGGCGAAGCCTTATCGAATCGTCGTTTAGGGTGTTTGACGAACACCACAGATGAAAAGTCATCACGTGATTCGATGGGTCTTCACTTGGATTTCCATTGAATTTAGGAATGTCAGATGGAAGTTTATGAGGAATCACCGGCCACCAAGGGGCATAAGCAATCGGATCGTTGGTTAACTGGTGTAAATCGGGTAACTCTAAAGTCGCCACGAATGGTAACTGTTGATTCAGGTTAGGCGAAGCATAACCAGGGTACGATGGAATCGCTTGAGCAGTGGGCCTTTGCATACCAGCATAATGTAATTGATGTTGGTATGACTGATACGGTTGGTGGACTTGACCACTGTAAAGTGGTTGGTTTTGACCATTTTGGATATACGGTTGTCCACTGTTCGCAAAGATCTGCTGCTCAGAACCTTGGTATACTTGCTAGAATTGTGGTAGTTGGTATTGCACTAGCCACGGTTGTGAAGCCATGTTCTGTTGTGCTATGCTAACCGTTGGACCAAGGTGTGGGGTAATTGTACCCGTTTGGGCCTGTGTCACCCCACCAGTTGGCGATTGTGGTTGTGACCCATGTTCAAGGGGCTGTTGCACTACAACCTGAGAAATCTAAGGTTGACATGCAACAGGCATCGCTTGAACTTGTGACACTGTTACAATAGCCGGTGTGGTTGGGATGTTCGTCATAGGTAAACACTGTTGCATAGAATATACAATCCTTGGTTGTTGAGGTAGCATAGGTAACCAACTACTTGATGCAATTCCAGTATAACCTGAATACTGTTGTGAACTCCCGTATGGGTACCCTCCCGGAGGGGGTAATGAAAGGGCATACTGCCCCCCATACGGTAGCAATCCGGAAATCAAGGGGATTGATTGTCCTTGGGGACTGGATTGCCTAAATTGACCTCCAAATGGATCAATTTGGCGAGTCTCAACATAAGAGTTGCCGGATATTACGCCGGATGAACAAACTGGAACAGACCATATTGTCGAAATAGTCCCTTGGTGGACTCCTTCTAGCGGTTGTGAGCTAGTTGGGACAGATGGTATGCCGGCAAACATTGTTGGAGTGACGGCAGGGGCTTCTGCTATCGCTGTGTCATTTGACACAGTCCTAGATGATGACGGTTGTTCAGACATCTTAAGTCTATCCAATAGATTGCCTAGCGATTCTACAGGAACCTCCACTTGTGGTGGATTAACTTCTGATGAAGGAAATAGAGTGACCCCGACTCCAAAATGGGTTGGAGTACTTGCTTGCGGATCCTCTGCAATTTCCTCTATCGCAATCAAACCCGGTGGAAGAGGAAGACTGTCAGGTCTGTAAAATATTTCTGGTGCCGAAGAAGTGGTTGTTTCGATAGCGACAGTTGTTTGAAGAACAAAACTCTCTGGACCGGTTACAGATGGAACTGGTTCAGTTATACAAGTATTTGCCCCCAGACTAGGATCAATATTACTGTCCTTCTGTGGCTGTCGAACTTCTTCTATAGAGGCAGGGTTTCCAGAAATGTTTGGAGTAACCGGAACCTCAGATGCAGTTGGAACACTTGTTCTAACTTTTATAGGAGATTTTGAACCGGTTAAACGAGTTCGCTTTGTCCGTACTGTTTTCGATTCCGGAGACAAAGACGGTTGACTCGTAAGCCTCCGCGAACGACGGGGTTTCAATTGACTTTCTTCCACGATTGCGGATTACTCGATCAACCAAAATATTAAAAGGGGAAATTTGTGTTTCCGAATTGAATGAATTTTATTAGATGCTTTTAGACACAACTTGCTTTTTCAGTTTTAAAGAGTCGAGAAAAAGCTAAAGATGACTCTAGTCTCCTTCGATGTTTTAACGAGCCCGAAGTGACAAATGCTCGGATGGACTTTTTCAGTTATAGAGTTTGAAAAAGGCCAAAATAAACTACTCTGGAGTTCTAGGCAGAGGGTGTGCCAAACTTTTCGCAAAACCACAGAATACGTTTTACGGTACGGGTGGTCGATCTTCGTGAATGCTGTGTTCACTGCATTGCGATCAGTAGGGCGATCGACACGGCTTCCTATGGATAAAGGCTTTATTCCTATAGGGGTCTCCCAATATATACGCGACGGTACGTGGGAGCACAAGTCGGTATTAGTGCCACCGACTCTCAGGAGGAATCACCCACCTTCTTCGAGATCGACAGTCACTACGTTTAACGACGCCGGAACACGTCTCTACCTAGACCTCTACGATGAGCGTTATGTTGCAAAGCGTTGTTAGGTTCATTCAATATATTTTAAGTTGATCTTTTTAAAGTTTGCCTTTCAAGGTTCACCACGAGATGTATGACACAAATTCCTAAATGCAGTCTAAAGATGAGAAGCAAGCTTTTTCAATCTTTTCAACTTATGAAAATCTTAACTACTGAGGGAAAAGAAAGACATCATCTTTTCACACAGCTCATAGAGCACACACTAATGCACTTTTTCCTAAATCAACATGCAAGCTGTCAAAATGCACATGCACAATGCGGGTATTTCTTTTCTCTTTCTTAATGTTGATGTACTACAAAAAGAAAGTTGTTGTATAACTTTTGAGTTCAATTTCAAGTGAAAGCAAACAAGCATTTTGTCCAAAATCAAAAGACACCTTAAGATTTACTTGTTTCAACACTAGAAATACATAAATTCAAACCATATGACGAAAGCAAAAGCTCAATCAGCTATGAACAGTAAACAAACTAACTCTTAAGATCAGAACGACACTTATCACAGGTCTAGATCTAAGAGGCCACAGCAAGACTAGTTCACTTTCGTTATGGGAAACTGCAAATGATGTAAGAAATACACAAAGAACAAATACAGTTTCTTTATAAAACCGAGGCGGAATAGTGGCAAAGAAAGGTGGTTTCAGATAGGTACATTGACTGATAACAGGCTGCAAAAAACAGGGATGAAAACAGGGCAACAGAAAGCAGAGAACCCCAGTTGCACAAGGCCACACTGGTTCAGCGCAGGTAGAACACTGTCAGTTTGACATTCAGCGCAGGTAGCCCCTTCGGGACCTGCGATGAAATGCAGATTGCCTTCACAGTGCCTGCAATGAAGAGAGAAACTCTCGTTTCTCTTGGTTTCCGGGTTACAGATTGCTCAGAAATCAACAGTTTTTGGCCAAATCAAAGCTACCAATCAAGTACACACTAAAGGATGAAAAAGGAGGATGAAAAGCTATCACTAAGAGCTATTCAGAGTCCTTGTGGATCAGCTCTTCAAATCATAAACATGCCCAGAAACTGAGCTGGAGTAGCTGCCCTCTACTTTGCATTTGAAAGATCCAAATGCAGTTCGATTCGGTACTCCCCGTGTTTAGGAAATGAATAGCAAAAAACACAAACAACCAACAAGATACGATCCCCAGTGGAGTCGCCAATTTGTTGATGGGAAAAGTATCCAATACAGAATGACCCTATCCCACTCTAAGGGTGATAGTTCCTTAGCAACAATCAAAGCAAAGCTATCTGAGATTACTTCTTTATGAGATGTAAAAGAAGGGAGAAAGAGATCCACTAACCGATGTCTTTCGCTAATGGTTGATCCAATCTTCTCTCTTTGCTGCTTGCTCCCAGCTCCTTGCTCTTTCACTGGCCCAGCTACACCAAGATCCTGCAAAATGGCAAGAGAGGGAAACTACAAGAAGCATACATTCATAATTGATTCAAGGATTAGAATAAATCAAATACACAAGTATAACAATACATCATTGAGACACATGCATATAGAAGAACCTCAAATGCTTTATTAATGGAAGAAGTAAGGTTTAGGAAGTGATACAACCATAAGAGGCCCAATCCAGCATCACCTTCCCAGCAGAAAGAAATCTCCTCTTCACCTCCTTCAAATCAAATCACCCAATAGTTCGAAACTCAAACCAACAGCAATTCTTTACATTCACAAGATTCCAGCCTCCTTAGACCTCATGAGAGAGATCTATATATAGGAGTTTTGGAGAAAGGATGAGTCAGATTGAGGCTGGCATGAAGCTGACTAGTGTCCTCTCCCACTTCAGTTCTTCTTCAGTTCTTGAGTCCACTTGGAGGTTCTTGCTTCCACTTGGAGATCTAGAACCTCTTACTCATCACCAGTCGAATTCCCTCATCCAAGTGTCATTTTGGAAGCTTCCTGGGCATTGACACCTTGAGGAATGACTGTGCCACATGTCCAAACTTGCCCATCGCAGGTAGCCTTCTTTGCAGTTGACATTCAACGCAAGTTGACATTCATCGCAGATGCTCAGTGGAGCAGTTGACATGATCCAGAATTGCCTTGTTTTTGAGTGTTTTCAGGTGGAGAACTTTTATTCAGTGCTGTGGTTTGCTGACCTTGTTCCTCTAGGGGTAGGAACAACATGTTTAGGGACTTTGGATCCCTTACATTATGGACATTTCATGCTTCATGCTGTAAGGCACAAAAATGTCTATAACAATTTGGATGCCCTATCTTCCTGTAAGAAGGCTTTGTTTATATACTAGGTCACTTAAGAATCCGAACTCTATGGATTGGATCTCAATCTGCCTGTGTAATATGGCATTCATTCTTATATGGATGACTTTCTCATAACCACTCTTCATACATAGTTGAGTAAGAGAATTCCGGAGCTGGATAAGAACTACCTAGCTTTAATGAGCCTAATAGAGAATAACTACTCACTTAAATGCATATAATACAAGCAGAACTTCATTCCTTATGCTCTATTGCGTTTAGGACTGTATTTCTCTATGATGATTACTTAAGCAACTCCACTAGCCCTAAGCTTCTTCTTTCGCTTAGTGGCTTTCTTGGTTTGCCTGACTATGGTCATGAATGAGGCTACTATCATGAATGAGCTTCCTCTGTTGGATGCCTTGCCTTACTTAATCATCTTAATCATTAGCTTACAATTATAGATTATTAAAGATATGATTATATATCTTTTATTAGTGGATTAATACTATTATTAAAGAACGATAAGGACTCCCTTCGCTTGCTGGATTAGTTAATAAAAAACATAATCGTACTAGCTCCTTTGCATGGCTTAGTTCATACCTAAGCTTATAGGTCTGGTTTGTTGGGATGGCTCGCTTGTATACTTGCTTTCATGAATACGCTAGAAGTGTTCTTTTGCTTGCTTTCCTTAATAAGCTCTTCCTTGCTATCAGACTTCCTTTCTCCCGGAGAATAACCACTCTAATTATTTCTGATAGCAGGCTTCCTCCATTGAGAAGGTTATTAGAGGATTCTGTATGGAACAATAAGAATACATTCTGGATAGACTACATGCATACATTTTGGATTTATAGAGGAAATACACTGCGGTAAGAGCCAAAGACAGATAGGGTCGAGCTTTCATTTACAGAGGAAAGACACGATAGTAAGAACCAAGATTTCAATTGATGTTTTTAACCTCTACATGCATGTTTTTTTCCCCTGGGAAAAATCGTAATTTCTTTTTTTTGGGTAGGTAAGCACCCACGAGGAATTGAACCAGTGACCTATCGCAAGGAGTGCCTTAACAGTGCACCCATTCACTATCAATCCAAAGCCCCATGGGCTTGGAAAAAATCGTAATTTAATTAATAAAAGGAAATTATATTTTGTAGATGCATAAATGCGTATTCAGATCAAATCGAAGACATGACTGTCATCATCAATAGTGATCAAAAATTGTTTCCTTGATCCATGCAGGGAGGCAGCAATATATATAAAACTGTAAAAACTACAATATATAAAAACTAAGAATTCCTTCATGCGATAAATATATACACAAAATAATAATGCTCATATGCCAACAAAAAATTATGCAATTATATCCATAAACAACCATTGGTAGTATTGATAGTGATCTCCATCGCGTAGTTCTCGGATCATCTAGATGTCTAGCTCCCCAATCGCAACTTCTTGGGATAGGCTGTCAACAACCCCGTTCCGCTCCCTGAAAATGTGTTTACATGTAAATGAGTCAAATGATGAAATCAATCTCAGAGTTTCATCCAAAATATGACTCAAAGAAAAAGTAGAGCATCTAGATGTTTTATTCAACCAATCACAAATGATTTTGGAGTCCCCAAATAATTGTATGTCTCTGCAATTTTTTCCAAAGCAAATTGTATGAGATTTTTTGCAGCTAGTAGTTTTGAAAAATTATTAGTGCCTCTTCTAAAAGCCATGAGCATGCTATAAGAATGATGATGGTTGATATGTAGAATAGCTCCCCCACTGCACCCAATCTCCTGTGTGGCCATGTTGAACTAAGCCCATGGCTTGCTATGATCAATATGTTTAGGTATAATATTCTCGGGCCTCTGTGGGGGTGGGTCATCTAGGATGAGGGCCTCTATAGGGGAAACAGTAATAGACCAACGAGGTGATGAGTTCTAGAAAATTAAGTGATTTCACGCGATCCAAATATCCCAGCATATCAGAAGGGGCATATTAGTTGCTTAGGAGTAGAAGCAGAGGTATACCAGGTCTTCCAAGCCTCAATAATAGTTATTCCAACCCATATACTTGATGGAGCAATAGCAGGAATAATAATATACCACAATTTTCGGGCTTCTGTGCAATCAAGGAATAGGTGTTGAACAGATTCATTATCACTTCTACAAAGGTAACACCAATGAAGGCCATAATGTGCTCGCTTGAGGAGGTTATCACCTGTAGGTACTTTGTTCCGCAAGATTGTCCACATTAGCATCTGAGACCTAGGGGGGGCCTTAAGCTTCCAGATATGCCTCCACCAATCTGCAATGATATAAGGTCTTTTAGCTTCTGTCAGGGCCAAGTAACCATCTTTGGGGGAGTATCTCCCAGATTTAGATAGGGCCCAAATTACCTCATCATCACCTTCAGTGATGCGAATGTGAGCATCCGTAAGTGCCTGAGTATAATCCTCCCATAGTTGTACCCATTGAGGAGGGATATGTAGATGAAGTGCAGTTTTCCAGGCTTGTTGCAGGAAAGTGGTATTATCATCATCTGCAATATGAGCTATATGAGTAGAATTGTGATTTTGAAGGTGATGAATGAGCTCATTAGGTAGTCTATGCATGTTCCCACAACCAATCCACGGATCAATACTAATGCACACATTATTTCCTGAGTGGATTCTCCAAGTAATACCCACTCTGATAGGATTCAATGCCTTAATAACCGCCTTCCAGATAATAGAAATCCCAGATGTACATCTGTGTGGTCACCTAATCCAATCCATAATGTGCATCGGGGCGATGTATTTTGCAACAATAACCTTTGACCAGAGGTTTTCAGCTGATACAAGGTGCCAACCAAGCTTAGCAGCCAGAGCAGATGAGAAGTCCTCGAGTTTTTTTAAGCCCCATCCCCCCCACTTCTTTGGTAAATTAAGGGCATCCCAATTGACCCAAGCAAAAGTCTTGCCTTGCGAGCTACCCTTCCCGAGAAATCTGCAACAGAGGGATTATATCCTAGTGAGTACGCCCCTGGGAATCCATGCCAGAGACATCCAATAAACAGGTGTGGCTTCTAAGACACTCTTGATGAGGGTGAGTTGACCAGCACAAGATAGATAGTTAAGGTACCAAATATTGAGTCTTTTTTCCATATTTGAGATGAGCCAAGTCCAGTTGGCGATCTTGTAGCCCAAGGGCTTTAACTTATATCCCAGATATTTCAAACCTTTTGCCAGGCTCAATTGAGTAAATGGGAGCGTTTAAGTGCAAAAAGGATCTCGTTTGGTGTGCCTTCCGCTGCTGTCAATGTAGATTTTGTATCATTTATCAACATACCAGTAGCCATTTGAAATAGGGAGAAAGAGGCTTTGATGTTGGTAAGATCACCAATGCTACCATTGAGAAATATCAAGACATCATCCACAAAAAGTAGATGTGTTAGCATACAACCATCTGATATCTTTATGCCCTGTAATCTGCCTCTTCTATGTTCATCCTTTATGAGTCTGCTGAGGCCCTCCATGACAAGAAGGAAGAGTAATGGTGACAGTGGACATCCCTGCCACAAACCTCTTTTAGAGAAGAAAAAGGGGGATGCACTTCCATTAACCAGAATGTTGAAGGGAATGTTAGTTATACAGCTCATAATCCATTTGATGAATATGAATGGAAAACCCAGATGGGTTAAAAGCATTCTAATGTATAACAAATTAACTCTATCAAAAGCCTTGGATAAATCAACTTTCAGAATCATACCTTTGCATCTCCTGATATGTAGAGTATGTAATACTTCCTGTGCAGTGCCCACCACCTCATGAATATGTCGATCTTGTAGGAAGGCGAATTGTTCCAGTGAGATGTGGTTGGATAGAATGGGCCGCATCTAGTTGGCAATGATCTTTGCAATAATCTTGTAAATGCAGTTGCAGAGTGAGATAAGGTGATATTCTTCATAGGAGACCAGGTTATCAGTTTTCGGGATGAGCACTATGAAGGTAGAAGTGATGGATGCTGCTATATTTCCGCTGATTCTGGTATCCTCAACAACTTTTAGTAGATCTTCACCTATGATGTCAAAAAAAGCCAAGTAGAACTCAATTGACCATCCATCAGGTCCTAGGCTTTTGTCTTTTTTAAACCACTTCAGGGTGGCCTCCAACTCTTCCAGAGTAATTGCTTTGGTTAGGTCCCCTTCCTCCTCTTGATCTACGAACCTCGGAAAAAGTTGTGCCACTCTAATGATGTCTGCCAGATTTGCTTCCCGCGGGGCACTGTAAATTCGTTTGAAATGAGAGGTTGCAATCTTAGCCACTTGTTGAAATGTGTTGAAAAATTGTCCCTGTTTGTTCTAAAGCTGCCAAATAGTATTAATCACCTTCCTTCCATTGGCGAACTTATGATAGAATTTGGTATTTGCATCCCCATCCTTCATCCATATTGCCCTACTTCTTAATCGCCAGACTTCTTCACGATCCTTAAGGATTTTCCCTCTAGCAGAGTATAGGGATGTGATCTTCTCCTTGTGTTCAATAGAAGTGAATAATCCTCCCTGATCATTTTCAAAGACAGATAACTCAGATTCTATCTGTCGCAGGGAGTGTTGATCTAGGGTCCTTTTGTTGTGAACCCATTATTTGGACATTTTCTTAAATGCTGTAAGATTTTGAATAAAACCATTTGTGATATTTCCCCCAGCCCCATGAGGGTTTGCTTTCCAGTATTTAGAGACCATGCTGATATAAGAGTCTTCCCTGAGCCAAGCAGAGCAGAATTTAAAAGTTCCCTTGGGCTTTGTTCTACCTGCTTCAATATCCATATAGATGGGAAGATGATCAGAGATCCCCCCAAATCCAACCCATTGTTTGATGTGAAAACCCACATCAAGTACCTTCTCTTTGACTAAGAAGAAATCAAGTCTGTGAGCCAGACCATGTTCCCCTGTCCTGTTATTCCTCCAGGTCACTTGTAATTTAGCTGAAGGGATATCAATCAACTGATGTGAATCTAGGATGGATGAGAAATAATTAGATAGAGAGTCCCTTTGTGCTCTATGTCCCCAAGACTCAGCATGACCGATGGAGAAATTGAGATCCCCTCCAAGAATCAGATGGTCTGCCAAAAACAGGTCCGAATCCAGGAGGTTTTCCCAGAAATCAGGTCTGTTTTGACAAGGTCCATATATATTGAAAATCCGGAAATTCATTCCCAGGTCCGCTGAATGAATGTCAGCACCAATATGGCTAGCCCCTCCCCAACAATTGAGCAGCTTAATAGAACGGGAGTTGTATCCCAAGGCAATACCCCCAGATCTTCCATGTGCATCCAATCCAATAAATAACCACCCAGGAAACATATTTTGAAGGGTATGGGAAATGACAGAAGCAGGACCAAGAGTCTCCTATAGAAAGATTATATCATGCGAGTCGGTTGTAATTAACTGACGGAGTGCTAGTTTTTTGTCAGGCCTAGCAAGCCCCCGGCAATTGAAGGAGATGATCTTCATGGAGGGGGCTCAGAGGGGGTTTCTCTGGCTCTAAGTACCCCAGGTATAGTGGATTGTTTGCCCAAAGCAATCTCATCTCCTGCCACAAATTGAGCAATAGTGAGCAAGGAGGGTCTCCCCCTATGGAGCTTATGCGGAGGGGGGGAGGGAATGATATCAAGCTCGACATGATCCAAAGCCTATCTCTTGGCTTTTGAGCATGTCAGTTAACTAGTTATAGGGGGTGCCTGAAAGAATGTGGAAGATGGAGGAAGAGGGGAAATCGAAGGGGAGGAAGGAGTGGGGGTAAGAACGGGTCCTGCCACAAATTGAGCAATAGTGAGCAAGGAGGGTCTTCCCCTATGGAGCTTATGCGGAGTGGGGGAGGGAATGATATCAAGCTCGACATGGTCCAAAGCCTATCTCTTGGCTTTTGAGCATGTCAGATAACTAGTTATAGGGGGTGCCTGAAAGAATGTGGAAGATGGAGGAAGAGGGGAAATCGAAGGGGAGGAAGGAGTGGGGGTAAAAACGGGTTTGGATGCAACATGGAAAAATATCGAGGAAGAGGCAGCAGAAATAGAGGCCGGATCCAAACCAAATGTTACACCAGATGATATGCCGGAAAATAAAAAAGATGTGATGATATCAAAGAAAATATGTGCAGCAAGGAGAGGATGAAGTGAAGGGTAAGCTCTTATCCGGAGAATGCGAGTCACCGGAGGTCGCTCGAGTTCGTGCTGGAGGCGGGGGAGGAGGTCAATGGGGAGGTCTGCACGCTTATTCAGAGTGGTCGATGGTGTGTCTGTAACTTTGTCTGTCAAGGTCGTCTGCATCTCAGACATCCCTTCTGTAGGCTCCATATTCTGAGGCTACTCCTCATGAATTGGGGACTCTTGTGCGACTGGTTCCTGAATCGGGGTCTTTTTGAAGCCCTTGCCATTAAGTGGACAATCTTTATACAAGTGACCCACCTTGTGACATTGTCTGCATCTAAAAGGGACACCCTCGTAATCCAGTATCTGCCTCCTTGTTGCATTCCTCCACTGAATGTTAATGTGCTCCAGAAGGCCATCGGAGAGATCCAGGTGAACCAGAATCCTGGAAAAATCCATGCGCCCCATACTCTGAAAAGAGTCATCATATGTGAGGTAGGTGCCAATGGAATTTCCAATCCACTTGAAAACATCCTCCATCTAGAAATGTAGAGGTAGCCCTGGAAGGCGTACCCATATGGGTCCAGCATCGACCCTCTCTTGTTTCGGGTCAAACATAGGCATCCATCTTCTGAGAAAAACTGGTGCTTGATCAATGTGCCTGATTGTATAAAGTACCCAATTGGTGTGTGCAAGACAGCTAAACCGAAGAGCAAACCAGCCTCGAACGAATTTTTGAACCTTTGGGGGATCTTTCAGGTGATGACCCCAGACCTTCGAGGTCCATTGTTGAAGCTTTTCCACACTGAAATGTCTGTTGTGAACTTGACCAACAAGCAATTTCTCTGTGGTATTCATGGAGTCCAGTAATTAAGTGTCCTTGGTGAGTTTTAGGAATACCTCACAGTTTCGGAACTTCAAGAACTGCTTCTACTTAGAAACCCCAAAAAATTTAGCAGCACAAGTCTCTGGTGTCGAGGCAGGATGTGCAGTCGACGATGAAGGGGATGCCCTAGGTCCCATAGCAGTCGTCGATGGAATGGAAGCAAAAATACCTGGGATGGGACCAATTCCCGTGAAATTTCCTAGAGGGGGAGTCTCGGTGGTCAAGGGAGCAGATGAGATGGGTTCCTGTGCAGCAGAGACCAAAAGGCAGCCGGCCAAGGGTATACAGGAGGTGGACGAAGGAGGGTTTGATACCGGAACCGCTTCAAGGGTTTTTTCGCTAGGGTTTGTCAAAGGATCTGCAAAAGCCAGAGTACGTGGAGAGAGTGGCTGGGAGATGAAGTCCGGATGCGATGGGGCATCCTCAGGCAGCGTCACAGAAGGTATGCGGGAGCAGGAGATAGGCGGAAGAGCATCAACTTCATCAAAGAGCTCGCTTTCGAAGGTAAAGTAACCCGCCACTGTGGTCCTAGGGTGTGTCCAGATGGGCACATCCTCCGAAGGATCCGTGAAATAATCAACCATCTCATCCATAACTGTCGAGACCGCCTGCTGACAGCTGCCTTCAGGTTGATGCTAACAGGAACGGAGGTAGTCGGTGAAGTGAGGGAGGGTTGAAGAAAAAACAAACCACCTGAAGCTAATGAGCTAGTGGAGAGCCTGTTTCCAGTTAAGGGTAGTGGAGAAACGCGGGGGGGGGGGGAACGACGTCAGAGCTGTTATGGGGGCAGGTGATGTCGTACCACAAAAACAGAGGGCTGCAGACGGTCTCTGCAAAGAAACCCTAACCTCGTCGCCATGTTTCTTTTCCCTAATATTTGTATAAATTTGAAGAAAAGAAAACATTCTTATAATATATGTCAATGAGTTTCTTTCTCATTGAAATAGGTCTAGCCCCTCTGCATGCATGTTATACGTGTTTAGCATTAATTCTACACGCGTCTTTGCCAAATCTGCTTACGCTTTTATTTCACTATAACTTTAATGTCATGTGGTGCTTGAGTGGTTGTAATGAACATCTATTTGAGTTTTGATGGAAAAGTTGATCAAAAGTAACTGTTGCTATTTTCAATAAGAGAGTCGGCAACAAGCACAAGCCTATGGAGTGGAGTCTAGGTAATGTGTACTTGTGACACAACCTGTTTTCACAATAATGAATTTTAAGGTACGGTGGTGCTTATATAGGCAATACTTTGAGGATTTCCAGGCTTATAATCTTACAGAATGTGAAAACAGGGGAATCTTAACTATAGTTTGATTTAGTCACAATAAAATTTAAAATGTAGTTCTAACTTTATTTTCTTCGAGGTGAGAACTATATCTTGCAATGGTGAACTTCTCTATTCCTGTATGATAATAGTGCAATCTATTATTGGAGTATTATATCTTGCAATGGTGAACTTCTCTATTCCTGTATGACAGTAGTGCAACAATAGTGAAATCTATTATTGGAGTATTAACCATGAGGTATGGAGTATTTCTGCATCGTTTTCTATAGTCTTGCAGTATCAATGAAGAAACCTTCTATTTGGCTACACCTTATAATATACTGGCTTCTATTTGGCTACGCCTTATAACATACCGGCTCATGTGTTTTCTCTTCGCTCAGCGGGGTCAAGAAAACAGGTCATGAAGATGGTCAAACCCGAAGCTGGGCAAACCCAAGGTTGGATGGCGCGGAGCATTGGAACAGCAACAACAAAACGTGGCTCCCCGGGAATAAACTAACCACACCATTTTGTCTCTACCTCACCGATAAGGCTGAAACAGTACTAAGCCAGGCCAGTTGGAAGACAGAGACAGGCCCTCAAAGATAGGGAGATACAGGAAGATACAGGAATATAATCCTATAGAATGGATCACGAATTCCCTTAATAGAAGAGCCAACACCAGTTGTTGTTGAATCAGTTGATCCATAAGCATTGCCTTGAGAAACCTCCTCTGGGATTTCGATGGCATGGAGCATTGGAACAACAACAACAAAACATGGCTCATTTTGAGGCTTTAATAACACAGACTTCACTCCTTGATATTTCTCCCCCCCTGCCTTGAGCAACTGCTTCGAGCAACTTCCTCCGGGCTTTCGATGATAGCCCTCTAATTCTCTCTCTAGCACTTCCAAACACACTATGCAGAGGAACAAGCACTTGAACATCCCCTTGAAATGCTTCAAGTCTACCAGTACTTCTTTGGAGTCTATGCATGACGAGAGGCCAAGAGAACTGGGCAACCTAGTCTTCTTATACGGACAAAAGACAAGTCGGCACTGCAGAACCTTCCTCTGCGGAACCTACGGTCAGAAACTATGGGTGCTCCATTTGCAAGAACCGAACTCCATTGAATCGACAACTAATATATCTCACTGCCTAGCCCTTTTTGATTAAATATATAGAAGTCGGCAACTTAAAGTTGTGGTCTACAGACGCAGGAACATTGAAGAACCTGCAACATTTTGAGACCTATGCTGATCTTCAATGGGAATTGGCTGCAAAAGCTGGGCATGGACTAAAGTTCCTTGGGACTTTCTATGGCAGGGACTTGCTACCACACAGTGATATTATTTATCAAAAAGTTGAAAATCATTTCGTACTTAAATAATATCACACCTTTCTTGAATTAATGAATGTATCAACCCTAATATTTCATCGAGAAAAAAAATCTCACCATCCCTTTTTAACTATGAAATCATATGTACGATTAAACAATACATTATGGAAATATTGTATTCTTCAAGAAAATAAGCCCACCATATAAATTGGAAAAATGAATAGATGAGTCCCATTAAAAGAAAGATAATTTCAATGTTTTTGAACACTGCCACAATTTTTTGTGCAAAAAAGTTTGATGATTTGAGCATGCCACAAAAACACCATTCCTCATCATTTCATGCATGCAATACAAAAACATGTTGAGTTCAAACCCCATCACAGAAGACCAGAAGACCAAATTGTGTACAACAATTGCAATTTCGGGGCTTAAGCTCTTCAGTCATCAACGTTACCTCCATTCGCACTGCAACTAACCACAATATTTCTTGGAAAAAAAGCTTAAAATTCTAATTGTGATGCCATGACAATACACAAACACAAAACATCATGTACCTGCATCAAATATGTCAGGGTCATATTTTTACAATTACTTCAAACAATAAGTTGTACTCCTCACATTTTTTCTGACATAAATTGGATGTAAATTTAAATTAATGGTAGCCAATTTTGTTTCAATGAAGTCTCAGCCTTCCCCAATAGAAGAGTACCTCCATCCTATGCTTTGGCATGGATTCTTAGCCATGTCCCGCTCAGGTGGATGCGACTCTTCCATGAAAGACATATACTTATGTAAATGTAAGGTTTAGTTGATTTCAAGAACTGAGACTGAGCACTAAAACAAATCCAACGACTGAGAACTAACACGAATCTAGCAATTGAGAATGAACACAAATCCAATGAGTGTGAAGAAGATAAATGAACTCAGTTAATAGTTATGTTAATTGATTTTTAATTTTTTAATCATATGGTATTTAATTTTTGTTTTTTTTCTATTGGTCCATATTAATGAATTTTTTATTATTATTTTTTGAGGGCATAACATACTTACACATTTCTCTCACACTGGGTTGTAGAACGTGCCTCTCGACACAAAAATGTTGTGATGGAAGATGATGGGAATGGGATGTTATGTCAAAAGTGATTATAATTTTTATATTGCAAGTACTTTTTAAAGGGTGAATTTTGTTAGGGAACTTTTATTTTAATATATCACAGTTCTATGTAATATTAACTATGTATTTATTATTTGTAGTCACATATTGTGATTTTCCAGCTTCCATTTGTTCAAAACTTTCTTAGATGTTCATTTTCATACATTGTCTTCTTCTTCAATTGGATGTCAAATAAAAATTATGTGTGTTTCATGCCACTTTGCATTCATTTCAAGTTTCTCTAATTGTGGAGAAAAATAATTATGATCGATGTGGTTAAGCACACTTAATAGACAATAAGAGTGGTTTTATATATTTCATAGTGATTTTGCTTTCTTATAGATGAGCACTAGAGCATTTCTAGTTGAGAATTTGGCTACTATGTTTTTTCTTGTTACATAAATGTGTAATCTTATCAGCTAAATACATAAACTAGTAGGCATGGAAAGTTTTCATTTCAATATAGAATTATATTCCTTTAGGAGATTGACCATTTACATGTCTATGGGATTATGGTTAAATCTAGGCAAGGAAGTAACCTATAGTTGGGATTTTTACTATTGGGCAGCTGGGAATTGTTGAGAGTAGTTGAAAAGGAATTGTAGTAGAGGGATCATCATGGAGGCTTTAGAACCCAATTGGGGGTATCATCTGTGTAACCCTTATTATTCTAGATAATTGAAGCACTTTGGAGCACTGCAAAGATTCATTTTTAAATATCTAAAGTCTATGGGATTATGCTTGAATATAGGAAAGCAACCTATAGTTGGGATTTTTAATATTTGGTGGTTGGGTAGTGTTGAGAGTAGTTGAAGAGGAGTTTTACTAGAGGGATCATCCCATCATATGAAGTTCTTAGAACTCAATTGTGGGTATCGTATGCATAACCCTTATTATTGTAGATAGTTGAAGTACTTAGGAGCACTCCAAAGATTCATTTTTAAATATCTAAAGTTTCATAAGAATTTAAGACTAATTGGGTTCATCTAGATAATTCAATTTTATGGGAACAGATAGAAAAATATGTTACCCAATTCATGAAATCACTTAGGTAAAATTAGGATTCTGGTCTAAAATAATGTAAGTTGAATTTGAAGACTAACACTTGAACTAGAAATTCAAGGATTCTATAGGATGAAGTGCTTTCATTTTTCATATGCAAATAGGAAATAAGATGTGAGATTCAATAGGGATGCACTCATTTAGTGGTGGGTCATGCATAAAGGAGAGGAGGTTTGGTTTTTGTAATTCCCCACATTTTGACTTTCAATAACTAAACTCCATTATGACTTATTGCGTTATTTATTTATTTATTACTTGTTGAACTTAGCTAGACTTATAGAACTATTTTAAGAGCACTTGTATACCTATACACAAATTTATGTATTATTTTGCGATTCGTGTTATTAAGGACGACAATTATATGATTTGCTTTAAACATGCAAATTTTAAGGGAATTTGTGATACCTAGATATAATTTCAATTTATATCATAAATGGATGAGTGGTGAAATACAAATGGAAAATAAATTTACATGTTTACATTAATTACCAATTAGTGTCATTTTTAATAGCATTAAAATATTCATGAGTATGTGTTTTAGTAAGCTAACATGTATCTCAATGGGCTAAGAGGTAGGCATATAAGTATGGCACTAAAGTAACACTATTATTGTGGAAAATGAAAGAGAATTGGTATAGCATGAAACATTATTTCATGATCTTAATTATTAGTTCCAAATAGTGCGATGGTATGCATGCAAATGTGAGGTTTTACATGAAGCACCATTTCCCCAAACTAGTTATTTGATCATGTAGCTTTAAGAACAACAATCATGGCATAGTATAGTCATGGATAGGATGTGGAACCTAGTTCTATTAGGAGGGTTGGAGGTATCAACCATCATTTATCATCTAAAACCTAGAGTCATAGTAGGGTTGTGTCAAACAATGCTCTCTTAGACATGTGATGGAAACTATCAATTGCTTACTAGGGAAGTATTGAACGCCTTTAACACGATGACCACATGTATTAAATACATTTAAGTTATACTAATATGAAAAGCATATCATCACATTATCACTCATTGAAATTTGAAAATTAATTATAACTAAAAAAAGTTTAATATAAATTGATTTGTAGATATCTTTTTTAATAAAGTAAAGTTATATTAGAAATGCATTAGAATTATAATTATCAAGTAATGTAATATTAACAAAAGCTTAACTAGACCTCATAAAATATAAACTTTCCAATAATCAATCAAAATTACATATGTTTTTCAAAAAAAGATAGAACACTCTTACAAATTGACATTCCATCCAAATGTTAAAATCATCATAAGGTTGGAAGTTTATATTACAAATGTGACATGTAACAAATTGGTATTATGACAACCATCCATACACCAATAATAGAGGTTCATAAAAGTGTAACTCTTGAACATCCACAAGAAAAAAATATCATGTATAACAACTGAACATATTTTAGAATTCAAGCATAAGATGAATCATCACTAAGCAAGGTGTAATAAACAACGATGGCTTCCTCTACATTATGCCCAATAACAATATCTGGTATATAACATCCATGATTATTAGGAGATTAAAAATGTCTTGATTGATCTCCAACATTTCCCCTTTGATTTCAACAGGCATCAGGTCTAGGATTTTCCCCTTCATGCCTTGAGTAGTATTACATCTCTAAGTATTGATCTGAATTGGATCCATGAAGAAGAGTTATCAGAGAACCATGATTGTATCAGGTCGGGACAGACTTCAAAGAATTAAGAGCAGCGATCAGAAACACCTCCAAATAGTGGCAGTCAGCAGCTAGCGTGGAACGACGAGGACCTCGGTCAAAGCACATTGACTGAGGCCCATCAAGATTATGCAAGAGGTGAAACTAGCCCCTGGGAAGCCCGAATCGGGAAAATGAGGTAGTTTTTTATGCACGATTAGCGCTTAGCGCTAATCGCACATTGCTGGGCAAAACCCCTCGAGAAGGAGCGGCCCTGAGTGCTCGGTCGCATGGGAGTTGGGAAAATCGTGGGGAAAAAGCTAAAGGCTAAGGCAGGACCCGCACTCCAAAAACCGGTGGTATTTATTGGGGCACCCTTGGGCGATAAGCAGATTTGGTGAAAACAGAGTGATTCCACTCAGTGCCCGACACGTGGCAAGTGGAGGAGAGAGAAAATCACCGCTCATCGCGTGCTAACAGTCGAGCAAGTCAACCACGCGAAATGTGCAAATGGCATCGGATCTAGAGGCCCCAGATCTGACAGCTGAGATCGCGCCTGATGGGGAAACCAAAATTGATAGGGGGATAAGCCGAGATCTATAATAATTTGAGGTCCGATTTGACCGCCAAGGTGGCAGAGGACTCATTCCACGATGTAACCGAAGAATTGAACCGACAAGGAAAAAGCTGGCGCAGTTGGTAGGAGGACAAGTGGCCACTCCCTGTGAGCCTGATGATGACGCCGAAATATGGGAACTACAAGCGAAGTTGCAACAGGTGATCCGATGAAAATGGAAGGGGAATCGAATAGCCATGAGCTCGAATGGCTTTAAAGCCATGAACAATCAAGGCAGAGGACATGGGAAGAGACCGAAGAAAGAAGACAGAAGACAAAGAATATGAAGAAAGACAGTGAAGCAAAAAGTAGAAAGAAGACAGAGGGCAGAGCTGACCAGAGGCAGTGTCGAGCACCAAAGAGCTTGAGAGATTCAAGCTATCCCAGAGGGGATCTGCCAGGACTGAGCACCACATTGGGCTCCTTCCATTAAATACCAAAGAGGTCAAAAAGCTGGGGAGGAAAAGAGTCTGTGCACTCTAGTGGCTTGGGGAATCCAAAAACCACCCTGCCAAGCAAATTCTGCTCAGGAGACTCATATTGAGCTCCTTCATTGTAATTCTCTGCTTTAAGACACAATAAAAGGAGGCCACCACTGAGAGCTAGACCGGAGATGTAGCCCTAGAGGATAGGGTGAACTTCTTATTAAATTTTTGTGTTCTTATATTTTCTTACTGTATTTCTCTGTTGTTTTCCATTTCAAGTGTCTGTGTATTTGCAATCTAATCGATCTGTTGCCTAAAGAACATAGAAACACACACACACACACCAGCACATGAGTCTGTAATATCTTCATTTAATAAATCTTTAACTGAGATCACTCATAGGGTGATTTTCAGACCAAGTGGTATTAGAGCTCAAGGCTGTAAAGGTTAGACAAGCTTGTGCTGGTTGAGCTGTTGAATGCTCACTAGATCAAAGCTCAAATTAGGAGAAGGAGATTTGGTCGAAACTAATCCTGAAATTGGGAGAGTCCATCCTCGAAAGACAATGTCAGAGAGGAAGGTTCTGTGGGACCAGACCCTTAATTCATAGAAAGTTTCATAGCCATAAAGTCCATGGTAGAAGAAATGTATAGGGACTTTAGAAAGAATAAGGATGAAGACTCCTCAGGTTCTAAACAAGACAAAGAAGAAGATGAGTCTCACTTCCATGACCACTCCAAAGGAAAAGGGAAAGAGGAAAGCTTCCTCACCCCTCCTAATAGCCCTGTGCATAACAAGAAGGCATCTTTAATCAAACTGGATGTTAAATTTTATTTTCCTATATATGATGGAGAGTTAAATGCAAAAAAGTTGGACAATTGGATTAGACAAATTGATGTTTATTGCAGAGTTCAGAACATTGACTCAGACAAGAGCAAGATTCAGCTGGCAAGCCTATGCCTAGGAGGCACTGCCTTGGTTTGGTGGGAAGGAAGGACCCAAGATGATAAGAAAAGACATGGTAAGACTATCTCTGTCTGGAATGAATTTGTTTCTGTAATCAAAAAGTAGTTCTATCCATTGGCCTACATGCAACAAGCCATGATGAGTTGGCAACCTCTTCGGTAGTTGAAAGGGAAAAGTGTGCAAGGGTACACTCAAGAATTTAGAAAGAGAGCATTGATTCTAGGAATGTCATTAGACTTGCCAGAGACTCTGTTGATGTACATTGGTGGTCTACACAGCTACATGAGGCATACCATCCTCATGTTTAATCCCACTAGTATAGATGAGGTATCTGTACAAGCTACTCATCTAGAAGCTAGAGGAAAGAATGGAAATCCAAAAATTGGGGGACCATCCCAACCCACAACAAACAAGAGCAAGGAGAAAAGAAAGCAGAAGTGGAAAGAAAGGAAGGCTAACACTACATAGAAGAGCTAAGCTTCATGCACTCATTGTAAAAAGGATGGGCATGATGATGAGCACTGATGGATTCTGCATCCAGCGCTGAGGCCTAAGAAGTTCGAGGGCAAGAAGAAGAAGATTATTGCAGCTATTTAGAAAGATTTGGGGTCAGACTTAGGAGATGAAACAACTATTGAAGCCACAGGTATAAAAGGTAAGAATTTTGAAGCATCTACTAGTAATTCTGCTCAATCTGTTATTGATGAAGAAAATGAGAGAAAAAGACATGAGCTTTTCCATATTCGTGTTGTTTCCAAATATAAAAAGATTGATACTTTGTTTGATAGTGGCTCACAAGTAAATTTAATTTCTGAAGCAATTGTAAAGAAATTGGGATTAGGAACTACACCTCATAAGAAACCATACCCATTAGGATGGTTGAATGATAAAGCACAACTACAAGTGACTAGACAGTGCAAACTCAAGTTTTCTTTTGGGTCAGCATTTGTAGATGAGGTGGAGTTAGACATAATTCCTTTGGATATATGTGGAATTGTTTTAGGAAGTCCTTAATTGCATGATAGAAAGGCTATTTTCTATAGAGCTGAGAACATGTATCTACTTGTTAAAGATGGAATCGAATACTTTGTAAGAGCTCATAAGCTCAAGAATAATTATACTCTCATAAACTCGGGACAGATGAAAAGAATGATAAATTCATGCAAACGATTCTTACTGATGGTTGTAAAGGAAAAGAAACCTGATAAAACCAATATATTTGAGGGTTGTAATGCTAAACAACAAGCTGATATAGAAAAGGTTGTTTCAGAGTATGATGTCTTTTTTCAAGAACCTAAAGGTCTGCCACACAAAGAGGGAATAGTACATGATATTATTTTGTAGCAAGATGTTCCATTGCATAACATGGGAATGTACAGGTTGTTAGCTTTAGAGAATGTTGAAATCAAGAAACAGGTGTAGGAGTTGCTTGAGAAGGGGTTCATCAGACCTAGCACATCACCATGTGGGTCACCAATCGTTTTGGTGAGAAAGAAAGATGGCTCGTGGAGAATGTGCATTGACTACTGAGCATTGAATAAGGTAAGAATAAAATATCGTTATCCCCTTCCTCACATAAATGATCTTTTAGATCAATTCAAGGAAGTTGTTTATTTCACCAAGCTAGAATTACATAGTGGATACCATCAGGTCAGAGTTGCAGAACAAGATGCATGGAAGACTGCTTTCAAAACAAAGCAGGGATTGTATGAGTGGCTGGTTATGCCTTTTGGCTTAACTAATGCTCCTGCTACTTTCATGAGACTAATGAATGATATACTTAGACCTTTTCTTGATGATTTTGTTATTATGTATCTGGATGACATTCTGATTTTTAGTAAAATGTGGGAAGAACACTTAAAGCATGTTAAGCAGACATTAGATGTTTTGAAAAGAGAAAAACTTCATGTTAAACTCTCAAAATGTGAATTTGGCAAAACATCTCTGAATTATTTGGGTCATATAGTAGGGGGTGGTGAATTGAAAATAGATCCCTCTAAAGTGGCATTCATTATAAACTGGCCTAAATCCAAGTTTGCTACAGAAGTGAGAAGCTTATCAGGAGTAGCACAATATTGGAGGAAGTTCATTTCTAACTTTTCCTCAATTGCAGCTCCCTTACATGGTTTAACAGGATTGAACAAGGTGTTTCAGTGCGGAGGCAAACATCAGAAAGCCTTCGACACCTTGAAAGAAAAGATTAGTACAACAATTGTACTAGCACTGCCTGATCTGCAAAGACCATTTGAGATCCAAACAGATGCCAGTGACTATGCCATGGGAGAAGTGTTGACATAGCACGATAAACCCATATATTATCATTCTGATACTTTTAATCCTGCAATAGTTAACTATCCTACATATGATAAAGAATTGTATGCATTAGTTTAGAGTGTGAAAAAGTGGAAACATTACTTAATGGGCAAAGAGATAGTAATACATATTGATCATCAACCACTTCAATATCTACACTCCCAAACTAAGTTGCAGCAATCAAGACATTACAGATGGATGGGTTTTCTACAACAGTTTCATTTAGTCATCAGATATAAAAATAGCATACATAACAAAGTTGAAGACATGTTATCTAGACCCATTATAAATGCATCTACTATACTTAAGCATAATTTTGTGCTACATGAAAGCTACATTGAATAATATGCTCAAGATATAGACTTTAAATATGTATATGCAACTTTGAGTCAAGGAAAAAGAGTAGAAGAATTGGATTATCATGTAAAAGATCGACTCTTATATCATTGTGGGAAACTCTGTATTCCACAAACTAAGAGAGTAAAGATAATTAGAGAAGCACACACTTCTCCGATATCAAGTCACTTTGGGGTAAGTAAAACAGTTGCACAACTGCAAAGATTTTGTTATTGGCCAAAAATGAATGAGACAGTTTCTAGATATGTAAGAGGGTGTACTATGTGTGCAAAAAGCAAGCCTAGCAACAGAAAACTAGGCTTGTACACTCCACCACCAGTTCCTTCTCACCCTTGGGAAAGTGTTTCCATGGATTTTGTTAGAGAACTGCCTAAATCTAGAAAAGGTCATGATTATCTATATGTTGTTGTGGATAGGTTCAGCAAAATGCGTATTTTGATAAATAGATTACAGTTGAACAAACTACAAAACTATTCTTTGAACATGTATGGGTTCATTTTGGATTACCCACTTCCATTGTATCTAATCGAGACACTCGATTTGTGGGGAAGTTTTGGTCAAGTCTGTGGGAATTGATGGACACCAAACTAAAGAAAAGCATAGCTTTTCATCCACAAACTAATGGCCAGACAGAAGTAGTTAATAGGATAGTGATCCAGTTGCTCAGAAGATATTGAAACAAACATCCAAAGCTTTGGGATGAACATTTGTGTTATGTGTAGCATGCTTACAACTAAGCAAAACATTCTTCTACACAGAGATCTCCTTTTGAGACCTGTTTAAGTTTCACACCAAGGTCTCCTTTGGATTTTTTCTTTAGTGAAGATACCAAAATTGAGGGACAAAGTGATGTGGACAAGGCAACTAGGTTCATTGAACAAATCCAGGAGATCCACCAGGCAGTACAAGAACAACTGGAAAATAGCCAAGCCAAATACAAGGCTAGGCATGACAAGCATCGGATGGAGCATAGTTTTCAATTTGGTGACTAGGTTTGGCTGTATATCAGCAAGGACAGGATGCAAGGTGAATGTAAGCAGCTAAAACGTATCAGGTATGGACCTTTTAGGATACTTGTGAAGATTTGTGAAAATTCTTTTCACCTTGATCTACCAGCTTACATGCACATCTACTCAGTCGTAAATGTAGATTGCTTGAGATTGTTTGAACCTTCAATGATTGAGGATCCTGAAGAGTAGAGTCAATTGCCTTCTATTGATGACTTGCTACCTGAATATCTTAATGAATTACAAGAAGACACAGTGCTGGACAGGAAGGTGAGGATGACGTGCAAGGGAGATGTTGAGTACCTCAGGATTGGACTCAAGGGTTCAAAGCTGAGCAGTGCAAAGCGGATTGAGATTGGAAAAGTGAGAAAACAATACCCTCACTTAGTCGATGCTTGAAAACAAACTTTTGTAGGTCCAAAAGCTTTTCAGTGGGAAGGTCATGATCCAAATTGCATCCATGAAGAAGAGTTATCAGAGAACCATGACTGTATCAGGTCAGGACAGACTTCAAAGAATTAAGAGCAGTGATAAAAAACACCTCTAAACAGTGGCAGTCAGTAGCCAGCGTGGAACGACGAGGACCTCAGTCAAAGCGTGCTGATCGAGGTCCATGGAGACTGTGCAGGAGGCGAAACTAGCCCCTAGGAAGCTCGGATCGGGAAAAGGAGGCAGCTTTTGATGCGCGATTAGCACTTCAAAACCCCTCTCTTGGCAAAACCCCTTGAGAAGGAGAGGCCTCAAATGCTCAGTAGCATGGAAGTCGGGAAAACCGTGGGGAAAAGGCTAAAGGCTAAGGTGGGACCCGCACTCCGAAAATTGGCGGTATTTATCGGGGGCACCCTTGGGCGGTAAGAAGATTTGGCAAAAATGGAGCGATTCCACTCAGTGCCCGACGCGTGTGTTGAACTGTAAAAAGGGTCTTTTTCACCTCTAATTACCTCACATTAACTTTGTCAATCCAGGAACGATTTATTATCTCAAAGAGTGTACTCAGTTTCAGGCTGTCATTTGTCAGAGTAATGCTAGTAGTATAGTACTCAAGAAAATACAAGAGTAAACGGATGCTTGAAAGGAAATCTACTTACAACAAAATACTTTGAAGCTTAAATCATACACTTGGAAAACTAAGCAATTTATCAGTCAAGAGTCCAGTAACAATAACTCATCCCTTTGGAAACTGATGTAACTAAAAGTAATCAAGGAACAGATCATCAATCTGGGGACTAGACAACAAATGCCAATGCCCACTACAGTTTTAGATCATTCTGCACACCAAAGAAACAGTAGCGCAAATAACAAGAAACGGAACAACAAATAATAAATGGAACGACAACTAGAAAATGTAACGGCAACTAAGTCTGATGAACAACAACACCTTTAATCTACATAAACAAGTGCAGTAATCTTATCCTACAGAAATCGAATGTCAATCTTTACTGAAAGGGTAAATTGGATAGTAAATAGAAATGGAACGGCAACCAATTACCAATGAAACATAGAACAACGCTTAGAGTCGATTGTGAATATACAATATTGAAGAAATAATACAAACAACACGCAGAGATGTTAAAAAAAATAGTAATCTGAGTCTGATACCGCAAGTATTGATCCCGATTAGAAAGGATAACAATCACAATTCAAAATGGAACGGCAATGTCAATTGAATAGCAATCGTATGAAGTATAAACCATAGACGAATACAGTAATATCGACTTAGGAAGGTTACAGCTCGGTTACTTTGCAATTGAATAGCAATAGCATTCTTTAAAGAACATTGATGTTATATTAATGATTGTAAAGGAACAACAGTGCGTTGTAAGATCAAAATGCACAATACGACTTTCCTGTTGCAGAGAACGATGTATAAAAATATAACAGAGCTGTGATATAAGATAATGAAACACACCAAATTACCAATTAGAGCTGATAATACAAACCACACACGAACTAAAGATAATGATACAGGAGCAAGTGTTCCACCAGGGCCAGGCCCTTAGCCTCCGAGGATACACCGCTTGAAGTTATTCCAGAATCACATATAGAACAGCAACCAGATTTATATTAAAGCATCAAGACAGAGTTACAGTGAATCACTTCTCAGCGAGAGTCGATGATCAAAGTTTCAAATACAGAGAAAAGTTACATGAAAATTAACAATCTCCTGGGCTAGCAGTGTTTCCCCTACTTATAACAGCTGAAGCGAAGATATCAAGGATGCAAAAATAGTTAAGCAGCGATCCCTCAGGATCAGAGGATCTTGAGGGATTCACCAAGCTATTAATCCTCAGTTATCCAGTCATTTTCTTGCGTGACTCGATATCTCCTTTTCCTTTCCTTGGCTAAGATTTTTTAATTTAGATCGTCTTGTTTGCATATGGTTCCCTGCCAAAGGGACAGCGGTTAGCTTGGCCCTGTCTTTTTCTTTGGAGCGGAAATCTTTAGCTTTTCCCTTTTCCTACATAAGAAATGGAAATTATTAGCATTTTCAAGTTACATATAAATCTTCATAGATTTGTCATGATTTCCCATTATCTACCTAGTTCATGATGCAAAGATATTACGAGTTCTAAAGAAAAGATGACAAAATAGTCAATGAAAACATACCTTCTTCAATACTCCACACACCCCCCTGCTTACCCTTTTTCATGCCCTCATGAAAACATTGTAGTTGACATGTAAGGCAGTGAGAGAGTAGGCTAGAGATGGGATCTCATGTGGTGGCCTTCAACCATGATGCCTAACTAGGTGTTCAAAAAGATGACCTGTCTGACCCTCAAGAATTTCATACAGGGCTTGGTATCCAGGTGCAGGGTGCCAAATAATTAGACTTTGAAAACTATATCCTAACCAAGATTGCCCTACCCTCAAGATAATTTCGCCATAGAGGTTCAAACGATCAGCAACTAACTTAAAGTTCTCGTAATTAAATGGTTCCCTGAGTTGGATTTTTGGATTAGAGGTCTGATATCGAAATTTAACAGCTGCAATGGCAAGGTCCTTAATGGTAAAGAAGTATTCTATCCCTTGCTGATTGGTTGCTATATGAATGGGTTTTAACGTGTCAATCATGCCCGGAGTCCTCATAAGGCTCCTGTGTTTGTTCCATAACTGTAATGGATCTCTAGGCTCAGCTCTTACCCATAAGTCTAATTCGTTTTCTTGTCTTTGGAAGGCATTATAGGCTTTAAGCCATTTGATTTGATTAACCCCAAACGAAATAACCACTTACAGTTGGATATCCCTAACGAAAGGGCCAGAGTTCTACTCTGTGTCTTGATCTAGCACAAGGTTATGCAGATAGAATTCACACAGTAGTCTTTGAACATTCACTCCATAATGCTTACAACAATTTATAAAATCATCAATGGTATTAATTTGGATGGGGGCTCCTGCTTTGACGGCCTTAATTTTCAATTGCAAATATCATTCCATTAAAAACAAGGCATAATTCTTGGGAGGGGCTCTACATGCTAGGACGTCAGTGTACAAAGAGCATAAGGTATCCATCTGTCTGATGAATATATCTAATCTATGAGTTACCTTTGCGACTTTTTCTTGTTCTTTTCGCCATCCTTCAAAGGCTTGGCTCTCGGATAAATTGACATTCCTTAGCTATTGTTGTAATTCTTCATACTTTTCTCGAGAAACCGTTTGTTCCATGAGTTTTTCAACTGCTTGCTGAGCTTGCATCAAACCCTCTCGTAGGGTTACTGTCCTCGGATCGTTGTCCCACATAGTAGTGGCCAGTGGAAGATTTACTTGAATCTTCCTATTGCCTCAACTTGTATTTATAGTCTATATCTTTTCAGAGGACTGTGCCTCTGTCTGAACTTCCTTGTCACATGTTGATATATCGTCCATTTACACTTCAACATGAGCAACAATGGAATGTTGTTCCTTTTTCTTTTGAACGGCAGTCTGCACTTCAACAAGAGTTTGAACAACATAATGGCGGTTTGGACACTAGACCGTGCTTCGACAGTGGTTTGAACAGCAGATTGTTCTTTGACAGGATTTTGAACAACAAGCTAAACAGGGGTCTTTCAAACCTTTTTCTTGGGGGGTCTCACCAGAGTAGCTGCATGTCTTTCCTCTGAATTTTTCTTTGCTCTTTTTCTCATTCTTAAAACCCTGATTTGCTGTCAAAGTTGAGCTATCACATTTAGCAACCTTTCTGTTCTTTTCGTAATCATTTTATTTCTTATATTTTCTTAGAAGGAACAGCTCTCTATTTATTCGGGTCTAGACTGTTATCTTGGCCAATTCCTTGGTTTTCTCCTTGGGGTGCTCCCTCGATGTTTGGTTTAGGTTGCTCAGGAGTAGAAACCCTAGCTGGCTCTGTTACTTCATGGGTAACTTCCTTGTCCACCCCTTCTTCTTCATTCAATTCCTCTGGTGTAGTCTGGCTGGGAGTGGATTGTTCCCCTCCCATATCTTCATCGTTTTCTTCTCCTGTCATATTTGCAGAATGATTCTCTTCGTTTTCTTCCCCATCGCGCAATTCCTCGGGTGCATTTTTATCCTGAGCAGAATGCTCTTTGGGTTCTTCCTTGATCTGGAGGCCTGGTGGGCTGAGAGGCTGGCCATATTCACCCATATTGGCTAGAATTTTGGCCAATTCGTCCTATTGCAATGGATTTTTCAATGGACTCTCTTCGCGTTGTTTTGCCTCCATCTCCACCTGCTCAGGTTGCTCGGTTTCTTCCTCTGTCTCTCCTTCCTCATTTCCTTCCACTTCTTTCTCATTCTCTTCTCCTTCCAATTACGAGGGTTGCTCATCCCCTGAGTCGTCTATCTCCACAGGCTGGCTAGTACTCCCTTGGGGATTTTCCAATCTCCCTCTAATCCGTGCCAATCTAACTGATTTTCTCTGTTTTGATGGTCTTTCTGGTAGGAAAAATTTTAAGAACCCTCCCTAAATTTATATGTATAATAAATGGGCGAATCTCCATGGTATATAGGAAAAATGGAAGGCGATTTTATCAATAATATAATATGTATATATAATTTTTTGTCGAATCTCTCACTAGGCATGGCGAATATTTTACTCAATTATAAAATCTTGTAAGATCTTGGTATTACCATGGGTCAATACCATGGGTTATCATAAACCTGGAGCTTAAAAATTACTATTAGTAATTTATAAAAATTAATAAAATTAATAGTTAGATTTTTATTTTATTTTTTATTTTAACCAAGCTAAAATGTTTAACATACATTAAATTACAACATCCATTTTTACTCTTGATCCACCGTGAGAGGGATCAAATATTTTTTCACTCTATGCTAGTTTGCATATCGTGATATTTGATACCTCTTGGGGGTTAGTAGGTCCAGAGTAAAGATGGATCTATGCTGGTTTAATTCCCCCATTTAAATAGGCTACATTCCAAGTGAATACCATGGGTCAATACCATGTGCCATTTTGGTGAATACCATGGGTAAATACCATGTGCCATTTTTATTTTTATTAATACTAATATTAGGGTTAATAATGTTTTTTTGCATGGTATTAATAACAATCTAGTCCATGGTATTTGTCCCATAGTATTTGGCCCATAGGTTTCACCTAAATATAACACATTTTTTGAGTGTTCGTAAATATAAGGTGACTTATGGCGTAAATATAAAAAAACGTTTTATTTGTTTACCATACCTCTCGTTTATTTATATTTTTATTAATTTACCATACCTCTTTTACAAATAAAACCTCTTTCTTGAGCCTTGATAAATCGAATGAGGGTTATGGACTAAATATAAAAAAGAGGTTTTATTTATTTACCATACGTCTAGTTTATTTATATTTTTATTTATTTACCATACCTTTTGAGTAATATAAAAAACCGTTTTATTTATTTACCATACCTCGACTTTACTTATATTTTTATTTGTTTACACCCTTGCATGTATATAAGGTGACTTATGGAGTAAATATAAAAAATCTTTTATTTATTTACCATACCTCTCATTTATTTATATTTTTATTAATTTACCATACCTCTTTTATAAATATGGTATTTGCCCCATAGGATTCACTTAAATAAAACCTATTCTTGAAAATGGGTGAATAGATTCACTTAAATAAAATCTATTCTTAAAAATGGGCGAATGGAAGGTTGTAACTCCTAATTTCAAGGGATAAATTTACCTTTTTTACCCTCTCCCTTAGAATAAGGTGGGCTATTTGAGGTGATTTGTAAAAATGTACTATGATACAAAATATTCGCCCACTAAAACTTTAAAACCCCTTAATTTCGCCAAAGGGCGAACATTTGCCCCTAAAGTTTTCTATGCTTTCTGGTGTACTGATAGTATGTTTGCGTTTTGGGGTTGGCGGAGTTGGTGCCCCATCTATTATAGCAATTAGTTCTTCCTAGCTGCTCTGTTGCTGAGCCAAATTGTGGCTAACTATCAGCCGTATCAGTCCATGGTGACTCACTATTGATTCCACGTGTTGTGACTTTTTCATGCTTCGAGTAACATCATTCAGTAATGAATTTAAAAATGCAGGTAGGTTCACAGAGCATTTCTCTTTTAATATCGCTAAGAGTTTAAGGTGTCGTGGTCTTACCACGTCTTTCCTGCCTTCACAGGTGATGTAGGTTTGGATGATCCTTGCCAATTCTGCCCACGACTCTCCTAATGCTTCTCGTAGGACTCCCTTTCCTCTGACTGTCAGGTTCTGGCCTTCATCCTGGAAGATCTCCATGATCTTTTGCAATCTCTCCTTCTTCAGGGTCCACATAGGTCCAGTGGCTGGCAGTCTCGAGACCTCTGCAATTACATCATCGGTGACTGCTAAATGTTTTCCCCTCACCGTGGAGTGATTTTCTTGTAAATTCTGCAAGAATTCTATTGCCACGGTCTCGTTGGATTCTTGAATGTGATTAAGATAGACTAACCATCCTGCCCTTGCTAGGATTTCCTGTGCAGCATTGGAAACTGCCAATACCTGTGGTTCTCTTCGAATTGACCTTCCTCCCATGCTTTAGCTCACTGTAAAAACACAGAAACGACAATGGAACAGCAAGCTGTTCGAACTTTTAGAAATACAGAATAAAATAGTAAAATCGCAAGGCTCGTTCAAATCTTCCTAGTTGTTGCAGACGAAAATATCTTAGGAACAACATGCAAATTGAAAAATGAGATACCGTTAAGCCTTGCTATTCCGAAGTAAGAATTGGACGAGTGATAGCCTGACAAGTATGTCAACAAATTATGAAGTCAGTGCCCCCCCTGCAATGTGATAAGCCATCCTTGGCCATCAAATGAAGGAGCAACAAGCTGGTTTGTTCTGATATAGGGTCATAAGGAATAGCGTATGAAATGATGCCATGCTTACAAAAGTAGAAGGTTACTGAAATCGAGGTGTATAATCGGATCGCTTAATAAATAAGAAAATGCGGTTACATGATGCGAGGCTGGGAGGATAGGATAGCTGACGTGCACAATGAGTGTAATGCGGTCATTGTCTACTTTTTCCATCATGATTGGTTATAATGGATTTTCATGCGTTTAATGGTTCGGGGAAGGGATATGCATAATCCTATTTGACAGATTACAAAGGTATAAGACCGAGAAGGGTATTAATGATTACTATTGGCATATAAGAAATGTGACTTCAATACCATTAACAGAGCTCTGCTGCCGACAGGTGTCCATAACCTTGGCAGAGTTGTTTGTTTCACCCATAGAACCATGATCCTTTGTGTATACGTAGGAAGTTCTATGCAGTGTCAAAATAGAGGTCATTATGCTGGCTTGGTAACCAGTTAAATCATAATGCCATTCACCAGGAAGGAGTGAAAGGTGGACAGGCTGGCTTGTGATAAGACCTCCTGTTCTAAGGACTCTTTATTTTTTCTGATGTGCCTCTTGGACCATATCCCTGGTGTGGTGGCCATAGTGGGAATGCCACTTCACTTTCTTCCTTATGATCATGGTAGGTTGGCTCTTGATGAGACCCCCTATTCTGCATTTGACAATTCAAAACATTCATCTTTTTTTTTTTCTTTTTTTCTTTTTTTTTATAACATGCTTTCCCATTTATACACAAAGGGTGGTTCAGCCCTCCTTAAGAGTAGGAATGGTGGAAGAAGTCTTAAAATATCAATAGAAAAATATAAACCCTTTGTTCTTATTCCTTAATAATTATCAAAGAAGATTATGAGAATTTAAAAATAACAAGCATGATAAATATGACCAATCATGTCAGTATTAGTAGGGTAGTGACAGCAAAAGTAATGAATAATTGTGTCCTTCCTTCATTCCTCGTTATCAATTCACAACAATTTCTTGTAAAAATAGCAAGTTTATATAATTTTCTGATTTCAGTATGCTCTAGCTTTGTATCCATTGCATGAGTGTATAGCTGTGCTCCAAAAGACCTGAAACAAGAGGAACAACTAGTATCTTTAGGCATAAGTAGAAGGAATACAAGAATGTTTTCATTTGGAAAAGGCAGGGCAAAGGTATACAAGTGTTGTTCCTTTCAAAAAGGAACAGCAAAAACTAAAAGTGTCGTTCCTTTGAAAAAGGAACAACAAAAACCGAACATGCCATTCCTTTAGAAAAGGAACAAAAGAAAACCAAAAGTGTTGTTCTTTTGAAAAAGGAACAGCAGAAAAGCAAGTGCTAAAAAGTTTCGTTCCTTTGGAAAAGGAACAAAAAAAACCAAAAAGTGTCGTTACTTTGGAAAATGAACAGTAAAAATAAAAAAGTGTCATTCCTTTGGAAAAGGAACAACAAAAATCAAACAATGTCATTCCTTTGTAAAAGGAACAGTAGAAAACCCAAATGCCATTCCTTTGGAAAAGGAACAGCAAAAGTCACAAGTGTTGTTTCTTTGAAAAAGGAACAACAAAAATCAAAAGTGTTTCCTCTAGAAAAGGAACAGCAGAACACTCAAATTCCGTTCCTTTGGAAAAGGAACAGCAAAATGAAATGAAAAAGGGACGGCTGAAACAAAAAGTGTTGTTCTTTTGAAAAAGGAACAACAAACAAAAATACTATCTCTTTGGAAAAAGGAATAGCAGAGATGGCAAAAGTGCGCACAAATGTTTTCCTTTCAGAAAAGGAACAGCAGAGAAAAAAATGCAAATACAGAAATATATACAGAACAAAGAAATTATGTACAAAGTATAAAAAAGGTGAATTAGTTAATGAATCACAGGTGAGGAAGATTGCTCTTCCTCTTGTAGAATTTTCATATCGGAGTCCTCGCGTAGTTGCTGACAGAAGGATTCCCGAGTAAGTGGTTTGCGGTATAATCGGACTCGGTGGCCATTTACTTTAAAGGTATGTCCAGATCTGTCAATAGTGACTAAAGTTAAGGTGCCATTATCATGTACCTTTGTCACACGGAATTGGTCAAGGGTGCGGACACAGCTGACCTTCCTAGAAGTATAAGACATTCTAATGACAAACAAGACAAAATGGAGTGATCTTTCTCTAAATACACCTTTTATAACATGAAAACTACAAGTGTTTAGGCTTACCTTATTCCAAAACGCTGTTGTTGAAGTCCGTTCTTGACGATCCGGATGAGCTCCTCCTTCAAGTCAATTCCTGCAACCACAAACAATCAAACAATTACCAAGCACTTGCATTTCATATAATAAAACATATATTTAACATGCAGACCAAGGAACACATGAAATAACTCATTAACACAAGCTATTGAGAAAAATAAACCAGTTTGTATTAATAACGAAACAAAGAAACTCTTACAACCTGGCCTTGGTGTTGTGCAAGTTCCTCCCAGGGTCCATCAAGGGTTTTCCTCTACTTTGACAAAGCTCACCCACTTCCAAGTAGAATCAAGTGAAGACAATCTCTCCTCACAAAGGCTCTAATGGAAGACCTAAATCCTGCAGCATTTACCCAAAGAAAATGTATAGCTCCAACCTCTTCTCCCTCTGGCTCAATGTCTTTATTTATAGTGCTGTAAAGAGCTTTATTCAGGTCCACTATCAATGGGATCATCCCCCTCTTTGGGTGGGATAGCTCCCTTATTGATGGGATAAGTTCCCCCTTAATAGAGATACATGAACCAACTAGAGGCGCATCCATTTCATCAAACCGACCTCTAGAATGTTCTAGAAGTAACCACAAGTAACTTTTTCAAGATAAAACTCGCGCATTTTGCCTTTTACAGAGGGACGCACCTGTCCCTTAACATACAGAGCGTCCATGGACGCAGATTTTGTGAACATGGTCAGCGTCCCCGCAGGTAAGGCTAGAGAGAACCTGCGACCCCAGAGATAAACATAGTTTTTACAAGACTTTCTAAAATTGAAAAACGCCGAGTTTCTCCTATACTGGGCTCGTTAAACTTTTATAGTAGAGGACCTGTTCAATTACAAACAGGAACGAACCACTCCTTCCTAGGGTTCGAATTTAAACTAGGTTGGACTCATGCGAAGGATGAGCTTATAATCAAGCATATGTTATCCTCCTCAAGCTTGTTAAAAATAAAGAGGTACTTGCCAGAAATGGTGGGGGAAAAGAGAGAAGAATGAACCTGTTTGTCACCTTTTGTCTCAAAAGAAACTTTATTACCACTCTTGAACACGACACTTTTTTTCACCTGGGTTGGGAAATCTTTTACCTCACAGTTGACCAAACCACTTTGAAAGTCTTTAACCAGGTTCCGGGGATTAACTTTGAGTTATTCGTCACCAAGCCATCTGTCGTGTCGTTATGTGTTCAAGAGGTCTGCAAGCAAAACTTTCATCTGCAAAATACTTGTCATCCATTTGACCATCCCTGAGTCAGTCCTTACAGCAACATTTCTTCAACTTGAACAATGATTTCGTGTTGCGGGCTTGCCTGCAACGGGTCGCTTTCTATCGACATCGACACATTATCTAGAAAGATGACTTAGGAATCGACAGTACCTTGAAGTCTGCATGCATCAATGGCAGGTTTCTCGCCTTTGACGTCAGTTTACATCATTGACTTTCGATCAAAGGATTCCGTGAAGTGTTCGACATCAAAACATCTATTCACATTTCACGGGTTGTGCTTGGTACTTTGAGAACCATTGACATTACTGGTGGTCTCTCTCATGCTTGTTAACAGTTTACATCATCGACTGGTAATCAAGTGGTTTCTAACATGTTCGACATCGAATCATTTAATCACATGGCTAGAATCGTACCAATTCGGGAAGTAGAAGTGAAGACCCTGGATCTAGTTTCTACCATCCAGGCTGCGAGGAGTTTTGTATTCATTATCTATGTAGACTAATCATAAACAGATGGCTGCGTCCATACTGTGTCTACAAAAGTCTACAAAAATGATGTACTGCAAGATCATTCCTGTATCAGAATACTTAGTCCATTAGTTAAAGTTTTGAATCTGAGTATGGGAATGCCTACCTCAGTGATGATATAATCTTATCCATGTATTTTGTGTTGAAAATTGCAGGTTCCAACCAGGCCATCCACAAGACAATCCTTGAAATGATAAAGCGCTTCACCCTTCCTAGAATTACAAAACCCTAATCTATTCCAGGCTTCGCACTTTAGGGGGCAATCTGTTACACTAAAAAATGTCACCATGACTACTTACAGTTAGTATGGCTCAAATCAACAGTCATACTACCCTCTTAGGCAAGTCTTATGCCTCTGCTATCCATCTCAAACTCAAAGAAGAGAGAAAGTTTTGTAAAAAATGTGTTTATCTCTGGGGTCGCAGGTTCTCTCTAGCCTTACCTGCGGGGACGCTCACAATGTTCACAAAAGCTGCGTCCTTGGGCGCTCTGTATGTTAAGGGACAGGTGCGTCCTTCTGTAAAAGGAAAAATGCGCGAGTTTCATCTTAAAAAAGTTACTTGTGGTTACTTCTAGAACTTTCTAGAGGTCGGTTTGATGAAATGGATGCGCCTCCAGTTGGTTCATGTATCCCTATTAAGGAGGAACTTATCCATCAATAAGGGAGCTATCCCACCCAAAGAGGGGGATTATCCCATTGATGGTGGACCTGAATAACCTCTTTACAGCACTATAAATAAAGACATTGAGCCAGAGGGAGGGGAGGTTGGAGCTATACATTTTCTTTGGGTAAATGCTGCAGGATTTAGGTCTTCCATTAGAGCCTTTGTGAGGAGAGATTGTCTTCACTTGATTCTACTTGGAAGTGGGTGAGCTTTGTCAAAGTAGAGGAAAACCCTTGATGGACCCTGGGAGGAACTTGCACAACACCAAGGCCAGGTTGTAAGAGTTTCTTAAAAGATGACTCTGATATTTTTGTTTGTGAAAAATGACAATTTCCCTCGAAATCCCTTTGTCCTGCACAAAAGCGACACATTACTCATACCTGTTTAAAATAGGCAAAAATACATCGAAAAACGACTTTTCATGGTAAAGAATGAACTAATTCATCCAAAAAACCTATAAAAAGACATTTTACCATGTCATTTTTACCGTTTCACTGTTGAGGTTGAAAAAGGAGCTTTTGACAAGAAACTTCCCGTGGTTGCTGCGGAAAATCTGACCGTCGGAATCGAATGCCGTTTCATCCAGGTATTTTACACATCCTACTCTGCATTTCTATCCGTTTAGAATTAATTTTTAGGTTTTAGTTTCATTTTTTGGGAGGGTTTTGGTTTTGGAATGCGCCTCTCGGCGGACGCAGGTGCCCTTCGGGTGACCTGCGTCCCCCGACTTTTTCTCATACGGGAAAATGGTCGGAAGACGCAACCCGCCTTCAGGCCAGCTGCGTCCGGGCGCCCTGTGCTACAAAGCCGGGGTGTGTCTTCCGAGAAATGCGCATTTCAAAACCCCAACTCCCCCAAAAAGCTACCAAAAATCTTCAAATCAATTTCTAATTGCCTTTTTTGATATGCAGGGCATTAATCATGTTAGACTGGAGAGAGAGAGAGCATGTAGAGGAAGATGAAGCTGCAATAAATCATCAACCTTCCCTGGATGCCCTAAGAGCATGCGGATTATACAAATATTGGACCATACCGGGCATGAGGGGCCAGGTAAGATTCTTGGAATGGCTGGTTGAGCGATGGAACGTTCAAGAACAATGCTTTTACATAGGAGGGCACCAGCTCGAGATAGAGCCCTCGGATGTATACTTTCTCACTGGCTTGCCAAACAGAGGTGAGCAACTCAGTCTTGCGGGGACTAGGCCGGGTGGCCAATCCCTTGATAGTCTCCGCGAGGATTGGTGCACACGTGGGGCTCACCATTCAAAAGGCATAGAGATAAAACACATCACTCTACCGGAACTCAAAGTCATAGCGTTCACGGTTACCAGAATTTGCGGCGCGGCCGCTTTACACATTGCTTCCGGATCCCAAATGCGGATGGCAATTGACTGTTACCAAGGCACCATTTTCAACTGGTGTGAAGCTGTGTCGGCTCATATGAAGAGCCAACTGACCAAGGCAAAGAACGGACGACTAAAGACTTTTGGATATGGGCCTATAGTCGTGAGCTTTGCCTTGGAGAGAATTCCAATGCTGATCCCTCAGCAACTCACTGTTGATATCTTGGGTCCTCGGCAGCCAAAGCTGATACGATGGGTTGCGGTGATGGCCCGGCATCCTGACGAGGGCGCGACAGTAGTTCGATTCTCAGATAGTTATTTTGACTGGTTAGAGGGCCAGCTTTTTGTGATACAGGACTTTCCGTATGCCGGAATGGATTTCAGAGGTGATCCGGACATGGTTCTTCCACAGGGAGAACAATGGGACGACAGAGGTACTTTTATTTTCACAAGTTTTCTAATTATGTATTTTTTGTATTTTTTATATATATCGTCTCAAAACTAATAGTAAAATTTTTTCAAAATGCAGATGTTGGTCCACAGCGTCCAGCCAACCTCCGGCCTTATGATAGACTACATCCAGCTGCACCGGTACCGGCCCCACAGGACGCGACAGCAGAAGTACTAGCTGAGTTGGAGCATGATCTAGAGCGTCTCACGGCAGATATACCTGAGACTACTATGGACGACATTCCTATCAGGCTTCAGCGCTTCGTAGTCGCGGTCCCTGGACCGTTTAGGAGATTTTTGCGTAAGGTAGCCCGCGCAGTGGTGTCGTACAGAGAGCACCACCAGTGATTGACTAGTCACTTTTGTAGTCACATGTGACATTTTTGACTTTTTGTACTATCATTTTGCCGATCATAAGGTGTTTTCAACCTATGATCGAAGACGATGTATATATTTTTTGACACACTTCTATCTATATATATCACTATTACCGGCTTATCTTGTTTAACATATGTGATGAAATGTTTTTAAATTTACTTGCATGATTATTATAAATGTCTGTCCAACACTCGAGAAGCAATTGCATCTGCTAATGTATTCAAAGACCTTGGAATATGTTGATATTCAATGTAATCAAATTCACGTTCCAAGAGACGCACTCTCAAAAACAACCTTAATAACACAGGATTTCTAATGGCATAAACTCTATTAAGCTGTAATACAACAAGTTCAGAATCTAACCTCACTATCAAACGTCGAATTCCAAATGAAATAGATTCGGATAATAATTCAACCACTGCACTGTATTCTGCAATGTTATTCGTTGTTTGACCGAGGCTTACCCCATGCATAGAAACTAACTCGTCAGAGGGCGAATAGATAACCCAAGCTGCGGAAGAGATATTCCGTGTATTACGACAAGCACCATCAGCAAATCCAATGTATGTTTGGAGAGGCGTCGACATCTACAATATCAAGAGTAAAACCAAGATAAGCCAGAATAATGACGAAAAACCACACTCGCTAAGCTAAGCACACTGACTAAACTAACACACTTGCTAGCTAGAAAGGAAATCTAACCTATCTAAAAATTTCTCCATACCCATCATTTTAAGCATAATACCTCTTTAGGTAAAGTCCATTTCTGGGTTTACCCAAAGAGTCCCCATCAAAATCAACTAACTCATAAGCCCCTTTTGCTAGCTTTCGCTTTACAATGTAGGGCCCATGCCACATGGGAACGAATTTTCCGGCACCTAGCTTATCGTTAGCTTGATCATATAATAGTACTAGGTCTCCTTCCGAAAAACTTCGAGGGGTTACATTTTTATCGTACTGAGCTTTCATTCGTTTCGCGTGAGTCTCGATAGCTAAAGTAGCGTCACGTCGAGTCTCATCTAATTTAGCCAAGTATAATAACCGTTTCTCCTCTTCGGAAGTAGCTGGAAGTAATTCGACAGCCATTTGAAGTGATGGGATTTCGCATTCAATAGGTAACACAGCTTCTAAGCCATAAACTAGCTGGAAAGGGGTGAAACCTGTTGAATTTTTCACTGAAGTTCGATATGCCCATAGCGCCGAAAATAACATGTTATGCCAATTCGTTCGATGGATACCAATGATCCGTCGAATCATGATGACTAGAACTTTGTTGATTGACTCAACCAAACCGTTGGCTTGCGGATAATAAGGAGTAGAGCTATCGTGGCGCAAACCAAGCTGGCTTGTAAGCTCAGTCATCATGACGTTTCGAAAATGGCTCCCATGGTCAGTAATGATTGCTTGTGGGACACCAAACCTAGTTATGATATGATTGAATACGAAAACTGCAGCTGTCTTGCCGCTTGCGTCGAATGTAGGCATCGCCTCGGCCCATTTTGTAAAATAATCAACCGCGAGGATGATATACGCATGCCCCCCGGCCGAGTGAGGGTTACAAGTAATAAAGTCAATGCCCCATTTGGCGAATGGACCAGCGGCAATTATAGGGTGGAGAGGAGCAGGTGGAGCGCGCATCTTTCGATCAAACACTTGACAGTTGTGGCATGTTCTGACAGCGCGCAACACCTTCTGAGCTGTGGCATACCCAGACATATGACCGCCACATGCTCCAGAGTGACAATCATTCAAAACTCTCTCAGCCTCTTCGTGAGTTAAACAACGTCGAAAAACTAAGTCTGCCCCCCGGCGATAAAGTGTATCTCCAATAATTCTGTATTGCTGGGATCGAAACCGAATTTTTCGACGGTCTTCCTTGGAAGCTTCAGGCCGAAAGGTTTGGGTTTGGAGATAGATGATTATATCCCCATACCACGGATCTAAAGTGCTAATAAGAAACAAAGATTCGTCCGCAATGGACTCCTCTGCCACAGTCTCTGTGTCAGCACTCGGGAAATCACACATCAATTCCGCAAAAACTAAAGATTTCTTAGACTTGGACTTCTCGAACTCCAAGTCGAACTCTTGCAGGATAACAATCCATTTAGAGTACTTGCCCCCTAGCAGTTGTTTTGTCAAAATATAAATCATAGGGTTGCAATCCGAAATAACTGTAGTTTTGCGAAGAAGAATGTAGTGACGAAAACGCTGGACAGCTTGAACGGCTGCCAGGGCCAATTTCTCCACATGCGAATATTTTAACTCAGTGGGATTTAAGGTTCTACTAAGATAATATATCACATGCTCTGCTTTGAATTCATCTTCTTGAACTAACACCATTCCAATGGTGGAATGCGAAGCTGCGAGGTATAAGAAGTAGTCCTGGTTGTAGTTGGGAGGATGCAATAACGGTGCATGGGTCAACGCGTGTTTTAATGCATCAAAAGATTGTTGGGCAATCTCGTCCCAAAAGAATTGTGCGTTCTGTTTCAACAACCGTGTAAAACCTTTAGTGACCTCGGCGTAGTTTGGGATGAATCGGCGTAAAAAGTTCGCTTTCCCTTGCAAACTTTGGAGTTGGCGCAAACTCGAAGGAGGAGGCAATTTGATGATAGCCTCGACTTTCGAGGGATCGACGCGAATGCCGGCTTTTGAAACAACAAATCCCAGCAATCGACCTGTTTCTATACAGAAAACACACTTGTGGGGATTCAACCGAATTCGATAATGCCTACACCTCATAAAGATTGCTCGTAGGTGGACAAGGTGATCAGCTCGATGTAAAGAATGAGCAGGCAAATCATCGAGATAGGGTTGCACAATGTGCTTGATGTCATGAAATGCATAAGACATCGCCCGTTGAAAAGTAGCGCCGGCATTCTTAAGCCCAAAAGGTAATTTGCAATAAGCAAATGTCCCCCATGGACAAATGAATGCCGTTTTTGGTTGATCGGCAGGTAGAATATTGATTTGATTATAGCCTGAGAAACCATCCATGAAGGAAAACATCTCACTTCCGGCACAATCATCAATATTTGATCGATATAAGGCGTAGGATAGTTGTCTTTTGGACAAGCTCGATTTATATCCCTATAGTCGATACAGATTCTTATTGTTCCTTGTTTTTTATTGACGGGAACAATATTCGATACCCAATCCGTTAACGGGATCGGATAAATGAAACCTGCTTTCAACAGCTTTTCGACTTCTGCTTTAATCGCAGCCGCTTTTCGAGGGTGAATCTGACGCAACCGTTGCCGAATGGGTTTAGCATCCGGGTAGGTTTTGATTTCATGAACAACAATGGCAGGATCGATTCCTGGCATTTCCTCGTAAGACCAGGCAAACACGTCGCGGAATTCTTGGAATAGGGCCTTGTAAGTTTGGATTTCTTCTTCAGTACATGCGGCACCTATATGAATGTTCTCCTCGATTCCGGGCTTCACTGAAATATCAATGGGAATAGTACGAGAAATATTCCCTAAATTCAGCTCTGAATCAGAATGTTTCGTTGGATCCTGAGCGTCTTTGACATATTCAGCGGTAAAGATAGATGAAAAATCATTTTCAAATGCATCATCCTTAGGTAAAAACGAAGATCTGTGATGGAGATCTTCCCATGGTAGATCATCTACACTTAGGATTTCGCGAAGTTGTTCGTCAGATGACACTTCTTCGGGAAACGTTATCCGTTCTAAGGGTGAGGTGAAAAGTGACTCTTCACTGACCACATTCATTTGGTCGGTTTCGGTTGAATGAAAGTCGGTAAAAGACATAAGAGCTTCATAAGCAATCTCATACGGACTCAACGGCATAACATCACCGAGTGAGTCTAGCTCAGAGTCAGATGGAACATACCAAGGATCATCATAAATAATGTTTTCTGACGTGATCATATGAATCGTTGCAAACGAAGGGTCTGCATTGAGTGGAGGGAGAGGAAAAGTTCCCAGTAAACCGGAATCCTTAACTAAACCTACACCAATGTCCCTATAAGGGATTGTCGTTTTACCAACATGCTGGATAGTTTCTGAAGAGGCTGGATCGGATGAAAAGTATGTCAGCTGATCAATAGTCACGATCTTACCGTTATGTGGAAACTTAATGACTCTGAAGACCGATGAAACGACCGCTGTCATAGCATATGACCAACTTCGACCCAAAAGAAGGTTGTAGTCTAGAGGGGCATCAACCACTTCCACATCCAGACTAACGGTTTTACCTTCGACCCCTATAGGCAATTCTTGTAGAATACCAAACGGACGGAACCCACGGCCATCAAAGGCCTTAAGGATGGTGGGGGATTGGTTCAACGAAGGAGAACCAAGCGATCTCCAACATTGAATCGACATAATACACGTAGAAGCTCCCTCATCAATCACAGTCCGATGAATAGGCCTGTTTTTGACTATCACTGGATTTGGAAAGCCATTTGATGGGGGAGACGCGGTGTACTATTTTCTAGATCAAAGATCATTAGGTTCGGGTCCTGAACATCGACAGCTCCGATAGCCGACAAAAGCAATTTTCGTTGCGCTGGACATGATTGCAGCACTTCGAGTGCCGACATTGCTGAAGGTGAAACAGCTAAGTCTTCAACAATGTTGTAATTCTGGGCTGCTCTCGCATGTGGATTGAAAGCAGACCTTCGAAGTACACCCTTGGCGGGCGGCTTAATCACTAAGTCTGGGTTAGGTTTTTCGATCTGTAGTGGATCGGAACCAGGAGCTGAGGTTGATGGGTTAGAGTGAGAAGATTCTGCTTCCTTACCATCAACAGGAGCCTTACTACCATAATCTTGCGATCGAGTCGCAATCCTGACATGAGACATCATCAAAATGGGTTCTTCACTGGCATTCGAAGAAGAACCTATCATCTTATTCTCCTGCTCTGGAAATGGATTTTTTAACACAGCAGGAGTGGGAGAACCTTTGACTATTTTCACTACCTCGGCCCGATGAGGGCAGTCTCTCGTAAAATGATCTTCTTCACAAATGAGACAAGGATATCGAGGTTTGCGCTTTTCGTCATTGGTTTCCGACTTTTCCGTTTTCTCCTTTGGAGCCTTGTCTGCTTTAGCCTTCTTCTTTCCTTTCTTCTTTCCACCGTTTTTGGATTTGGCCGTAGATGACTCTACAGCGTGAATGTCGGCGGTAAGTTCAGGAGGAGAAGACTCTCCTGTCGGAGAATCAGGCAAAGTGATAATTGGAGTATTGGAGGCCTTGGAAGACTTCTTCTTACTCTTCGTAGTCACGATACCAATCATACCATCAGCGGCATGAGATCCCGAAGGAGCAGCAGCGATTTGGTTTGACTTTGGAAGATCCGGAATTTTCTCATGTAACGTACCCGACTGAGTGTAAACTAAGTCAAGGTATTGTGCCTGAGCAATGACTTGCTCCTCAGTAACTACTCCGGCCTTAGCTACATCTTCAGTAATTCTTGGTAATAATGATTTGACAAACCATTCAGCTAAGATTTGGTCCGGGATAAAAACTTTCACTAATCTTCTTCGACGTCTCCACTCATGAATGTGATCAGAAATGTACGTGGATGTCGATTGTTTTAGCGAAGTTAATAATTCTGTACCATTATCGTATCTGACTGGTAACTGAAAATGAGTTAAGAACGAGGTAGCTAACTGGCTAAAGTTGTAAAAAGAGGCCCGTGGTAACTCAATGTACCACTTGGCTGCGAGACCAATGAGTGTACGCTGGAAAAGACGTAAGCGGATGGAATCATCTGAGATGGAATTTGATGCACACCAGAGGTGGTAAGTCATCACGTGATTAGACGGATCCTCTCCAGACTTACCTTCGAACTTGGGTATATCGCTGGGCAACTTATTTGGCATTGGCGGCCAGAACTGAAGATATTGAATTGGATCGTTCGTTAGGCGCGTCAAGTCGGGTAAATCTAAAGTCGCAATAAACGGTAACTGCCGGTTAGGATCTCTAAAACTCTGAGTCACAATACCAGCCCCAGGAGGAGGATATCCAGGATAACTAGGAACAGGAGTCGCATTTGGGATATTATATCCTCCTGGAAAACCAGGATTAACCGGACCGTACTGGGGTTGCTGAGGTTGTTGATAAGTGTACCCAGGATACGGTTGATACTGGTAAACCGGTTGTTGGGCAGCTTGCCCAGGTTGATACTGTCCCTGGTACGGAGGTTGAACAAATTGAGGTTGAGTAGTAACAACCGTACTTGTACCAGGTTGGCCTGCAGGCATCTGGACTGTGGTTTGAACCGTAGGTCCAGACAACGGTACAGATGTCTGAGGAGTGGTTACAGGGACAGTAGAAACCGGAGCTGCCGATACTCCAGAAGTAAGCATGGTAGATGAAGCGGTAGTTGCTGCAGCCGTGTGAGGTGGAGTACCAGGTGCAATTGGCGGCTGAGTAACTACGGAAGTTACAGGGGTCTGAACACTTGACTGGACAGGTTGCGGTTGCTGGGGTGGACCAGGAACTGCAGGTTGTCCTGCTTGAGGTACCGACTGTATACTTGGTTGCGACATCTGTTGACCCTGTGACGGATCCCATGTTAACATTCCAGGGTATTGACTCGTAACAGGTTGAGGATACTGAGATCCATAGCCGTATTGAGGATAGGGTTGATAACTGTAAGGTGTAGTCCCATATGATTGCCCTTGAGGTGGTTGATAACCTTGACCAGGGTATTGACCCGTAGGTTGATAACCTTGAGGTAAATACGAGTACTGGGGTTGACCTTGACCTTGAGGTTGGTATCCTTGAGGTTGATACCCTTGGGGTTGATACCCTTGGGGTTGCCATCCTTGAGGTTGCCATCCTTGAGGTTGATATTGATACTGAGGTTGACTTTGGGGTACATATTGAGGCTGGGGTTGATACCCTTGGGGTTGATACCCTTGAGGTTGCCCCCCAGTCACGAATGAAGTACCTTGAGGTTGCCCCCCAGGCATTAACGAAGGTTGCCCCCCAGGCGGTAATTGGCCACCTTGAGGTTGGTTAATGGGAGTTGAACCTGACATCATATAAACGTCACCTATACTCAATGGTACATTACCACTGTTTCCAACTAATAACCCATGATCAATGGGTTGAGGAGATGCTCCCGCAAAGGTACCAGAAAGTGATTGATACCCAGTAGGAACAGAAGGACCGCCATGTAAAAATGATTCAGGACTTTGCGAAAACACAGATGACTGACCAGACATATTTACAGGAGAATGAATTCCTCTAGGTGGAATAGGAGTACGAGGTGTAGAAAAACCTACTGAGTTGTCTAAAAAATTGGTTAATGCAAGGTACCAAGATTCACTTCTAGGAGGACTGTAAAAGATGGATTCACGCTCCCTTAGATCAAGGGTAATTAGATCTTCAGAATCAGAAACGCCTATTTCTTCCTCTGGAACAAGTTCTTCTATAGCAATTAATCCAACAGGAAGATTTTCGGTGATAATTCTTTCTATTCTTGGTGAATCAGGAACACTAGGAGTTGGAGTAACAGGTTCGGAAATTTCAGGTTCTTCGCCTGTTTCACTGGCAGATGAAAAACTACCAGCAAGCTCGGAAACTGTAACAGCTTCGGGATTGTAACCTGTTTCTAATCTTTGGTAATCTGGATGGACTACCAAGGAAGATTCTCCTTCTTCAGGTGAACCTACTCTACTGCCACTAGGAGGAGTTACAAGGACCTTTAACCCTTCTAAATTACCTGGGTCGTCTCGAGGAGGGGATCCCCTAAGTCTACGGGATCTTCTCAACAATTCGGCCACAGAAACAACTTCAGGAGACTGGCCCGCAATTCGACAGGACCTTCTCGGTAATTCCGCCACAATTAAAGATTTTAACTACAACACACGAAAACAAAGTAAAAATTTCAAATCAAACCACCTAAAGTCTTCTAAAGAACCAAACAAATTTGAAGCACACGCCTAAATAATCTAGAGCGTCAAACCACACACAAACAGTAGTCTTCCGGACCAAAAGCGCTAGTTGGTGATTAGGCCCAACCTCGCAGGATTCAGTACAGAAATGGCGGGTGGAACAGTTACCCCGACAACCTGCTTAATGAATAGACCGGCACAAGTTCCTCCACTTTAACCGTCTCGAAGTGAAGTGAACCCCCCAGAAAATCCAAGTGAGTATAACCGACGTCTGCTCCAGGTACAGTGGGACCTTCCCTCCACCGTCACCTTGGGTAGAATCCTAGATATTATGGTCACTAAGGTTACCAATCACAACAATTACACCTGGGGGAACAGTCTAAACTCCGACAGCACGCAAGGGCAGAGTAGCAAGCTCCAATCCCCTTACCGGCTCCTTGACAACAATCCAAGGTTTACCGATAAGTGACCCCTGGCTCCTCGACAATGGTTAATCCGAGGTTTACCGTTTGTAATACGTACTGCCTGGCGTCATTCCCAACGAGGGAGGAATGATCCCCTCACTGGTTCGGACACGAGCTCGTGCTTCTCCTTTAAGAGGAGCTTTCCCAGAATGTAACTGAAACAATTGGATTTGTTCTACTCAAGATAGACTATCTGTTTGGTTTTGTAGTCTTGGAGAGTTAAGTACTCACCTACTCCAAGACCCTAGCCTAAGCTATGTTGGTGTTTCAGAGCCCTAGAAAAATAAAGATTACTAGATTGATTTTAATTTAAGCGTTACTTTTAAGGTTGTTTCTTAAGTCAAAAGGTGATGGAAGTGAAACCAGTGGTGTGTTGACTCGACTCGAAACCACTACAAAATGCACCTAGAATGATTTAGCCACTACTTTACTTTTTCGATGAATTGGCTTAACTAAAAAGTTGAGAGAATGCAATCTTTATAAAAGCAACTTCTTAATTGAAGACAATCAAAGAAACAATTCGTTTTTCTTTTCCAAGCATAAAAACATAACCTCTCTTTACATGCACGAAAAAACTCTTTTCTTCTTTCAAAAACAAAAAGCTACTTGAAACAAGACCTTTTAAAGAAGATGTTTTTGTATTTTTCTTTTAATAAAGCAAATAAATCTAATATAACAAAAATCAATCTTAACAACTCTTAAAATCTATGAAAATGCACTCATAAGCAAACTAAAAGGTAAATTTACTCTAAGCAATCTTAACGAGGCCAAAACTAACAATGATTATTCTAAGGTGTTTTACTTGATCACAATCAAATCAAGGACTAGCTTATTGCAGAACCAAAAACTAGTCAAAACAAAACTCTAATCTTTTTGTTCTTTTGTAAAATGGAAATCAACACTTTATAAACAAGTAATTCGAAATTTGACTCAAAACAACTTAAATGGCAAGTTGCTCACACAAGGAGACTTTACGACAGGCCCGACTTCTAAGAAGGTTGACTAACCAGAGAGATCTAAGGCTGGACAACTTTCTACTATCAAAGTCACTACAAAACCTATCCAAAAATCAAACCCTAGGTCTAAACTTCATTGAAAACCACTAAAACACTCAAAGCTCACAAAACAAGTTCAGGTGAAAATTCTTGACAGGGTACTAAAGGATCTGGGCAGAAAACACTAAGGAAAAACAAAATCTAAAAGCAATTTAAAGCAAAAATGGAATTTTCTTAAGTTTTACAGGAAGACGCAGGCAACCCGTTGTCACAGGTGCGGCCCCGCTCTGTGCAAACGGCAACAGCGCGTCCAAAGACGCACTGTGCAGTACTCAGAGGGTGCGTCCGTCTGGAAAAATGAAGAAAAACCAAATCTAACTAAATCTAAAGCTAAGCCACCCAAATACTAATTCTCACAGTCAAAAACCGGAAAATAAAAATGATTTTCTCAAAGCAAAGTTCACATAAAGGAAAAGACTCTCTCATTAATGGATTCCCCAGCGGAGTCGCCAATTTGTCACACGGAATTGGTCAAGGGTGCGGACACAGCTGACCTTCCTAGAAGTCTAAGACATTCTAATGACAAACAAGACAAAATGGAGTGATCTTTCTCTAAATACACCTTTTATAACATGAAAACTACAAGTGTTTAGGCTTACCTTATTCCAAAACGCTGTTGTTGAAGTCCGTTCTTGACGATCCGGATGAGCTCCTCCTTCAAGTCAATTCCTGCAACCACAAACAATCAAACAATTACCAAGCACTTGCATTTCATATAATAAAACATATATTTAACATGCAGACCAAGGAACACATGAAATAACTCATTAACACAAGCTATTGAGAAAAATAAACCAGTTTGTATTAATAACGAAACAAAGAAACTCTTACAACCTGGCCTTGGTGTTGTGCAAGTTCCTCCCAGGGTCCATCAAGGGTTTTCCTCTACTTTGACAAAGCTCACCCACTTCCAAGTAGAATCAAGTGAAGACAATCTCTCCTCACAAAGGCTCTAATGGAAGACCTAAATCCTGCAGCATTTACCCAAAGAAAATGTATAGCTCCAACCTCCCCTCCCTCTGGCTCAATGTCTTTATTTATAGTGCTGTAAAGAGGTTATTCAGGTCCACCATCAATGGGATAATCCCCCTCTTTGGGTGGGATAGCTCCCTTATTGATGGGATAAGTTCCTCCTTAATAGGGATACATGAACCAACTGGAGGCGCATCCATTTCATCAAACCGACCTCTAGAAAGTTCTAGAAGTAACCACAAGTAACTTTTTTAAGATGAAACTCGCGCATTTTGCCTTTTACAGAAGGACGCACCTGTCCCTTAACATACAGAGCGCCCAAGGACGCAGCTTTTGTGAACATTGTGAGCGTCCCCGCAGGTAAGGCTAGAGAGAACCTGCGACCCCAGAGATAAACACATTTTTTACAAGACTTTCTCTCTTCTTTGAGTTTGAGATGGATAGCAGAGGCATAAGACTTGCCTAAGAGGGTAGTATGACTGTTGATTTGAGCCATACTAACTGTAAGTAGTCATGGTGACATTTTTTAGTGTAACAACCTTCCGGATTTCATATGGCCCCAGCGAGCGAGTCTGAAGTTTCCTGGGAAAATCCTGAAACCTAGAATCGTATAAGAGCGCCGAGTCTCCTTTGCGGAAGACTGTTTTTAATGAGAGCGTCCTGCCATTTAGCTCGTTGTTATTGGATTAATGCAGTATGTTGAAGGGCAGAGAGCCTAATTTCATCTAACTCATTGATCTGTTGTAATCTATTAATCTGTGCCTCGTTTAGATCTAGGCCGACTTCTTGTGTTGTTCACAGTGTTTGAATTTCAAATTCACAGTGTTCACAGTGTTTGCCTCCCAAACACCAATTGATATGTCGAATAGCCAGTAGTGCTTCTCCACATTGTTTTGTAGGCCCACAAGGCTTCTAGTAGTATTGCAGCCCAATCGCGTCTATGTGACGCAATGGTTTTTGTCAGGATTGCTTCTATTATTTTGTTGCTGCTTTCTACTTGACCGTTTGCTTGTGGGTGATAAGGAGTAGTAATTTTATGCTGGATATGATAGATTTTAAGTTTTGCAGCAATCTTATTACCAACAAATTGTGGTCCATCGTCTATAATTATGTCTCTTGGAAGCCCATATCGCACAAATATATGAAACAGGAATTGTATGACAGAATCCTCTGTAGCTCTCGGTAATGCTTTTGCTTCAACCCATTTGGTGACATATTCTGTTTCCACCAGAATATATGTTTTCTGATTCGAGGATGGGTTGATTGGACCAACAAAATCAAGTGCCCATCGCTCGAATGGTTCAATAATCAGTTGTGGTTTCAGGGGCATTTCATCGGCCTGACCAGGGCATCCTGCTCTTTGACATCTGTCACAAGCTTGAATGAACTTCTTTGTGTCCTTGAAGATCGTAGGCCAATAATACCCTGTTTGCAGCACCTTATGTCCAGTTCTCTTGTTGGAAAAGTGTCCGCCACATGGTCCGTTGTGACAAACTTTCAAAATATCAAAAATTTCATCCTCCCGGACACACCTCCTAATGTGCATATATGTTCCTGTATGGAACAAGTAGCCCCCAATCCAGGAAAATCGAACACTTCCCTGGAAAATTTGTTTTTGTTCATTGGGGGTTAAATGTTTTGGTAATTTACCGACTGCTAAGTAATTCACAACATCAGCATACCAGGGTGTTTTAATAGTGACAACAAACAAATTCTTATCTGGGAATTGATCTTGAACTGTTGTTGCATCCACTAGTTTTAGCATTCGCGAGAGAAAGTCAGCTACAGGATTTTCTTTTCCGGGTCTGTTCTTGATCGTAATATCAAATTCCTGCAATAAAATCAGCCATCTAGTTATTATACCATTTGTGATTGGTTTATTTGCTAAATATTTTATGGCAGAGTGATCTGTATATAAAATAACAGGATATCCAATAATGTAATGCCTGAACTTATTGATAGCATGTATTACAGCTAGAAATTCTTTTTCAATAACAATATAATTCAATTCAACAGGGGATAAATTCTTGCTAATATAATATATTGCATATGGTTTTTTATCTTCTTCCTGCCCAAGTACTGTTCCAATAGTTGTATCTGAGGCATCTGACAAAATGTGGAATGGCAGGTTCCAACTTGGTCCTCGAAGGACTGGAGCTGTGGATACTAGCTTCTTCAGATCCTGAAACGCATGGTCACATTTTTCTGTCCAAAGAAAATCAACATTCCCTGTCAGTGCATATAGAGGTGCAGCAATATGTGAATAATGTTCTATAAACCTTCTATAATAACTAGAAAATCCAAGAAAACTGCGTACCTCTCTTTGAGTGGTAGGGGTGGGAATTAGCAAAATTATTTGAATTTTGGCTAGGTCTACTTGTATGCCAGCTGCTGAGATATAATGGCCTAGAATAAGTCCTCCAGTCATCATCATATAGAATTTTTCATGGCTTAAGCAAAGCCTAGTGGCAATGCAGCGCTGCAAGACTTTTTCCAGTGTGTCCAATGCTGGATCAAAATCATCTCTGTATGGTGTAAAGTCATCCATGTAGACTTCGAGCCCCTCATTTATTAGGTCTGAAAAAATGCTGAGGATAGATCTTTGAAATGTGACAAGAGCATTGCATAAGCCAAAAGGTAAAACTCTGTAGGAAAATGTTCCCCAAGGACAAGTAAAAGTAGTTTTGTTTTGATCTTCAGGGGCAATCTAAAACTGATTGTATCCACTGAAGCCATCCAGGAAAGAAAAGAATTTATTTCCTGCTAAAGTGTCTAATACTTGGTCAATAAATGGAAGGGGAAAGTGGTCTTTTTGTGTTTCTTTATTTAATTCTCTATAGTCTACACAAATCCTCCACTTTTCATTCTTCTTTGGTACCACAACAAGTGGAGAGACCCATTTACTATCGGAGATAGGGTAGATGAAGTTAACATCTAAAAGTTTTTGGAGTTCGGCTTTTACAACGTCTTTTAGAAGAGGATTAAGTCTCCTTTGTGGTTGGCGAACAGGTCTCGCATTCTTTTCTATGTAAATGTGGTGTGTACATAACTAGGGATCAATTCCTTTCATATCAGGGTAGTCCCATGCAAATGCCTCTTTATGTTTCCTCAATAACTGGATGAGTTTCTTTTCTTGTTCTAAAGTCAGGTTGGCATTAATGTTTAAAGTCTTTCCTAGCTCAATTTCCACAATTTTTCTATTCGAGACAAAGGTAGTAGGTATTGGTTGATCATGCGTATATTTAACAAGATCCTCTTCTAATTCATTATCAAATGCCGCTTCTATCATGTGACATTGTACGTGGGATCTGGGTTTAGCTAGGCTAATGAAATTATTAATGGCATCATCTTCTGTTTGGTCTTTGAAATTGAGGGCCTCTTGTATGGTTAATGGAGATCTAATATTTTCGGTGAGATATGATACAGGGTGCTTGTTAGTTTTTATTATCGTGACACTTGGCTGCGCTGGGGGGTATAAGGCTAGATTCTTAATATTTGTCCCCCTAGAAATGGTCATATTACCTTTTCGACAACCAATATAAGTAGCAGTAGTTGCGAGCCAAGGTCTGCCTAAGATCAATGGATGTCCATCAAGTCAGTTTTTGGGGTTTATTACCAGAAAATTGGCCATATACTCCCAGGAATCAACATATACCATGACATCCTGTAGTGTGCCCTCTGACCTAACTACAGATCGATCAGCCAGTTCTAATAAAGTGGAGGTCGGTTCTACTAATGTAATGCCCAGTTTTTGGCAAGTAGCGGTTGTTAAGATGCTAATTGCAGCTCCTAGATCAACTAAGGCATTTGAGAAGGTTTGACCATAGATTTGTACAGTTACTATTGGATTTGCTGGGTCTTCGTATTTAACGGGTGTTTCTCTTCCTGATAATAAGTCAGATAAAGTGCCAACTACTTGGACTTTTGGGTTATTTGTTATTGTCCTCCTTGGTTTCTTTATACATAGTTCTTTGATAGTCTTTGCATATATGGGGAAGCCTTGAATGGCTTGGAGGAGCGGGATTTTTATGTACAGGTTTCATAATTCTCCCAGAATGTCAAAATCAGGATATTGTATAGGTTGAGGTATGATTAAACGTTCTCGGAATGGAGGAGAGGATGTGGTTGTCGGATCATGAATTTGTTGTCTGGTCACGTCCTCTTTGTGTGATGGTTGTTCTACAGGCAACTAATTTTCAACTTGAGCTGCTTTATCTCCCTTTGTTTCAATGATACACCAAGATCTTAATTGAAGGTCATTACACTCCCTTAGATCGGTTCCTATCTCTAGTGTTTCAATTATTTGAATGGACTGGACCAGTCTATTATTTGGATTGGGATTGGGTTGGGCTAGGAGTTGCGGCCTTAAGTTAGACTGGGGGTTTTGTTGTAAGGCTAGCAGTGTAGGTTGAGGGATTGGGATGGTTCCTACTGGTTGATTCATTGGTCTTTGCCAGTTTGTCTGCCAGGTTTGACTCTGTGAAGTAGGAGGAGTCCATTGTGGTGGAAAAACATTGCTTTGCCAATATGATGGGGTATAGGGAGAATTTGGCCAATTGGATTGGCTTGCTTGACTCGGCCATGGAGATGATGAAGGGAATGATTGTTGTGACCAATTCAAGAAGGGAGGTTGATTTTGCCACATTGAGTTATATTGTCAAGAATGGTATTGCTGAGGTTGGAAAGAAAAAGCTGGGTCTAAAAACATACCTGTTTGTTGCGGCTGCCACTGACAGCGTTGATTAAGTAGATACACTGGTTCTGGCTCTTCTTTTGCTTCCTTGTATACTGCTTTCAATCTAGGAAGTGAAGGGCAGCTCTCCATAGAGTGGTCTTTTGTACAAATGGCGCAAACTTGAACTGCAACTAATGGACATTCCTTATGGCTGTGTTTCTTTCTCCATCTGGGACAAAAGATTGCCAAGTTCTGTTCTGCTTCTACTTGCTTTTGTTTAGCTGCATAATATCAAGTTGTGTTGTCAGCATCCCCAATATGTCAGTTTTAAAATTTTCTAATAAATTTCCAATTTCTTCAGGAGTTACTTCTTCTGCCAAAATCCTATTATCTCTTACAAATCGATCATGCTCTACTGGTTTTAGTCTTGTGCTGCCTCTCGAACTCCTGATACATAAATCAATAAAGTCATCAAAATTTTCTTGATAAATATCTCCTTTCCTTATAATGTTTAATGTCTCAATCCATTATTCCTTCATTCCCCTAATTAATGTTGTTTTTAATACATTATCAGGTAAGGGTGTTGTGGGGAAAAGTATCCGATGCGGATGACCCTATCCCTACTCTAAAGGTGACAGTCTTTAGCAACAACTGAAAGAAAAGCTTTGATGTTTTCCTTTATGAAAGTACAGAGAGAAAGAAGAAATGATTAACCAACCTGGTGTCCTTCGCTTAGTCGATCTTGATCCTCTCTCTTTGTCTCTTGTTCCCAGCTCCTTGCTCTCTTTGCCGGTCCAGCTACACATAGATCCTGCACAAAACAAGAGAGAAAACTACAAGATACATGTACTCATAACTGATGCATGGATTAGAGTGAATCAAATATACATGTAAATACAATACATCAATGCAATACAAGTATATAGGAGAACATGCAAAACTTTATTGATAGAAGTAACAGGGTTCTGAGAAGGTTACAACCAATGATGGTTCCAATCCAGCAGCACCTCCCCAGCAGCAAGAACTCTCCTCTTCACCTCTAGTAAAACAATCACCCAATAGCTCTAACTGTAATCCAACAGCACCTCCTTGCTTTACACAAAATTCCAGCCTCCTTAGACCTCATAGAAGAGCTCTATATATAGGATAGAAGAAGAGAGGATGAGTCAGCTTGAGACTGACATGAAGCTGCCTTGTGTCCTCTCCCTCTTCAGTTAATCTTCAGTTCTTGAGTCCACTTGGAGATCCTTGGTTACACATGGTGATCAAGTACCTCTTACTCATCACAAGGCGAATCTGATGAACCAAGTGTCAGTTTGGAAGCTTCCTGGGCAGTTGACACCTTGCAGGATGACTGCGCCACTTGGCCAATCTCGCCCAGCGCAGGTAGCCTTCATTACTTTTGACTTCCAGCGCAGGTACAGAGTGGGACAGTTGCATTACAGCGCAGAAGCTCAGTTAAGCAGCTGACATGATCCAAAATAAGCCTGTTTTGAAGTGTTTTCAGGTGGAGAACTGATTGGAAGTGCTGTTGTTTGATGACCTTGTTCTTTTAGGGGTAAGAACAACATGTTTAGGGACTGAGGATCCCTGTAATTATCGACATTTCATGCTCCATGATGCGAGGCACAAAAATGTCTATAACAGTTGCCCCCTAAAGTATGAGGCCGTTTATCGGGTGAAATGCTTTATCTAGAGGATCCGAAGTTCGTTCCAGTGCTGAGGAGAGTGCCCTGTAATACAATACAATACAATACATTATTTTTCATTCATCATTATTCTCATGATCTAGCTGAGGCGGGCATTCCCATGCTCAGCTTTTTATAAATACATTTTGGTACATATGACAGACGATCGTCTGAAGATAGACTGATAATTTTCTGCTGAAATTATCATCCTTTGAGTAGGATGATCATCTGCTGCAATGATGTACATGGCAAATGCTTTTATATTTCCTGAATATATATCGCAGCCCGGATGGATGAAACTAGATCCGGGGTCTTCAAACTCGTTCGATCTTCACTCTAAGTACAAGTCGATCCATGTGAGAATTGCGCTGAAGTCGAACATGGAAAGACATCGCTTGATTACCGGTCAATAATGTAAACCGTTAACAAGCGCGAGAGGAATCACCAATAATGACGATGACCCTCGAGGTACTACAGTACAATTCACGTGGCGTGAATAAAGGACTTGGCGTCGAACACCACGCAAAATCTTCTGGTCGAAGGTCATTGATGTATACCTGTCGCCGGAAGTGAGAAACTTGCCATTGAGGCATGCAAGCTTCAAAGTACTGATGGGGGTGTTCCTAGATCCACTTCTTGGATAATGAGCTGAAGTCAACAAGAAGCGATCCGTCAAAGGAGGGCCTTAATGAATCCCACATCAATGACACGGAACGGAGCTAATGACTTTAGTGGAGGTGAAAACAAACTGTGACATATGATTCAGGGTGGCGATCATGAATGGATGAAGGATAATGTATGGCAGTGGATGGGACACGGTTGACACTTTCAGAATGACCCCTCTTGAACATATAACGACACTGATGCGATGGATCGGTAGCATTACCCCAAATGTGGATGGTGTGGCGAGGACCATGGTGATGAGACCGGTGAATGAAACAACCCAACCCGATGTGATACGGAGGAAAAGTGTCATGTCCAAGAGTGACTCGCTACCATTAAACTTTGAATGTTCTCCCAATTTTTCCCCAGTGGAGTCGCCAGTTTGTTGTGGGGAAAAGTATCCGATGCGGATGACCCTATCCCTACTCTAAAGGTGACAGTCTTTAGCAACAACTGAAAGAAAAGCTTTGATGTTTTCCTTTATGAAAGTACAGAGAGAAAGAAGAAATGATTAACCAACCTGGTGTCCTTCGCTTAGTCGATCTTGATCCTCTCTCTTTGTCTCTTGTTCCCAGCTCCTTGCTCTCTTTGCCGGTCCAGCTACACATAGATCCTGCACAAAACAAGAGAGAAAACTACAAGATACATGTACTCATAACTGATGCATGGATTAGAGTGAATCAAATATACATGTAAATACAATACATCAATGCAATACAAGTATATAGGAGAACATGCAAAACTTTATTGATAGAAGTAACAGGGTTCTGAGAAGGTTACAACCAATGATGGTTCCAATCCAGCAGCACCTCCCCAGCAGCAAGAACTCTCCTCTTCACCTCTAGTAAAACAATCACCCAATAGCTCTAACTGTAATCCAACAGCACCTCCTTGCTTTACACAAAATTCCAGCCTCCTTAGACCTCATAGAAGAGCTCTATATATAGGATAGAAGAAGAGAGGATGAGTCAGCTTGAGACTGACATGAAGCTGCCTTGTGTCCTCTCCCTCTTCAGTTAATCTTCAGTTCTTGAGTCCACTTGGAGATCCTTGGTTACACATGGTGATCAAGTACCTCTTACTCATCACAAGGCGAATCTGATGAACCAAGTGTCAGTTTGGAAGCTTCCTGGGCAGTTGGCACCTTGCAGGATGACTGTGCCACTTGGCCAATCTCGCCCAGCGCAGGTAGCCTTCATTACTTTTGACTTCCAGCGCAGGTACAGAGTGGGACAGTTGCATTACAGCGCAGAAGCTCAGTTAAGCAGCTGACATGATCCAAAATAAGCCTGTTTTGAAGTGTTTTCAGGTGGAGAACTGATTGGAAGTGCTGTTGTTTGATGACCTTGTTCTTTTAGGGGTAAGAACAACATGTTTAGGGACTGAGGATCCCTGTAATTATCGACATTTCATGCTCCATGATGCGAGGCACAAAAATGTCTATAACAAAGGGTAATGATGCATAAGGAGATCTTTGAAGATTATACTGGAATCGTTCAACATACTCTTCTAATGTTTCATTTGGTTTAGCTATCATCTAAAATATTTCATCTTTTAACTCTCGAGACCTACAATAATCTTGATATTTTTTTAGAAAAGACTCTTTCATTTGATCCCAATTATTTATAACACCACCACCTAATCCCTTAAACCATCTTAAAGCAGCTCCTTTTAATGTAGAAGGAAATAATTTCAGTTTCTGGGGATTGATGGTATAGTCATATCCTCTACACAACATGTCAAATTCAAACAGGAATGCATCCGTATCTTCTGATGTAAGGCCAGGGAATGTAGGGATATGCTGGAGGGGAATTGCTTTCATAGGTGCATTGGCTGCAGTATCCACGATGGGGTATTGCAGTGTAGAGGTTTGGGTGTTAGGCTAATTCTGGGCCATTTGGTCAAATATGTGCCAATAGCCTTCTGGGATATCTAGGAGGGTATTCCTAGGTTGTCAAGGGGGAATGGCTCTAATGGGGATGGCCTTGACAGTACTTCCTTTGTCTGGGATGATGAGAGTGCCTAATGTCTGAGGGGATTCAGGTTCTCATATTTCGTTATGAATGATTTTTGTAGCACTTCCCTTATCTGGGCTGCTTAATGGCTGAATTACCCTAAGAGGAAATTTTGGTTCTTCCGCTTCTCCTATTTCTCCCCTTCCTTCACAGAGATTGCTAAGGCTCCCTTCTTGCAATGATTTTGGGCTAGAATTTTCAATTTCTTAAAAATCTTGCTCTTCGATTTGACTATGCACCTCAGCAAAGGCTACAAATGGTGATCTTGTGGCCTGAAGGGAACTAGTAGGCTGTCTAGAAGTAACTTTTCTAGGTCCTACTGAAGGCTGAGATTCTGCTTTCTTAAGGATTTCGTCTATAAAGGTCGATCAGCCAAGGATCACCGACCCCTTAGCTTTATCAGGCTTGGGTAGAGGTTTGGGATTCTTTTCTGGCTTTTTCTGCTTAGTCATGCACACAAATCAACTATTAGGTTCTACCCAAAAAAAATAGTAACAAATTTGTAGGAAAGCGGGCAGGGGAGCAAGGCTATTACATACTCCTTACACAGGTTCTTACTTTCTGTTTTTAAAACCCAGTTCTTTCCTAACGGGTTCTTACACTACTCCGAAAAAGAAACAAATGGCTACATTCTTCCTTGACAACGCCGCAAAAATGTTGAACCGTAAAAAGGGTCTTTTTCACCTCTAATTACCTCACATTAACTTTGTCAATCTAGGCACAATTTGTTATCTCAAAGAGTGTACTCAGTTTGAAGCTGTCATTTGTCAGAGTAATGCTAGTAGTATAGTGCTCAAGAAAATATAAGAGTAAATGGATGCTTGAAAGGAAATCTACTTACAACAAAATACTTTGAAGCTTAAATCATACACTCGGAAAACTAAGCAATTTATCAGTCAAGGGTCCAGTAACAATAACTCATCCCTTTGGAAACTGATGTAACTAAAAGTAATCAAGGAACAGATCATCAATCTGGGGACTAGACAGCAAATGCCAACGCCCACTACAGTTTCAGATCATTCTGCACACCAAAGCAACAGTAATGCAAATAACAGGAAATGGAACAACAATTAAGAAATGGAACAACAACTAGAAAATGTAACAACAACTAAGTCTGATGAACAACAACACCTTTAATCTACATAAACAAGTACAGTAATCTTATCCTACAGAAATCAAATGTCAATCTTTACTCAAAGGGTAAATTGGACAGTAAATAGAAATGGAACGGAAACCAATTACCAATGAAACATAGAACAACGCTTAGAGCCGATTGTGAATATACAGTACCGAAGAAATAATACACACAGCACGCAGAGATGTTAAGAAAAACAGTAATTTGAGTCTGATACCGCAAGTATTGATCCTGATTAGAAAGGATAACAATTGCAATTCAAAATGGAACGGCAATGTCAATTGAACAACAATCGTATGAAGTATAAACCATAGACGAATACAATAATACCGACTTAGGAAGGTTACAACTCGGTTACTTTGCAATTGAACAACAATAACATTCTTTAAAGAACAGTGATGTTATATTAATGATTGTAAAGGAACAACAGTGTGTTGTAATATCAGAATGCACAATACGAATTTCTTGTTGCAGAGAATGATATATAAAAATATAACAGAGCTGTGATATAAGATAATGAAACACACCAAATTACCAATTAGAGCTGATAATACAAACCACACACGAACTAAAGATAATGATACAGGAGCAAATGTTCCACCAGGACCGGGCCCTTAGCCTCTATGGATACACCGCTTGAAGTTATTCCAGAATCACAAATAGAACAACAACCAGATTTATATTAAAGCATCAAGACAGAGTTACAGTGAATCACTTCTCAACGAGAGTCGATGATCAAAGTTTTGAATACAGAGCAAAGTTACATGAAAATTTACAGTCTCCCGGGCTAGCAGTGCTACCCCTACTTATAACAGCTGAAGCGGAGATATCAAGGATGAAAAAATAGTTAAGTAGCGATCCCTCAGGATCAAAGGATCCTGAGGGATTCGCCAAGCTGTTAATGCTTAGTTATCCGGTCGTTTTCTTGCACCGAGTCGATATCTCCTTTTCCTTTCCTTGGCTGAGATGTTTTAATTTAGATCGTCTTGTTTGCATATGGTTCCCTGCCAAAGGGACAGCGGTTAGCTTGGCTCTATCTTTTTCTTTGGAGCGGAAATCTTTAGTTTTTCCCTTTTCCTGCATAAGAAATGGAAATTATTAGCATTTTCAAGTTACATATAAATCTTCATAGGTTTGTCATGATTTCCCATTATCTACCTAGTTCATGATGCAAAGATATTACAAGTTCTAAAGAAAAGATGAAAAAATAGTCAATGAAAACATACCTTCTTCAATACTCCACAGCATGGCAAGCGAAGGAGAGAGAAAACCGTCGTTCATCGCGCGCTAATAGTTGAGCAAGTCAACCACACGAAATGTTCGAATGGCGTCAGCTCTGGAGGCCCCAGATTTGACAACTAAGATTGCGCCCGGTGGGGAAACTGGAATTGATAGGGGGATAAGCCGCGATCTATAAGAATTTGAGGTCCTATTTGAACGCCAAGGTGGCAGAGGAATCATTCCACAACGTAACCAAAGAATTGAGCCGACAAGGAAAAAGTTGGTGCAGTTAGCAGGAGGACAAGTGGCCACTCCCTGTGAGCTGGATGATGACGCTGAAATAGGGGAACTCCAAGAGAAGCTATAGCAGGCGATCCAACGGAGATGGAAGGGGAATCAAATAGCCATGAGCTTGAATGGCTTTAAATCCATGAACAGACAAGGCAGAGGACACGGGAAGACACCGAAGAAAGAACACAAAAGACAGAGGAAACGAAGAAAGACATTGAAGCAAAAAGAAAAAAGAAGACAGAGGGCTGAGCTGACCAAAGGCAGCATCGAGCACTAGAGAGCTTGAGAGATTCAAGCCATCCTGGAGGGGATCTGTCAGGACTGAGCACCACACTGGGCTCCTTCCATTAAAGACCAGAGAGGTCAAAAAGCTAGTGAGGAAAAGAGTCTGTGCACTCTAGTGGCTTGGGGAATCCAAGAACCACCCAACCAAGCAAATTCTAATCAGGAGACTCATATTGAACTCCTTCATTGTAATTCTCTGCTTTAAGACACAATAAAAGAAGGCCACCACTGAGAGCTGGACCGAAGATGTAGACCTGGAGGATAGGGTGAACTCCTTATTAAATTTTTGTGTTCTTATATTTGCTTACTGTATTTCTCTGTTGTTTTCCATTTCAAGTGTCTGTGTATTTGCAATCTGATCGATCCGTTGCCTAAATAACATAGACACACACACACCAACACATGAGTCTGTAGTGCCTTCATTTAATAAATCTTTAACTGAGATCACTCATAGGGTGATTTTCAGATCAAGTATATAGCCACAAACTCCTTTGTCATTTAGATTAGGGTTTATGTGTGAGAGAAGAGGGATTACCTTCATCTTATGTTCCCTAGGTTGTGTGTAGAGGCATTGAGGATCAAATCCTCATCAAAATGAACACAAGGCATCCATTCTCTAGATTTCTCTTCCAAAACATATTTATCTTGAATTGCATTCCTAGAGATCCTAAAAAAAAATACCCTCATAGATAGTGACATTATCATAATTTTGGAAAGAATTGGGAGGCTAACACATAACATAATTACTATTCTCAAAACGATATCTGAATCTCTTATGTTCCTCAACATGCATGACTAGGGAAGGGGACTTGGCATGTCCTTAAGGATGCCTACAAGCTCTTTTGGGGATAGGCTTGGAGATATGATTCATCCCCATGTTGGACTCCTACTTCTTCTTATTCTTTATCCCATTTCTCTTTGGACGAATCCAATTTTAGAGGACCATTATTTATTTGAGTCTCAACTACATCCTCTCTGCAAATGAGCCTTGAGTAACTAGAGCCAAATCGAAAGGACTTTGCTTAATCCATGCAAAGTAGCAGTTTGACCTAGTATATTTAGAAAAGATCAATCACAAATTGTAAAACATGGTTAATTTATCTACCTAGTCTTTGAACCATCCATTTTTACGGTGATCCAAATCCATTATGATAAGAAAATGCAAAGTCATCCAAAATATTAAAACCATAATAAATAAAAATGAGAAGAGAAAAGCATTCCTCCTTTCATTTTTTTTGGTCACTTCCCTATCATATATTTATACCACATTCAACTCTCTCCACTTAGATAACTTGATGACACCCGTTCAAGACAATATAAAAACCAAGTTTAATAACCCAACTTACCTCTAATAATAAGCAGGTATTTATTTCTATAAAACATTCAAACTAAATTATTTGATTTAAATACTTAATACTAATCACTATTATATATATATATATATATATATATATATATATATATATATATATATATATTATTTAAACAAATATTATTTTCTTTGTAAATAAAAATAATCTAGCATTTAATCTACAAGCTTTTCCTAATGAGGGATGTGATTTTTTATATTACTTGGATTTTATTTCAAAGCTAAAAAAATAAAAGTATTAAATGTTGCCCTTTTGGCTATATTTAATCCCTTCAATCTACTAAAATAATATAAAATAATTTATTTTAAATTTTTTATTAAAATTATTAACGAATTAATTTTCTTTTAAATTTTAATCCTATTCATTTAGGATTTAGAAATTCATAAAAAATTTAATAAGACTAATTGGGTCGGCAGGTTTAAATTATTTTTATACATTTAATGGATTTAAAAATTCTTTCAATTCGCTATTTAAATATTCATAGAGCTTTAGTGATAGTAATTACTTTCATATATTTAATGGATTTGAAAGGACCATCTTTTTCTTAATTGAAAGTACCGTGTTATGTTCCTATACCAATAGGTGTCATATTTCATGATTGACTGGTTAAAATCCCTAAATATGTTCATCATTTCCCTGCTGCAAAAGTTTTCCATATTTTGAAAAAATCAAAAAATGAAAAGAGGGTATACCCTAAAAGAAAGATCAAAGGGTAAAAAGAATGAAATGGTCAAAAGAAAAATGAAAGAAATGAACCTCAAATAAAAATACCAATGAAAGTGTGCTAGTCCAAAATGCCACTACTAGTCTATTTTTGCAAAGAATCTCATTGTGTGCAATTGGTTGATTCTTGCCACAGTTGATGAATGGCCAAACAGCTTAATTTTGGCCAGTCCATGTTTGAATTTCTTGTTTTAAAGATAGAGAATAAAATCTGTTCAAACAGTTCAATCTTGGTAGATAAATAGATAGATAGAGAAGCAAAGGAGGTCAACAATTAAATCTGAGCCCTTGGAAGAAATAAGGGCAGACTTAGATAGGATTCCCATGAAAAAAAAAAGAAAATTTGTAAGGGGTTTTCTAGTCCAAGTGCACCCATGGAAGAAAAAATGTTAGGTATAACAAGCTGGGTAGGCAGTTTTGGTGTTGCAGAAGCATGCTTATGATTAATTTTTGTTTCTCAAGAGGTTCATCTTATTGTTATCATAAGTACAATGGCAATTGTTTGGCCACAAATGCAGTGAGGCGTGACTGACTTCCCCTCACACTTCTCCCAAAAATCATTTATTAACCTCCCCTTAAGGATATTGAAATCTGCTCAATACTCCTAAATCACCCCATTTCATGAAAAAGCTTGAGTAAAATAACATTCTTTCTTTAGGTAAAGAATCCATATTTCTAGTGTAAAACCCTTTTCATTTCCCTAAGCCTAAGTTGTTAAACATTATAACTTAGCACTTATTTTCATATCAATTTTTCATACTAACCCTTTAACTTTATTATATAATCCCCATATAGTTTGTTCCCCCCCCCCGTATTATGTAAACATATGAAAAATCCCCAAAAAATTAATATCCCGCCCCTGGTTAATCTATAACCATAGCACTATATAAACGAGGGTTTAATGGTTCATTTGGAATTCATTAAAAACCTCCACCACGTAAAATGTGGTTAATTAACCATCTGGGTTAATTAACAAACACCCTGACAACCAATAGTAATCGCCTCGATATATTTAAATCATTGTTTATATTACATGGGCCCCGCGTCGTAGCCCTCCGCCAGCTCCATTGAGCACCAACCGTTGGATCTGGGCCCACTGATCGGACGGCTCACGATCATATCGCGAGGCCCTTCCTCGCCGATGTTTACCACCCAGGGAGCCGACGGTATTGCCGCCGTACCTAGGACACGCGGCGCCCTCCCGCATGCTCGCAGCCCTTCCACCTAAAACTGCCTTGGCTCATAAGCGATGCGGGCTGGTACCACTTACCACCCTCCCGCTGACGTCATCGCCATGTCACCTCCACATCAGCATCCGTACCCCGTGTCACGACAAAACATCACATCCCGATGACGTCATCCGACCGAAAAGTGCCAAAAAAGCCCCGCGAAGCCAATTTTTTATTAAAAACTCGTGAAATTGTCGTTTTCGTCCATTTTCATTCGTTTGTTTCGTGAGACTGTTGCATTCAAACTATGTCCAAGCAACTACAGAAGCTCCAGTCTTCCACCCCGACCAAGCAAAGTCCAGCATACTACTCCACGACTCGTCAGTCAACCTGCAAATTACACTCGTTCGCCTCCAGAATACAGGTATTTACCCCATCCCACCTCCCGAACCTGTATTTTCAGTTTTCCTCTACAAATCATACCTATAGGAGCCAAATTCAAGCTGAAGCAGTCCATAATTGCTATACCAAGGCAACCAGAACTTCTCTTTTGCCCTTTTTTCCACAGAAATTCAACCTCCAGTTCAAAAACACAGAAAACTGAACATGGACGCCCGTGTGGCTTTCAGTGTAACTCCCCTCAATGCACTTCATAAAGACCAAAATCATCTACCGCTGGCCGACAAATATTTCAAAATAAAAGACCCGTCTGGTTGCCAAAATCACCTTCATACTTTCTGCCTAATCAGAAATAGTCATCTGAACAACTCTGATATCTATGGAATATGGGAATCCAATCTCCCCAGGTCTTACCTTCCCTCAATCAATGTGTTCGCAGATATTATTCGCCACTGCTGTGCCAATTATGATCTTGTCAGTAAAGCATTTATGAATCCATCACAAACTATTCTCTTTTACATAACTCCTGAATCTATCAATGAGATACTACACTTCCATCCAGTTCAGCCTCTTGCTCCTCTTTCCATGGGATTTTTGCTTCAGTAAGGCTCTCAACTATCCAGTACAGAAATAACCCGGATTGTTAAGTTATTCATGAAACCAGATTGCCAGCCCCAAGGCCCACCTCCTTATTTATATGTCTGGTTCAATGAGACTGGAAGAGTTATTCTTGACATGATATCAGTGATCTTGGGATTTAGGTCCAGTGAATATGTGGATGAGATGGTCCTGGTTCTGTTATCCACCTTTACTCTAGGACAACCCCCTGCTATTAAGTATGACTATGCCTCTTTCATTGCTGACAAAATCCATGCTCAATTTATGAATTTGGAAAGAGAATGAGTGTTTAAATACACAACTTTCATATACCATCTGCTGTTATATTATTACCCAGATAGTTTTATATTTCCCATCAGGAAATTGGATTCCAAAGGAGAAAAGAGGTTTGTGATCTTTTGGACCTTGATATTCCACAAAATCGGTGAATCCCCTTATACCTACTGTGAATTCATTGACTTGTTTATACATCCAGCCTCCACTCTATTGATAGGAGCTCCTCCTCCTAGGCTCTCTAGTGACATAAAGAAGATTTTACAGCTCTCCAAAAACTACAGGATAGGTGACTGGTACTTCTACCAGGATCACACTGAAATCATGATATATGGTTGTGAACTGTGCCCTTATAAGCTGCCCAAATATGTGCCCATGAGGCTATTTGCATTGGAATATTTCACGCAACTTATCAATGTAGATTTAACTCAATTTTGCAATGTAAAGAAAAGGGTCAACTGAGAATAAGAAACGAGTTAAGCCCTTTTATCATTAACAAAAGGGAAGCATGGAAAGATACTGATAAGATATTAGGGGAAGACCTTAAATTGAAGAAAAGCTTCTGGTGGGTGCCATATGACCCAAACAGCTTTATAAGTGACAAAAAAGTAAGAAACCGGGTGTCAACTTACACACGTCATAGGATCCCTGAAGTAGAAAAATATGCTAATAAGGATGAGTGGGTAGAGGGTGCATTAATAGAAGAACTTACTCAGCAAGAAAAGATTGAAAAAGCTATGAAAGATTTAGAAAAGACCCTTGACCTGGAATCTTTTGGACAGGTATCTTTCAAGCTGCCTCAGCAAACCGGAGTGGGTACATCTTCTACTGGAACTTCACAACAACCTGTACAAGAAATCAGCACACCAGTTTCAAGCTCTTCTAAGGGCAAGTAAGTATCAGGCATAGAACAGCAAGCCATGACTAATCAAAAGGGGCAAATTCCTCCAGTACAGACCAAAGCAGCAGAGATTCCTGCACTACAGACTCCTCTAATGAGGAAAAAGGCAAGAAAAGGGATAGAGAAGAAGTCACACCCATCAGTGGACCTCTAGAATAGCCAGGTGCAAAAAGGCAAAGACTAAATCCTCTCTGAAGAGGAAATCATTGAAGAAACAATAGAAAGCCTAAGAGGTGAGAGGGAAACCAGCCAACAGACCTCCCCAGTGATAGACACATCAACCAGCTCACACAGGCAGGAGCTAGAAAGGCAGCATAGTGTGGAAGTTTCATCCACTAGGCCACCAAGTAAGCAGACCTCTGATATCAAAAGAACATTCATAGAGATAAAGGCTAGAAATGATCCATTGAGGCTGCAAATTTACAATCAATATCTTAAGATGGCCCCCACAAAACAGCAAATATTGATGTCTACCTATGACATAAAGGAGGGAAAATGATCATGAGCTATTTCAAGCCCAAGGTGCAGCAACTGCAATCGACAGCTGATTATATCAGAACAAATTTGGAGATCTTCGCCAAAAACATTCATCCAATAGACCAGATTGAGCTGCACAAACACACTGGAGAGATGGTGTATTCCACACTGGCTAATAAAGCAATGTTGGCTCATAAATTGCAAAACTCATTGGAGAACACCTCTGCTCAGCTAGACTTAGAGAAAGCTTCTTCCCTAGCAAAGGACAACATGATTAAATCCTTGGAGGATATTATCATTGAACTGGGACATGATCCCGAATATGCCAAAGGCATAAAAGCACTAATGAGGAAAAAGGAAGAGGACATGATGGACCTGCTCATGAGGCTGAATGAGAGATTGAGTGAGATAGAGCAGGCATTGGAGAAAGCACTACAAGAAAAGCAGGGAGAGTCGACCTCCCAGCCACCTAAAGTAACTCCAACAGTCACAACTTCCCCTCCCACAGTTATAACAGCAGTGCCCTCCACTGTCCGAACACCTACAGTAGAAATCACCACAGATACCTCAGCAACAGCAATAGCACCTCCACTGTCCCAGCACCTACAGTAGAAATCACCACAGGTACCTCAGCAACAGCAACAGCACCAGGCAGCAGCACTATTATGACCACAGAGCAACTAATAAAAGCCATGGAGGAGTTGAAAATCCAAGTAGCATAGCTGAAACTAGTCAAAGAAAAATTGGCAAAGGTTGAACAAAGCTATGATAAATCCAAGATGAATGTGGCAGAGAAAACAAGGGAGGTCAGAGCATTAGAGAACAAGGTAAGAGCCTTAGAAAAGGATCTCTCTCTGCATAAGCCTCTGGCAAAAATCAGAGGAATTTTGTGGACCAACATCACTCAATCCCTTAGTGATGTGTGGAGATCTATTCAAACCATTTATGAACAGATTGATTTGATAAGAGTAGCCCAAGTGGAAATTCAAAAAACAAGAGCCTTATTGGGACAGATGCCCGAGCAAGCTAACAGGCTAATACATTTTTTGAATACCAAGACCAGTGAAAAACTGGAAGCACTGGATATTAGAGATAGAACAGGTACCATTCTGGACATCAAAAGAGTTCTAACCATGAGAACTGTAATGCAAAACTTGGACAGAAGATGCCAGGACATGAAGGTAGAGATTGATTCTTTCACAGAAAAATTCATCGTCCTGCATCAAAAAGGTTTGCCAAGCCCTTTGGGAGATAATGATCGTCTGATGAGGCACAAGGACTATGTACATAATGCATATTCAAGTACTTCAGGAGAAAAAGCACTTCCATCTGGCCAGTCCCTTTATGACAGCCTGGAAAATCTATTCTACATAGAGCATGAGTTGAAGCATCTGTTCACCATCCCACCTAATTTCTTCAGGTACACAGAGAGTGATGAGACTTTAAGGAAGTTGCAGAGACATAAAATACCAGAACCAGAGTGGTGGCAGAGCATGCTATAGATCCTGTAAATTTATCTTTGGTCAAATCACAAATTGTGCACCATCTGCTATAATGTGGAGAACAAAAATCAATCACAGTCATATGGGTCAAAGCATATCATATCAGAGTTAAAAAAAAAAAGTTCAGCCAAAGTAGAAAAATCAGCACAGAGGATCATTAGAAGACAGCTGGGAACCGACTTGCAGCACCTACCTCCAGTAGCTCTCATAAAGGCGGATCAACCAACACAGCATGAATTTATTGCATCTATTTATTGTCTCCCTATTTTCGAGACTGTCTGTCTTTATCTATCTAAAAGAAACATTAATTGTTACCAGATATTTATTTCTATTGGATATTTTGTATGATATCTTGATGTTTTTGTATAAATACCCCCCGTAGACGGAGTATTTGGGGTTGGTTGGTGGTGGATGTTCATAGTTTTGACTGTAATTCTGAACAATTTTGGAAATAAAAGCTGTTGGAACCATTTTTGTCAAGCTCACTGGATGAAGAATTGATGCTAACGACCATGTTACAGAATTCTTGAATAGTTTTATGGATCAATAAGTCTCTTCTAACTTGTGTCTTACAGTTCCTGTGTTTACTATATCATATATGTCTCATGATCTAAATAATAGAGAAAAAGAATAACTCAGAATTTGCTTGTTTGCACTCGGTGTTCAGCCTCTGTTATTATTAATGTTTTCTTCAGAATTAGCATAAACAGTGAATTCTTAATTGCTCCTGTTTCCCCTGGTTCTTTCATCTTGAATACTAGCTGAGGAATTCTTAATTGTTCCTTAGCATTAATCATCCATTTTCCCCCTGTCAACATGATGAAGGATTCTTAATTGCCCTTCACCCATTGACTCCATTCCATCAGATTTCAACCTATAAATTGTTCCATATTTGAGTACCTTGCTCTGTAATAAATCCTTTGATAAGAAACCTAACCCAGGAAGCCATCCTTATTTGACTCCATCATGCGCAATGCACTGAAATGTTTCAGTTTTACCTCACTGTTCTATTGAAACCCCATCCTTCCAACCAAACTAAAAAAAAACCCTGTACTTCATAACTAGCCTAATATACCTCAAAACAAAGCTAAATTATAAAGAGAGAGCCCTCTCTAGATGCAGATTGGCTAGAATCTGCATCTAAACGATTGGCCTATGGTTAACTTGGTCGTATTCTCTTTCTTACAACTTTAGGGAACAACCTGAGTGATAACATCATTGGCGACTCCACTGGGGACCTGAATAAATTGTTTGTTACTGCTATTTATTTTATAAGCTAGAAATGGAGCCTGAAGTTAGCTAGGTAGCCTTTGAAACTGCTTTTGCTATGCATTTGCAAGTGTAAATAAAAGTTGCTTCAGTCTATCTCCAATCTAGTTTATACTTTGAACAGTTGTCTCAAATACTTGATTAGTTCCTTGTTTCAGTAGATCTTTAGGAAAACTCAAAACTCCCATATTTTAAAACTTCTTAGAAGACACTATTAAATCTATATTGTTAAGATATTTCAAGAAAAACAAAAACATATTCAGAAGCTGGCTCCAAAGAAGAAGATCTGTTACACTAGAACAAATCCAAATCCAAATCCCCCACCTGTGTTTCAAAATCCTAATATGATTTCTAAGAACCTTAGATGCCAGAAGAACCTTATCCAATCTAAGCTTACTCCTGGAAAAGCATCAATCCTTTCTGCCATTACTATTGCATCTCCTAGTTCACCCTCAGCACTTCAAACCATCTTTTCCACTCCCCCATCCACAGCACATATTTCAACTGGTATCCCTACTCTTCCAGTTGTTACACTTATCTCTGCAAATATGGCAAACCGATATGCTCCCCTGTAATTACCTGCAAATCCAGGGGCTATGCCTCAAGATTATCAAAGCAAAATCACCTATTTTGATGGTACTGGCACTTACACAGCTCAACAACACACCAAGAAAATGATGGATTATTTTGAAAACTATGAGATTGATGATGATGTTGTAAGAATGAAAGTATTTGTCCAAAGCTTAACTGGATATGTTAGAACCTAGTTTAGATCACTCCCTGCAAACACCATCAATGATCCTGAAGCTCTTTATCAGACCTTCTTAAACAGATGGGAAAAGAAAAAAGATCCTCTCCACATTTTATCAAAATATGAAAACCTAAAGAGAGGTCCACAAGAAACTGTTCAGGATTACCGCACCAGATTTAACAATGCATACAGTGCTATTCCTCAGAATCTCAGACCTCCACCAGACTTGGCCTTGATCAAATTTCCTGATGCATTTGAATCCGACATGGCATACCAACTTAGGGAAAGGGCTTCTCGAAGCCTAGAAGACATGCAAAGTATAGCTGTCAGTGTTGAGGTCAACCTGATTTCTAAACGAGCTCGGGCCAAAGCTGAAACGAGGATACCCATCAAAGAAGAACCTTCTGCATTTGAGAAAAAATTAGATGCTATCATTAAAGGAATGGATAGACTTGGTGATAGAGTAGAAACAATTGAGAGAAAATCCCCTTGGGATGGTCAACCGAACAACATCGGAAGAAACCCAAATTTCAGAAAAAATTAGCATCCCAATACTGGAAAAGTTGGCCCTGACCAAAACATTAGACCTCCATTCCAAGAAAAATATGTTGAGGCTTCAACTTCTAATGAACTAATAGAAGACACTCAAATTAAATTAATGGGGCTCAGTAGTGAACAACTAATTTTCTTAACACAAGAAGACCAAGAGCCTCACACTCTTAATTAGTTCCAAATCCAATCAGGGGAATCATTTGATTTTAGGGAGGGATATGAAATAGCCATCTATGAAGTTCACAAGCAATATAATCTGATAAGCAGGAGAATAGATGTCCCTAATGACAATAAACAGAAAGAAACTAAACAATCTAGCAGAGCTAAAATCAAGAACCCTCCTATACAAACTCCTCCTAAAGCAATTCCTAACCTAAACAGTCCAACGGCTGAAGATGTTTAAGATAATCAACAACCTAATAAACAGGCTTCAGCTTCCATTCCTTCCAAGGAAATTGCGAGAGAACCTCCAGAAATTGACATAGAAGCAACTTCATCCCATAGCACTACTCCTGATAAAGGAAAAAGCATTGAAAAAACAGCTGAAAAAAAATCTCACTGTCCGAAATAGGAAAATTAAAGATAGCAAATCCATTGTCAGAATTGGCTAAGCATGATGTCTATAAAGAACAAATCAGCAGATCACTTCAAATTTCAGAAAACAGAGATGCAGTAAATGTCCTTGATGACCAACCAGAATTAATTTTTGGCCCTGAAGTAAACGACAAATCAGTAGACGGAGGGGTCCCTCCTTTCTATGTAAGTCTGAATATTCATGACAAAATACTGCACAATGCAATGTTTGATTCTGGATCTTCCCATAATTTAATGCCCAAATCTGTAATGGAAAATTTGGACCTAGATATCACCAGGCCATATAAAGACTTGTTCTCTTTTGATTCAAGCCAGGTTAGATGTCTAGGATTGATCAAAGATTTATGTGTATCATTAGTTCAAAACCCTGCCAAAACAATTTTAATGGATGTGGTGGTTGCTGATATTCCACCAAAATATGGCATGTTGCTGTCTAGATCTTGGGGTGCAAATCTCCAGGGATCTTTATAGTTGGACATGTCCTATGTCACCATTTCAGTGTTTGGCCAGCCAAAGACACTGTATCGAGAAACTTTGATGAAATACATGGTGAGAAGCCAGGAGAAACCCCAGAATATTCCCATCTATTCCACACATTCTGATATGGACTTCTTCATCCTATACAATGCTGAAATTCACCCTTCAACTAATGACAAGGTTTTAGCACTTGAACAAGAAGAGATACTAAATGAAAAACCTATTGCTCAAACCCAAGAAATTTCTCAAATAATTGTCATAACAGACACTCAAGGAAACCACATGAAACTAAAAATCCAAATCTCCTTAGTAAGAAAATTTCTAAGACTCCTCATACTAGCTATAATCAAGAAATCCTATGGTACTTAGAATTTGATGGATGAGTCAATAAGCTGGGAGTAGGGGCAGGGATTTGGATACATAATATGGAAAATGATAATGCTGAAGGACATGCATACAAGTTGAATTTTAGATGCACTATACATGGCTGAATATGAAGCCCTCTTGCTAGGACTCAAATTGATCAAAAGCTTAGGGGCAATTAGGGTATCAATTTTGGGAGACTCTGATCTAGTTATTCAAGAAATGAAAGGAAACTTCCTCACAAATGATCTCAAATTAAGATCTTATAGAGGGGTAGCAATTGAAATACTAAATACCTTTCTAGAAACACAACTTGCCAAAATTCCAAGTTAACACAATTTGCATGCTCACAGCTTGGCAACATTTGCCAGCACTTGTAAACTACCATTTGAGCCTAATCACCATTTTACAGCTGAGATTAAACATAGGCCAACTATACCTGACAATGTAAAAAATTGGCAAGTGTTTGACAATGACACTCAGATTAATAATTTCCTAACCTTAAAAGAAGAATTTTCCAGCACTAATATAGACACAGGCACGGTGGGAGAAGTTGGTCAAATAGACAACGTTGAAACATGCATTTCAGCTGAAACAACAACTCAAATACTACATCCAACAAAGTTTACCAGAAAAGAGTTGCAAGAGCTTAAAGGAATAGACTTTGATGAAACTATTGGAGGAGAATTTGAAGTTATTGATTTAAAGGACAAGTTTTTACCCACAGGATTAACTCCTCTGGAAGACATTTTTGATTCTAATGATATCCGAAGAAAGCCCAAAATGTAGCCTCTAAATGCAGAAATTGAGGACTGTAACATAGGGACTAAACAAAATCCTAAAATGATAAAATTGTCCAAATCTTTGCCTCCTGACCAAAAGCTTAAATATATTGAACTGTTCAAAGAATTCCAGGACGTTTTTGCATGGAGCTATGAAGATCTCAAATCCTATGACACTTCTATGATTCAGCATACAATACCCCTCAAAGAAAATCAGAAACCTTTCAAGAAAAAGCTTAGAAGGGTCAACCCTGTACTGCTCCCTCTAATTGAAAAATAAGTCAAAAGAATGTAGAAGCTGGAATAATTACACCTATCAAATTTTCAGAATGAGTCTCTAATTTAGTGCCCACTAGGAAGAAAACAGGAGAAATCAGATTGTGTGTGGATTTGAGGAACCTGAATAAAGTCTCTTTAAAAGACCACTACCCCTTACCCAAGAAGGACCACATTTTACAAAGGGTAGTAGGTGCCTCTAGAATTTCACTGCTAGATGGGTTTTCAGGTTTCAACCAAATTTTAGTTCACCCTAATGATTAAGAAAAAACTTCTTTTACAACTCCATGGGGAACTTTCAAATATGTGAAAATGCCATTTGGACTCAAGAACGCAGGGGCAACCTTCCAGCATGCAATGGACATAGCTTTTGCTAAAGAAATTCATGATTTCCTGGTTATATACCTAGATGATCTCACTGTGTTTTTAAAATCAGATCAGTAGCACCTAGATCATCTGAGACAAGTGTTTTTAACTTGCAGAAAATATGGTATATCACTAAATCTAAAGAAGTCATCATTCGGCCTAGAATAGGGAAAACTGTTGGGTCACATAATCTCAAAAGATGGCATCAAAATTGATCCTGACAGAATACAAGCCATCTTACAAATACCACATCCTAGAAATGTCAAAGAACTCCAAGCTTTCCTATGGAAAATTAATTTTTTAAGAAGATTCATATCTAACTTGGCTGAATTAATTAGATTGTTGAATAATATGCTGAAAAAGGATTCCAAGGTCAAATGGACATTACAAGCCAAACAAGCATTTGAAGAAATCAAGATAGCTTTAACCAAAACACCAGTCCTTACAAGCCCAAAGTTTGACAGAGACTTCATAATATTTTCATTTGCATCAGAACACACTATTGCTGTCATTTTGTTACAGAAAGATGATCAAGGACGTGAAAAACCCATAGCCTTCTTTAGCAAAGCACTGAGGGTGTTGTGGGGAAAAATGCCTATTTAGGACGATCCTATCCACCTAAGGTGTGACAGCGCCTTAGCAACAAGCGAATATAGCTATTATGATTCCTTCCTTTATGAAATGTGAAAGAGGGGAGATTGGCAGACTTACCATTGTCTTCCGGTTGTCCCTCGATCTCGATCCTCTTCTCTTTGTGTGTCCACAGCTACTTGCCTCCTCGCTTGATCAAGAGAACAGCTACTTGAATCCCACGAGATCATAAGAGAATAGCTACCTGTGACAAGAGAACAGCTACTTGCAACAAGAGAAGAACACAATACAAAGGCAAATATACATATTCATAAATTATTCAGGATTAGAAGTAAATCAAATATACTAATGCAATCATACAAAATACACCAGCATATAGGGAAGAATCAATATAGCTTTATTGAAAGTAACAGGATTCAGGAAGAGATACAACCCATAGGGCTCCAACCCAGCATCTCCCTCCCAGCAGAATGGAATTCCTTCTTCAATTCCCTTCAAAGCATAACACACCCAATGTTTCTAGCCACAAACCAACAGCAATTCTTTGCAAATACCAAATTCCAGCCTCCCTGACCTCTTGTAGGATAGATCTATATATAGGGATATTGGAGAGAGGATGAGTCAGCTTGAGACTAGTATGAAACTGACTAGTGTCCTCTCCCTCTCATAGTTCTTGAGTCCACTTGGAGGTCCTTGCTTCCACTTGGAGATTTGGAACCTCTTACTCATCACCAGTCGAATTCCCTGATCCAAGTGTCATTTTAGAAGCTTCCTGGGCATTGACACCTTGAGAAATGACTCTGCCACTTGTCCAAACTCGCTCAGCGCAGGTAGCCTTCTTTGCAGTTGACATTCAACGCAGGTAGACAGTGGAGCAGTTGACATGATCCAGAATTGCCTTGTTTTTGAGTGTTTTCAGGTGGAGAACTTTTGTGAATTGCTGTGGTTTGCTGGCCTTGTTCCTCTAGGGGTAGGAACAACATGTTTAGGGACTTTGGATCCCTTGATTATTGACATTTCATGCTCAGTGATGCAAGGCACAAAAATGTCTATAACAGTTGCCCCCTAAAGTATGAGGCCGTTTATCGGGTGAAATGCTTTATCCAGGAGGGTCCGAAGTTCATCCATCTGCTGGGAGGAGACCTGTAATAAAATACAATACAATACATTATGATTCATACTGCTTTCATGATCTAGCTGAGGCGGGCATTCCCATGCTCAGCTTTATAAATTCATTTTTGTATATAGAACAGACGATCGTCTGATGGTAGACTGATAATTTTGGTGAAATTATCATCCTTTGAATAGGATGATCATCTGCTGCAATGATGTACATGTAAAATGTCTTTATTTTTCCTGAATATATATCGCAGTCCGGATGGATGAAACTAGATCCGGGATACCACATCCTAGAAATGTCAAAGAACTCCAAGCTTTCCTATGGAAAATTAATTTTTTAAGAAGATTCATACCTAACTGGGCTGAATTAATTAGATTGTTGAATAACATGCTGAAAAAGGATTCCAAGGTCAAATGGACATTACAAGCCAAACAAGCATTTGAAGAAATCAAGATAGCTTTAACCAAAACACCAGTCCTTACAAGCCCAAAGTTTGACAGAGACTTCATAATATTTTCATTTGCATCAGAACACACTATTGCTGTCATTTTGTTACAGAAAGATGATCAAGGACGTGAAAAACCCATAGCCTTCTTTAGCAAAGCACTGAGGGCGTTGTGGGGAAAAATGCCTATTTAGGACGATCCTATCCACCTAAGGTGTGACAGCGCCTTAGCAACAAACGAATACAGCTATTATGATTCCTTCCTTTATGAAATGTGAAAGAGGGGAGATTGGCAGACTTACCGTTGTCTTCCGGTTGTCCCTCGATCTCGATCCTCTTCTCTTTGTGTGTCCACAGCTACTTGCCTCCTCGCTTGATCAAGAGAACAGCTACTTGAATCCCACGAGATCATAAGAGAACAGCTACCTGTGACAAGAGAACAGCTACTTGCAACAAGAGAAGAACACAATACAAAGGCAAATATACATATTCATAAATGATTCAGGATTAGAAGTAAATCAAATATACTAATGCAATCATACAAAATACACCAGCATATAGGGAAGAATCAAGATAGCTTTGTTGAAAGTAACAGGATTCAGGAAGAGATACAACCCATAGGGTTCCAACCCAGCATCTCCTTCCCAGCAGAATGGAATTCCTTCTTCAATTCCCTTCAAATCATAACACACCCAATGTTTCTAGCCACAAACCAACAGCAATTCTTTGCAAATACCAAATTCCAGCCTCCCTGACCTCTTGTAGGAGAGATCTATATATAGGGATATTGGAGAGAGGATGAGTCAGCTTGAGACTGGTATGAAACTAACTAGTGTCCTCTCCCTCTCATAGTTCTTGAGTCCACTTGGAGGTCCTTGCTTCCACTTGGAGATTTGGAACCTATTACTCATCACCAGTCGAATTCCCTGATCCAAGTGTCATTTTGGAAGCTTCCTGGGCATTGACACCTTGAGAAATGACTCTGCCACTTGTCCAAACTCCCTCAGCGCAGGTAGCCTTCTTTGCAGTTGACATTCAACGCAGGTAGACAGTGGAGCAGTTGACATTCAGCGCAGATGCTCAGTGGAGCAGTTGACATGATCCAGAATTGCCTTCTTTTTTAGTGTTTTCAGGTGGAGAACTTTTGTGAATTGCTGTGGTTTGTTGGCCTTGTTCCTCTAGGGGTAGGAACAACATGTTTAGGGACTTTGGATCCCTTGATTATTGACATTTCATGCTCAGTGATGCAAGGCACAAAAATGTCTATAACAGTTGCCCCCTAAAGTTTGAGGCCGTTTATCGGGTGAAATGCTTTATCCAGGAGGGTCCGAAGTTCATCCATCTGATGGGAGGAGACCTGTAATAAAATACAATACAATACATTATGATTCATACTGCTTTCATGATCTAGCTGAGGCGGGCATTCCCATGCTCAGCTTTATAAATTCATTTTTGTACATAGAACAGACGATCGTCTGATGGTAGACTGATAATTTTGGTGAAATTATCATCCTTTGAATAGGATGATCATCTGCTGCAATGATGTACATGTAAAATGTCTTTATTTTTCCTGAATATATATCGCAGCCCAGATGGATGAAACTAGATCCGGGGTCTTCAAACTCATTCGATCTTCACTCTAAGTACAAGTCGATCCATGTGAGAATTGCGCTGAAGTCGAACATGGAAAGACATCACTTGATTACCGGTCAATGATGTAAACCGTTAACAAGCGCGAGAGGAATCACCGATAATGATAATGACCCTCAAGGTACTGCAGTACAATTCACATGGTGTGAATAAAGGACTTGGCGTCGAACACCACGCAAAATCTTCTGGTCGAAGGTCATTGATGTATTCCTGTCGCCGGAAGTGAGAAACTTGCCATTGAGGCATGCAAGCTTCAAAGTACTGAAAGGGGTTGTTCCTAGATCAACTCCTTGGATAATGAGCTGATGTCGACAAGGAGCGATCCGTCAAAGGAGGGCCTTAATGAATCCCACATTAATGACACGGAACGGAGCTAATGACTTTAATGGAGGTGAAAACAATCTGTGACATATGATTCAGGGTGGCGGTCATGAATGGATGAAGGATAATGTATGGCAGTGGATGGGACCCGGTTGACTCTTTCTGAACGACTTCTCTTAAACATATGGCGACACTAATGCGATGGATTGGTAGCATTACCCAAAATATGGATGGCATGGCGAGACCATGGTGATGTGACCGGTGAATGAAACAACCCAACCCGAATGTGGTACGGAGGAAAAGTGTCATGTTCAAGAGCGACCTGCTACCATCAAAGTTTTCTTGATTTTTCCCCAGTCATTGCTGACCAGTACCTCTTTATTTTTGTCAATCTTGAGGAGGATAACATATGCTTGTTCTATAACCTGCCCTTCAGGCAAGCCCATCGCTATGTTTTAACGAGCCTAGCGATAGGGAAACTCGTTCTCGTCTAAAGACAAGTTTGTCGCTATTTAATCATTTTAACGAGTCTAATGACAAGGATAACTCGGTCCTTTTCATTTTTAGAGAGTCTGAAAAGGTACATAATGTCAACTCCAAAATTCCTTTTTCGTCATCTAATCCCTTAAGTCCGAAAAAGTATAAAACAATACAGAAGGGATGAGTTTTCGATAACTTTAATGAGCCGAATAAAACAAGCGCTCGACCTTTTTGTGCAATAATCCCTCAGGTCCAAAAAGATTAAAATCTAGAGGAGGGATAGCTCTTCCTGTCCTTTAGCGAGTTGGAAGGCCAAAAATCGGCAATCTTTTCATATTTTACGAGTCAATTGAAAAGAGCTTAAAGAAGACTCGTCTTTTGAGGAACGAGTGATAAACAGGGATAGCAACTGATTCCAGGTACAGGTTGGAATTTTCCAATCACGGCAGTGTCACAAGGATGGCTAGGTGAAATCACTCTTCGCAGCTGTTCCTCAAATGGGTAAACAATCATATGGGGGTGAACGATCGGCCAAATGAAAGATGGAGGTGGCAGGTGCAAACACGACCAAGGTTTTTATGGCTGATAAATTTACGATCACAGTGGTTATTTACCAGGATAGGTTCATTTTTTAGTTAAAAATGAGCTTAAACTCTGGAGGAAACATTGCTCACTACTTATATTTATTTTTTAACGAGCATGAAGACCGCGTTAAAACTGCTCGGACCTTGCGTTTATTTTTTAACGAGCATGAACTTTATGCTAAAACTGCTCGAATATATGGTCAAATTTTAATTTTTTACCATAACTAGCTTTTCTCTTTTCAACGATAGTACTGCATTCTCAATTGCTGCATCAAACTTGGTTAGAAATGAATAATATTTGCATGGAAATGAGATTATAACCCTAATATTTCGCTTTAAACTACGTAAAAATCCATTAAAAGGTGTTTTTACCTCTCATTTTACCATTTCATTTGATCTTGGTTTGTTGGAGCTCTGGAGGTGCCTTTTCCCCCTTGATTTTCACCAGCTGATTTCGGGAGATTCTGTGGACGATTCTCGGCGCCGTCTGGATCAGGTAGGAGCTAAACCCTAGCTCTTTCTTTTCATGGTTTCCTTTTTCCATTCTGTGCCTGTTTTCCAGTCTTTCTGAGCCTCAGGGGTTTTGCCAGGGCGCCCTAACTTCAGCGCAGGTTGCCCATTCAAAACCTGCGTTGAATGTCAAGCTGCCTTAAGGCAGCCTAACCTTCAATGCAGGTAGGACACTGCCTGCCTGCGTTGGGTTCAAAAAACTGAGTTTTCAGCACATTTTTTGATGAAATTTCGCCAGTTTCTCATCAAATTCAGGATCTTACTCATTCTCTTGTTTGTTTTGCAGGAACCTTTGAGCAAAATGTCCCTTACATGGCGAGAACGAGAACATGAAGAAGAAGATATGATTGCTCTCCATGACCCTGTTACGGTAAACGCACTGCGGAACTGTGGTCTGCTGAAGTTCTTCCGTATCTCTAGCATGAGAGCACAGATTACTTTGCTGCAGTATATGCTTGATGCTTGGGATCCCATCAACCAAGTATTCTAGATTAGGGGAAAAACCATCCCCTTGACCATAGTAGACATTTACTTCTTGATTGGGTTGTCAAGGTGGGGTGCCCCCATTTCTTTGTCAGGTTCGGCCCGGGGGAATGACTCCGTGAGAGACTATGTTCGCCAGTACTGCAGGGAAGGTTCCCAACCGAGCAGAGACAGCAAGGTTGTTATCCGTGAGATTACTGATAGGTCTCTCAGGTCCATTCTGTATACTATTGGTAGGATGGTCGGTAGCGCATCTCTACACGTTGCCAACAAGTCTTATGTGCAGCACGCCTTGGAGTGTCTCCAACCGAAAGTATTCAACTGGTGTGATGCAGTACTTGTCCAGATGAAAAGTCAATTGACCAAGGTAAAGGACGGGAAGCTGAAGAACTTTGGTTTTGGTTCTATTCTGACTGCCTTCGCCTTGGAGAAAATCCCACTGATGCAGCCTCAGTATATTGTACTCGACTTGCCTTCTCCGACCGAGCCACGCATGTAGAGGTGGGTCGATCACATGTCTAGGCATGCTGGTCAACCTCAGATTACTTTCACTGATGCCTTCTTCAGGTGGTTCGAGCGCCAGGAGATGGTCTTTTCCGAGTATCCATATGTGGGTATGGATTTCCGAGGTGATCCGGATTTGGTGTTACCGGATGGCGAACAGTGGGGCGCTATTGGTAAAATCTTTGACCATATCACTGTTTACTGTTTTTATTCATAATGTTGTTGTGCTTTATTCTATCAAGACTTTTAATCAAACTCTTGGGTGCATGCAGATGTTGGTCCTGTTCGTCCAGCAGTTCGTCCGAGACCGCCAGTTGCTGCCCCGGCAGTGGAGCCTGCTGGGAGAGTTATTCTTCGCGACCCTAACGACGCTGAGACCCTTACAGCTGTGCAGGAGCAGGTTGAGAACCTTACTCTCGGCATTCCGGATGTGCGGATCGATGAGTTACCTTTACAGTTGCAGCGGCATACTACTGGTGTACCTAGACGATGGACTCGTCTCTTGCGCATGATTGCACAGGCCGTGACGTGCTATCATGAGCACCACTAGGCTAGGGTGCCCCCTAGCATTTTTTGAGTTTTAGGTCATATGACCAATTTTTGTCTTGGTTACAGAACATTATGTATGAACGATAAACATCTTATATATATTTTGATTTTCGATTTTTATTCTGGTTGAGTTATATGATCCGTATGTACAATCATTGATGATGTGTCCTTTTTATAAATGTTGCAAATGTCTATCTAACACATAGTTTGCTAATGAGTCAGTTAATGTGTTTAAGTTTCTAGAAATATGCTGGTATTGAATTGAATCAAACTGTCTTTCCAAAATCTTAACCCTGAGGAACATGCGATAAATAGCTGGATTGCGAACGGAATATATACCATTGAGTTGTAGTATTACGAGCTGTGAGTCTAGCCTGACAATTAGTCGGCGTATGCCATGGGTGATGGCATCAGAGAGTATTTCTATCAACGCGCTATACTCAGCGATTTTATTCGTTGATTGCCCAATACATACACCTCTGAAACTTACTAACTCGCCGCTTGGATCAAAAATGGCCCAGGCTGCGGAGGATAGGTTCCGCGAACTACGACTCACTCCGTCGGCATATCCAACACATGTCTCCAGGAGGTTTGACATCTGCAATAAATGAAAAAGGTGGATCACTTGACCAGGACAAATACTTTAGCGAAAACAAAATACAACAAAAGCATACAGGTTACTATTTAAGCATAGTAACGCTTGAGGTACAACCCGTTGCGAGGCTGCGCCAGTGGAATTCTGTCATAATCCATTAACTCGTAGGCTCCTTTTGCTAACACCCTTTTAACAATATAGGGGCCCATCCATAAGGAATTAAATTTACCTGCTCCCAATTTATCGGATTCTTGATCATAAAGCAAGACCAAGTCACCTTCTGAGAAGACACGGGGTTTGACATTTTTGTCGAACTGAGCCTTGACTTGTTTCTTATGGGCTTCGTTAGCCAAAGTGGCATCACGACGGGTTTCATCCAATTGGATTAATTCCAAGAAACGAGCCTCTTCTTCCGAAGTTCCGGGGAGGAGGTCAATTGCGAGTTTAAGCGACGAAATTTCGCACTGGATTGGCAAGACTGCTTCCAGGCCGTACACCAGTTGGAAAGGTGTGAACCCGGTCGCGTTCTTTACCGACGTTCGGTAGGCCCACAAGGCTGAATACAGGATTAGGTGCCACCTTCTTTTATGAACCCCGATCATCCTTTGCAACATACGCTTCAGGACCTTGTTGATTGCTTCAACTTGTCCGTTGGCTTGCGGATAATATGGGGTAGAGCTGTCATGAGATAGCCCTAGCTTGGCAGCTAATTCGACCATCATGTGATTGCGAAAATGAAACCCATGATCTGTAACTATAGCCTGTGGTACGCCGAACCTGGCGACTACATGATTGAAAAAGAAAAGGGCAGCTGTTTCACCAGTGTTATCCAATGTAGGCATCGCCTCGGCCCATTTGGTAAAATAGTCAACAGTGACTATAATATACCCATGCCCCCCAGTCAAGGTGGGGTTACATTGCATGAAATCGATGCCCCATTTGGCGAAAGGCCCAACAGCAACTATTGGTTGTAAAGGTGCGGGTGGTCTTCTGGTTTTGCTATCAAACATTTGACAAGCGTGGCAACTTCTGACTACGATTATGCAATCTTTGAACATGGTTGGCCAGAAGTATCCTGCTCGTAAGATTTTTTGTGTTGTTTCATATCCAGATTGATGCCCCCCACACGCGCCTGAATGACACTCATTCAGGGCTTTTTCGGCCTCCTCATGGGTAAGGCACCTCCTCATAACTGTATCGATACCACGACGGTAAAGTGTATCACCGACGATCATGTAGTCTTTTGCTTGGTATCGTATATGTTTCTGTTCAAAGTGAGAGGTGTTAGGCCTGAAATTTTGGGTTTGGAGATAAACTATGATATCTCCATACCACTCATCGCTTGTAGATATTAGAAACAAACTTTCGTCCACGATTGACTCTTCTGATGTTTCATCGTTGGACGACGATGGGAGATCGCACAATAATTCTGCGAAAACTAGAGCTTTCTTTGATTTGGATTTTACAAATTCCAGATCAAACTCTTGAAGGATCACTATCCATTTTGAATATTTTCCCCCCAGCAACTGTCGCGACAGTATATAAGTCATGGGGTTGCAATCTGACAAAATGGTAGTTTTCCGAAAGAGGACATAATGTCGAAACCTTTGAATCGCTTGAACAGCTGCAAGCGCTAGTTTTTCAACATAAGAATATTTACTTTCTGTATCATTTAAGTTTTTACTTAAATAATAGATAGGATGTTCAATTCCATCGACTTCTTGAACTAAAACCATCGCAATGGTCGTATCTGCTGCAGCCAGATACAGGTTAAAATCTTTTTGATAGTCTGGGGCGTACATTAATGATGCTTTTACTAGACAATCCTTCAGAGCATCAAAGGAAGCTTGCGCCACCTGGTCCCAGACGAAAGGCACATCCTTTTTCAAAAGACAAGTATAACCTTTAGCAAGTTTTGCGTAATTTGGAATGAACCTCCTCAGAAAGTTTGCTTTCCCTTGGAGTTTCTAAATCTGAAGCAAATTTGAAGGTGGAGGCAAATTGATGATTGCCTGAACCTTGCAAGGATCGAGACGAATCCCATCTTTAGAGACTACAAAGCCAAGTAAACGACCAGAACCGATGCAAAACACACTTTTGTGCGGATTTAGTCTTATCTTGTAGTGTCGGCAACGTAGAAATATCGCTCTTAAATGCTGCGGATGGTCGGTCCGCTTTCGCGAATGAGCCGGAAGATCGTCGAGATAAGGTTGAACGATGTTCTTGATGTCATGGAAGGCATAATTCATTGCCCTCTGAAACGTCGCCCCTGCGTTATTTAAACCAAAGGGTAATTTTCGATAAGCGAATGTGCCCCACGGGCAAATGAATGCAGTCTTTGACTGGTCCTGTGGGCGGATATTTATTTGATTATACCCGGAAAACCCATCTATAAATGAAAAGATTTCACATCCGGCGCATTCATCAATTATCTGGTCGATGAAGGGTGTAGGGTAGTTGTCCTTTGGACAAGCTTGGTTTACATCCTTATAATCGACACACACTCTGATTGTCCCTTGTTTCTTCATAACAGCGACAATATTCGATACCCAATCAGTTAGAGGAACCGGGTAGATGAATCCAGCATGGAGAAGTTTTTCAACTTCTGCCTTAATGGCAACGGCTTTCTTGGGGTGCACCTGCCGAAGCCGTTGTCTTACTGGTTTGACATCAGGATACATTTTAATTTCATGTTCAACGATACTCGAGTCAATGCCTAGCATTTCATCATATGACCAAGCAAAGACATCTCTGAATTCACAAAAAAGAGCGTTATATATTTCCAGTTTTGAAGGGGAACAACCTTTGCCGACATAAATATTCTCTACAACATTTGTCTTAGTCGAGATATCTATGGCTATAGTCTCTTCAATATTGGATAAGTTTCGCTCGGAATCCACCGTATTTACAGTATTTGATAGGAATTCAAAAACTGAAGGGTGATAAAGATCTTGTTGAGTATCTTCTTCATATTCCGGAAGAAGGGAACGATGGTGGTGATCATTCCATGGTGCCCCCTCAATCAACATTGATTGTAAGATTCCTTCGTCAGTCCCATGTACTTTCGACCAAGGATCTAATGAGGTACCATATTCTCTAGACCTATCTACCCAAATGCTTGATGAGCGTTGATTTGGGTTCGCCTCCCATGCTTGAAACATTGATTGCTACAATATTTCTAAAGGGCTTGGGGGCAAAACAATTGCATGATCCATGTCGACATTGTCTTTTGCGACCTTCGTGGAAGATATCATGTTGCAGGTTGCTACAAACGGTATATTTCCTATGTAAATAGGAGGTGGTAGCGCGAAAGTTCCCATCATTGTGGGGTCTTTCAATAATCCTACTCCGATATCTTGAAGCGAATGGTTGCTCTCATGGATCATGGGAATGCTTCCTGTAACTTGTGAACCATTAGGGAGGAAGTTCTGTTGGTCGACGACCGTAATCCCTCCTTCAAACGGGAATGCGATCTTCCTAAAATAAGTCGATACAACAGCTGCCATGGCATAGATCCATGGTCTACCCAGTAGGATGTTGTAGTCAAGATTCCCATCGATGACCTCAACATCAATTTCCACTGTTTTTCCTCCTAGTTCAACCTTCAAGTTATTAAGGATACCGTATGGGGTATAAGTCCTTCCGTCGAAAGCTTTTAATGTCGTCGATGATCGCGACAAGGTTGGAGATCCTAAAGTTTTCCAGCAACTCATCGACATAATGCATGTAGATGCTCCCTCATCAATAATTGTTCTGTGAACAGTTTTGTTGAGGGCTTTCACTTGAATAAGGAAAGCTAGTTGAGCTGGTAACTGAGGATCGTATCCTTTGTGATCAAAGGATACAAGATTGGAATCCTTAGGATCAACCCCACCAATAGCTGATAACAAAGCCTGCCTTTGGGATGGGCAATTTTGTAGTACTTCAAGAGTCGACATAGCGGATGGCGATTGGGCCAAATCTTCCACTATGTTATAATGCTGCGCCGCCCTGGCGCGAGGATTAAATGTCGACTTGTGTACTACTCCCTTTGGCGGTTTTATTGTTAATTCAGGAATGATGGGCAGTACAACTTCTGTCGAAGTTGTTGTCGAACTACTTGGTTGATCTTTACCTTTGTCGTTCGACAGATGAGGATTCCCGTAATCTTTGTTCCTTGTCGAAATCAAAGCATCATTCTGCTGTTTTGAAACTGACAACATAAGCACTTGTGATGGGGAAGCATTTCCGCTGTCAACCAGATTTTGACCCGGGTTGGGAAATGGATTAGTTAATATAGATAAGGTTTGTGAACTTTTAAAGAACCTTTTCAACTCAGATTTGAACGGACAATTCCTTGTATAATGATCCTCGTCATCACATATTTGACATGGATAATTTGATTTCCCTTTCCCAGGAGGGTTTAAAGAATTCTTTCCAGGAGATGATTCACCCTGTTTCTTCTTCTTCCCTTTGTTTTGCTTCTTCTTGCTTCCTGGCTGATTGGTTTCTTTGCCTTTATCTGCTGATACAGCATTTACTTCCGAAGCAAGAACTTCTTATTTTGCATTTTGATCCGAATTCTTACGGGCTTTCTTAGACGAAGCCTTTATCGATTTCGTGTTTGCTGTGCCAATCACGCCATCGCCGGCATGAGAGTCACTATTGGATTTAGGAGGAGGAGGAATTGAAAATTTCGGTCTAGGGGCATCAGGTATTTTGTCGTAGAGCGTGCCAGACTAAGTATAAACTAAGTCTAGATACTGCGCACGAGCGATAACTTGCTCCTCTGTTACGACTCCCCCTTTTGCCACATCTTTAGTTATAGCCGGAAGTAACAACTTTATAAACCATTCAGCTAACAGCTGGTCGGGGATGTACGTTTTCACCATCCTACGACGACGACGCCACTCATGTATATGATCAGATATATGAGTAGAAGTTGTATGTTTAAAGTTGGTTAATATTTCTGTTCCCGTTTCATACCTTATCGGTAATTGAAAATGGGTTAAGAAAGTCGTGGCTAGGGAGCTAAAATTGTCGAAAGAGGCTCTAGGTAATTCAATACACCATTTAGCCGTTGGACCTGTCAATGTCCTCTGAAAAAGGCGAAGCCTTATCGAATCATCGTTCAGGGTGTTCGACGAGCACCACAGATGAAAAGTCATCACGTGATTCGATGGGTCTTCACCTGGATTTCCATTGAATTTAGGAATGTCAGATGGAAGTTTGTGAGGAATCGCTGGCCACCAAGGGGCATAAGCAATCGGATTGTTGGTTAACCGGTGTAAATCGGGTAACTCTAAAGTTGCCACGAATGGTAACTGTTGATTCAGGTTAGGTGAAGCATAACCAGGGTACGATGGAATCGCTTGAGCAGTGGGCCTTTGCATACCAGCATAATGTAATTGATGTTGGTATGACTGATACGGTTGGTGGACTTGACCACTGTAAAGCGGTTGGTTTTGACCGTTTTGAATATACGGTTGTCCACTGTTCGCAAAGATCTGCTGCTCAGAACCTTGGTACACTTGCTGGAATTGTGGTTGTTGGTATTGCACTAGCCATGGTTGTGAAGCCATGTTCTGTTGCGCTATGCTAACCGTTGGACCAAGGTGTGGGGTAATGGTACCTGTTTGGACCTGTGTCGCCCCACCAGTTGGCGATTGTGGTTGTGACCCATGGTCAAGGGGCTGTTGCATTACAACCTGAGACATCTGAGGTTGACATGCAACAGGCATCGCTTGAACTTGTGACACTGTTACAATAGCCGGTGTGGTTGGGATGTTCGTCATAGGTACACACTGTTGCATAGAATATACAACCCTTGGTTGTTGAGGCAGCATCGATACCCAACCACTTGATGTAATTCCAGTATAACCTGAATACTGTTGAGAACTACCGTATGGATATCCTCCCGGAGGAGGTAATGAAAGGGCATACTGCCCCCCATACGGTAGCAGTCCGGAACTCAAAGGGATTGTTTGCCCTTGGGGACTGGATGGCCCAAATTGACCTCCATGAGGATCAATCTGTCGAGTCTCAACGTAAGAGTTGTCGGATATTATTCCGGATGAACAAACTGGAACAGACCACACTGTCGAAATAATCCCTTGGTGGACTCCTTCTAGCGGTTGTGAGCTAGTTGGGACAGATGGTATGTCGGCAAACATTGTTGGAGTGATGACAGGGGCTTCTGCTATCGCTGTGTCGCTTGACACAGTCCTAGATGTTGACGGTTGTTCAGAAATTTTAAGTCTATCCAATAGATTGCCTAGCGATTCTACAGGAACCTCCACTTGTGGTGGATTAACTTCTGATGAAGGAAATAGAGTGACTCCTACTCCAAAATGGGTTGGAGTATTTGCTTGCGGATCCTCTACAATTTCCTCTATCGCAATCAAACCTGGTGGAAGAGGAAGACCGTCAGGTCCGTAAAATATTTCTGGTGCCGAAGAAGGGGTTGTTTCGACAGCGACAGTTGTTTGAGGAACAAAACTCTTTGGACCGGTTACAGATGGAACTGGTTCAGTTATACAAGTATTTGCCCCCAGACTTGGATCAGTATTACTGTCCTTCTGTGGCTGTTGAATTTCTTCTATAGAGGCAGGGTTTCCAGAAATGTTTGGAGTAACCGGAATCTCAGATGTAGTTGGAACACTTGTTCTAACTTTGATAGGAGATTTTGAACCGGTTATACGAGTTCGCTTTGTTCGTATTGTTTTCGATTCCGGAGACAAAGACGGTTGACTCGTAAGCCTCCGCGAACGACGGGGTTTCAATTGACTTTCTTCCACGATTGCGGGTTACTCGACCAACCAAAATATGAAAGGGAAATTGGTGTTTCCGAATTGAATGAATTTTATTAGACGCTTTAGACACAACTTGCTTTTTCAGTTTTAAAGAGTCGAGAAAAAGCTAAAGATGACTCTAGTCTCCTTCGATGTTTTAACGAGCCCGAAGTGACAAATGCTCAGATGGACTTTTTCTGTTATAGAGTCTGAAAAAGGCCAAAAGAACCTGCTCTGGAGATCTAGGCAGAGGGTGTGCCAAACTTTTCGCAAAACCACAGAATACGTTTTACGGTACGGGTGGTCGATCTTCGTGAATGTTGTGTTCACTGCATTGCGATCAGTAGGGCGGCCGACACGGCTTCCTAAGGATAAAAGATATATGCCTATAGGGGTCTCCCAATATATACGCGACGGTACGTGGGAGCACAATCCGTATTAGCGCCACCGACTCTCAGGAGGAATCACCCACCTTCTTCGAGATCGACAGTCACTATGTTTAACGACGTCGGAACACGTCTCTAGCCTAGACCTCTATGTTGTGCGTTATGTTACAAAGCGTTGTTAGGTTCATTTAGTTTATTTTAGGTTGATCTTTTTAAAGTTTGCCTTTCAAGGTTCACCACGAGATGTATGATACAAATTCCTAAATGCAATCTAAGATGATAAGCAAGCTTTACAATCTTTCAACTTTGAAAATCCTAGCTACTAAGGGAAAAGAGAGCAACTATCTTTTCTCAAAGAGCAATCAGCACACTCTAATGCAGTTTCCCTAAATCCAACATGCAAACTTATCAAAAGAAAAATGCACAATGCAGGTGTTTGTTTTCACTTTCTTAGTATAAATGCCTACAAAGAAAGCTTTTTGCACAACTTTGAATTTGCTTTTACAATGATCAAAATAAACAAGTTCTCTTTCTTCGAAATCAACAAGGGTAGAAGAGATTACAATCACTTTGCGATTTTTGAAATAAAGACTCGTTTTTTATACTTTGAAAAGAAAAAACTCAAACCAATAAGCAAAAGTAAAACTATGATCAATCTGAACAAACAACCAATGAACTCTCTTCTAAGATCAATCTCAATCAGATCTGAATCAAAGGCTACAGAAAGACTACTTTAATCATGCAAAGGAAGACTGTAAATGATGCCACAAACACATAAAAACATTCACAATCTTTTTGTACAAAAAATGGGGCGGAATTCAGGCAAAGAAAAGGTTTATCAGACTAGCACCTATGCTGGTTAAAGGCTGCAAAAAACAGAGATCAAAACAAGGCAACAAAGGACAAAGAACCCCAGTTGCTCAAGGCCACACTGGTTCAGCGCAGGTCCAACACTGTCAATTTGACATTCAGTGCAGGTAGCCCCTTCGGGACCTGCGTTGAAATGCAGACTGCCTTCACAGTGCCTGCGCTGAAGAGAGAAACTCTCGTTTCTCTTGGTTTCTGGGTCATAAAATGCTCAAAAATCAACTGTTTCAGGCCAAATCAGAAACACAACCAAGGTATAAACAGAGGGATGCTTTGATAGGGTACTAAAGACTATCACAAGGATCAATCAAATCGTTTGTGGATCTAGTTTAGATCATAGACAAGTCCAACATACTGGATCAAAGCAGCAACTTTTACTTTGCATCCGGGAAAGATGCAGTTTAAGAATTGTTGTCAAGTCTATGAGGTAAACAAATGACGGAAACACAAATGAAATGAATAAACAAGTTCTTCCCCAGTGGAGTCACCAATTTGTTGTGGGGAAAAATGCCTATTTAGGACGATCCTATCCACCTAAGGTGTGACAGCGCCTTAGCAACAAACGAATATAGCTATTATGATTCCTTCCTTTATGAAATGTGAAAGAGGGGAGATTGGCAGACTTACCGTTGTCTTCCGGTTGTCCCTCGATCTAGATCCTCTTCTCTTTGTGTGTCCACAGCTACTTGCCTCCTCGCTTGATCAAGAGAACAGCTACTTGAATCCCACGAGATCACAAGAGAACAGCTACCTGTGACAAGAGAACAGCTACTTGCAACAAGAGAAGAACACAATACAAAGGCAAATATACATATTCATAAATGATTCAGGATTAGAAGTAAATCAAATATACTAATGCAATCATACAAAATACACCAGCATATAGGGAAGAATCAAGATAGCTTTATTGAAAGTAACAGGATTCAGGAAGAGATACAACCCATAGGGCTCCAACCCAGCATCTCCTTCCCAGCAGAATGGAATTCCTTCTTCAATTCCCTTCAAAGCATAACACACCCAATGTTTCTAGCCACAAACCAACAGCAATTCTTTGCAAATACCAAATTCCAGCCTCCCTGACCTCTTGTAGGAGAGATCTATATATAGGGATATTGGAGAGAGGATGAGTCAGCTTGAGACTGGTATGAAACTGACTAGTGTCCTCTCCCTCTCATAGTTCTTGAGTCCACTTGGAGGTCCTTGCTTCCACTTGGAGATTTGGAACCTCTTACTCATCACCAGTCGAATTCCCTGATCCAAGTGTCATTTTGGAAGCTTCCTGGGCATTGACACCTTGAGAAATGACTCTGCCACTTGTCCAAACTCCCTCAGTGCAGGTAGCCTTCTTTGCAGTTGACATTCAACGCAGGTAGACAGTGGAGCAGTTGACATTCAGCGCAGATGCTCAGCGAAGCAGTTGACATGATCCTGAATTGCCTTGTTTTTTAGTGTTTTCAGGTGGAGAACTTTTGTGAATTGCTGTGGTTTGCTGGCCTTGTTCCTCTAGGGGTAGGAACAACATGTTTAGGGACTTTGGATCCCTTGATTATTGACATTTCATGCTCAGTGATGCAAGGCACAAAAATGTCTATAACAGAGGGATGCACCTCTAAAATACCCAATCATGGAAAAACAAGCTTATTCACTTGTGAAAGCCATCAAAGATTTCAGAGTCTACATACTATATTCTCATATAATAGCTTATGTGCCAAGCACTGTTGTCAAAGATATCCTGACCCAAGAGGGGATTGAAGGCAAAAGAGGTAAATGGATTGCTACTATATTAGAATATGATATTGAAATAAAACCCAAAAAGCTTATAAAAGGACAGGGATTGGCTAAACTCATGACTGAAACCAATTGCCAAGCCCTAGATATTAATGAACTGGATAATGAACAGGAGTTGGCGACTCCACAAATCAACCAAGCCTTCCTAGAATCACCTTGGTATGCTGATATATGTTATATATTATTAAACCCGCAGGCTCCTCCAGGGTTATCCAGAACAAAGAAAAGGTTTATAAAAATGAAAGCTTTAAAGTTTTGTATTTTAGATGGTGCTCTCTTTTGGAAAAATCATGAAGGTGTTCTATTAAATTATCTAATAAAAGATAAAGCTAACGAAGTACTCAAAGAGTTTCATGCAGGGGACTGTGGTGGACATTTATACTAGAAATCAACTGCTGATAAAATTGTAAGGGCTAGATTTTACTAGCCCACCTTGTTTGCTGATGTCAAAAAGTTTGTTACTGCTTGCCATAAATGTCAAATCTTTGAAGGCAAGAGGAAACTTCTGCCTCTACCCCTTAGACCAATTTCCACTGAAATACCATTTCAACAATGGGGTTTATATTTCATTGGGGAAATTCACCCTCCCTCTTCCGGCCAGCATAAATGGAGTTTGACTACCACAGATTATTTCACCAAGTGGATAGAGGCCATCCCTTGTAGACAAGCCACTGATTCAGTGATCATGCAATTTTTAGAAACCAACATCCTGTCTAGATTTGGCTGTCCTGAAAAAATTATAACTGACAATGTTGCTGCTTTTAAATCCAAGAGAATGATCAATTTCTATCACAAATACCACATCACCTTAGGCCACTCCACAGCCTATTACCCCCAAGGTAATGGTCTAGCTGAGTCATCCAATAAAAGCTTGATGAATATCATTAAGAAAGTATTGGAAGAAAATAAGAAAAACTGGCATAAAAAGCTTATAAATGCATTATGGGCAGACAGACTGACTACCAAGAGATCCATCGGAACTAGTCCATATGAGCTTTTCTATGGTATGGAGGTTGTATTTCCCTCCTCCTTGGGAATACCTATAATGAAATTGTTGCAAGAAGTTCAAATACAACCAAATGACATCCAGAGAAGAATAAATCAGACTATACATTTGCAACAGACTAGAGAAGAGGTATATCAAAGATCTCAAGTGCTACAAGAAAAACTCAAGAAGATATTTGATAAGAGGACTAAGGCAGAGGAATTTTCATAGGAGACAAAGTTCTGAAATGGGAGTCCAAAAGAGAAGATAAAGGAAAACATGGGAAGTTTGTTGTCCTATAGAAGGCACCTTTTATTATTTAGGCCTCACAGGGAAACAATACCTACCTTTTGAAAAGCCTGGATGGTACAGAAGCAGAAGATGGACCAGTTAATGGTCGAATGTTGAAACATTATTTTGATTCAGTTTTTTGATATGTCAGGACTCTAACTTGTACATAATGATGCTTAGTTTCTGCAGTTTGTTACAGTAATAAGAATGGGAAAAGGAATGTGTAGGAAACTTTGACGAGCAGTCAAAGGACTTTACCACCTTTTTGTGCTATCTTTTTTAGTTTACTAGAAGTTGAAGAAGAAGACTTGGGAGCTGAAAATATGAGAACAAACATTCAGACAAACTACCCAAAACAGAGGTGTAATTGTTTGGATAAGCTCATGAGAGATGTGTATATTTCACATGATCCTCTATACATTTTGTTTATTTACAACAAAGGAATATTCTGAATGCAGCAAGAATTGTACATAAGGCCATCTGACCTACTGTTCTTGAATTTTCACCAAGAAAAGCCATCCCCAAGTGGAGCCAGTGTTATGTTCCTATACCAATAGGTGTCATATTTCATGATTGACTAGTTAAAATCCCTAAATATGTTCATCCTTTCCATGCTGCAAAGGTTTTCCATTTTTTGAAAAAACCAAAAAATTAAAAAATGAAAAGAGGGTATACCCTAAAGGAAAGATCAAAGGGTAAAAAGAATGAAATGGTCAAAAGAAAAATGAAAGAAATGAACCCCAAATAAAAAGACCAATGAAAGTGTGCTAGTCCAAAATGCCACTACTATTCTATTTTTGCAAAGAATCTCATTGTGTGCAATTGGTTAACTCTTGCCATAGTTGATGAATGGCCAAATAGATTAATCTTGGCCAATTCATGTTTGAATTTCTTGTTTTAAAGATAGAGAATAAAATCTATTCAAACAGTTCAATCTTGGTAGATAAATAGATAGGTAGAGAAGCAAAGGAGGTCAACAGTTAAATCTGAGCCCTTGGAAGAAATAAGGGCAGACTTAGATAGGATTCCCATGAAAAGAAAAGAAAATTTGTAAGGGGTTTGCTAGTCCAGGTGCACCCATGGTTGCAAAAGCATGTTTATGATTAATTTTTGTTTCTAAAGAGGTTCATCTTATTGTTATCATAAGTACAATGGCAATTGTTTGGCCACAAATCCAATGAGGCATGACTAACTTCCCCTCACACTTCTCCCAAAAATCACTTATTAACCTCCCCTTAAGGATATTGAGATCTGCTCAATACTCCTAAATCACCCCATTTCATGAAAAAGCTTGAGTAAAATAACATTCTTGCTTTAGGCAAAGAAGCCACATTTCTGGTGTAAAACCCTTTTCATTTCCCTAAGCCTAAGTTGTTAAACATTATAACTTAGCAATTATTTTCATATCAATTTTTCATACTGACCCTTTAACTTTATTATATAATCCCCATATAGTTCCCCCCCCCCCCATATTATGTAAACATATGAAAAATCCCCAAAAAATTAATATCCTGCCCCTGGTTAATCTATAACCATAGCACTATATAAACGAGGGTTTAATGGTTCATCTAGAATTCATTAAAAACCTCTGCCGCGCAAAATGTGGTTAATTAACCATCTGGGTTAATTAACAAACACCCCAACAACCAATAGTAATCACCCCGATATATTTAAATCATTTTTTATATTACATGGGCCCCGCGCCATAGCCCTCCGCCAGCTCCGTTGAGCGCCAACCGTTGGATCTGGGCCCACTGATCGGACGGCTCACGATCATATTGTGAGGCCCTTCCCCGCTGATGTTTACCGCCCGGGGAGCCGGCGGTATTGCCGCCGTACCTGGGACACGCGGTGCCCTCCCGCCATGCTCGCGGCCCCTCCACCCGAAACCACCTTGGCTCATAAGCGGTGCGGGCTGATACCACTTACTGCCCTCCCACTAACCCCACCCGCTGATGTCATCGCCCATCACCTCCACATCAGCATCCGTACCCCGCATCACGACAAAACGTCACATCCTGATGATGTCATCTGACCAAAAAGTGCCAAAAAAACCCCGCGAAGCCAATTTTTTGTTAAAAACTCGTGAAATTGTCGTTTTCGTTCATTTGTTTCGCGAGACTATTGCATGCAAACTACGTCCGAGCAATTGCAGAAGCTCCAGTCCGCCACTCCGACTAAGCAAAGTCTAGCATTCTGCTCTGCAACTCGTCAGTCAACCTGCAACTTACACTCATTCACCTCCAGAATATAGGTATTTACACCGTCCCACCTCCTGAACCTATATTTTCAGTTTTCCTCTGCAAATTATACCTATAGGAGCCAAATTCAAGCTGAAGCAGTCCATAATTGCTATACCAAGACAACCAGAACTACTCTTTTTCCCTTTTTTCCACAGAAATTCAACCTCCAGTTCAAAAACATAGAAAACTGAACATGGAAGCCCCTGTGGCCCTCAGTGTAACTCCCCTCAATGCACCTCATAAAGACTAGAATCATCTACCCTTGTCCGATAGAGATTTCCAAATAAAAGACATGTCTAGTTGCCAAAATCACCTTCATACTTTCTGCCTAATCAGAAATAGTCTTCTGAACAACTCCGATATCTATGGAATATGGAAATCCAATCTCCCCAGGTATTACCTTCCCTCAATCAATGTGTTCCCAGATATTATTTTCCACTGCTATGCCAATTATGATCCTGTCAGTAAAGCAGTTATGAATCCATCACAAACTGTTCTCTTTTACATAACTGTTGAATCTATCAATGAGATGCTACACTTCCATCTAGTTCAACCTCTTGCTCCTCTTTCCATGGGATTTTTGCTTGAGCAAGGCTCTCAATTGTCCAGTACAGAAATAACCCGGATTTCTAAGTTATTCATGAAACCAGATTGCCAGCCCCAAGGCCCACCTCCTTATTTATATGTCTGGTTCAATGAGACTAGAAGAGTTATTCTTGACATGATATTAGTGATCTTGGGATTTAGGTCCAGTGAATATGTGGATGAGATGGTCCTGGTTCTGTTATCCACCTTTACTCCAGGATAGCCCCCTGCTATTAAGTATGACTATGCCTCTTTCATCGCTAACAAAAGCCATGCTCAATTTATGAATTTGGAAAGAGAAGGAGTGTTTAAATACACAACTTTCATATACCATCTGTTGTTATATTATTACCCAGACAGTTTTATATTTCCCATCAGGAAATTGGATTCCAAAAGAGAAAGGAGGTTTGCGATCTTTTGGACCTCGATCTTCCACAAAATTGGTGAATCCCCTTATACCTACTGTGAATTCATTGACTTGTTTATACATCCAGTCTCCACTCTATTGATAGGAGCTCCTCCTTCTAGGCTCTCTGGTGACATAAAGAATATTTTACAGCTCTCCAAAAACTACAGGATAGGTGACTGGTACTTCTACCAGAATCACAATTAAATCAGGATATATGGCTGTGAATTGTTCCCTTATAAGCTGCCCAAATATGTGCCCATGAGACTATTTGCATTGGAATATTTCAGGCAATTTATCAATGCAGATTTAACTCACTTTTGCAATGTAAAGAAAAATGCTCAGCTGAGAATAAGAAACCAGTTAGGCCCTTTTATCATTAACAAGAGGGAAGCATGGGAAGATGTTGATAAGATATTAGGGGAAGACCTTAAATAGATGAAAAGCTTATGGTGGGTGCCATATGACCCAAATAGATTTATAAGTGACAGAAAAGTAAGAAACCGACTGTCAACTTACACACATCATAAGATCCCTGAAGTAGAACAATATGCTAATCAGGATGAGTGGGTAGAGGGTGCATTAATAGAAGAACTTACTCAGCAAGAAAAGATGGAAAAAGCTATGAAAGATTTAGAAAAGACCCTTGACTTGGACTCTTTTGGACAGGTATCTTTTAAGCTGCCTCAGCAAACCGGAGTGGGTACATCTTCTGTTGGAACTTCACAGCAACCTATACAAGAAACCAGCACACCAGTTTCAGGCTCTTCTAAGGGCAAGGAAGTAGAATGGTTCAAGACCATTACAAAAGATCATCGCATCCCAGGTATTTCAGAGGATATTGCTTTGCCTGCAATGCATATGGACACAAAGCAATTGATTGCGATAGAAGGAACATGAAATATGTAAGATGTTATACATGCAACAACTATGGGCATAAAGCAAGGGAATGCAGGAGCAGATTTCAAAATTCAAAACAAGAGGACCATACATCATCATAGTTCCAGGAATTGAAAAAGACAGAGACAGAAAGGTGTGGAATAATTCAGACAGCTGACACAACAGACACAGGGGAATCTGAAAGTGATGAATTTCAATATTCCATCTTGCATACACTGATATAATGAAGACAAGTCGCGTATATACGCGAGTTACAGGCTGCAAAGTCGCGTATATGTAGAAAGGGTAGCAGAACAGACCCAGGAAATGGTTCAGTCATGGTTGGCTCAGGCTCAGGGGGAGCATAAAGGGCAGCAGAACAGACTCAGGAAATGGTTCAGTCATGGTTGGCTCACGCTCAGGGGAGCATATACTTCAAATTATTCATTGTTGGCATTATGGTTGGAAGTTGCTAAATGATACATCTTGTTGGTTGATCAAAGGAATGGTATTGCAAGCTTATGCGTATGGTACAGATCATATAAATGTTAGTTATTGCTGGTCTTAGAACCTGCATCTACTCAGGGGGAGCATGGATAGATTGGTACACTTTGGCATACACAAAGGGGGAGCACATTTGGAGATTTCAGCAGGTACTCAGGGGGAGTATGGACAGCAGAAGGTATACCAAAGAAGAGAATATCTTGGTCCGCCCTTTGCCCTTGATGTCAAAGGGGGAGAGTGACTTGGTGTGGTGGTTGCCATCAAGTCCAAAGGGGGAGATTGTTGGCATTATGATACAAGTGTTGTCCTTGATGGCAACTCACTCAGAGACATGTACAAGTGATGGCAACTTGATCAGAGGACAGATCTCAGTACAGCAGGACAAGAAAGAGATATACGCAGGTTCATTAAGGAAAACCAGCGTGTACACGCAGATTGGCTTCAGTAAAAGTGCGTACATGTGAAAATTACCTTTGGTCCGTGGCGGTTAGTCCTTGGAAGTTGTGCCTATGGTTTTGGACCATGGTGTCTGGACGGGCATGTCGATCCCTAGTTTTGAAGTTGATGGTATTGTGTTACTATGGTTTTGGTCTGTGGTATTGTGAAGTGCCTAAGGCTATATAAGGAGAAGATCATTAGGCAAAGAGGTGTAAGCAATGTGTGTCTGATGATGTGAGAAGATCTGGTATTTCTGGTTATCTGTTCGGGACGCTTGGCAAGGGTCGGATCTGACAAGCGAAGGTATAAGTAATTATTTCTAGATCTGCACGCGGGTTGCCTTTGGAGAAAGTGCGTATACATGCGGTTTTGGTATATCGAAGTAGCGTATGCATAATAAGATTTGATATTTCAGGTTGTTGTTGATTCTGGTGGTTGTTGCAGAGTTCTGGGTTCTGGTTTGTGTTTTGTGTTCTTGATGACAGGGTTTCAGTGATTCAGTATTGGGTGATCTAGAGAATTATGATGCAAGTATAAGTTGATGATTGTATTGCAGCAGTGTTTGTTTTATACTCATGGATCCAGTCTGAAAATTAATGAAACGTGGTCCCTGTAGGAAAGAAGGTTGTAGCCTTCTGTAGGGTCAGCACCTACGTACTAGTAAACAGATCGGCTAGTACAAGAGCTGAGGGGGTTGTAGCTCCCTTCCAAAAGTAGTTGGAAAACGAGAGAGGGTTGTAGCCCTCTGCAGGTTGTAGCCTGCGTACTGGTATAAGGCTGCACCAGTACAAAAGATTGTAAACTGAAGTTTCTTATTAAAGAAAGAAAGAGACAACTTGCAGCAGGTGGTTTTCACCCACATTGGGTTTCCACCTTATATCATGGTGTTCATGTGTGTGGCTTTTATGTGATGATCTGTTTTTTTATACTGCACCTGTTTACTGTCAATGTGGTTAATAATGTTCTGATGCATTTACTAAAGATAAGCTAACTGAATCATAAGATTTCTGGATATACGCTAGTTGCTTTAGACACAGTAGCGTGTACACGTAGGTTCACTTAACTGAAGTAGCGTATATGTTTCTGAGCATGAAATTTGAAAAGTTTTATTGATCTGATAATACTGATTCACCCCCCCCCCCTCTCAGTATTATTTCCAACAATTGGTATCAGAGCAGGTCCTTCAGAGGAAGCTTGATCGCTTGAAGGAAAATATCCATCAGAATGGCTAATCTAGAAAGAGAGGCACACATCAGGCCACCAGTCTTTGACGGGAACAATTTTACCCATTGGAAGATAAGAACCACTGCATATCTACAATCTCTTGGAGCAGAAGTTTGGGGAATCGTAGAAGGAGGATACAAATTCCCATCAGCAACTCCTACAGATCCAGCAGAGAAAAAGCAATATGAGCTCAATGCCAAAGCTGTTACTGTCCTATTGAGAAGTTTGACACAATCAGAATTTATGAAGATCATGCATTTCAAATCAGCCAAGGAAATATGGGACAAAATCGTTACAAGCTACGAAGGAGATGATCAGGTAAAAAGAGTAAAGCTTCAAACTCTCAGAATCCGGTATGAAACTCTTAAGATGCATAGTAATGAAAGCATAGCTAATTATTTCCTGCGTATGGATGAGATTGTAAATTGTATGAGGGATCTGGGTGAAGAATTTGAGGAAGTTGTCTTAGTTGAAAATTTTTTGAGATCTCTGTCTGCTAAATTTGATTCTAAAGTATCTGCCATAGAAGAAAAGGAGAATGTGTAGAAAATCACCATGTCACAGCTTCATAGGATCTTAACTGCTTTTGAAATGCGACAAGAGGTACCATCAGAAGCCGCATTCGAAGCGTCAGAGGAAGAAGATGAGGTAAATTTTGTCAAGAATCTTGAACGGGGAACTGGACGGTTCAAAGGTAAGCTACCTTTCAAATGTTTTCTATGTGGTAGAGTTGGTCACTATGCTGCTAGATGCCCTCATAAAAAAGGAAAGATATCTCAAGAAGATGGTAGAAGCTATTATACCCATATTAAAAGTTCATTCAATGATAGTGAAGATATTAGAAGTCTCATGGCACATGAAAAGAAGAATGCTTCATCCAATAATAGTGAAGATATTAGAAGTCTCATGGCACATGAACAGAAGAATGCAGAAACTGAAGAAGTTACCAAATTAAACGAACAATTGGAGACAGAAACCAGGGTAAGGGAGCAATTGCAGGATATAGTAAAGGATCAGAGCATAACTATTCAGAGACTTGAATCAAAGATCCTCTCTCTAAAAGAAGATCTTAAAAAATCAAGAGAACAGAACAGAGAAGCTCTTGAAGATCAAGAACATGAAGTGATCAAACTAAAGCAACAAATGGAAGAAGGAAGAAAAGCTGAAGAAGACCTAAGGAATCAATATCTGAAAAAGGAAGAACAACATCAAGTTGAGGTAAATATCTTGAAAGGTAAATTAGAAGAAAAGGATAAGCTTTTACGATTTCAAGATAGTACTAAAGTCTTGGACGATATTCTTAATAGTCAAAGGTCTCCTGCTATCAAAACTGGTCTTGGTTTTCATGAATATGTTGAAGGTGAATCTAGTTCACAAGGTGAGGCAAGAAACTCTAATGAGAAATCTGAAATGCTCAACAAGGAACAACCAAGGAAAGAAATTCCTCAAGGAAGATCCTTTACTCCTAACTATGGACGTGATAGACGATTATTTCCTCCACTGAATAATGTTGAATGTTATGTATGTCATAATCTTGGACATGTTGCAGCCAGATGTAGAAGTAGAATGGTTCAAGACCATTACAAAAGATCATCGCATCCCAGGTATTTCAGAGGATATTGCTTTGCCTGCAATGCATATGGACACAAAGCAATTGATTGCGATAGAAGGAACATGAAATATGTAAGATGTTATACATGCAACAACTATGGGCATAAAGCAAGGGAATGCAGGAGCAGATTTCAAAATTCAAAACAAGAGGACCATACATCATCACAGTTCCAGGAATTGAAAAAGACAGAGACAGAAAGGTGTGGCATAATTCAGACAGCTGACACAACAGACACAGGGGAATCTAAAAGTGATGAATTTCAGTATTCCATCTTGCATACGCTGATATAATGAAGACAAGTCGCGTATATACGCGAGTTACAGGCTGCAAAGTCGCGTATATGTAGAAAGGGCAGCAGAACAGACCCAGGAAATGGTTCAGTCATGGTTGGCTCAGGCTCAAGGGGAGCATAAAGGGCAGCAGAATAGACTCAGGAAATGGTTCAGTCATGGTTGGCTCACGCTCAGGGGGAGCATATACTTCAAATTATTCATTGTTGGCATTATGGTTGGAAGTTGCTAAATGATACATCTTGTTGGTTGATCAAAGGAATGGTATTGCAGGCTTATGCGTATGGTACAGATCATATAAATGTTAGTTATTGCTGGTCTTAGAACCTGCATCTACTCAGGGGGAGCATGGATAGATTGGTACACTTTGGCATACACAAAGGGGGAGCACATTTGGAGATTTCAGCAGGTACTCAGGGGGAGTATGGACAACAGAAGGTATACCAAAGAAGAGAATATCTTGGTCCGCCCTTTGCCCTTGATGTCAAAGGGGGAGAGTGACTTGGTGTGGTGGTTGCCATCAAGTCCAAAGGGGGAGATTGTTGGCATTATGATACAAGTGTTGTCCTTGATGGCAACTCACTCAGAGACAGGTACAAGTGATGGCAACTTGATCAGAGGACAGATCTCAGTACAGTAGGACAAGAAAGAGATATACACAGGTTCATTAAGGAAAACCAGCGTGTACACGCAGGTTGGCTTCAGTAAAAGTGCGTACATGTGAAAATTACCTTTGGTCTGTGGCGGTTAGTCCTTGGAAGTTGCGCCTATGGTTTTGGACCATGGTGTCTCGACGGGCGTGTCGATCCCTAGTTTTGAAGTTGATGGTATTGTGTTACTATGGTTTTGGTCCGTGGTATTGTGAAGTGCCTAAGGCTATATAAGGAGAAGATCATTAGGCAAAGAGGTGTAAGAAATGTGTGTCTGATGATGTGAGAAGATCTAGTATTGCTGGTTATTTGTTCGGGACGCTTGGCAAGGGTCGGATCTGACAAGCGAAGGTATAAGTAATTATTTCTAGATCTGCACGCGGGTTGCCTTTGGAGAAAGTGCGTATACACGCGGTTTTGGTATATCGAAGTAGCGTATGCATAATAAGATTTGATATTTCAGGTTGCTGTTGATTCTGGTGGTTGTTGCAGAGTTCTGGGCTCTGGTTTGTGTTCTGTGTTCTTGATGACAGGGTTTCAGTGATTCAGTATTGGGTGATCTAGAGAATTATGATGCAAGTATAAGTTGATGATTGTATTGCAGCAGTGTTTGTTTTATACTCATGGATCCAGTCTGAAAATTGATGAAACGTGGTCCCTGTAGGAAAGAAGGTTGTAGCCTTCTGTAGGGTCAGCACCTACGTACTAGTAAATGGATCGGCTAGTACAAGAGCTGAGGGGGTTGTATCTCCCTTCCAAAAGTAGTTGGAAAACGAGAGAGGGTTGTAGCCCTCTGCAGGTTGTAGCCTGCGTACTGGTATAAGGCTGCACCAGTACAAAAGATTCTAAACTGAAGTTTCTTATTAAAGAAAGAAAGAGACGACTTGCAGCAGGTGGTTTTCACCCACATTGGGTTTCCACCTTATATCATGGTGTTCATGTGTGTGGCTTTTATGTGATGATATGTTCTATTATACTGCACCTGTTTACTGTCAATGTGGTTAATAATGTTCTGATGCATTTACTGAAGATAAGCTAACTGAATCATAAGATTTCTGGATATACGCTAGTTGCTTTAGACACAGTAGCGTGTACACGCAGGTTCACTTAACTGAAGTAGCGTATATGTTTCTGAGCATGAAATTTGAAAAGTTTTATTGATCTGATAATACTGATTCACCCCCCCCCCCCTCTCAGTATTATTTCCAACACCAAAAGTCACAACCGCCCCTCCCACAGTTATAACAGTAGTGCCCTCCACTTTCCCGGCACCTACAGCAGAAATCACCATAGGTACCTCAGCAACAGCAACAGCACCAGGTAGCAGCACTACTATGACCACAGAGCAACTAATAAAAGCCATGGAGAAGTTGAAACTCCAAGTATCAAAGCTAAAACTAGTCAAAGAAAATTGGAAAAGGTTGAACAAAGCTATGATATATCCAAGATGAATGTGGCAGAGAAAACAAGGGAGGTCAAAGCATTGGAGAACAAGGTAAGAGCCTTAGAAAATGATCTCTCTCTGTATAAGCCTCTGGCAGAAATCAGAGGAATTTTGTAGACCAACATCACTCAATCCCTTAGTTATGTGTGGAAATCTATTCAAACCATCTATGAATAGATTGATTTGATAAGAGTAGCCCAAGTGGAAATTCAGAAAGAGCCTTATTGGGACAGATGCCTGAGCAAGCTAACAGGCTAATGCATTTTTTGAATACCAAGACCAATGAAGAACTGGAAGCACTGGATATTAGAGACAGAACAGGTACCATTCTAGACATAAAAAGAGTTCTAACCATGAGAACTCTAATGCAAAACTTGGACAGAAGATGCCAGGACATGCAAGTAGAGATTGATTCTTTCACAAAAAAATTTATAGTCCTACATCAAAAAGGTTTGCCAAGCCATTTGGGAGATAATGATCGTCTGATGAGGCACAAGGACTATGTACATAAATTGAATACATATGCTATCAATCAAGCTAATGCATCTTCAAGTACTTCAGGAGAAAAAGCACTTCCATCTGGCCAACCCCTTTATGACAGCCTGGAAAATCTATTCTACATAGAGCATGAGTTGAAGCATCTGTTCACCATCCCACCTAATTTCTTCAGGTACACAGAGATTGATGAGACTTTAAGGAAGTTGTAGAGACATAAAATACCAGAACCAGAGTGGTGGCAGAGCATGCTATAGATCCTATAAATTTATCTTTGGTCAAATCAAAAATTGTGCACCATCTGCTATAATGTGGAGAAAAAAAATCAATCACGGTCACACGGGTCGAAACATATCATATCAAAGTTAAAAAAAAAGTTCGGCCAAAGTAGAAAAATCAGCACAGAGGATCAGTAGAAGACAGCTGGGAACCGACTTGCAGCACCTACCTCCAGTACCTCTCATAAAGGCGGATCAACCAGCACAGCATGAATTTATTGCATCTATTTATTGTCTCCCTGTTTTTGAGACTGTCTGTCTCTATCTATGTAAAAGAAACATTAATTGTCAGTAGATATTTATTTCTATCAGATATTTTGTATGATATCTTGACATTTTTGTATAAATACCCCCCCTAGACGAAGTATTTGGGGTTGGTTGGTGGTGGATGTTCATAGTTTTGACTGTAATACTGAACAATTTTGGAAATAAAAGCTATTGGAACCATTTTTGTCGAGCTCACTGGATGAAGAATTGATGCTAAGGACCATGTTACAGAATTCTTGAATCGTTTTATGGATCAATAAGTCTCTTCTAACTTGTGTCTTACAGTTCCTATGTTTACTATATCATATATGTCTCATGATCTAAATAATAGAGAAAAAGAATAACTCAGAATTTTCTTGTTTGCACTCGGTGTTCAGTCTCTGTTATTATTAATGTTTTCTTCAGAATTAGCATAAACAGTGAATTCTTAATTGCTCTTGTTTCCCCTGTTTCTTTCATCTTGAATACTAGCTAAGGAATTCTTAATTGCTCCTTAGCATTAATCATCCATTTTCCCCCTGTCAACATGATGAAGGATTCTTAATTTCCCTTCACCCGTTGACTCCATTCCATCAGATTTCAACCTATAAATTGTTCCATATTTGAGTACCTTGCTCTGTAATAAATCCGTTGATAAGAAACCTAACCCAGGAAGCTATCCTTATTTGACTCCATCATGCCCAATGGACTGAAATGTTTCAGTTTTACCTCACTTTTCTATTGAAACCCCATCCTTCCACCCAAACTCAAAATAAAAACCTATACTTCATAACTAGCCTAATATACCTCAAAACAAATCTAAATTATAAAGAGAGAGCCCTCTCTGGATGCAGATTGGCTAGAATGTGTATCTAAAAGATTGGTCTTTGGTTACCTCGGCCGTATTCCCTTTCTTACAACTTTAGGGAACAACCTGAGTGATAACATACCGAACTACCGAGTGTGGTGGAAGCGTATCGAACCAGAACGAAGGAGCGTATGTCTAGTACTAATCTGCTAGTCTCTAACCATCTTCACATACTTCCTCAATTTGCAGTGCTGGATTTGTGGTTTCACAGGGACTCAGTTTGTTTCCTCTCAATAAAAACATACTCAATCTGTAGTGTTGGAATTGTGGTTTCACAGGAACAGTGACTCTTCTCTTTAACTTTCTTATTCAAGAATTTTGGTTGGTCTTCAACTTTTTTATGCAAGATTTTGGTTGGTCTTCTGGAGACGAGTAGGAATAAGGGCTTTTTTCACAGATATGGATTTCAAGGTGGGTGGTGTATCCCTTTCTTTTGTAACATTGTGATAGGCAAATAAAAGGAGGAAGAGGCAAAAAATGGAGCTGAAAGTGGTTCTTATGGAACTCAATACCTACCTGTCAGGGGAGATTTGTGGCCAAATGGATCTAAGGTGAAATGTATTTCCAAATCCCCCCATAACCCTGAATTTATCATACTTGCTAATTGTCTTGATGATCAGAGGAAAAGGATGAGAGATTACGCTTTCATCTGCAAATTTATAGCAATATGGCCAACAAAAAGAGGGATTGAATGCTGGATACAAGCCAACTGGCCACTAAAGGGAGAAGTTTATTTGCACCTAGGACCCAAAGGTCTTTTTACAATTATTTTTTCTAATCTAGAAGATAAAGAACGCATTTTTGAAGGGGGGGTTTACTTTATGAATAATGTGGGTCTCTATATCAGGCACTAGGAAGCATGTTCAACTCAGGTAAGGATGAATTCACTGAAGCGCCCATATGGGTACAATTATATTCCTTGCCAGTGGAATTTTGGGTACAAGGAATATTTGAGGGCATATTCCAAGTTCTGGGTCGCTTTGTAAAGGTGCCATAGGTTACCAAAAGATGGAGAAACACAGTGTATGCTCATTTATGTGTCTATATGAACATCTCACAACCGTTGCCAGATTCAATAGAATTGGATTATCAAGGAGAAATTTGGAAACAATCTTTAGATTATGTGCATGTTCCCTTTAGATGTAGACTATGTCATGAATAGGGCCATGTCTTTCGAGAATGTCCTCTGAAAAATAAAGAATTGAATTCAACGGGTTCAATGTATCATGATGGGTTCACACAAGTTTCCAATCGGTGATTCAATCAAAGGAATCTCCATTTATCTCAAAGGACTTGGAGGATAAAAATTCATTTTCTATACTGGAAGCCATGGAGGAGGATACTTAAGATCCCAAGGATACCCACATGGAGATCCTTCTAGCGTAGCAACCTCTTGAAAAGATGGCTTTGAAATGTGAATTAGAGGATGATGAAACCCCAAATGTAATGTTGATCTATTGGCGCTTGCAGGTTTTGAGTGTTGAGAATGCAACAAGAAAATCCTAATTTAAATTTGTCCTTGTATTAAATTAGGAATAAAATTGTAATTCCACATCTCATGACAACTTGTATTAGTTAACTAAGTTAATTTGACTTAGTTGGATGATTTAATTCGAGTTAAGGGTATAACTTGAGTCTTGTAGAGTGTCTCCTACATTATAGGATCCCTAGTTGAGTTTATTTTGAGTTATAATTAATTAATTTAGTTTAACTAAATTAAACTCATTTAAACTAGTTCCAACTGTTGGAGGAAGTAGTGGGAGGTCTAGTAGTGTGGTGCTTCCTGCAATGATCAACTAGTTAACTGATGATTCACTTATAAATATCTCATGCATGTCAGATCTAAGAGTTACTCAGTTGAGATTAGAGTTTAGAGATAGTGTACTATCAGTTGTATAATCATCTGAATTGTACAGGTGGTGCATCTAGTCACAGGAAGGCCTATGATGGATTGCACAATTTCTTTGAGGAATTTCCCTAATTAATAGGGGGTTAATTCCCAAAGAAAAAACGCAAGGAAATAGGGACTTGGGAAAGTAGAAAATTAGTTAAGTATTCACCTAGGCTTGTCTAGGAAGTAGTGAGACAGATAGAGATAGTGCAAAAGTTGCTCAGGCTTGAGCAAAGCATTTTAATCTTCTCATATTTTCTCACTAATGCAATTTACAGATAGCAGAGGTTTTTAGTTGTGGCTTTCCCCAAGAAATCATTGTGTAATATGTTGATTGAATTCTTTCTCTTGTCCGCTTCATGATTTCGCGATCATTTAATTGTTTTCGCTGATGAGTAGAGTAGATTCAAGTCTATTGTTTTAGTAAATTACAATTAGCAGTTTGAATCTACAAAGAATCTCTACATTGAGGAAGTGGTTCCTCTGATGGATCAAAATTTATCAGTTCTATGGGAAGAAGAACATACATTAGTTTCCATGGTTGATGAGTGGGTTGTGAAAGATTTTGGAGATCTTCCTAAAGTGGAGAGAGACAAGCATTCTACAACGTATCTTTAATGGAAAACTGAAAAGAGGATTGTGTCAGGGGATCCTATAGCTCAATATTTTCAAGCATATAAAGACAAAGGTAAAGAAATTTTGTCGAAAGAACAAAAAAAGGAGACTAAGAAGAAGGTAACAAAACCAAAGTGCAAAGCTAGGAAAAACATGGGGATAAACCAGAGCACTCCAAAATATGCCTTAGACATCCCAGAAAATATTTTGTAGATCAAGATGCCTACATAAATGAAAATTCTCTCATGGAATATAAGGGGTTCAATATTAAAGGTAAGCAACATTATCTTAGAGATCAAATCAAAAAGGAAAATCCAGCAATAGTAATCTTACAAGAAACAAAATTGATAGCTTAAAAAATGGACACTGTTGCTAATTTTTGTTGGAAAGGTTGTGAATACACTTCCATTAATGCCATTGGGCAGGCTAGTGGGATAACATTTTGGTGGAATTCTCGCTTGATACTCTTCCAGAATTGGTTTGCATCACATAACATTCTAATGGTTAAATTTTGATATGTGGGAACATAAGACTTTGTATATATATCGGCAGTCTATGGTCCCTCACTACCCTTGGCAAAATTGTAATCTTTTTTGAAGCAATTACACACTATGAAGAAATTGGTATGCAATTCCCTCTGGGTTGTGGGTGATGAATTCAATATCATTAGATTTTTAAGAGAAAAAAGGTGGTAACAGTCAGTTGAACCCTATCTCAATGGAGTTTGATGATTTGATAGAGACCCTCTGTTTGGTCGATAACCCTACAGTCAATGGTTGCTTCACTTGGAACAATCGTGCGGGGGGAGAGGGGGATCAGATAGCTTGTCAATTAGATTTCTTTCTCTTATCAAAAGGGATCATTCAAAGAGATCTGTTTATTGAAGCATATATATTGTCATGCATGGGTTCAGATCATTGGGTAGTTAGACTGGAAATTGATCTAAAAGAACCTCCCTTAAACCGTCCCTTTTATTTTGATAACTTCAGGTTTCAATCACAAGGATCTGTAAACCAGTTAAAGGAGTGGTTAGAAGGTATACATGTTGAAGGTTCAACTAAGCTGAGAGTATTCTAGTTGAAATTGAAACAATTAAAAAGTAGAATTCAATGGTGGAATAAGGAAGTTTTTGGGAATATTTTCAAAGATAAGAGAGATTTGGAAGATAAGATGTCCAGTATCCAACAAAGAATTATATGGGATGGTAGAACCAATGAGTTGCAATGGAGGAGGCTTCCATCCTTGAGAAGTTGGAAGAGAGGCGGAAGCAGGAGACAATCCTATGGAAACAAACAACCAAAATTTAGTGGCTGAAGGAAGGAGATCAAAACACTAAATTCTTTCACACCACAACAATCCAACATCGTCTTGGTAATATAATCTTATCCTTTACAAACAAGGAAGGTGGGAGACAACTTTCCCAATATGGAATAGAACATGAATTAACACATTACTTAACTAACTTGTGGGCTGGGCTTGGGTCAGTGTCTCGGGGATCTGTTAATTCCATTACTCAATATATTCCAAGATTGATTAATCAAGAAAAAAATAAATCATTGATGAGACTGATATCCTTGATGAAAGTGGAAGCAGTGGTTAAGAATATGCCACTAAACAAAGAACCTGGTTAAAATGGGTTTACCACGAAGTTCTATCAGGGATGTTGGATCTTTCTAGGGAATTAGATCCATGCGGTAGTGGAGGAATCATGACAGACTCAAAGCATATTACTAACAATGAATGCAACTTTCATCTCTTTGGCACCAAAATAAAGTAAATTTGAGAGTCTGGAAGGCTTTCGACCCATAGCACTTTGTAATGTAATTTACAAGATTATCTCCACAATGATAGTGAAAATACTGAAGCCATTACTTTCAAATATGATATCTCCAAACCAAACTGGTTTTGTAGAAGGTCAGGAAATTGTGGATGGTATTATAGTAGTGCAGGAGATAATCCACTCTTTGAAACAATCTAAGCACCTTGGTATGCTCATAAAATTGGATTTATCCAAACCATATGGTGGAATTCCCTGGTCATTCTTATTGCAAGCATTACAAGCTTTTGTTTTTTCAGAACAATGGTTACAGCCGGTGGGATCATTAATATCTATAGTTTTTTACTTTATTCTGGTAAATGGATCTCCATCACAGACCATTCATCCCTCTAGAGGCATTAGGTAGGGAGACCCTCTATCTCCATTCCTCTTCATAATAGTTATCGAAGGCCTCAGGAGATTGTTTTAGAATGCAGGAGAGGAAGATTGTATTTATGGTCTTCAATTGTATGGAAGCGACTTCCCAATTAGTCATCTTAGTTTGTTGATGATGTATTCTTGTTTGGAATCCCTACAAAAAGAGAGTTGGTAAGATTGAATAAGCTCCGCAAAATATTTATGTCTGCTCAAGGGACTAAAATTAAGAATGAAAAAACGAAATTATTCATCTTTAACTACCCGGATTCGCTGCAACAGAGACTATGCTAGGAAATAGGATATACTCAAGGAGTATTACCATCTAAATACTTGGGAGTATCGATAATCCCGCATTACCATAGAACGGCCACATGGGTGGCTATACTGGAGAATGTAGGATGAATAACTGGGTGACTAAGCATCTTAATTTTCCTAGTCGACTGATCATGATAAAAGCGCTTCTGAATTATCATCTTTCACTAATTCCAATCCCATCTAGCATTTTTCATACCCTAAGATCTCTCTAGACAAATTTTCTTTGGAAAGGATTGGCCACAGTGAATAAGTGGGCCTTAGTTGGTTGGGAAAAGTTAATTTTATAGAAATGGTTGGGCGATTTGGGTCTTAGGGATCCTTCTACTATGAGAAAGGCCTATGCAATGAAGTTGTGGTGGCAATGGGTACAGGGAGGTAATCAAGTTTGGAAGAAGATTTGGGAGAGGAAATACTCGATGCTTTCTCGACCAGAATATAGATTACAATTTCAAGGTTTTATAAAAGGTTCATAAATTTGGAATTGGACATATGAGGTGAAGGATTTGGTGAAAAAATATTCCTTCTAGGAGATAAGAGATGGAAAAACAACTTTCTTTTGGGAGGACTCATGGCAACAATATCCTCCCTTAAGTGAAAGCTAAAATTTCAATGAGATTCAAATGTGGACATAGTCCCAAACATATATTAAAGTGGCATATTTTTGGACTAGTCAAGAACCACTTCATGGTTGGAGGCTATGGAAAAATCGAACTGAATGGGGAAACTCAAATAGTTCATTACCTTGGGATGAGTTTCATAGTTATTTGCAATGAATAATGATAAGAAGATCTTCTAAACATGATATACTGCATTGGGGGAAACAATAATTAGGTACACTCAGTAAGAGAGACGTAATCTATATTATTTTGCATGCCACCTCAGGAACATAATTGCATTTGGTGGAATATCTAGAAAAATTGCGGATGGCCCAAGGTATCTATTTTTCTTTGGTTGATAGCGTGGGGTAGATCACTGACTTGGGATCGTTTACAAAGGAAAGGATTTGAGGGTCCATCCAGATGCACATTATGTTTACAAGTTGAAGAGACATCAAACCACCTCTTCATCTCTTGTATCTATTCACAAAGAATTTTCCAGTTTGTTCATGCTTTGTTTAATCACGCTTTTTGGATTACAATGGATATCAAAAGTTGGATGATTTAGTGGTTTCAAACAAAGCCTAAGAACCCATTGATTTTAAAGGCATGGAAACTCATCTTCAGTCTCTCGATATGGAACCTATGGAAGGATAGAAACTTAATATTGTTTGAAGGTAGACATAGACCCTGTCATGTACTCAAAGAAATAATTTGTGCCATTATCTGCGAAACCTTGATGGCACAACTGCCTGAGTTGGGAGATGGTAAAATGGATGCAAAGATAGTGTGTAATTTAACAAAATTACAATTGGAAGTTGACAAAGTTTTTCCTTCAAAGAATTTTCATCGTATAGGTTCAACTATAAGGAGCTCCATTATAAGGAGAGTACAGGTTCATGGGGACTCTCAAGTAGCGATCAATATGGTGCAAAAACTCCTCTTAGGTCATTTACCTGATAAAATTATCAATAGTTGACACCTTTAGGAAGTTACAAATAACATGAGATATCTTTTGTTAACTTTCGACTATGTGATCCCAGTCCATACCAAATGAGAGGGTAACAAGCTAGAAGACTTTCTAGCTAAATGTGGAAGTTGTGAGAAGGATTTAGATTTGGACGAGGAATGAAAATATTGACTGCAATGTGATTCTCTACAAGAATTGCATCGGTGGTTGGATCAAGATTGTACCAGAGGTCACATGACGACCCCTAATGGGGGTGCCTTCATGGGAATTTCTCGATGGAATAACATAAACTGGTGGATTTCGGCAGCTGATTCTACCCTCTGGTAATGAGTGGCATGCAAGGGGTTCATGTGGACAAGTTGGAGGCATATTTTGGAGTGCGAGACATGGACTCCACTTGGCCTATTACAAATAACACATGGCTGGTAGTTAAATTCACATATTCTTTTTATGGATACAAGGGCAGTGGCATTAAATGCATAGCATTTGAAGGCAGTGTATTTGGGTTTATTCAACTTGCTGAAAATACCATCTGCTTCCCTGATGTAAGCATGGAGATGATGTAAGAGCTAAGATGATTGGATGTGGCTCAGATGTTTTCTGAAAACCGCTTGTGAAGCATTAATGCCTCCATCATGCAGGGTATTTGGATGGAGGATCCTGGGGAGATAAAATACTTATGGTGTATTCAGAGTGCCTCCTTTCACCATGGTTGCATGTTCCTTATAAACATACATGGGTTGGTAGTTGGGTATCCTATTGATGAGCCCAAAAAATGGACAATTATTTGGGCTCATTCAACCTCCTAAGTTGACTTAATCCACCATTCTCATTGGTTTATTGCATTTTTTTTATTATTTTTATGTTAATAGAGTGAATTTGGTTAGTCATTATGCCAACAAGTCTAATGGGTGCTTTGTGTAGCCTTTTTGGTCCACTTGGAGACAAAATTGAAGGTCTTAATGAGCACTTGGCAGCCAAATTCGTGGGAGAACAAGCTAGAGGATTTGTAGGAAGGTGTCCCCCTCATTTATGGGCCCTTACCTCAAATTCTCCACCATCAGCTCGGAGTTCAAAGGCCACCAAATCAATGAGCACAAGGGCAGCCAAGCAAGTCAAGTAGGACTGCTGTTAACTACAAGTCTTGGGCAGCCAAGTCCCTAAATTTTAGGAGGACTGTTGGGTCCTCAATTTGTATAAATAAGAAGGCTTAGGGCCTAATTTTGGTTAGCCAGTTAGTCATTTTGGTAGCCAGTGTAGCCAGTGGATGTTAGCTAGTTAGCCAGTAGATAGTAGCTAGTAGTTAGTCATTTCATAGCCTTGTTGTAGTCATTTTGTAATTCGATTTGAAGGAAATGGATTAGCTTTGCTTTCAGCTCATTCTCAAGCTCTCCTTGTGGACAGTTTTGATGTAACTCTTCATTCTTGATTAATAAAGATGAATCCAGCTTTGCACTAGCTCTAAATCTCTCTTAGGAGGCTGTAGCTCTTGGGGTTGGGCCCACCTCAAGCGCCCAGTACCTCCTTTGATTATCTTTATGTGTCTTTGCTGCATTCTTAGAATAAAATCTGCTATTTGTATTTAAATCTTGCATTGTTATTTGGATTTCTTTTGATGGTTAAAGTAGTTTCTCATGGTTAGAATAGATTGGTAGGATAATAATAAGAAAAATGCTACCAAACACCTTGGATCTCACCTCCCCCTCAGTGGAATCATGAGCTGGGACCAATGTGACTTTGCTGCCAACAAAAATGCTGTTTTGCTTTGCCATGCAATTCTTAGTGTTGGAATCCTCTTTTGTAGATGCTGATATTAGTATTATTTAAATGCTTCAGTTGATGATTTCTTAGTGGCATAAGTTAGTTCATGCATTTCAATTCGAATAAACTTCTGTTCATTTCCTTTTGCTGTTAGGTCAGATTAGAGTGAAGTAACTAGGTCATAGGTTTTATAACTAGATCTTTGTTTTCTTGCATGTCTTTGTTTGTTCAGTTTGAAAACCACTTGCAGAGTACCTGTTATCCTTCCTTACCTGTCCATACTCCATCCAACCTACCTGCTTCACCCTTCACTTATAACCCTTACCTTACATTTGCTTCATTCGCTTACTTTGCCATGATTCTCATCTTCTTGTGCAACATCGTTTCATCCATCCTTGAACAAATCCAATCGCTCTTTAGCCTCATCCACCAAGTCCTAGACCTCTTCACACCCCTATTTCACCTTCATACTCATTCCTTCATCTTTTTCCCTCCATCCATTCTCCAAAATCCGCTTTTCAGAACATCTTGTAGAAATCTCTGAACATCCTGTAGAACCCCTGCAGACTTCCTGTAGAAGCTCATAAACACGGTTTCTTGGCAGCCAAACTTTGTGAGACTCTTTGGAAGGGTGTTAGGGGCCCCTTAGACCCTCTCTAAACCTTCCCAACCTTTCCCAAGCATTTCTCCTCCTTGATCCACCTCTACACAGTGAAAAGCTAGTTAAAAGCACATGCATGATAATTCTAATAACTTAATCAAAAATACAAAAGATGTTTTCTTCAGATAGTGATAACTTAGACACATGCATTTTACCTTCCTAGAAGTAATGGCATCTCTTCTCGTAGTTTGAATTCTCATTTTTGCATCAGTAGGACTAGTTGGTATAATTAGGGTTTGCCAGGGTTTGCTAGGGTTTGTATTTCTTTTTGGCTTTCAGTTTCTTTCCGCAAGTAGATTAGCTTCCTTTGAGTTAGCTTTCGTCCATCAGTTAAAAAGCTTCTTCTAAGAGCTCATAGAAGTTGGCTTGAGCCCCTAGCGGACTTGTGCCAGCTAACCAAGTGACAGCTGCGGCAAGAGCTAGTACTTGTGCATACAGCACCGTCACTTCCAAGTTTGTTACGAACTACCGGGTTGATAAAATTAAAGAAGGGAGTTCCAGGAGTTGTAGCATTATTGCTACAATACTGGGGCCCACCATCTTTTTGGCGCCATTGCCGGGGAAGCGTCAGAGTATTGGTGATTGCTGTTTTTCTTCTATTTTCCACTACAATCTTCTGCTAAGTAGTTTATTTCATTTCCATTATGCAATTTCGTTTTTGCAAAAGTAGATTAGTATTTCCCGCTTTCATAGATTAGTATTTCAATTCCGCAATTTCATTTCTGCAAGCGTAGATTAGCATTTCAATTCCGCAAGCGTAGACTAGCATTTCATTCTTGCAATTTCATTTGAGCAAAATAGATTAGTCCTTTCCTGCTTTCGTTTCAATTCCGCATTTTCATTTTAGCAAGATAGTTAGTGTTGGGCCTCAGTTTTGGTCTATTTTTGCTTAGGGAAACCTACTTAATCCTTATATTTTCCATCCATTTTCCATCATATCCATCTCATTTTGATGTATTTTATGCATATTCAGGTGTTTAATTTTAATTTTGCAATTTCTAGAAGTTTTTATGAAAATTGAGTTTCAAGTGCAATTTTTGACTGAATCAGAAATTCCCGTAATAGCTATGTGGATGACATATTTGCAGGACACTTGGGCTCGAGTTTGATGCATGGATTGACAGCTTGGGAACTAGGACTAAGCTAACTCCACTTGGTTCGGCCAGAACAAGCTTTATTAGGCCCGGTCAAGGCTGGTCAAACATGACTAGTCACTAGAAAATCCCTAGGAAATAGGGCAGTTTTGAGATTTTATGGGATTGACCATATTTCTTGGGATGAATTGGATGAGTTCGACTTAGATAGGTGGATATGAGTAGATATGAGTGTTAGAGATAATATAGATTAGTTTGTTTCATTAAACCTCTATTTAAAGCCAAGACTTTGATGGCTTTTGTAATGGAATTTGTATGTAATTGTTGTATAATTGGAGTTGGGAGCTAATTTGAAGAACTTGTTTCATTCCAATTTGTTGTTCATGCTTGGTTGATTTACTAAAGTTGTTGTAGCTGAGATTTCTTCAAGTGTGCAAGGAAAGGGTGGAGGGCCCCCACACCAAGCTAAGTACACTTCTTGGTTCAATTTTCATAGTTTTCATAGACTAGTTTTTGTTTCAAATGTATTTAGATGTGTGATCATTGCTGAATGAATATTGGTTTAATTCTAATCTACATATGAAGGGAACACAAGAATTTAATTTAAATTCTCCTTCTATTTGATCTTGAACTAAAACTGAATTTCATTCTCCTTTTCTTATTTGAAGTTATTTATGCATTTCTGGTTTGGAGCAATGGTGATTGTGATATAGTAGGATTGTGAAGAAGGACAATATGGACCTCCTTAGTTAGGAGCATCTTCCTCTACATCTTCTGCATCATAAACCATTTTTAATTAGTGCTCTTAGATTTATCTTCATGAAAGTAGTATTGTAGGGAAAGACAACCTAGTTCTCCTAAGTTAGGAGCCTCTTCCCTCATATATTACATAAGTGAATTAGAAATTGTTAAAATAGGTTTATATTTGTAACATGTACTTCTTTAAATCTTCAAATTTTATCTTCTAAACTTGATTATATCTGATGTCCATATACAGTGGATTTGCCTCCAAGTTTTACAAACCCGGATTGATAATTAAATACTTGTGTTAATTTAGTCAATAAATTAGCCCAACATTTTGGTGTTGTTGCCGGGGAGGTAATTATCAGCATAGTCAAATAGAAGATACACAAAAACACTAAAAATCTAGTTAGTATGCATTTCTCTTAGTTATGTTTCTTTATGCTTAGAAATAGAGATCCTAGAAGTAGATTTCCCAAAACAAACCCCCCAACAAAAACATAAAATAAAAAAAAATAACTACAAAATCCATTTGCAAGACAAGATCTAAAGAATGATGTTAAAGAAATCATTTAGAGAAGGAGGGTATGCTACCACAAAACTATTTTCAAGTCCTTGTCATCAATTTAGAATGCTCACTAGGGTTGAATCTTTATGTCAAAGGATAGAAGAGCAACAAAACATCCATGAAGATGATCCACGGGAAGAGAACCTAGAACTTTCTTCTAGCTATCTTTGTGAGGAGGTGAATGAATCATGGATCACAGGTAATGAAGATCAAACATTAGAGCCAGAAATTGAAGAATTTATAGCAAGTATACCACACGATCCCTTGTGCATACAAGATTTTGAACAAGTACCACAAGAAGAGTTTTGTGCTATGACAATTAATGAGAACCAAGCAGACAAAGATCATCTTAAAACTTGGTTTCAACTAGTCATTAGCTTACAACACTACTCCATTATTCAACATTCTTTCTCATCAAATCTTGATCAAATAAATCTTCATGTCCAAAATTTCATTAAAGTATACTTTTCAAATTTGGATATGAGCTTACTTATGATCTTGTTACGAAAATGGATGCATTGGAAATTCTCTTATACTTGAGAGAATGAATTATTTTTCTAAAATAGAATAGGATAGAATAGAATAAATAAACAAGTAGAATGAATTCACAATAACACTTCCATAATAAATTTGTTTCAAACAATTTCTTCAAATCACGGTTCAATATTCATTTGAAAGGACTACATGGAAAAATGCAGTAAGAGAAAGCCTATTTTGGGTAGTCATATAGGATCATTTTGAAATCATGGTTTATTTTACATATCTCTTGAAAACTAGTTTTGGAATCCATTTTGAAGTTCTCAATTTATATTACAAATAAAAATGTGATCAAAATCAAAACTAGGTCTCAAGTGACATGTTAAGGACAGAGTTAGTACAGCCTATATTTGAGGTGTCTAATGGAAACATTTCTATCTGAAATTCATAGGGAAGATAGCCCTTAGAATCGAGTTTCCAAATCAATTTGAATCACTTCAATCAGGTATCATATGAAAAAGTTATTCTTGAAATACTAACTGCTTGTCAAAAAATCTGCAAGGTGACAATTCTAGGTCTTGACTGTTCATTGGCATATTTGACATACCTAACCATATTCTTTTCAAAACTTGTTTATATAGGAGATATATATTCAAATCTAGTTTAAGACACAATTTGAATCATCCCATTTGGAGGTGAAATGAAAAAGTTATGCCACATTTAGTGACTGCATGTCTTCAAAACAATATAGTAAAACTCTGCCTCCTAGGCCTGTTCATCACCAATTTTGTGATATCAAGCCTAAGAATTTTTAAAACCTGTTTCTACTGGAAATACAAAAATGAATTTACTTTAATCTCCAAGTGGAATCACATTGATCTAATCTTTATCGAAAAAGTTACACTTCAAATAGTGACTGTTGGTCTAGTTACAAATTCACAAGCAGCTCTATCAAACATGGCACTCCTTATAATTTTTACCATATCATTTTAAATCATTTTGAAAACATGTTTATACTGGAGGTAGCCATATGAATTCACTTCAACTTGGCTTTGGAATCACTCTAATTCGATATAAAACAAATATTTTGTAAACAAAATACCGCTAGGAGGTCTAGGCTGGCCACCATTCCTCAAAGGGGTAAATAAATGCATTATGTTTGTCTATCATCTTTGGACTTGTTTTCTAAGAAATTCTTGTAGTGATTTACATATATATTGGAAGAAGATAGATTGTACACCTCTCTTCCTCCATCATTTAATGTTTTATTGCAGGCAAGTGCTATGTTTTTGCAGGTCATAGGAAGAATGAAGGAGTGAACTCCATGGAAGAAGTAATTTTCCAAGTCAAATTCATATTCCATAATATGAATACAAATGTTCAAGTCAAAGAAAAGTGAAAATTCACCTGATGTTGAGTTCATTCAAGGAAACTCAAACTCTTGAATCTTGCTCTTAGATGCTGACCAACAACATCCACAAACCCTACAACATGATCGAGATCAAGGCAAAAAGACATGAAGACAATCATTAGAAGAAGCAGTCAAGTTCAGTACCATGTCAAGTCACATCAATCTTCAAAGAAGCCTTTCATATTGAATTCATATTTTTCATGATTTGAATTCATATTGTTCATCCTCCATACAATATGTAAAGCTCCGTGACCAAGCATGTTGAAGTCTAGACTTACTACTACATCATGACTTCAATATAACCTATTTCCATAAGCTTTTCATACATCCCTACTCCATTACACCCCACCTCCATTCAGAAAAGAAAAAATAGAAAAAGGTCAAAAATAATGAAGGAGTTTGGTTGTGAAAATCCACGAAAATGGCATAATAAAAACTCGAATTCATATTGGAAAACCAACTTGTTTGGCCAATATGAATTCTCTATTTTGTTTTACCATTTCTTCAGTTTGAGTTTGCGGGAATCATCCTCCAGAATAAAAAAAGACTTGAGTACAAGTCTTCCCATCAGCAAGGGGGAAGGTTCACAAAAAGAAACTTAGTTATGCAGTTGAATTGACGACGGAACTTGTATTGTTGGCAGAGGGACCTGAAATATTTTTGAAATCAATTGCAGAGGGACCTGAAATGTTCACATACACATGTATATATTGCATAAAAATGTACATGACAAAAGGGACCTGAGTTATCATGAATCAATTGTAGAGGGCCCTGAACTACATCAACAAGCAATGGACCAAAATCAATGAAGGATGCTAGAACATGCAGCAAAAGTAAGCTCTATGTTTCTATCTATCTACGATATTTGATCAAGACAACTTCATCCAATATTGTTAAAGAACAACAACATTCATCCAATACTACAGGGAAGTACAAGTATCGTAAGTGTACAATTTTGTTCTTGCAAATTTACATTTTTGTAGAAATTTTTAGACTTTGTTAAAATTGAGTTAATACCTGAATGCATATTTTATATTCTCCTCATCCTATATCCATTATCCTATATCTACATTTTCATTTACCCTAGACCTAATCCAATGTACATATGTACATATTTTTCATTCCATAACCCTTATAATTCTACATTCCCTTCATAATTTCCATTTTCATTTCAAAAACCCTAACCCTAAGTAGTTTTCCATAAAGCAAAAGGGATCAAAGTGAGGATTTAAAAAGTTGAACCTACACAAACAAACCAAGCAATTAGCATCACGGAAACAATTTTAAACATGACCTAAAAACTGGTCATTTTAAAATTAAGGAAATCATTGCAATACATATGGAACATCAAGCAAACAAAGTTGAAATGATTATAATGGCAAATTGGATAGGATATGATGGCAAACCTTATGGAACTATGCAACGATATCAAGCATATGGTAAAGGGTAAGAAATATCAAACATGCACAAATTTTTTTTTTAAAGGAAATGTATTAAACGTTATATGCACATTTTGAAAGGGAATACAAAAAGGAAATGTAATGAGCATAAAAAGCCTTGAGCAGATAACAAAAGTGGCGAACATGGAAATGATATTAGGAGGGAGGATATAATATGATTTCATAGTATGGCGCTAACAGCCGGGTTTGAAGTCTAATGAGATTGAAGGCATGAATGCAAATAGAGCTATGGTGCATTGGCAGGGCCGTAAAACCTGCGCTAAAATCTTAACAACAAATATGGATGCAAACAATAAGCCGGATGGTGTCAATAGCACGGTGCAAATAATTACAAATGGTTCCAATTATCAGCGGCATACCAATCAAAAGGAAATGGTCAAAACATTTTAAAAAACAAAGAAATAAGCCACGTTCCATTCTGATCAGAAAGCAGCAAACAAAATGGTTAAAATTTTCAAAGGAGAAGTCTGTAAACTCAGAAAATTAAGCAGTTTTGAAATCCCGTGAGCTGTAGTTACACAGAACTGACAACAACCAAACAATAAAATGGTAAAAAAACGTTTTGAAAAAGCGTTGTGGGAAGTAAAACGTTTTAACAGAGCTACAGCTACAGTCAATGGTAAAAAACGTTTTGAAATAAACCTTGTGCATTCAGCAAAGAGGAGCTCTGCCATTGTTGCAGCTCAGAATAATAATTTCTTTGCCATCACAACCCTTGAAAGCTCAGGAGAATATCAGCCAGAGGAAAACGTTTTGACAGTGGAGGATAAAAATAGCTGAGTCTGTGGGTAAATAGCGCCAGTTAGTTGCCCGGAATCTTGGGAAAGTTCAGGTAAAAACGAGATTCGATTTGCTTACAAAGATAAGTCAGGATTTCCAAAACTACCTATCATTTAATTGCTAATATACCTGTTCTTGCCACTAGTCATCAAAACGAAGATATAGGGATATGGAGCGCCAATAAACAATCCTCAGAACTCGCCAATAGCCAGGTAAACGTTGAAAGATCTTGATTCCAGAAATTAATAAATACAAGGGTTAGATGAACAGCAATATTAATGAAGTAAACGGCTATGCTATAAGGAAGCAGATTTGTTCATAAGTGTAGTTGCATAAATCAAGGCGTTGAGTAAAGCACGTAAATCATGCAAAACGACTAGTAGATTACACCTGTGCGAGCAATGCGGCATTTCTACCACATTTTGCATGCAAAACACGTCATTAAAAAAAAATTGGGACCATATGCGTGTTTTGAGTTTTGTAAAGATTGTGTATTGCAGAAACAAAGTTTTTTGGGTTGTATTACGTAGAGCAGGGGATGAATTTTTTTTAAGTATTGTTGCATAACAGGGATTGTAATGTGCCAACAAATTCCAGAAAAATTGCCAAGTCTTCAGCTAAAAAGAAGTGTTTATATAGTGAGTTTAAATGCACATGCGGTGGGTGACATAGCTGGAGATTAAAAAAAAAATTGAAAAGAAATCAGTTGGGCATGAAATGAACTCTGTTCATATATTTTGATTGTATGAAAAAATGGTCAATAAAAAGAGAGTTTGGGTTATGAGTGCGTAGAGCCAAAATAACATTGACTGTCATACGTCAATTATATAAACAGTGCAGCAATCCAACCATATTTTTGCATGCAAAATACGTCAACATAATCTCGCATGTGTATTTTTGCAAGTTGAAACAAAGCTTATATAACAGAGGGGGCAGATTCATATTTTCTAGCACCGAGAATGTGATTTTTGATGTGTTTATATAGCCGATTTTGTTTTGCATTGTTTAGTTGATTTTATTGATTGTATGGTCGATACGTTGCATGTTTTTAAAGGGAAGCAACCTGTAATGTGAACAAACACGTAGATTGTGAGTTTTGTTGATACAGGGGATTGGTATGCAAGGTACAACAAAGACTTTCAAAAGGTCGAGCATTTAAATGCGATGTTGTTTTTCAAAGTTTCCAAAAAGGGTGAGCCATTTAAATGTGCTGATGTTTTTCAAAGTTTTCAAAAGGCTGAGCATTTAAATGCGTTGTTGTTTGTCAAGTTATCATATATATAAAGGCCGAGCCATTTAAATCCCATCCTATTTAAATGTGCTATTTGATTTTCAAAGTTTTCATATATATATGAGGCCGAGAGTTGTTTGATTTTCAAGTTTTCATAGATATAAAGGCCGAGCCATTTGAGGAAATGCACTGCTTGTTTTTAGTGACTTTATATAAGCAGTGCAGGGGTTGATACAAAGCATTGCACGATGAGCAGCAAGTTTCTTTATGATGATTAGCACAGTGCTGAAGATTAGTTATTGAATCTTGGCTTGCATGGTGAATATACAAGGAGCAGAAGAACAATATCTTGAGATTACATTAAGATATTTTTCTTATGTATTTCTATTTCAAAGCAGAGCTCAGTTTTTTTACATAGGTGTTTGTTTCTTTTCTACAAAGGGTATTGACTCAGTGTTGCAGCAAGATAGAAATTAAACAAACTTGCAATTCAATTGTTTTTAAAAGCAGGATACTGGAGAAAAAAAATTTGAAGAGAAAAAAATTGATTGCAAATTAAATGATCATTCAATCTCAGGAATACATTCCAATTTTGAGAAGCTACTATTTTTCATTGCTTTTTCTGGGCAAATGAAAATGAAATTTGAAAAACAAAAACATGGGTTTTCTTCAAAACGAGCCTAATTAGACTCCATGGGAACAGGTTTCTCAAATTCATTTTTATTTGGGATATTTTTATGGTTCTTCCAACCCATATTTTGCAGATTGCATGGGTAAATCAGTGGCTAAATTGAGAGTGAATGCCTAGACATAAAAAAATTGCTTCTTTTAATGAGATGTAAGGGAAACTAGATATTGGATGCTTTGAGTAAAATTGTTGATTTGAGAGGGACATGAATCCTGTGTCGGAATATATTGCCAAATTCAAGTTTTATTTGTCGTCTGAAGCTGCTCATCCAGAATGATATATTGGTAAAGAAAGTCATCCACAAGAAAAGAGTAGAAGTACATGAAAGCATAGATATCTTTTTACAGGTAGCTCAAGGGAAAGATTCATCTTCAAGGGACAGAGCCATTGGTAGAACAGCAAGGGAGGTCAGCATACAGAGGCAGAAGATCAATGAGACAAAGGCAAGCATGAGGACATGCTTGAAGATCAGCAAGGGAGAGATGTTGGGCCTCAGTTTTGGTCTATTTTTGCTTAGGGAAACCTACTTAATCCTTATATTTTCCATCCATTTTCCATCATATCCATCTCATTTTGATGTATTTTATGCATATTCAGGTGTTTAATTTTAATTTTGCAATTTCTAGAAGTTTTTATGAAAATTGAGTTTCAAGTGCAATTTTTGACTGAATCAGAAATTCCCGTAATAGCTATGTGGATGACATATTTGCAGGACACTTGGGCTCGAGTTTGATGCATGGATTGACAGCTTTGGAACTAGGACTAAGCTAACTCCACTTGGTTCGGCCAGAACAAGCTTTATTAGGCCCGGTCAAGGCTGGTCAAACATGACTAGTCACTAGAAAATCCCTAGGAAATAGGGCAGTTTTTAGATTTTATGGGATTGACCATATTTCTTGGGATGAATTGGATGAGTTCGACTTAGATAGGTGGATATGAGTAGATATGAGTGTTAGAGATAATATAGATTAGTTTGTTTCATTAAACCTCTATTTAAAGCCAAGACTTTGATGGCTTTTGTAATGGAATTTGTATGTAACTGTTGTATAATTGGAGTTGGGAGCTAATTTGAAGAACTTGTTTCATTCCAATTTGTTATTCATGCTTGGTTGATTTACTGAAGTTGTTGTAGCTGAGATTTCTTCAAGTGTGCAAGGCAAGGGTGGAGGGCCCCCACACTAAGCTAAGTACACTTCTTGGTTCAATTTTCATAGTTTTCATAGACTAGTTTTTGTTTCAAATGTATTTAGATGTGTGATCATTGCTGAATGAATATTGGTTTAATTCTAATCTACATATGAAGGGACACACAAGAATTTATGTTAAATTCTCCTTCTATTTGATCTTGAACTAAAACTGAATTTCATTCTCCTTTTCTTCTTTGAATTTATTTATGCATTTCTGGTTTGGAGCAATGGTGATTGTGATATAGTAGGATTTTGAAGAAGGACAATATGGACCTCCTTAGTTAGGAGCATCTTCCTCTACATCTTCTGCATCATAAACCATTGTTAATTAGTGCTCTTAGATTTATCTTCATGAAAGTAGTATTGTAGAGAAAGACAACCTAGTTCTCCTAAGTTAGGAGCCTCTTCCCTCATATATTACATAAGTGAATTAGAAATTGTTAAAATAGGTTTATATTTGTAACATGTACTTCTTTAAATATTCAAATTTTATCTTCTAAACTTGATTATATCTGATGTCCATATACAGTGGATTTGCCTCCAAGTTTTACAAACCCGAATTGATAATTAAATACTTGTGTTAATTTAGTCAATAAATTAGCGCAACAGTTAGTTGCAGTTCAATCTATTTCAGTTTTGCAGGTAGAAGTAGAAAAAAGCAAAAATCAACCAAAAAGATTTCCTTTCATGCCTGGTAGGAGTAGAGATAAGTTAGAAAAATATTTTCACAACACCCCCCTTTGCTTCACACAGCCAACCTTCTCTCTTCTTCGATGGCTGTGACTAAGAAGAACCCCTGGGTGGACATCAAGGCATATTTAAAGAACCTCTAGGGGAGAAGAAGAAGAAAACATTCCTCTGGAGCAAATGGCTACAAGTAGAAATGTTGGGAGCAACATCTTGTCCAAAGATGAATTTGAAAATCAGATCAAAGATTTCAAGAGTGATATGAGGCAGTTTCTTGCCATGCAACTGGATACCTTGCGGATCCAACAGAAGCAAGAGGAAGCCAAGAGGGCTTTGGTCATTTTTTGTCCTAGGTGCACTAGAAAGCATCCTAGGAACGAATGTCCATTGTACTCCATAGAAGTGTGTTTTGTCTGTGAAGAATACCATCCTACAGATCAGTGCCCTTCCTTACCCAGATTCAAAGCTGCATATCAGAGAGCCAAAGGAACCACTGAATCACTCTATTATATGAACCAAAGGAGGCCGCATGGACCTAGATCTTACCAGCAGGAACTGCAAGGGACACCTGAGACATATTATGACCCCTATCAAGCCACTTTCATGCCTTCTTGGGGTCCCCCTTCTCATCCTTCCTGGTTCACACCTCCTCCTTGTTCCTTCACAGATCCATATTATGCCCAACCAGTTGCTCATTCATTTCATTCTTATGCTCAGCCACAGCCTCAGTGGAATGCACCTTATCAAGAGTGGAGGCCCCAGTACAACTCTCATCTCACTCATTTTCCTCCACCACCTGCTCATCCACAACCATCGCCTCCTCCTCCACCAAGGCAACCCCAAATGCCTACCCAACCACAATGCCATCCATCTCCATCTCAATTTCACACCTCCACTCAACTACCCGTACCATTTCCAAAGCCATACAATGGAGCAGCTCAACCCCATTGCAAATCTGAGGCACAACATATGCAAACAACTCCTCTTGAGCTCAATGATCTTCACCATAGCTCAGGAAGAGTGTTGCAAAGCAGAGACTATATTGCAAGCATTGAAGGACCGCATCCAGCAAAAGAAGATTCAAAAGAGGAGATCAAAGAACCATGGGCTGCACTTGATGAAGAGAAGAGATCAAAATCAGAGATCGAGAGAGCTCCCTCATGGTTACCATCAAATCCTCCATGTACTCAAGAGAAAGATCAGCAAAAAGAGGAAGATGAGAAGGTCATGATAGAAGGTGACATGAAGAATGATCCAAATCAGCAAAAGGACCAAGGATATCAAGGCTATATTGAGACATGGTTCCAGACAGTCACTAAGTTGCATCAGTACTCTCTTCCTCAGCTATGTTTTGTACTTTCAAAGTCAGATCATTTTGTCTCTGAGATCTGGATACCTATCAAAGCATGCATTTCGAGCCTTCACATCATTTTTTCTCTAATCTCGATGTGCACATGGCTCCATTGAAAGTATTTTTATACTTGAAAATGATTTTCTTTTTCAAGTAGGGTAGGGTAGAAGAAAAAAAAAAAAAAAAAGAGAGAAAAAAGAAAAAGAAAAAAAATGAAAAAAGAGGAAAATAGAAATCTAAGGTGAAAACCTCCTCGGAGGTGCCTTAGATTGGCTCATTGATTGAAAAACTCCATGAGGCGGTCAATGGGTTGGAAAAAAAGAGAAAAGAGAATAAGATATTTGGGTGAAAACCTCCCTTGGAGGCGCCCAAGGCAGGCAATTAGGGTGAAAACCTCCATGAGGCGCCCTAGTTGTTTTTCAAAAAAAAAAAAACAACAAAAGAGAAAAAGAAAAAGAAAAATAAAACTAATTCCATTGGCTAATTGCAGGTTGCAAGAAGGACGTTTCATGACAGGAGGATCACTCAAATCAAGGTCAAAGGAAATTTTTTTGCCTTCTATAGGAAGCTCTGTATTTCTACAGGAAACATCCTGTAGAACCTTTGGACGAGCCAAATCCAATTTCAAAAGTGAATCTAATGGTGGGAATCTATTGATTAGGCCTACAAGCACTTGTGTGTCCATCCCTTGCCTTTATCCATCATTTTTTCCACCTCCTTGTGCTTCTATAGGAACTTCCTGTAGAAATTGTGGGAAACTAGACATAGATTTCAAAAAGTGGTTTGGCGAACATGGTAGCTTCCTCAAGGGTTCAAAAGTCCTCATGCAATCTTCCAACTCCTCCTCCATCATCTCCATACCTGCATCACAGCCCAAGCTTAGTTTTTCCTTCCATGCAAACATTTGCAAAAAGCCTTGAGGCAAAAATCCATAGAACAAAATTTATTTTTGCCATAAATTGAAAACCATGCATCCATTTGACAAACCGTTTTATGGGGAATTGTACAAGGGTGATGGCAACATGCTTGAGCAGTTTCAGCCAATTCCGATGCACGGTTTCCAAGAAATCAGCCTCCATCACCATCAACCATTTTTACATTTTCTCCATAACCGTGAATCCGTTTCAAAACCTGTTTCATGGGGATATGCATATGAGTGATGGTAACCTACCCAAGCAGTTTCAGCCGATTCCGATGCACGGTTTTCGAGAAATTGATCTCTGAAATCTTCAGCCATTTCCCATTTTTCTCGAAATTCGTGCATCCATTGATCATGTTTTTGCTATGGGAGATGCATAATGATGATAGGAACATGCTCACCGAGTTTCAGATCAATCCAGTTTACCGTTTGAGAGCAATGGCGAAAACAAGTTCTGGTTTTGTGACCATGCAGCAGCAGCAGCTTGAAGGTGCAGATCTGAACATGGAAACAATTGCATGCAGCTTAGATCCGGCCAGAGGACACCTGCATAGGAAAAAAACAAACAAAGATTAGCAGCCAAGCCACATGCAATCAGAAAAACCAATGCATGCAGCAATGACAGGCCACAGCAGCTCACGGCAGCCATTCAACTTCGAGGTATGTGACTGACTCATTCTTCTATTACATAAATTTAATTTAAAAACTGCACGAATTAATGGAATGGTGGGATTAAATCACGAATTATCAAGGTTAAGCTGATTGTCTTCTCTAGAACTCAGCCGGCAGTCACGCAGTACATGTGGACAGGTGACTCACGTGAAAATTAAAAAAAAAATAGTTAGTGTCAGCTGCTTGAACTCCAGTGCAGCGGATCAAGAAGAAAGCATACAATTAATAAGTAGAACATGCAGTTCATGGGCCAGCACACATCTTTGCCGCTTCACTCCACCAAAAATCACGCAGAAATTAATGAGCGCTCAGCTGAAATTCATGGACTGTTATTCAACTTCCACTTGCAACCTATTCAACTGAAGATGCATCCTCTTCTCCCACAATCAGTTAACCTACCATCCTTCGCTGATTTTTTTTTGCCTGTTCAAAATTCTCCCGCTCATCCAGTTGAAGCTTGAAGAAAGCCTATTGTTTAGTTAAAGTCAAGGTTGTTGCAAAAGAACTACAGCCCAGGAACAAATGGATTTCTTCTCCGCGGCAGAGTTTGGACAGACTAAACAGGGATAGAGCGCGAAGTCTTGAGCACAAGAAGCACTTGAATGAAAGCAAGGAAAGGAGCTCGAGATTACGAAGTTTTTCCAGATAGAACAGTATTTCCTGACTTGAAATGTTCTGCTTCTTCATTGGTGAGTCTTCACCAGGGAATTGATTATGGGACAGAGCTGTATATTTTGAAGTGATTCAGTTGATACATACCATTCAAAGTTATCCAAAACAGTAGAGGGAAAAATGACCAGTGAAGTTCTTAGTTATAGATAGGCTTGCATTGAAGAATATTGATGAAAGTTTATCCTTCTTGGAGAAAGCCCCTGCTTCATTGAACGATATGGAAATCAAAGAGTAAGAATACCTTTGGTAGGTTCTTTCATCTCTTAGGAGTTGTATGAGATTTTCTTCAAAATAATTTGAATTTATCCTAGACCAATATGGAACATGGGGAGAATTAATTGTTGAGGAAAGATGCCATCTCTGCAATATGATCATGAATTCAAAACAGAGCAGTAGAATGTTGATAACAGAAATGAATTCAGCAGTGTCTATAGTTCTTATTTTCCTTGAAACACATGCAGAGCCATAAATGAAACAATTGACTGCCAATTTTGTATCTGAGCCTGTAAGATCTTTTCTCAGTTGAAAATGATTGCAAGGTCCTGTGCGCTGCAGTGAAAAATGAACAGATGGACTCAAACAAGGTGTAGCTGTCAGTCGAAAAGTTATGAAGATTGGTACCTGTCTTTGGTGGCAGATGGCTTGGTCTATCATATTCTAAGGGGACATTATCAGAGAGCTGCCTTACTGATTGAGAGTTAATACGGTTGTCTGTGGTCATGCTATTCAGCCCAAGCATCAAGTTTTGGTGCCAGGGTAAAGGAAAATAGGAGCTACAATGAGAATGCTTATAAGGGTTGGCTCGAAAATTGGTGGAGAGTCATTTCTGAGGTGGAAGCAACAATAGGGACTGTTGCCATTGCTCAAGTTTTAAGCAAGGATTTGAACTTTGTTCATCATCTAATTGACACGAATAACTGGAAAGAGGTTAGGGCCGTCTTTGTTCTTTTGGCAGTCGCAAAGGAGAGGCAGGTGGACGATATGCGATTCTTTGAGGACTCAAAGCCGTTGATAGAATGGATGAGGGGAGGATATACAATAACCAGAACCTACTGCTTCCAGATGCAATAAGGATGGCTAATGACAGCAGTTCCTCACATATCTACAGAGAGTAAAACACTGAAGCTGACAAGTCTTGCAAATAGGGCCAAGGAATTACAGTATGGGCTGATTGCAGCAAGATGAGGTTTTATCGTTCCCCACTTAACAGATTCTTGAGTAGTTTTGATTGTGGCTATGTGCTCTATCCCGAAATGGTTTGTGCTTTACCCCGGGATGGGATATTACAGGCTTGAGTCTAGGATAGCCACAACCAAGCTGAAAGGAAAATCACCCACAGCCGAGCAGGATATAGTGGTGCTGTCTGTTTCTACAGGAAGCCAGAACTCAGCTACAGGACTGTTTCTACAGGAAGACAGAGAACTGTTTCTACAGGAAGTTTGGAGAAAGGGTAGCAGAAGGAGAAATTGGCCGAGATTGTAGCTAAGGAGGCCACCAGGGCCATCAAAGATGAGGAGAGAGATTGGTTGCTCAGAGGATGAGCAACACTTTCAGTAGGGGGGTGATGATGAGCCCCAAAAATGGACAATTATTTGGGCTCATTCAACCTCCTAAGTTGACTTAATCCACCATTCTCATTGGTTTATTGCATGTTTTTGATTATTTTTATGTTAATAGAGTGAATTTGGTTATTCATTATGCCAACAAGTCTAATGGGTGCTTTGTGTAGCCTTTTTGGTCCACTTGGAGACAAAATAGAAGGTCTTAATGAGCACTTGGCAGCCAAATTCGTGGGAGAACAAGCTAGAGGATTTGTAGGAAGGTGTCCCCCTCATTTATGGGCCCTTACCTCGAATTCTCCACCATCAGCTCGGAGTTCAAAGGCCACCAAATCAATGAGCACAAGGGCAGCCAAGCAAGTCAAGTAGGATTGTTGTTAACTACAAGTCTTGGGCAGCCAAGTCCCTAAATTTTAGGGGGACTGTTGGATCCTCAATTTGTATAAATAAGAAGGCTTAGGGCCTCATTTTGGTTAGCCAGTTAGTCATTTTGGTAGCCAGTGGATGTTAGCTAGTTAGCCAGTAGATAGTAGCTAGTAGTTAGTCATTTCATAGCCTTGTTGTAGTCATTTTGTAATTCGATTTGTAGGAAATGGATTAGCTTTGCTTTCAGCTCATTCTCAAGCTCTCCTTGTGGACAGTTTTGATGTAACTCTTCATTCTTGATTAATAAAGATGAATCCAGCTTTGCACCAGCTCTAAATCTCTCTTAGGAGGCTGTAGCTCTTGGGGTTGGGCCCACCTCAAGCGCCCAGTACCTCCTTTGATTATCTTTATGTGTCTTTGATGCATTCTTAGAATAAAATCTGCTATTTGTATTTAAATCTTGCATTGTTATTTGGATTTCTTTTGATGGTTAAAGTAGTTTCTCATGGCTAGAATAGATTGGTAGGATAATAACAAGAAAAAGGATACCAAACACCTTGGATCTCACCTCCCCCTCAGTGGAATCATGAGCTGGGACCAATGTGACTTTGCTGCCAACAAAAACGTTGTTTTGCTTTGCCATGCAATTCTTAGTGTTGGAATCCTCTTTTGTAGATGCTGATATTAGTATTATTTAAATGCTTCAGTTGATGATTTCTTAGTGGCATAAGTTAGTTCATGCATTTCAATTCGAATAAACTTTTGTTCATTTCCTTTTTCTGTTAGGTCAGATTAGAGTGAAGTAACTAGGTCATAGGTTTTATAACTAGATCTTTGTTTTCTTGCATGTCTTTGTTTGTTCAATTTGAAAAACCACTTGCAGAGTACCTGTTATCCTTCCTTACCTGCCCATACTCCATCCAACCTACCTGCTTCACCCTTCACTTATAACCCTTACCTTACATTTGCCTCATCCGCTTACTTTGCCATGATTCTCATCTTCTTGTGCAACATCGTTTCATCCATCCTTGAACAAATCCAATCACTCCTTAGCCTCATCCACCAAGTCCTAGACCTCTTCACACCCCTATTTCACCTTCATACTCATTCCTTCATCTTTTTCCCTCCATCCATTCTCCAAAATCCGCTTTTCAGAACATCCTGTAGAAATCTCTGAACATCCTATAGAACCCCTGCAGACTTCCTGTAGAAGCTCATAAACACGGTTTCTTGGCAGCCAAACTTTGTGAGACTCTTTGGAAGGGTGTTAGGGGCCCCTTAGACCCTCTCTGAACCTTCCCAACCTTTCCCAAGCATTTCTCCTCCTTGATCCACCTCTGCACAGTGAAAAGCTAGTTAAAAGCACATGCATGATAATTCTAATAACTTAATCAAAAATACAAAAAGATGTTTTCTTCAGATAGTGATAACTTAGACACATGCATTTTACCTTCCTAGAAGTAATGGCATCTCTTCTCGTAGTTTGCATTCTCATTTTTGCATCAGTAGGACTAGTTGGTATAATTAGGGTTTGCTAGGGTTTGCTAGGGTTTGTATTTCTTTTTGGCTTTTAGTTTCTTTCCACAAGTAGATTAGCTTCCTTTGAGTTAGCTTTCGTCCATCAGTTAAAAAGCTTCTTCTAAGAGCTCATAGAAGTTGGCTTGAGCCCTAGCGGACTTGTGCCAGCTGACCAAGTGACAGCTGCGGCAAGAGCTAGTACTTGTGCATACAGCACCGTCGCCTCCAAGTTTGTTACGAACTACCGGGTTGATAAAATTAAAGAAGGGAGTTCCAGGAGTTGTAGCATTATTGCTACAATACCTATGTTGTTTGAAAGCTGAGGGTGGTGAATCTGCATTGTGTCCTCTCAGTGGCAACTACTACTTCTTTGCAATTCTGGGATAGGTCTAGTTAGTTGTTTCTCGCCCTCTCCTCTCACTTTCTTACATACATTAACAAATGTCTGTGGAATTCTAACACGGGAGCCCTCTTTCTCCTGAGCTCCGACAATCATCACCTTGTCTTATCTTCAGTTTTTCATTCCCTTCACATCTAAAGGAAATGTTATTGGTGGGAGGTTCTTCATTCATTTATTTCTCCATTGTAGTATTGTGGTTAGCAATTTTTTAGGGAGTCTCAAGGGTTTACATGACGATCACCAATGTTCCTCATATGTTTCCTGTGCAATTCTTCATCTAGTCCTTCCTTTGAGTTAGTTGTGGTTTTTCCCTCCGCATAATTTCAATCTTTCAAGCCATCAATATGTTTTAATTTCCCCGTCTTGGTTGTTAGAGTCTGGTATAGTGGTTCCTTTTCAGTTTAGTAGCATTAGTCTAAATTAATGTTCCAAGTGATAACACAAATTCTCCACAATTTTAACCCATTTCCTCTTCTTTTTTTTATAACGATAGTGGTTCCTATCTCAGTTTGGGCATAACCAAACATAGATATCTCGATGATTTTAGTCTATAATTTTCAGTTGATCACTCTCACGCCCACATCACTCATTACATGGTTTTCCGAATAGTACCTTTTAGTTTTGGGTCTATAGTGAATTGTTGTTAGGTGAGTGGTTGGTCCAAATTTATCCTTGCCAAGTTTTTTTGCAGGTTTCGCTCACGCATGGCTTCACAAATATGCTTGCTTAGTCGAAGAGGCAGTGCACCAAGGCATTCCTCCACCAGACATCGTTTCCTCTTTGGTTGGGAGTCCATTGCAAACTTTTTTGATTTTGTACCTTTCGAAATTAGAAAGGAAATCTGCACTCTTGAAGAAAAGGAATTTGGAGAACACTTGTACTACTTAGCTTCATAAGTTGTCAGTAGTGGTAACACTAATTGGGTATGTAATCTAGGTAAATGGAGGAAGAGATGACTATACTTTCTCCACTCAATTTCAACTCACAGGAAGATGGTGAATCTTCTTCACATGGTGTTGTGAGATAAACAGGTGGACAACTACAAGTTATTTGCTGGCCAAGAGGATATAAAGAGGATCCTACGAGATATTTGATATGACATGGATGAAATAGTGGTTCATCTAAACAAAATGGAACATTATATAATTTCATATTCTAATACTGAATCAGAGGCACCTCAAAATGGGGAGGCGGTCATCAATGCTACTCCACTTAACATGTCTATTGCACCTTTGTCTCTAGAGCTCCCAATGATTATCTTAGTTGAATGAATCTCTAGTTGTTTATGTCTCTTTTCGAATGTATGGACTCTTTTCCTTATGGTGTCATGGTCAAGCTGCTATGTTTTATGTTTATATTGTGTCAATTTTCTCTTACTCAAACTTATATTCTCAGGATATTTTGTGTTCTTAGTCATAATCTATGATTTTTTTGGTGAAGTCACTGAACCATTAGGTCATCGTGGTAATATATGTGGTTGATTTTTGTCAAAAAGTCATTGGTCTTCTGACCAAGTCCGCATGGTTTTCAAAAGTCTTCCAAATGTAATATTGCTTTTTTTTTCTATTAATAGAATATCAAGGGACAAACATTACTAATCTAAGACAAAAACCTTTTTAAAAGGTTTTAAATACGAATGATAATTATGTTGAAATATATATCATCACTTTGAGTGATGATATTTTTCTCTGGTTTTCAAAATTCAAACCTTTATAGTCTTTGAATTTACTCTTTTAAGTGAGGAACACCCAAAAATAAATTCTTCATGCTTTTCTTTTTTGATTCTTTTTCTAAGCATTTTATTTCTCATATAACATGACCCTGCATTATTTAGTTTCTAATTGGTAATGTTGAAAGTAATAAAGAGGTAGTAAGCAAAGAAGGGGTTGAGTTATTTTTTTATTTTTTTTGAAGATTTTAAATTAAGTGAAGTTAGTATTGACAATTCGTAAGCCAATATTAGCAAGAACTTGTGACTTGGCAAGGATCAAGATGTCTAGAGACAATGCCATAAATGTTCATTTATGGGCCCCATTCTACGAGATGCCTACCTCTCTAGCCTCATTACAATGGACCAATTTTAATCAAACATGTACAAACTCTACCCCTTTCATTTTCCGAATCTTGAATTACAACTAACATTCCCTAGATGTATAAAACAATTTCTTATTCAAATTCAAGAGGCATTGCTTATGTTGATGAGAACATCAAACCTCCAAGTTTAGTAGGGACACATTTTAAGTTGAAGGGATTGGGCATGTTTTAGCTCCTAGAGACAACCCTCGGGTTGAGGTGAGACCGGTGCAATTGTTGATTTGTTGCAATTGTTCACTTACACTCAACATTGAACATATTTTAATCGAACTGATTCATAATATATTTCAAGACGGTAAATTAACATTTATATCAAAGTAGACTCATAGAATAATATAGTTCATTGGTCATTGTAGCAAGCGTGAAAGAAGAATATGTAGAAGAGAAGTCAAATACACAGGGCTAAACATAGAATCCTAGGCATCCGACTTCGATAAGAAATGAAGGAATGAACATTTGAATGGTATTTTAGATTACTTGGAGTGCGTATTAAGGAAGTCATATCTCATTAGTCGCAGGAATATAAATTCAATATTAAACACAGATGAATCCATGATTTCATAAAACTACATCCTACAACTACTACTACATGTCATTTAAGAAGAAAACACAGATGAATTGTAGGTTTTAACCCTATATAGAAATTACCTGCATACGAATTCTAAAAATAGAAAATAAACAATGGAAGGAGCATAAAACATATATACACAAATATTTCCCCCTCGATCCCAAAACCGAGACTACCAGATTGATTTTTCATTATATTCCTTTCAATGTTAGAATACATATATATACATGCTGAAGCATCCTTAAACCCTAATCCATTAACCTTGGATTATAACATAACTGTAGTTCCCCTGACCATATCTACAAAATACCATGGACAGAAAACCATAATGCCCAAAACCATGTGTGAAATCCATGCAAAACACTATAGGAGGTATTCCCACCTAATATAGGGTCCAAAAAAAATTTACGGGGCACTGCACCAGACCCTGTTTAGGGGGGCTACCGCCCCCCTGCATACCCCCCAATAGGGGGGCAGCCAGCTCCCCTGTGTCCCCTTAGTAATTCTTGACACAACCTACATGGGGGGCTACCACCCCCCCTAGGACCCCCCATGTGTGGGGTAGTCGTGGAAAGAATATAACACAACCCAACATTCTACCCCTTATTGTGTACATGGGGCCACAGGAGAGATTAGTCATTGATCCAGCCCTACAACTCTCATTGTTTCTCCACACCAAGAGAACTTCCCAGTCCTCACAGACTTTGTCAATGCATCTGCAATATTCTTCAAAGTGTCCACTTTTACGAGAAGCACCTTTTTCTCCTTAACCATATCCCTCACAAAGTGATACTAAACATCAATGTACTTTGTCTTTGAATGATAAGCAGAGTTCTTTGCCAAGAAAATTGCACTTTGGATGTCATAGTCTATCCTTATAGCTCGTTGTACTAACCCCATACTTGAACACAATATCTGCAACCAAACTTCTTCCTTGTTTACATGAGTGGCTGCCATGTATTCTGCCTCTGTAGTTGAAAGTGCCACTATAGACTATCTCTTACTCATCCAATTGACTACACCTCTAAATAGGTTAAACACATACCCACTTGTAGATCTTCTCTGATCCAGATATTCGGCTTGGTCTTCATCAAAAAAGCCAAGGATTTCCAAAACTCTGTCCAATCCTAGTCTTCCTTCGTAGCACAAACCATAATCACTAGTGCCATGCAAATACCTGAAAACCCGCTTCATTGTTGTCCAATTCTCCTTCTCTAGTTTTGACATAAACCTGCACAATACTCCCACTCCATGTGCAATGTCTAGTCTAGTACAGACCATTGTATACATCATATTACCTACTAAGCTTTCATATGGAACACGAGACATGTCCTCTTCCTCTTCTTTTTTCTTGGGACAATGTTCAACATAGAACTTTACACCTACAGGAATAGGAACTTTCACCGGTTTACTATCTTGCATATTAAACCTCTATAGTATTTTCTCGACATACTTCCTCTGGTTTAACCACAACTTCCTCTTTCCTTGTTATGATTTAATTTCCATGCCCAAAATATAGTTTGCAGCACCAAGATACTTCATGTCGAATTTGGAGGACAATTGGGTCTTGAAGTCGTAGATAATTTCTTTTTCATTTCCAACCAGCAACATATCATCCACATACAGGACCAGATAAATAACACGGTCAAATTAATTTAAAATACACACAGTGATCTACTTTTCTTCTAGTGAAACCAAGTCCCCGTTTAAATGTTTCAAATTTTTGATACCACATCATTGGTGACTATTTTAACCCATACAGAGGCTTTTTTAACTTGCATGCCAGTTCTTTCTTACCCTTTACCGCAAAGCCTTCAAGTTTCTTCATGTAGATCTCTTCTTCCAGATCCCTGTGAAGAAATTTTGTCTTCACATCCATCTATTCTACCTCAAAATTAAAAGCAACAGCAAGAGATAAAAGTAATATAATAGAAGCTACCTTGGCAACAGGAGAAAAAATTATCACCAAAATCAATTCTCGGCACCTAGGAATAACCTTTTACTGCCAACTGAGCTTTGTATTTCTCCACCTTTCCTTCTGCATTCATCTTCTTCTTGAACACCCATTTGTTTCCAATGGGTTTCCTTCCAGCTGACAACTCCACCAGATCCCAAGCCTCATTTTTGTGCAAAGATGTCATTTCATCAACCATGGCCTCTTTCCAGTGTTTTCCATCCTCTGAATCCACTGCTTCCCACATAATTCTGGGATCATCATCAGTAATAGATAAATCAAAATTTGAATAGAAAGAAAATGGACTATACCTTTCTAGCTGCCTTCTTTCTTGAACTGATCTTCTCACAGCTAGAGTTTGTGTCTCTTCATCTTTTGATTCCTCTTCTGCTGTAGAATCTGATTCTTCCTCCTTTAGCTCAAACTATATCTTCTCAGGTTCATTTGGTAGGACTTCATGTTTAATAACATCTTTCCCCTCTCTAAACACCACATCTCGGTTGTACACAACCTTCCTTGTTTATGGGTTCCAAATCTTATAACCTTTTAAACCATCCTTATACCCAATAAAGATGCACTTTTCAGATTTACTATCCAACCTTGTTCTTTTCTCCATCAGAACATGCACATATGCATCACATCTTAATACCCTTAGATGTGAAAGAGAAGGTTTCTTACCAGTCCATACCTCTTGTGGAGTCTTATCCACCAATGTTGATGAAGGTGATCTGTTTACCAGGTAACACGCAATCTCCACTGCCTCTGCCCAAAATTCTTGTCCTAACCCGACACCACTGAGCATGCTTCTTGCCCTTTCTATCAACATCTTGTTCATTCTTTTTGAAACTCCATTTTGCTCAAATGTGTATGGAGTAGCCTTCTGTCGTGCTATACCACACTTCTTATAGAACTCTTCAAATTCTTCTTGTGAAACTCTCCACCGTTATTTGTCCTCAACACCTTTGTCTTCTTATCTATCTGGTTTTCCACGAGAGCCTTATATTCTTTAAACCTGTCAAAGACTTCAGATTTCTTCCTGAGGAAATATGTCCATGTATTCCTTGAGAAGTCATCTATAAATGATACATAGTACACAGACTTTCCCAGTGATGTAACCGACAGAGGTCCAAACACATCACTGTGCAAAATATCTAATATTTGTTTTGCCCTCTTACCACCAGGGGGGAAACTCACCCGATTTTTCTTCCCATATACACAATTTTCACATAAATGAAAATCCATAGAGCTATTAGACATACCTTCTACCATACCATTACCATGAAGTATTTGAAGGCCCTTCTCTCCATAACATGTTATTTTCTCCAGAGACCATTATATTTTATGCTCAACTTTCAGGAACCACAGAACTATTGCACCCTTCAATAACAGTGTTATCTTGATGCTTGTACAAAGTTCCAATCTGAACTCCCCAGATCAATAATAGTGCTCCTCGAACCATCTTGCAAGTATATTTCTCGAACACTATTTTTACACATGCATCATCTAGCTTGCTTACATAAATTAGATTTCTAGCCAATGCAAGAATATGCATAACACTCGGAAGTGTTCTAATCATTCCACCTTGCAACTTCAACTTGAATTTTCTATGACCAATGATTCTAGCCTTCATGTCATCCCCTAAGAAGACATTACCACCATCATATTTATCATACTCGCTGAACCACTCTCTATGGGGAGTGAAGTGAAAGGATGCACCTGAGTCAGTCAACCATGCCTCATGATCTACATGTGTACTTGAAGAAGAAGCCAAGTACAGATCTCCACCTTCATCTGAGGTGGTTTTCGCCTCTACAAAGGAGCGTCATTAGATCCCTTTACTTTCTTAGGAGATTTAGATTTACAATCCCTTTTGAAGTGCCCTTCCTTTTCGCACTTCCAACATATCTTTATAGGTTTTCCTGGAGATTTAGATCTCCCTCGAGATTTAGATCTCCCACTCGAGGAATTACTTTTGTTTATGTTCTGAGATCATCCTCATACAGACAAGGCATCACCATTATGGCCCTCCATATTTTTCCGTCTCATCTCCTCCGACAACAAGGATGAGACTATTTCATCAAACCTCGAGGAAGTTGCATTGCTACCTATTGCAACAACTAAACTATCCCACGAATATGGTAGAGAACACAAAAAATTGATGCACTTATCTTCATCTGAAATATTAACATCAACATATAATAACTGGCTTACGACAATATTAAATGCATTTAAATGATTTGTCACCGAGTTTCCACCTTTCATCCTCATGTTATACAGATTTTTCTGTAGGAACAGTTTATTCACTAGAGACTTAGATTGGTACAAAGTCCCTAACTTGTCCCACAAAGCCTTCACTGAAGCTTCCCCTGATACATTTAGCAATAATGAATCTGAGTCACACAATCATATTGTGCTCTTTGCCTTCTGATCCAACTTCAACCAGTCTTCAACTGACATTGTTGTTGGTTTAGTTCTAGGATCTACCGCGATCCACCAATATTTATCCACCAGCAAATTCTCCGTCTTGAGTTTCCACAACTCAAAACTATGACCATTAAATTTTGCGATCTCTATATTTCCACTTCTCTCCAACTTATTTCACCACAAGAATCGATCCCGCGATCCCCCACTGAACAGGGTCTACCATAGGCCCGAGCAAAAACCCGTCAGCAACAAAGGCGTCCCCTTAAAGCCAAAACAACTCTCATACCAAATGTAGGTTTTAACCTTGTACAAAAATTACATGCATACAAATTCTAAAATCAGAAAAATAAACATTGGTGAGAGCATAGAACATAAATAAGATATACACAGAGATTTTCCCCTAGATCCCAAAACTGGGACTACCAGATTGATTTTTCATTATATTCCTTTCAATGTTACAATACATACATATGCATGCTGAGGCATCCATAAACCCTAATCCATTAATCTTGGATTAGAAAATAACCATAGTTCCCTTGACCGGATCTACAAAATACCATGGACAAAAAACCATCATGCCCAAAACCATGTGCGAAATCCATGCACAAAACCATAGGTAGGTCCACCCATCTAATATAGGGTCCAAAAAAGAATTTACAAGGCACTTCCCCAGACCCCATGCATAGAGGCTACCAACCCCCTGTATACACCCTGACAGGGGGGTAGCTGCCCCCCTGGAAATGCCCCGCACAAAGTACAGGGGGGGATAGATCCCCCCCTGTGACCCCACCATGAGTGGGGTAGTCGTGGAAAGAATAGAACACAACCCAACATTCTCCCACTTGTTGTTTTATTTCCACAAGGGGCCATAGGAGAGCTTAGTCATTGATCCAGCCCCTGCAATGCCCATTGTTTCTATTCAGTGCTCACAGACTTTGTTAATGCATATGTAGTATTCTTCAAGTGTCCACCTATATCAGAAACACCCTTTTGTCCTCAACCATATCCTTAACAAAGTGATACCGAACATCAATTTTCTTTGTCTTTGAATGATAAGCAGGGTTCTTTGCCAAGAAAACTGCACTTTGGTTGTCACAGTATATCCTTATAACTCATTGTACTAACCCCATACTTGAACACAATATCTACAACCAAAGTACTTCCTTGCTTGCATGAGTGGATGTCATGTATTCTTCCTCTGTAATGGAAAGTACCACTATAAACTATCTCTTACCCACTGACTGCACCTCCAAATAGGTGAAACACATACCCACTTGTAGATCTTCTCTGATCCAGATCTCCAGCCCAGTCTGCATCAATAAAGCCATGGATGTCCAAAACTCTATCCAATCCTAGTCTTCCTTGGTAGCACAAACCATAATCACTAGTGCCATGCAAATACCTGAAAACCCGATTCACTATTGTCCAATGCACCCTCCCTAGTTTTGGCATAAACCTGCTCAATACTCCCACTCCATGTGTAATGTCTGGTCTAGTACAGACCATTGCATACATCACGCTACCGAATGGAGTTGCATATGGAACATGGGACATGTCCTCTTCCTCTTCTTGTTTCTTGGGACATTGTTCAATAGATAACTTTACACCTATAGGAATAGGAACCTTCATTGGTTTACTATCATTCATATTAAACCTTTGTAGTATTGTCTCGACATACTTCCTCTAGTTTAACCAGAGCTTCCTCTTTACCTAATCTCGTTTAATTTCCATGCCCAAAATATAGTTTGTAGCACCAAGATCTTTCATGTCAAATTTGGAGGACAATTGGGTCTTGAAATCTTGGATAATTTCTTTGTCATTTCCAACCAGCAACATATCATCCACATACGAGACCAGATAAATAACACGGTCGCCAATAAATTTAAAATACACACAGTGATATGCTTTGCTTCTGGTGAATCCAAGTCCCCATATAAATGTATCAAATTTCTGATACCACATCCTTGGTGATTGTTTTAACCCATACACAAATCTTTTTAACTTGCATACCAGTTCTTTCTTACCCTTCACCGCAAAGCCTTCAGCTTACTTAATGTAGATCTCTTCTTCCAAATCCCCATGAAGAATTGTTGTCTTCAAATCCTTCATCTCTACCTCAAAATTAAAGAAACAACAGTAGATAAAAGTAATGTAATAGAAGCTACCTTGGAAATAGGAGAAAAATATCACCAAAATCAATTCCCGACACCTAGGAATAACCTTTTTCTACCAACTAAGCTTTGTATTTCTCTAGATTTCCTTTTACAGTCATCTTCTTCTTGAACACCCATTTTCCGCCAATGGGTTTCCTTCTAGCCAACAACTCCACTAGATCAAAAAACTTATTTTTGTGCAAAGATGTCATTTCATCAACCATGGCCTCCTTCCAGTTTTTCATCCTCTGAATCTACTGCTTCCCTCATAGTTCTGGGATTATCATTAGTAATAGATAAAGAAAAATTTGAACAAAAAACATATGGACAATACCTTTCTAGTTGCCTTCTTTCTCGAACTGATCTTCTCATAGCCAGAGTTTGTGGCTCTTCATATTCTAATTCCTCTTTTGCTATAGAGTATGATTCTTCCTCCTTTAGCTCAAACTCTATCTTCTCAGGTTCCTTTGGTAGGAAATCATGTTTAATAACATATTTCACCTCTCTAAACACCACATTTTAGCTGTACACAACCTTCATTATTTTTGGGTTCCAAAGCTTATAACCTTTTAAAGCATCCTTATACCCAATAAAGATGCACTTTTTAGATTTACTATCCAAATTTGTTCTTTTCTACCTTGGAACATGTACATATGCATCACATCCAAATACCCTCAGATGTGAAAGAGAAGGTTTCTTACCAATCCATACCTCTTGTGGAGTCTTATCCTCCAATGGTGATGAAGGTGATTTGTTGACCAGGTAACATGTAGTCTCCACTGCCCAGAATTCTTGTCCTGACCCGACACCACTGAGCATGCTTCTTGCCCTTTCTATCAACATCTTGTTCATTCTTTCTGAAACTCCATTTTTCTTAGGTGTGTATGGAGTATTTTTCTATCGTGCTATACCACACTTCTTATAGAACTCTTCAAATTCTTCTTACGAGACTCTCCATCATTATCTGTCCTCGGCACCTTTATCTTCTTACCTGTCTAGTTTTCCACGAGAGCCTTAAATTCTTTAAACTTGTCAAAGACTTCAGATTTCTTCCTGAGGAAATATATCTATGTATTCCTTGAGAAGTCATCTATAAATGATACATAGTACACAGACTTTCCCAGTGATGGAAGTAACAGAGGTCCAAACACATCACTATACGCAAGCTCTAATATTTGTTTCGCCCTCTTACCACCAGGGGGAAACTCCCCTGATTTTTCTTCCCATATACACAATTTTCACAGAAATCAAAATCCAAAGAGCTATTAGACATACCTTCTACCATACCATTAGCATGAAGTCTATGAAGGCCCTTCTCTCCAATATGTCCAAGCCTTTGATGCCATAACATGGTGTTTTCTCCAAAGACCACTAGATTTTCTGCTCAACTTTCAGGAACCACAGAACTGTTGCACCCTTCAATAACAGTATTATCTTGAAGCTTGTATAGAGTTCTGATCTGAACTCCTCGGATCAATACCAGTGCTCCTCGAACCATCTTGCAGGTATCTTTCTCGAACATTGTTTTTACACCTGCATTATCTAGCTTGCTTACAGAAATCAAATTTCTGGCCAATGCAGGAATATGCAGAACACTCAGAAGTGTTCTAATCCTTCCACCTTGCAACTTCAACTTGAATTTTCCACGACCAATGATTCTAGCCTTCTTGTCATCCCCTAGGAAGACATCACCACCATCATATTTCTCATACTCACAGAACCACTCTCTATGGGGAGTGAAGTGAAAGGATGCACCTGATTCAATCAACCTTGTCTCATGATCTACATGTCTACTTGAAGAAGAAGCCAAGTACACATCCCCACCTTCATCTAAGGTGGTTTTTGCCTACAGAAGGAGCATCATCAAATCCATTTCCTTTCTCAAGAGATTTAGATTTATAGTCCCTTTTGAAGTGCCCTTCCTTTCTACATTTCCAACACATCTTTATAGGTTTTCCTAGAGATTTAGATCTCCCTCTTGATTTAAATCTCCCACTCGAGGACTTATTTTTGTTTCTATTCTGGGACCATCCTCGTATAGACAAGGCATGACCATTCTGGCCCTTCATATTTTTCTATCTCATCTCCTCTAATAGCAAAGATGAGACTATTTCATCAAACTGCAAGACAATTGCATTGCTACCTATTGCAACAACCAGACTATCCCAAGAATTTGGTAGAGAACACAACAAACTGATGCACTTATCTTCATCTGAAATTTTAATATCAACAAATATTAACTGGATTACCATAGTATTGAATGTGTTCAGATGCTCTGTCACTGAGTCTCCATCTTTCATCCTCAAGTTACACAGTTTTTTTCGTAGGAACATTTTAATCACCAAAGAATTAGATTGGTACAAAGTCCCTAATTTTTCCCACAAAGCCTTCACAAAAGCTTCCCATGATACATTCTGCAATACTAAATATGAGACACATAATTGTATTGTGCTCTTTTCCTTCCGATTCAACTTCGACCAGTCTTCAGCTGACATTACGATTGGTTTAGTACTTGGATCTATTGTGATCCACTAATCTTTATCCACCAGCAGAGCCTCCATATTGATTTTCCATAACTCAAAACTCCAACCATTAAATTTCTTGATCTCTATCTTTCCACCACTCACCATCTTCTTTCACCACAAGAATCGATCTCACAGATCTCCCACTGAACAGGGTCTACCATAGGGCCGAGCAAAAACCCCTCAATAGAAAAGGTATCCCCTTGAAGCCAAAACATTTTTTATACCAAATGTAGGTTTTAACCCTGTACATAAATTACCTGCATACAAATTCTAAAAACATAAAATAAACAATGGCAAGAGCATAAAGCACAAAACATATATACACAGATATTTTCCCCTGGATCCCAAAACCAGGATGACCAGATTGATTTTTCATTATATTCCTTTCAATGTTACAATACATATATATACATGCCAAAGCATCCATAAACCCCAATCCATTAACCCTGGATTAGAACATAACCATAGTTCCCTTGACAGAATTTACAAAATACCATGGATAGAAAACCATCATGCCCAAAACCATGTGTGAAATTCATGCACAAAACCATAGGTAGGTCCGTCCACCTAATATAGGGTCAAAACAAAAAAAATTGGGGTGCTTCTCTAGACCCTGTGTAGGGGGCTACCACCCCGTTGCATACCCCCTGATAAGGGGGGCAATCGTCCCCCCTGTGACTCCCCGGCAGCACTCGATGCAATGTACAGGGGGGATACCACACCACTTGTGACCCCCTCGCACATGGGGTAGTCATGGAAAGAATAAAACAAAACTCAACATGAATGAGATAAACATAGAGGAGGTTACATACTACAACATTATGCAAGCAGAATCACCACATTTTTTTATTAATATTTAGATAGAGCATACAATTCCATTTTGCCATTGACAATTCTAGAGCCCCCTTTGAAACAAAATTTGGAACCCTTCAAAGTGTATCATAAATAGTTTTTATATGGCCTCGAGATGAGTATACCTTGCAAAAAATATTCTTTTGTGATTTCCCAATGATTAATCAAAACAGAATGATATGAGTGTGCTACTTGCAACGCTATACTGACAAAACCATAACTAACTTGAGTTCATTTCTTGAATAAAATATTTATAGAAAACATGAAACATCTAGGTGTCATGATTGGAATGATAAAAAAATATCTTCATCTCCGTTGGCAAGGTTCGAGAAGTAGAGTTTTTGGGTCGATAATCTAGATTTGAGGAGGGTTGACAAATTGGTGACATTTCTGCCACGGTGTTGGAATCGGTAGAGGAGAGAGAAAGAAGTTTTGATAGGCGATCTTAAGACCTGTGAGCCCTACATAATTTGTCTTGGAGTGAAACAAGGTCCTCACCAACCCTAAAATTTGGAAATATCTCCTTAGATAGTTCACCATTGTCTTTCCCTTTAAGGATGAGGTATCCTCATGGGAGGAATTGACTCTACTCTTAGCCTTTACCAACATTTGACTATACTTCTCCCATGGGATTAATCCACCTACTAGTTCCCAAAAGTTGGGCAGTCCTACTCAGACCCTCTGCTCAAATCTAAGTCAAAAGCAAATACATCCTTCAACACCTTCTCCAGACATTCTTCAGCCTTAGCTCTACCAGCTTCCTTTTGAATCATTTTAGAGACCTCCATGATTTCAATCACCCAATCTACCACATGTATGGCCCTCAACTCACTGAGTGGTTTTTTATCGACATACTGAATGAATCTTTTAGGTGTGTCAACATTATGTTCACCCTCCTCCTTAGCAAATAAGATGAATAACTCATAGTCCTCGATTTCAACTTTTTATCTTCCATCATAGTCATATAATCCGAGTTATTCTTCATCTTTGTTATCACTTCATCCCATATTAGCTACTAGGTTTGGAGGAGAGACATGTTTCCATTCAACCTGTCTTTAAGATCAGCGATTTCTTGATTTGCTGCCTATAGATTTTTACTTATTAGTTCTGCATTTGTCTTGGCAATCTCTAGTTGTTTCTCCTTTTGTAAAAGGGAACGCTTGGCATTGTATAAATCCACCTATACCTTCTTAATTTCTCCTTCTGAGATTTGCTGCTCAGTGAGAGTTTTAGTGAGCTTCTTAGTGGGATTCTAAGGATTCTCTGGCACAAGCACTGCACAAATATGGGAGTTGATTTTCTGTTATAGCTCTTCTACCTGTTGTTTGAGGGCCACCACTTCGTTATTATGGTCTATTAGTTCCTTTGATAGAATCTCTTTTTCTTCCTCCACCTGTGTTAGTTCTTTGGACTACACATGTTCACTAGCAGACATCTTCAACTTATGCCTCAGTTCTTGGATCTCAGTCTGTGAACTCTGGATAAGAGTTTCTAAAGAAACTTTGTCTTCTGGGTTCACTCCCAACTTTACAATCAGTTCCTTGAAGTTCTCATTTTGCATATGTAGAGCTCTATAGTTATCTCTCTCTTGCTTCAACTTCATTGCATCCTTCTCCAAAAAAAATTCAGCATTGTTATTAGTCATGGCATTTCTTCTTAGTTCACTATACAACATTTCTCCCACTTGCCTATGAAAGTTGATTTTGTCATGCAGAGGGCCACTTGTCAGGTCCAAAGACACATCTAAAGCTCTAAACTGTAAGCTCAATGGGATGGAATGTGTTGAGGGATGATGTAGTGATAACTTCATCTTATTCCTCTCTAGGTCCATGGCAGCTAGGAGTCTGGTTTGGTAGGGGACCGAATGCAATTCCATCTATTTTTGCATCTCTTCTTCAAATTTTTGTTTCTTTCCTCTATTTCCTACCCCATAGGCCAACTAGATTCTACCATTGTTGAACTCCTAGTCGAAGTTAGAAGGGACACCTCTGTAGATGAGAAGGCAGAAGCTTGCAATGGCTCTTCTAAGGTCACATGGAAACCTGGTTGATCTAGCTTTGTCTTAGTCAACCTGGTTGAAATATCTTCCTCCACTTCTTCTTGGGTTTTCTTCCTTTTTCTGGTGTGAACATCTTCCATTTCCACATCTCTGATCTCATCCACACACCTTTTCCATGCCTTGTCCTTTACTACTAGATTCTTAATCTCGATTTTTGCATTTATAGGCCAGGAATAAAAGTTAGCCTTCCACTAAACTTCTGGTTAGTATTCTTGATCATAGGTTGAAGCATTAATGCAATTTATTTTCTTTGTAGTGAAACCATGGGGGTCATAATGCCAAATATCCCCCATTTCAAAACTCATTTCTTTTAGAAAATTATAAGTTGGATTAAAGGCTTGCTTGGTATTGACAATGAAAGGACCTATATTCTTACCCAATTTTAATATAGCCTTTCTTAGCCAAAACAAAGTGGATTTGATCCACATGTAGGCTCTGTCTGATGAAATCTAAGGAAAATATATGCATTGGCATGAAAACAGGTAAACAGTAGGGAGGGAGCTTACACCCATAAATCCTAATTTCAATGTAATTCTCAAACAAATACAAATCACCCACCTTGGTGTCCTTACTAAGCTAGAGGATCTCTTTTTGCCGAGGAAACATTCTTGGGGGGAGAAATTATTGATGATTTTATATGTAATAGCTATATAAGAGGATATGAATTGGGAATAGTCTTGGTTGTTGGCTTTCTGCCTGACAACAACATCCTAATCAAAAACAAACTTTCTCTGTTTGTTTGAATCCATTAGACTGAGACCCAAGCATTCAAATTCATCTACATGGGTATATAGGAACAAATAAAACATTATGGAGTAATATCTGAAAAACAAGGTAACGGAAAAGTGGTGCAGCTGGAATTTGATGGACTCAACCAGGAAGGAAGGTATATCAAACATATGACTTGGTTGTATCATATTTCTCAGAAACCCTATGGTGGCTTTGGTAGCAATATTGGGATCATCCTCCCCAAACAACTAGGCAATTACAGTGAGGAAAAACTACATTTCTTATGTAAAAGTAGGTATTGGGAAAGTAACAACAATAGGCAGGGATTGGTGGTCAGGGGCCAAAATCATTTGAAAAAAGGATTTTTGTTCCCCAACTGAGAGGGCACTGTAACTATAGAATAAAGTGGTTTTAGTGAATTTTGTGGCTTAGGAGAAATTGGGTATACTCTAGCCTTTTGAATCAACTATGGGGTCACCTATATGATTTTGACTCTAGTAGAAGATATAAAACAATTCTTCTTCTCAAAGTAACGTGCAACAAGCCACGAAATGAACTCAAAAAAATATAGACTAGGGGTGCAATTTGGTAATATATACCTGATTCAACTACTTTGAAAGGGTGCTCAACCTTAACGTAGAGGTCATACATGTCAAATTAGAGGTCTGACAGGTAGTAAGGACAAGAAGGGTCGAATATTTTTGCCACCATGTCCATTAGTGGCTCAGTGTAGGACAAGGGTTTGGCTTCTCATGCTTTATGGGTATATGGGGACAATTTCTTCATTTTGAGCATGGAGACAAAAATTACAGGCAGAAGGCTAGCGGATTACCTGGTTGACCGGGTGAGAATTGGAGAACGGCATTAGTGGGATCTTTGGAGCAATCCGGTGGATGAACGATGTCGAGGACTAGTTGAACGACGAGAGAACTTGTTTGCAAGAAGAATAAATTTAAATTATAAGGGCTAAATGGGTAGGGACTTTATAGGTGGAGGGAAACAACCATCTTACGTCAGACAAGGTCATGAGGAGGAGACACATGTCAGAAAATGATTGGAAGGGTGACGGGTGGACCATGGATGGGATAATTTACCATTAGCTTTTTCGCTCGCTTGCTGGCCTTGTTGGTGACCCAATGCATGGCAGGTGTGGTCCCTACATCTCTTCGGCAGGTCGGGGAGTGGGAGGCATAATCAAGCCAAGAACCCCTGGAGTTAATCTAGGCCATCGATCAATAGATCTTGCCCTGTTGACTTTTTAACTCTGGGGGGTGGCACTGACTTATCGGTCACACCAGTCCCCCTCATGAAATTCCTTTGCGACCTAGTCGAGCCATGATGAATGACGATCCACCCATTAGCTACTCAATCTTTAAGCAGGGGCCCACCTTTGATTTTCCTTCATCCTTTCAACTTTCGAGTTATGAGTTTCAGCTTTTGGCTTCTAAAATTTTGGTTTTCCATTTCGGCCTCCAAAATTTCGGATTTGTCATTTGGATTTCAACCGAAGGAAATATTTTTTTGGATATTTAACAACTGGGTGTATAATGCAATTCTTATTCTTGTAGGTTATTTAAGAGCTTAAGAGAACATTGAAGGTTCATTTTTAAATAACTAAAGTATTATAAGCATTTAAGGCCAATTGGCCACATCTAGGTATATCAGTTTTGTGGGAATATATAGGAAAACCTATTACAAAATTCATAAAATCAATTCAAAAAAATATGTTTCTAGTCTAAAAAAAATTATAAGTCAAATTTGAAGGCAAAGATTTGAGATAGCAATCTAAGGGTTTTGCAAGATGACGTTTCATTTTTATATTCAGAGAGGAAGGAATAAGCAAGGATAAACCAAAAATCAATATCTATGCACTTATTAAAAAGCAGGTGGTGCCTAAAGGGAGATAGTTTGTTTTTTGTAGTGTGCCACATTTTTACTTCCATAGCTAAACCACCTTACAATATATATTGTTATTTTTTTTCTTATTATTTATTGAACTAAGCTACACTAATAGAATTATTTTAAGAGGACAATTGGACTTGTCTAGATTGATACAACTACATTATGAGGACATTTGGACCTACCTATATATGGAACCTATGTATGATTTTACTATTTATGTTATTAAGGATGATAATTATATGATTTCCTTTAAACTTGCAAAAGTTATATATGGATATTAGTTCAATTTATATCATGAATGGATAATTGGTATAATACACATGGTAGATAAAATTACTTGTTTACATTAACTACCTATTATTAACATTTTTAATGACATGAAAATGATTGTATGGTTACGTGGGATTATGTGTTTAGTAAGTTAACCTACAATTCAATGAGCTAAGAGTTAGCTAGATAATGATGGCATTGAAGTAACATTGATGCCATGAACATTGAAAGAGTGATGGCATGTTATGAAGCATTATTTGATTATTTAATTATCGGTTCCAAACATTGCTATGATATGTTGGAAAGTGTAGTTTTACATTAAGCATATTTACTCCAAAATGGTTAATTGATGATGTATCTCTGAGAACAAAAAAAGTGACATGGCATGATCAATGATAGAGTGTTAACCCTATTTCTATCAAAAGGGTTGGAGGAATTCCCTACCATTTTCCCCAAGTCATGCGAGGGTGATGTTAATCCATGCTCCCATAGATGTGTGATGTTGATTATTGGATGCTTGCTAGGAAAGTTAGATCAATATAGTAAACCCTTCCACTCACAGGTTATATCTTGAGTTAGGTCAATACAGTTGATGCTCCAACATATTGTAGCAAAGGAAATAATAGGATGTTCAATCTCGAAGCAAGTTAAGGAGTAGTGATTATTTGAAGCTAGCTGAGAATGTTTCTTGGGGATTAGATGCACCACTCTTATTTCTTTACTTATTTCCTACCAAGTTTAAAACACTGTTTTGATTCAGTTTCAACAATTTATGTGTTATGATGAATAATTGTAATATTTTTAGTAAATATTTTTTAATAATACATTTACTTGATATACTATCTTTTATGCTTGGTTGTGAAAATATGAATTATGCATTAAAAGTAGTGATAATTTATCATTAGTGCACACACAAGATATGTGTACACTAGCTACAAATACATACATTGCATATATAACCTAGTGTAATTACTTGTTGTATCAAATAATAAAACAAGCTATTAACTCAAATAATGGCTTAATGATTATGGGAATTACATTGCGTACATAAATAAATAGTGGCATTAAATATCCTCCCTAAATTTGATTATTATTTATTATGATGAATTAAATGGGTATGGTGTGTTGCCACAAATTTTAGGGAAAATTGTTATGTTTCATTTATAATATACCATAAGAAGAAATACTTCACGTTCTATTTTATTGTTATTTTATGTAATTCACTATTATTTTATTTTAATTAATATTTTAACTAAAATTTATAAGGGAGGGTGATAGCCTATTAATGAGTGTGATTGAGGAGACTTTGGGGAAATGTGTAAGATAATATGATAATTAAAGAGGACAAATGATCATTGAAAGGAACTTGAGAGGTTGGGAGGTTGTGTAATTTTGAAAGGAAAATAACCTCTTGAATTATGAGAAATTTGGATCTATTATACGAGATTAAACAATTTGGGATTTATGGCATTGAACTATTGATATATTAGGGATCTATTGTACCAAACTATTGGACTAAATATGGATTGTTTAGATTTGGTTTTTTTTATTGTTGTTGTTCTTAGAAAATGGGAATGGAGGGATAGGAAATATAAGGTTTCCAAGAGCTACGTAGTTGAATAGGTTGTTCTTAGATGGCTAGGAGGATTTGATCCAACTTGGGCAAGAAAAATCCAAATCCAGTTTGGACAAGAAAATTTTGAAGGAGAAATCTAAATTAAACAAAATAAGATGTAGAAATTCCTTGTAGATTCAAACTATAGATTGTAACATGCTAAAACAATTGACTTGAATCTACTCTACTCATCTGGGGAAATAATAAACGATCGATGAAATCACGATGCATAAAAGAGAAAGGATTCAATCACACATAACAGAATAATTTTCTGGGGAAGGCCACAACTAAAAACCCTTACTATCTATATATTGCATTAATCAGAAAATATGAGAAGATTACAATGCTTTTCTCAAGCCCAAGCAACTTCTGCACTAAATCTATCTCTCTTCTTCACAAACAAGCTCCAGCCAATACTTAGCCAAATATGCTACCTGTCAATCTCCTATTTCCTTGCACTATTCAATGAGGAATTAGGTCCCTATTTAATAGGAATTCTCCTCCATTGGATTGCATAGTTCCTTTAAGATCTTCCTCTGACTACATGCACCATCTGTACAATTTAAATAATTATACAACTAATAGTACACTACCCTTGAACTCCAACATCAATTGGGTAACTCGTATATCGCACATGCATGAGTTATTTATGACTGAATTATCAGTTAACTGGTTGAACACATGAAGCAACTACCCACTGTTAGACCTCCTACTAGTTCCTCCATTAGTTGGAACTATTTTAACTTACTTTAACTCAGTTAAACTGAATTAATTAATTACAACTCAAAATAAACTCAACCAGGGCTCCTATAAAGTAGGAGACACTCTACATGACTCAATTTATACCCCCAACTCGAATTAACTAAACCAACTAAGTCAAACTAGATTAGTTAACTTGTACAAGTTGTCATGTGAAGTCGAATTACAATGTTCTCCTAATTTAATTCAACGGAAAAATAAATTAATATTTTTTGTTGTTATTTTCAACACTCCCTATCAACAAGAAAGGGGTTCACATTTATCCCAATCCAGCGCCTTTGGAATGTATAGCATGCAACACTTCTCATTGTTGTTGTTGCTACTGCAACATCTGCAACTAAAGAGCATCCAAAAAAAAAAAAAATTGAATCAACTGTGTTCGAAAATATCTATTGGGAAAAATGTGTTGTTGTTGACTCTACTACTGAGCCTTCTTTTTTTGCTTTCAATACTACTCTGCACTCCTCAATATCTGATAGACACTAATCCTCCTACTACTAAACACTATGAGCCCTCGTAGAAACGTAATGATCCATGAGATAAAAACACCTTAGTAGACCCTGCCCAAATTTCTGCACTTCTTGGGACTATTGCTTCACATCACCCCACCTCGCACGTGGAGGTATGAATTCATGCATGGAGAAATATGATCTACTAATATTTTTGTCTCTACTTCTCTACTGTTGCTGCAACTACTACAATAATAATTCTAATCTTCCCATATCCTGAAATACTAGCTTCCATAGGGTTGCTCCCTCTGAAACTAGACTCCCTCCGAGTCTCAATCTCCCTAGGGAAATTTCACTACTCCTCAATATACCAATGTCAACTATCAAAGCTCCATTTTGTATCACTAAACATTGGCTCACTGATCTACCCACTAGTAGACTTCTAGCTCCGTTAAGAAGTTTGCTCATTGGGTCTTCTATATTTTCCCTAAACTAGAGCTCCATTAACTCTGCCTCCTAACAACTCATTAGTTCTTCAATGATCACTATACATGAGGACTTCAATGATTGTATCTATTGTGAATCTTGCTATGATAGTGATTCCAACTCTAATACCATGTAGAAATTCCTTGTAGATTCAAACTCCATATTGTAATATGCTAAAACAATTGACTTGAATCTACTCTACTTATTAGCAAAAACAATAAACGATCAATGAAATCATGTGCATAAAAGAGAAAAAATTCAATCACACATAACATGATAATTTTCTAGGGAAATCCACAACTAAAAACCCCTGCTATATGTATATTTCATTAATCAGAAAATATGAGAAGATTACAATGCTTTTCTCAAGCCCGAGCAACCTATGCACTATCTCAATCTATCTCTTTGCTTCACAAACAAGCTCCAGTCAATACTTAGTCAAATATGCCTCCTTCCAAGCTCCTATTTCCTTGTGTTGTTCAATGAGGAATTAGTCCCCTATTTAATAGGAATTATCCTCCATTGGATTGCACAGTTGCTTTAGGCTCTTCCTCTGACTGCATGCACCATCTGTACAATTCAGATAATTATACAACTGATAGTACACTTCCCTTGAACTCCAATCTCAATTGGGTAACTCGTATATCACACATGCATGAGTTATTTATGATAAAATTATCAATTAACTGGTTGAACACATGAAGCAACACCCCAGTATTAGACCTCCTACTAATTCCTCCATCAATTGGAACTAGTTTAACTTACTTTAATTCAAATAAATTGAATTAATAAATTACAACTCAAAATAAACTCAACCAGGGATCCCATAAAGTAGGAGACACTCTACGTGACTCAAGTTATACCCCCAACTCGAATTAACTAAACCAACTAAGTCAAACTAACTTAGTGAACTTGTATAAGTTGTCATGTGATGTGGAATTACAATTTTCTCCTAATTTAATTCAAGGGAAAATTAAATTCAGATTTTCTTGTTACCATTTTCAACATAAGAGGTGTTTTTTCTTGTTATATTTCAATGGAATTGGAATTTTATTTGATGGTAATTATATTGGTTAATTTGTACAAACATGTATCATGGTCGATATTATTCTCTATTTCAAGTATAGATGCCCTAATTTAATTGTAGTTTAAATAACAATAAAATTATCAACAAGAGTATTATAAGTAGTCTAGAAACCCATATTACAAAAGTAATTCAAATTGAAAATCAATAATATGAAGTAATATGAGAAAAATAGCACCCTAACAAGGAAATTAACCTTGTAGGGTGCTATATATGGTATCGAAATCTAGGTTGAAATATTAGGGCCAAAGATGTCATCATTGATGTGTAAATTGCTCTATGTATAATACCTAAGTGCATATAAACATAGAGTGTTTCATTATGAATTTGTAGCATACCCACCCCCCTAAGAATCATTAAGGAGGTGAGATAATTAAACAAAGTTCAAGTTAAATGTAACTTAAAAGAAAATTGATAAGGTAAATTTTTCCTTTGGTCATATAGCTCTTGGATGTTTGTCGAAACGTTTTTGATGTTATGTTTCCTCCAAATCAACAATAGCCTTGAGAACTCCACCAAAAATTTATAACCATCACATTCTCTCCCAATCACCTATAGCCATTAGAGTCCTACCAAAAAGTGTTCACCAACACATTCTCTCCTAATCATTGATATCCTTCAAAGCTTTGTTGAACAATGCAATAAATGGAATTTTCTGAGAAGTATTGATGGAATAAATTTTCAAAAGTGTTGATGAAATCATTGTTATCTATCTCATGATCAATATTGTATCTAATTCATTTATCCTTTCTAGGTTTATCCATGTCAACCCTTTCCACATCATCCTTTCTATAGTCAAATTGCTAGCTCCAAGTTGTTTTTCTTGTGCCAAAACATTTTCATTCCATTTCCAATAAGAAAAGTTTCTTCCACTGGAACATATTTTCCATTTTTCAAAGATGATAATTCTCTGTCACCAAAAAATCTTCATTTATCAACAAGGAGAATTTTCTTTATCATTGATGAAAATTCCTTATCATCGACACACGGTGTATTTTTTGCCAAGTTTTTTTTCTTTTTCTCCACCAGTGCACCATTGAGAATTGTATTTCTTTTCCAGTGGAAAAGGAAAATTGTGTTAGTTTTCTAAGGATTTAAACTTTGTCCATTTAATCCCCAAAATTTTCTAAGTTATGCCAAGGTATAACCAAATCTTGAAAATATTATTAGAGGACTCCATTGACTCACCTAAAGCACTATAAAATGGATTTATATGACCTTGAAGGCTCTACCTAATTCAATTTTTTAATACAGAGGTTAAACTCATATCGTTAATACTTAAAATGAATGCCTGTAAATCCATGGAATTTCCTATACTTCAACATGATTAAAATCATTCCATTACTATATAGGATGTATGGATTTCAAGATTCCAATAATACTTGGATTAAGCACTTATACCAAGCCATCAAAATACCCATTCGATTACTACACAATGGCCTTCATTGATCAAGTGCTCATAAATTTGTTCAAAATTCAAAGTTGTCAGATCAGTGTGCAACCTAAACAACCACGTCGTGCTCATCATCATGAATCTGGTGCAACTCATTTCGCACAAAACGGACTCTGTATGCTCCCAGAAATATGTTCTATTCATTTTCCTAAACAGACGAATTTAAAAAAAAAATGCAGACATCTGAGTCAGCAGTCTATACTGCTAACATGGTGTTGATTGGGCATGCCTATGTGGCAGGATGATTGTGCAAGTGATGTTTGAACTCCAGCGAATGGTGTGGTGCCAAGTGGCATGTTGTTATTGGTGATGATTTAGACAAGTTTGATTGGATGGTTGGTGGCCAACCATAGGCTACCATGTGGCCTAGCCATAGGCTGCCATCCGGCAGACCAAGGGCCACCAAAAATCTATTTAAGGTCTGGTCAGCAGTGGCAGAGGTCAAACCCGCAACCTCCAAGTGATAAGTCCAAGCCTCCTACTAACACACCATACATCTGGTTCTTAATATATATGGTTGTCTCAATATATTTGAAGTTTAAGTCTGTACCAATTCGGGGAAAGGGCCAGCCACAGGGGCCAACCCTTGGGCACACCACCCAATATGACCACTAGTAGAGCAGAGTGTGGGCCCAGCTAACGGGGGCGGGACGTTGGCCTTAGCCCTGGGCACGTCACCCCCATGCGGCTAAAATTTTTCAGATTTAAGGCCTTAGAGGTCGAATTAAGGCGCCCACAAAATGCACCAAATTTTGGGTAAAATGGCGCTCTGTTAGCACAATTTGGGGCGAATTTGTAGGATGGTTCCAAATTTTGGGGAAATTGCAGTGCCATTAGCATAAAGACTTGGGGAAGCCATAACTTCTTTAATATTTGACCAAATCAGGAGCAGAAAGAGCCTAGACATGCATTTTTGGGCATTCTGGAGCAATTGGAATAGGTTTTAGAGATATTTGAGCATTGTAAACTGATGTATTCACACTTTTGAGCATAATAGATAGGGTTAAGCCATTGGAAGCTGGACCAAGGAGACATAGCCCAAGCAGGGTAAACTCCTTCATCATGTGCTATTGTGATACTATTTTGGTGATGTCCATGTCTGTTATATGTTGTTGTTCAATCATTTGTTTATGTTAATTTGTAAATGAAATTTACATAACAACATTAAAAGATCACGTTTAAACTTGCAATTAACCTCATGAATCCTTAAGCACTTTTACATATTCTGAAGAGGAATTTAGAATAGCAAAACTAAAATTTCCCATTCAAATCAAGTTTGGTATCAAAGCTCTTGGTTCTCTTTGTGCAAAGAGGATTTAACTGTTTGCAAGTGAATGTGATTCTTACAAGGTTGAAGCTCAAGAGAGGAGAAGGGAAGCTAGTTGAAAGTCCTGAATTTTGGTCAAGGAGAAGGAGTTCAAGGTTACCACAATCTTCACCACCAGTTCTATCTCAAATTGCAGTTGAGGCTTCAGTAAGCATGTCACATGAGGGAGAGCCCACAAATATGACAGAGGATGAGAAGGTTTTTAGGAATAATCTCTTTGACATGACAAAGATGGTGAAAGTCCTCTATGAAGAGAGGAATACTAGACTGCAGGGTGAAAGCTCCAACTCTCCAAATGGATAAGGTTCTTTAGGAGGAGGAGGTAATGGAAATGGAGGTAAACCTCCACCATCTCCACCATCATCTTCTTCTTCAACTTCATAGGCATCTTCATCCTCTTCCACTAATACAACCCTTACTCATACTTATCAACATACCTCAAAAGGAACTACTAAAACATGATGTTAAATTTGAACTACTCGTGTATAATGGTGAAGTGATGCAGAGAAGCTGGAAAATTGGTTTTTTCAGTTGGAGGTCTATCATAGAATTCAAAACCTTCAAGATCATGACATAAAGATTCATCTAGCTTCCTTGAGGTTGGGGGGTACAACACTAGTATGGTGGGAATCCGGGACACAAGAAGAGATAAAAAAAACATGGTAAGATCTCAATTTCTTGGTCTGATTTCATTATTTCAATTAAAAGACAATTTTACCCTCTAGCATATATGCAGAAAGCAATCATGAATTGGAATAACTTTAGACAACTTAAAGGTCAAAATGTAGAAGATTACACCTAAGAATTTAGAAGAAGGTCTCTAATGTTAGGTGTAGATTTGCAATCACAAGACACATTACTGAAGTATATAGGGGGTTTACATAGTTACCTTAGGCATAGTATCCTTATGCTTAATCCCAATAATCTAGATGAGGTGGATGTGCAAGCCACTCATCTTGAGGCAAGAGGGAAAAATACTCCAAAAGAGGGTAGTAAAAAGCCATTTAAAGGTAAAGGAAAGGAAAAGGGTTTCAAAGGGAAAGGAAATAAAAATGCATCCATTAAGAAGGAAGGAAAGAAAATAACATGAAAGCATTGTTCCAAAGAGGGTCACGATGAAGCTCATTGTTGGAACCTTCATCATGAGATTTAACCAAATAAATTCAACAATAAGGGGAAAAAAGACAGTTGCAACCACTCAACGTGATTTATGATCTGATTCGGGTGAAGAAACTAAAATTGAAACCATGGGTATGAAAGGAAAAGAATCCATTGCTAGCACTAGTACTTCAAATTTACACAATGAAACTCTAGATGAAAAGAAGAGGATACAACTTTTTCACATAAGGGTAATCTCAAAACATATCAAAATTGATATTGTTTTTGATAGTGGCTCTCAAGCCCATCTCATCTCTGAAAACATTGATCCAGATTTAAACACAAACGCAACAAATTACAGATATAACCATAAACACAAAGATCAACAGAAATAATACTTCATTTAATTAATGTAAAATACTAAAACATGCTTACAAATAGAAATGGAAATAAACCAGCTAGGGCGATGGTAGCTTATCTCTAGGAAGAGATGTGGCGGCTACATGCCTCTGAACTGTCTTACAATGAGGCTCAAAGGCCTATTTATTGTTGAGAAACAATGGAAAACCCTCGTCATCCAAAAACCTAACCCTAGGAGATGAAGCGCCAAACTATGTGCCCCGTTTGGGTAAATTGGTACATCAACTTCCCGGGGTCATAACTTTGGCATACGATCTTTGTTTGACGCACACAATACATCGTTAGAAATATCTATCTAAGGAATACAACTTTTGAGTGAGAAACATCGGTCCATAGACCCATGTTGATCCCAGTTTTCCCAAAAAAACATCATTTAGGGCCTCAAAACAGCTCCGAATTTCAGGACCCGAAAAACTACTAAAATAGTAAACTATGCTACAATTAAGGAAACTGAAAAATTGAAAGAGACAGTTGTGGGGCTCCAAGTGGGATAGGCGAGTGGCTACCAACATCCACCTGGATCATTCCTACCCCCTTATGAAGTAATGTTCCCCATTGCGTTGAGTTCCTCCATGAGATGAGGAAACTTCTACTGAACTTGGTCCTTGGTGAGCTGTTCTGCAACCTTTGATGTGTCCAGTAATGGTGGGAAGCATGGTCAAGGGTGGTCGAACACTCGGTGCAAGCGAAGAAATGGGGGAATGTTGTGCTCCAAAGTATTGTTTCCTGCAACCTTGGTAATGGTGTAAGGACCATATCGGAGTGGTCTGAGCTTCTGATGGTCTCTTGTAAGGCGTTCTTTCTGCAGATGCAACCAGTCTTTGTCACCCACTCGAAACTTGTGTGGCACACGATGTTGAACATGTCGTTGCTTATACTTGGAATTTTCCACAATGGAGCGACGATATATCGACCCGTTGGGTAGAGGTGCTTTGGGAGTCAGATCGAACGAATGCTTGACCTGACAGTACAACGATACCCCTGTCGGTGAGGAGAAGATGTCCCAGTCTTCTTTCATGATAGTATCCACCTGCTTCTGCTGCATGGAGGAACAATTCCCGGGGGCCATGGATGTGGCTGCGATCTTTCCCTTAATTTGAGAGCGAACCAGAAAGAAAATGAATTTCCTATTCTGGGAGATGATCTTACTGCCTTTCTTAGTAGAGATCAAAGACGTGGCGATAGGTGGGGCTACCTCCAGTATCCTCTATAATCAATTACACAAATAAATAATAACAATGCAAGGCCTTGAATCATACACAACATGTCGCTTGCACAAGTATGGTTGGCATTATAATACATCACAAACATCAAGAGGTGCAACATCACGCAATACCTCATCTGTGAAGGGCTTGATGCTATAGGGAAAGTGGCACTGTTGGCGGACTCAGAGATCTTGTCCTTGGTGAATCCACCCAATGTTGCACGGTTGTGGGTGTGGTATGGTCGGTAGTCCCAACCGCTTCATGACCTTTGCTGAAATGAGGTTCTTTTGTCTTACATTGTCAACAATGAATTGCAGCGGTGAACCCTTCACCCACATTTGTGAGTGGAAAAGATGCTCCCCCTCCTCTAGATCTTCGGGCTCATTCTTCTGGACCTTGGCAGTGGCAACAGTGGCGCTGGGCTCTGCATCAATGATTTTCTTCCCTTTGTCATTCCCCTTGTCGGGTTCTAACTCAGGGTCAGAACATGCATCTAATTCTGAAGCCTTCAACTCGGCCACCAGCGACTGCTTGGTCCGACACTCACTTGTGTTATGAGTGGGGCTCTTATGGAACTCACACCACTTTCCTGTGTCCTTCTTTGACTTCGTGGTGTTGTTATTTTCTTGCGGCTTCGACGGGTTGTCTTGGGTCACCCCGCCTTGGCTTTGTCCTTTTTTCTTCGGATTCGCAGATCCAAAGTCTCGCTTCTTTTGTTTAAACTTTTGCTCGATCTTGACAGCGTATCGATACGTTGTGTCGAGTGAGGAGATGTCCAGGAACTGTATCTCATCCTGGATGTACCTGTGTAGGAAACCGTGATATTTGAGTACCAAATGCATCTAGGAATCCTTGATACCCAACTTTGTGCGAAGGGTATGAAAAATATTTGTGAACTCCAACACATCTTGGTCCCTTCCCTGCCGCAGCGTGGTCCACTTTATGTATTTGTCCTCATAGCTCTTGACAGGGTAGTACTGCTCCTTGATGGCATCCCAGAATGAATTCCAAGTGGGTGCAGCTGAAAATAGTGAGTTTGTACTTTCATCCTTCTACTTGGAGTAGGCTTCCTACTAGTCCCTAATGTGGGGGGCTGCTTTGAGAAGTGAAAAAGTGATCTTTTCCTGGCTAGAAAAATCATGAACTGAAAAATAACTTTCTAGCAGATTTAACCATTTATCTACGACATCTATGTCTATCTGACCCTCGAATATGGGGATTTCAAAGTTAAACTGTACCTTCAAGGGTGTGGTGTTTCCAAAGTAGTTGTTGGAAGCGGATGTGTCACCCCTGGGTAGCTGCTGAAGGATCTGGGCAAAGTTTTCCATCATCGCGTTCCTTTGTCTCAAGATTTTGATAGGATATCTGACCCCCTCATCTTTCTTTCATTCGCCATGGGAGGCCGTTGGGATTTGCCAGGCTGGTCTTGCAAAGGTTCGACCAGTTCAAGCCCTAACTCCTTATATCCTGACCTCATTGGGGACATACAAAGAAAAATAGAGACAAATCAAATCGCTCTGATACGACTGATCCAGATTTAAACAAAAACAAAACAAATTACAGATATAACCATAAATATAGAGATGCAACAGAAATAATACTTCATTTCATTAATGTAAAATAATGAAATATGCTTACAAACAGAAATGGAAATAAACTAGCTAGGGTGATGGTAGCTTATCTTTGAGAAGCGATGTGGTGGTTACATGCCTCTAAGCTATCTTACAATGAGGCTCGAAGGCCTATTTATTGTTGAGAAACAATGGAAAAGATTCAACATCTAAAAACCTAACCCTGGGAGATGAAGCGCCAAACTATGGGCCCCATTTGCGTAAATTGGTACATCAACTTCCCAGGGTTGTAACTTTGGCATACGATCTCCGTTTGATGCACACAATACCTCATTAGAAAGATCTATCTGAGGAATACAAATTTTGAGTGAGAAATATCGGTCCCTCGACCCATGTTGCTCCCATTTTTCCAAAAAAAGTCGTTTAGGGCCTCAAAACAGCTCTGAAATTTAAGGACTCGAAAAACTGCTACAAATAGTAAACTGTGCTACAGTTAAGGAAACTTAAAAACTGAAAGAGATAGTTGTGGGGGTCCAAGTGGGATAGGTGGGTGGCCAACAACATCCACCTGGATCATTCCTCCCCCCTTAGGAAGCAATGGTCCCCATTGCATTGAGTTCCTCCATGAGATGATGGAACTTTTGCTAAACTTGGTCCCTGGAGAGTTGTTCTGCAACCTCTGACATGTCCAGTAATGGTGGGAAGCATGGTCGAGGGCAGTCCACATTGAACACTTGTTGTAAGCAAAGGAATGGGGGAATGTTGTGCTACAAAGCATTGTTTCCCACAACCTTTGTAATTGTGCAAGGACCATATTGGAGTGGTCTGAGCTTCTGATGGGCTCGTGTAAGGCGTTCTTTCTACAAATGCAAACAGACTTTGTTGCCCACTTGAAACTTGTGTGGCACCCGATGTTGATCATGTCGCTACTTGTACTTGGCATTTTCCGCAATGGAGTGGTGATATATCAGCCTGTTGGGTAGAGGTGCTCTGGGAGTTAGATCAAATGAATGCTTGACTTGACAGTGCAACAGTATCCCTGTGGGTGAAGAGAAGATGTCCTTGTCTTCTTTCATGACTGTATCCACTTGCTTATACTGCGTGGAGGAAGCCTTCTCGGGGGCCATGGATGTGGCAGCGATCTTCCCCTTACTTTGAGATTGAACTAGAAAGAAAATGAATTTCCTAGTTTAGGAGATGATCTTACTTCCTTTCTTAGTAGAGGTCAAAGAGGTGGCGGTAGGTGTGGCTACCTCTAATATCCTGTATAATGAATTACACAAAGAAATAATAACAACGTGAGGCCTTGACTCATACACAGCATGTCGCTTCCACAAGTATGGTTGGCCTAATAATACATCACAAACATCAAGAGGTGCAACATCACACAATACCTCATCTATGAAGGGTTTGATGTTGTAGGGAAAGCAGCACTGCTGGCGGACTCAGAGATCTCATCCTTGGTGAATCCACCCGATGTTGTACTATTGCAGGTGTGGTATGGTCAGTAGCCCCAGCCGCTTCACGACCTCTGCTGAAATGAGGTTCTTTTGGCTTCCACTGTCAATAATGAATTACAGCAGTGAACCCTACACCCACATCTATGAGTGGAAAAGACGCTCCCCCTCCTCTGGATCTTCGGGCTCATTCTTCTAGACCTTGGCAGTGGCAATAGCGGCTCTGGGCTTCGCATCAATGATTTGTTTCCCTTTGTCATTCCCCTTGTCAGGTTTTGACTCAGGGTCAGAACATGCTTCTGATTTTGAAACCTTCAACTAGGCCACCAGCTACTGCTTGGTGTGACACTCACTTGTGTTATGAGTGGGGCTCTTATGGAACTCACATCAATTTCCTGTGTCCTTCTTTGACTTCGTGGTGTTGTTCTTTTCTTGCGGCTTCGATGGGTTGTCTTGGATCACCCCGCCTTGGCTTTGTTCCTTGTTCTTCGAATTCACAGATCCAAAGTCTCGCTTATTTTGTTTAAACTTCTCCTCGATCTTGACAGCGTATCGGTACGCCGTGTCACGCGAGGAGATGTTCAGGAACTCCATCTTGTCCTGGATGTACTTGTGTAGGAAGCCATAGTAATTGAGTACCAAATGCAGCTCAAAATCCTTGATACCCAGCTTTGTGCGAAGGGTATAAAAAATATTTGTGAACTCTGAAACATCTTGGTCCATTCCCTGCCGCAGCGTGGTCCACTTTATGTATTTGTCCTCATAGCTCTTAATAGGGTAGTACTACTCCTTGATGGCATCCCATAATGAATTCCAAGTGGGTGCAGCTAAAAATAGTGAGCTCGTACTTTCATCCTTCTTCTCACAGTAGATTTCCCACCAGTCCTTGACGTGGGGGGGCTGCTTTGAGAAGTGCAAAAGTGATCTTTTACCAGCTATAAAATCATGAATAGAAAAATAACCTTCTAGCAGATTTAACCATTTATCTACGGCATTTGCATCTATCTGACCCTCGAATATGGGGATTTAAAAGTTAAATTGTACCTTAAAGGGTGTGGCATTTCCAGAGTAGTTGTTGGAAGCAGATGTGTCGCCCCTGGGTAGCCACTAAAGGATCTAGGCAAAGTTTTCCATCATCGCGTTCCTTTGTCACTCAAGGGCTTCTTCAAGCAAGATTTTGATAGGACCTCCTACCCTCTCATCTTTCATTTCATCCATCATGGGAGGTTGTCGGGATTTGTGAGGCTGGTCTTGCAAAGGTTCAACCAGTTCAAGCCCTAACTCCTTATATCCCGACCTCGTTGGGGACATGCAAAGAAAAATAGAGAAGAATCAGACCGCTCTAATACCACTGATCCAGATTTAAATAGGAACACAGCAAACTATAGATATAACCATAAATACAAAGATGCAGTAGAAATAATACTTCATTTCATTAATGTAAAATACTAAAATATACTTACAAACAGAAATGGAGATAAACTAGCTAAGGTAATGGTAGCTTATCTCTGAGAAGAGATCTGGTGGCTACATGCCTTTAAAATATTTCACAATGAGGCTTGAAGGCCTATTTATTGTTAAGAAACAATGGAAAACCCTCAACTTCCAAAAACCCAACCCTAGGTGATGAAGCGCCAAACTATGGGCCCCGTTTGGGTAAATTGGTACATCAACTTCCCAGGGTCGTAACTTTGGCATACGATCTCTGTTTGACGCACAAAATACCTCATTAGAAATATATATTAGAGGACTAAAACTTTTGAGTGAGAAACATTGGTCCATGGAACCATGTTGCTCCCAGTTTTCCCAAAAAACATCGTTTAGGGCCTCAAAACGGCTCTAGAAGTTCAAGACCTGAAAACTACTAAAAATAGTAAATTGTGCTACAATTAAGGAAACTGAAAAACTAAAAGAAACAGTTGTGGGGGTCCAAGTTGGATAGGAGGATGGGCACCAACATCCACTAGATAATTCCTCCCCCCTTAGGAAGCAATGGTCCCCATTGTGTTGAGTTCCTCCATGAGATGAGGAAAATTTTGTTGAACTTGGTCCCTGGTGAGTTGTCTGCAACCTTTGATGTATTCAGTAATGGTGGGAAGCATGGTCAAGGGCGGTCCACATTGAACACTCGGTGTAAGCGAAGGAATGGGGGAATGATGTCCTCCAAAGCATTATTTCACACAACCTTGGTAATGGTGTAAGGACCATATCGAAGTGGTCTGAGCTTCCAATGGGCTCTTGTAAGGCGTTCTTTCTGCAGATGCAACCAGAGTTTGTCACCCACTCGAAACTTCTTTGGCACTCGATGTTGATCATGTCACTGCTTGTACTTGGAATTTTCCACAATGGAGCGACGATATATCGGCTCATTGGGTAGAGGTGCTCTAAGAGTCAGATCGAACGAATGCTTGACCTGACAGTGCAACGATACCCCTGTGGGTGAGGAGAAGATGTCCCTGTCTTCTTTAATGAACGTATCCACCTACTTCTTTTGCGTGGAAGAACCCTTACCAAGGGCCATGGATGTGGCTGCGATCTTCCCCTTACATCGAGAGTGAACTAGAAAGAAAATGAATTTCCTATTATGGGAGATGATCCTACTACCTTTCTTAGTAGAGATCAAAGAGATGGCGGTAGGTGGGGCTACCTATAGTATCATGTATAATGAATTACACAAAGAAATAATAACAGCATAAGGCCTTGAATCATACACAACATGTCACTTCCACAAGTATGTTTGGCCTAATAATACATCATATACATCAAGAGGTGCAACATCACACAATACCTCATCTGTGAAGGGCTTGATGTTGTAGGGAAGGCAACACTGCTGGCAAACTCGAAGATCTCGTCCTTAGTGAAGCCACCGACGTTATATGGTTGCATGTCTGCTATGGTCAATAGTCCCAACCGCTTCACGACCTTTGCTGAAATGAGGTTCTTTTGGGTTCCACTGTCAACAATGAATTGAAGCGACGAACCCTTCACCCACATCTGTGAGTGGAAAAGACGCTCCCCCTCCTCTGGATCTTTGGGCTCATTCTTCTTGACCTTGGCAGTGGCAACAATGGCACTGGGCTCTGCATCAATGATTTGCTTCCCTTTTCCATTCCCCTTGTTGGGTTCTAACTCAGGGTCGGAACATGTATCTGATTCTGAAGCCTTCAACTCAGCCACCAGTGACTGCTTGGTCCAACACTCACTTGTGTTATGAGTGGCGCTCTTATGGAACTCATACCACTTAAGTGTGTCCTTCTTTGAATTTGTGGTGTTGTTCTTTTCTTGCGGCTTCAACGGGTTGTCTTGGGTCACCCCACCTTGGCTTTGTCCTTTATTCTTCGAATTCACAGATCCAAAGTCTCGCTTCTTTTGTTTAAACTTCTGCTCGATCTTGATAGTGTATCAGTACGTCGTGCCAAGTGAGGAGATGTCCAGGAACTCCATATCATCCTAGATGTACCTGTGTAGGCAGCCACGGTATTTGAGTACCAACTGCAGCTCAAAATCCTTGATACCCAACTTTATGCGAAGGTTATGAAAAATATTTGTGAACTTCGGCACATCTTGGTCCCTTCCCTGCCGCAGCGTGGTCCACTTTATGTATTTGTCCTCATAGCTCTTGACAGGGTAGTATTTCTCCTTGATGGCATCCCAAAATGAATTCCAAGTGGGTGCGGCTGAAAATAATGAGCCCGTACTTTCATCCTTCTACTCACAGTAGATTTTCCACCAATCCTTGATGTGGGGGGCTGGTTTGAGAAGTGCAAAAGTTATCTCTTCCCGGTTGGAAAAATCATGAATAGAAAAATAACCTTCTAGTAGATTTAACCATATATCTACGGAATCTGCATCTATCTGACCCTCGAATATGGGGCTTTCAAAGTTAACTTGTACCTTAAAGGGTGTGGCTTTTCCAGAGTAGCTGTTCGAAGCAGATGCGTCTCCCTTGGGTAGCTGCTGAAGGACCCGGGTAAAGTTTTCCATCGTTGCGTTCCTTTGTCGCTCGAGGGCTTCTTTGAGAAAGATTTTGATAGGATCTCATGCCCCCTCATCTTTCCTTTCATCTGCCATGGGAAGCCGTCGGGATTTGTGAGACTAGTCTTGCAAAGGTTCAACTAGTTCAAGCCCTAACTCCTTATATCCCGACCTCGTTGGGGACATGAAAAAAAGAACAGAGAAAAAGAAGACTACTCTGATACCACTGATCTGGATTTAAACAGGAATGCAACAAATTATAGATATAACCATAAATACAGAGATGCATCAGAAAACTATCTTACAATGAGGCTCGAAGGCCTATTTATTGTTGAGAAACAATGGAAATCCCTCAACATCCAAAAACCTAACCCTAGGAGATGAAGCGCCAAAATAGGGGCCCCATTTGGGTAAATTGGTACACCAACTTCCCGGGGTCGTAACTTTGGCATACGATCTTCATTTGACATGCACAATACCTCGTTAGAAAGATCTATTCAAGGACTAAAAGTTTGGACTAAATAAGATAGGACCGTGATCCCAAGTTGCTCCAAGTTTTCCCAAAACACATCGTTTAGGACCTCAAAACGGCTCCAGAAGTTCACGGCCCAAAAAAATGCTAAAAATAGTAAATTGTGCTACAATTAAGGAAACTGAAAAACTGAAAGAGACAGTTATGGGGGTCCAAGTATGATATGCGGGTGGCCACCAACATCCACCTGGATCAAACATTGTCAAAATTGTAAACTTGGAAACCATTCCACATCATAAACCATATCCATTTGGATGGGTGTGTGACAATGCACAATTGCAAGTAACTAGAAAGCATAGACTGAAATTTGCCATTACTGCAAATTTCATAGATGAAGTGGAACTTGATTTTGTGCCATTAGACATATGTGGTACAGTTTTGGGCAGCCTATATCTCTATGACAGAAAAGCTATCTTCCATAGACATGAAAACAAATACCATTTGTTCAAATATGGAGTAGAATACATTGTAAGAGCCCATAGCAAGAAACTAAATCTTTCACTTGTTAATGTGAGGTAGATGAAAACACTAGTGAATTATAGCAAGAATTTTGTGCTTCTAATGATCAAACCCAAAAATCATATTGATAATGAAGCTTTTCAAGGTTGTGACTCTAGATTGAAATATGAATTGGTTGACTTTGTTAACGAATATGATGAGATGTTTTAAGAACCAAAAGGATTGCCTCCCAAGAGAGGAATCCAACATGAGATACAGTTGCAACAAGATAGTCCTCTTCCTAGAATTCGTATGTACAGGATGTCAGTGATGGAAAGTGTAGAAATTAAAAAGAAAATTAAAGAGTTGTTGGAAAAAGGGATCATCAGGCCAAGTTATTTGCCATGTGGGTCACCTATTATTTTGGTGCCAAAGGAGGATGGAACATGGCGCATTTGTGTGGACTTTCATGCATTGAACAAGATTACGGTAAAGAACTATTACCCACTGCCTAGAATAGATGATTTACTTGATCAATTGAAAGATGCAAAGTATTTTACTAAGTTGGACTTAAAGAGTAGCTACCATCAAATTAGAATTACTGAAGGAGATATTTGGAAGACAACATTAAAGACAAAACAAGGTTTGTTTGAATGACTAGTTATGCCTTTTAGTATACGTAATGCTCCTGCTACCTTCACGTGTGTGATGAATGATGTGTTGAGGCCATTTCTTGATGAATTTGTTATAGTCTACTTAGATGACATCTTAATTTTAAGTAAATCTCGTGATAAACATGTCATGCATGTGAGAAACGTACTTGATGTCTTAAAGAAAGAACGGTTATATTTAGACATGTCAAAGTGTGAGTTTGGAAAAACTTTTTTAGTTTACTTGGGTCATATTGCTGGAGGAGATGAGTCAAAAATAGATCCCTCCAATGTTGATGTCATTTTGAATTGGCCAAGGCCCAAGACCGTTACTGAGGTAATAATTTTTTTGGGAGAAACCCAATATTGGAGGAAATTCATTACTAACTTTTCTTTTATAGCAGCTCCTTTGCATGCATTAACTAATGTGAAAAAGGATTTTAAGTGGGGAGGAAAAAAATAAAAGGCCTTTGATGCATTGAAGTAAAATATCAGTTCATCCCCAGTACTTTCACTTCCTGACTTGAGATAGTCATTTGAGATCCAGACTAATGCTAATGACTACGCCATGGGTGCAGTTGATCAGGGATCAATATTTTAGCTAAAAAATGAGAGTGTTAAGAATTTCTTCAGACTTGAATTAATAGATAGATTTCATCTCCATATTTCCAATTCTGTATATGGTTTGAAAAACCGACATCGTATGCAAAAGTTAGAGCTTCTGCAAGTTTGGTAAAAAGAAAGCCCCTGGGGCCAGACCCCACCCCATGTGACCAAGCCCCTGAACTAGGAGCTAGGGGCCAACTGTTAAGCAGGATTAGTGTGCCACTAATCAATTTATCATTTACTTAATCCATAATTAAGTTGGCAGAATTTATGACTGAACCACTAAATCCGGAACCGCCACCAAACTTGGCGGACTTAACTCACAGTTCTCCAGATTTAGAGGAGGTTTTCTAGGAAAAACTGTTTGAGCCATAACTTACTCAATTCTCAACCAAATTTCGAAAATGAATAGTAATTTTTGGCTAATTATCATGTTGGTAACTCATTGGAGCAGGTTGCAGAGGCCGAAGAGGTCATCTATAGGTGTTTTTGTTCACTTGAAGATTTTTGAACCCTGGGGCCATCAGGTGTTGGAGGCCATTCCCAGAGCAACTGGTAACCAAATTGAGTAAAAAAATAGTCATTTCTAATATATTTGAATGTTTTAAACTCATTAGAGTAGGTTTCAGAGGTAGAAGAGGTCATTTATAGGTGTGTTTCTTCACTTAAAGATTTTTGAAGCCTAGGGCCACTAGGTGTTGGAGGCCATTCCCAGAGCAGCTGGTAACCAAATTGAGTAAAAAAATAGTCAATTTTAATAGATTTGAATGTTTTAAACTCATTGGAATAGGTACCAAGAACATTGGATTCATGTAACAACAATTTGAGCACTATTGAAGCTAATATAAAGGCCCACACTATGAAGTTGGACCAAGGAGATATAGCCCAGGAGGGGTGAACTCCTTCAACAAAAAAATTTGTATTGAGCTCTGTTATTTGTGCTGGATTTGTTTTTATATGATACTATTCAACCATTTAAATTCATACTTTTAATTTCATGCAAAACACTAAATTTCACCAAGTTAGATGAATTGACAATCACATGCTCGTGGATAAACTCTCAATGGATAAGGAAACCAAAGCAAAGAAAATTTTATATATGGAAATGATACTAGCATAGCATTAACTAGGAATCAATTTTAGATCAAGCAGGTATCATAGAACAAGGTTTCTTGCTTGATTTGCTTGAAGGGTTTGATAATTGCAATTGTTGTTATGATTACAAGGTTGAAGTTGTAGAGAGGAGAAGGGAAGATACAGATAGCTAGTCCTGAGATTAGGACAAGAAGGAAGAAGGATGAGAAAGCACCATCCTCACCCAAAGGACCACTCAAGGAAACACCTGAATCACCTCAAGTTCCATCTCCATCAGTTGAGATAGAAGAGGCATAGATTGCACAAGAGGCTGAAGTGATTGAAGAGGTACAATCAATACAAATTTCTGAGCCTGAATCCATAGCCATTATGTCTGGAGAAAGAGAGCATGAAGGTCCCTCTTCAGAAGAGGAAGAATTCAAGAAAGCTTTCTACACTTTGACTGAGATGGTTAAAGTCCTCTATGAAGAGAGGAACACCATAATGGTTGGAGAGAGTTCTAAACCTCCACATGGAGAAGGAAGCTCAGAGGACAAAAAAGATGAAAGAAGGATTCCAAAGGGAATGGTGGAAAGCCACCTCCATCTCCACCATCCTCATCATCTTCACCATCTCACACAACATCATCTTCCACTACCACCACTACCCATACTCATTCGAAAACCCCAAAAGGAAAAACTCCATTACTGAAATTGGACATAAAATTTGAACTTCCCATGTACAATGGAGAAGTGAATGTAGAAAAGTTGGACAATTGGATTCAACAGTTGGAGGTATACTGCAAAATTCAGAACCTTCAAGAAGACGACATAAAGATCTAGTTGGATTCACTGAGGCTAAAAGGAGCTGCACTAGTTTGGTGGGAAGCAAGGACTCAAGAGGAAATGCAAATCCATGGTAAGATATCCATTTCTTGGGTTGAATTTGTTTATGCAATTAAAAGACATGTTTATCCTTTAGCCTATATGAAAAAATCCATTATGAGTTGGTAGAATTTTAGGCAGCTTAAAGGCCAAACAGTCGAAGATTATACGCAGGAGTTTAGAAAAAGGTCTTTGTTATTAGGATTAAACTTGAATTCACAAGACACACTCTTGAAATATATTGAAGGTTTACATTCCTATTTGCAGCACACTATCCTTATGTTTAACCCAAGCAACTTAGATGAAGTATGCATTCAAGCTACGCATCTTGAGGCAAGGGGAAAACAAAACATAGGGGAGAAAGGTGAAAGTGAGGGTAAGGGAAAAGAGAAGGGAGCAAAATGGAAGGGAAAGAAGAATGAAAATATCAAAAAAGAGAAGGAAAAACTCACATGCAAAAACTATTCAAAGACTGGCCATGATGAAGACCATTGTTGGCAACTTCAGCCAGAATTAAAACAAGATAGATTGAAAGCCAAAGAGAAGGGAAAAACTGTTGCTATAGCTGAAAAGGACTTAGGGTCAGATTTAGGAGATGAGACAAAAATTACAGCTATGGGTTTGAAAGGTCAACATTTTGAAAGTACTAGTTCCTCAAATAGTCACAAAAACACTCCAAATGAAGACAAAAGGGAAGAGTTGTTCACTATAAGAATAATCTTAAATCATACCAAGATTGATGCACTCTTTGATAGTGGATCACAAGCAAACCTAATTTTAGAAGACATAGTTAAAGAGCTTAAACTTTAAACTGTATGACATCATAAACCATACCCTTTGGGTTGGATAGTTAAGGATGGGAATTTACAGGTTTCAAGGAAATGCATTTTTAGATTTGCTATTACTACAAACTTTGTTGATGAAGTCGAGTTAAACATGGTTTCACTTAACATTTATGGAATTATCTTGGGAAGTCCATATTTGTATGACAGGAAAGCTGTGTTTCATCGCCATGAGCACAAATATCATTTTCTTAAATATGGGGTGAAGTATATTGTGAGAGCTCATCGCAAGAAACTGAACATTTCTTTAGTTAACACAGGGAAAATGAAGGGGATAGTGAATGCAAGTCATAACTTGAAATTATTGATGACCAAACAAAGAAATGTTTTGGATCATACTTTTCATAAAGATGCTTATAATTGTAATGAGTTGTTTCATAATGATAACAGGTTTCCTTTGAAAGAAGGTGAAAAACATTTGCAGCAGCCAACATTGGTGTTGAGCGGTGTTGAAAACAAGGTGCCGGTGCAAGAAGTTGCAAAGGTCAAAGGGAAGAGGACAAAATAGCTTGGAAAAGAAGGCATGGGTTTCACAAATGTTCATTGCTGGTTTCCAAAAGGCACATTACAATGGCAAAGAAACTTGGGTAGGAATCGACTCAAGTACGAGGTAAAAGTAGCTAAAAATCGCCATAGAGACAAAGTGCAAGGTGATAAAGATTCCAAGTTTCCTTTGATTGTTGACCAAGGTAGGAACAATATGTTTTCTGCAAATTAGATTCTTGTTTTGCAAATTCAGAAATATTGCAGCATGATGGTGTCAAAGACAATAATAGATGGTCGTCGAAATCAAGGAAAATTTTGACTTTTATGAAAAGCTCCAAATGATGAAATTAGGAAAATTTCAATGGATAAAGGTTGGAAGGATGAGGGAACAATCCCCTCATCAACATAATCAGTGATCAAGAGAGATTTTGGGGTCCAAAAGGCTTCTAGTGGGGAGGACTGATCAGGGATCAGTATTTTAGCTAAAAACTGAAAGTGCTTAGAATTGCTTTAGAAATGAATTAATGGGCAGAGTTCATATTCATCTTTCCAACGCCACAGATGGTTTGAAAAAATGACATCGTATACAAAAGTTAGAGCTTCTGCAAGTTTGGTAAAAAGAAAGCCACTGGTGCCAACCCCCACCCCATGTGACCAAGCGCCTGAACCAGGAGCTAGGGACCAACTGTTAAGCGGGATTAGTATGCCACTAATAAGTTTTTCATTTAGTTAGTCCATAATTAATTTTACGGAATTTATGACGGAGCCACTAAATCTGGAACCGCCACCAAACTTGGCGGACTTAACTGGCAGTTCTCCAGATTTAGAGGAGGTTTTCTAGGAAAAACTATTTGAGCCATAACTTACTCAATTCTCAACCAAATTTTGAAAATCAATAGTCATTTTCAACTAATTGGCATGCTAGGAACTCATTGAAGCATGTTGCAGAGGTAGAAGAGGTCATATACGAGTGTTTTTGTTAACTTGAAGGTTTTTGAAGCCTAGGGCCACCAAGTGTTGAAGTCCATTCCTAGAGCAGATGTTAACCAAATTGAATAAAAAAAATAGTCATTTCTAGTAAATTTGAATGTTTTAAACTCATTGGAGTAGGTTTCAGAGGCATAAGAGGTCATCTACAGGTGTTTTTGTTCACTTGAAGATTTTTGAAGCCTCAGGCCACCAGGTGTTGGAGGCCATTCCCAGAGCAGCTGGTAACCAAATTGAGTAAAAAAATAGTCAATTTTGATAGATTTGAATGTTTTAAAATCATTGGAATAGGTACGAAGGGCATTGGATGAATTTAAAAACAATTTGAGCACTATTGAAGCTAATACAAAGGCCTACACTATGAAACTAGACCAAGGAGATGTAGCCCAGGAGGGGTGAACTCTTTCAACAAAAATTTGTGTATTGAGCTCCGTTATTTGTGATTGCTATGTTTTTATATGTTTTTGATAAGAAATTTAAATTCATGCTTTTAATTTCACGCAAAACACTAAATTTCACCAAGTTAGATGAATTGACAATCACATGCTCATGGATAAACTGTCTATGGATAATCAAACCAAAGAAAAGAAAATTTTATATCTAGAAATGATACTAGCATAGCATTAACTAGCTATCAATTTCATATCAGCAGTTTTCATGCAACATGGTAAGCCTATATGTTTTCATTCGGAAACTTTAAATGGTGTAGTGATTAATTATCCTACATATGACAAGGAATTGTATGCATTGGTGCAAAGTGTAAAAAAGTGGAAGCATTACTTGATGGGTAAAGAAACAAGCATGCACATTGATCATCAGCCATTGCAATACTTGCAATCTCAATCTAAGTTGCAGCAATCAAGGAACTTTCAATGGATGGGTTTTCTTCAACAATTCCACTTGATAATAAGGTATAAAAAAGGTATCTAGAATAAAGTTGTTGATATGCTTTCTAGGCCTATGATTAGTGAAACTACTTTACTCAAGAATAATTCTATTTTTCATGAAATTCATATTGAGTAGTATGCATTAGACAATGACTTTCAAGATGTTTATGCAAGCTTGAGTCAAGGTAACCAAGTAGAGGAATTGGATTATCATTTGCATGATAACTTGTTGTACCATCTTGGTAAGATTTGTATTCCATAAGGAGAAAGATTCAACATCATAAGAAAGGCACATACTTCTCTTATTGCTGGTCATTTCGGTGTAAGTAAGACTGTGGCACATCTATAGAGGTATTGTTATTGGCCTCGTATGCTTGAAAGTGTATCACGTTTTATTAAAGGATGTTCATTATGTGCAGTTAGTAACCCTAGCAATAGGAAGTTAGGATTATATACACCACTTTCGATACCTTCACGACCGTGGGAGAGTGTTTCTATGGATTTTTTAGGAGGTCTTCCATTGTCAAAAAGAGGTCATGATTATCTGTATGTAGTTGTGGATAGGTTCAGCAAAATGTATTTTGATGCCATGTAAAAAGAAAATTATAGCTAAACAATCTACTAAGTTATTCTTTTAGAATGTATGGGTGAATTTTGGATTGCCCACATCCATTGCTAGTGATTGAGATTCTCGCTTTGTTGGGAGATTTTGGTCAACCTTGTGGAGATATATGGGCACCAAATTGAAAAAGAGTACAGCATTTCATCTGCAAACAGATGGTCAAATAGAGGTGGTGAACAAAACCGTGATACATCTTCTTTGTGGGTATTTTATCAAGCATCCTAAGTTGTGGGATGAACATTTGCACTACATTCAAAATTCTTACAACCGGGCCAAGCACTCTTCAACTCAAACATCACCATTTGAAGCATGTTTGCAATACTTTCCTAAGTCTCCTTTGGATTTAATTTTTGGAAAGAATGTTGTTATTGATGGTCATAGTGACATAGACAAAGCAATAAGGTTCATTGAACAAATCCTATTGGTACACTAAAGAGTTCAAGAACAACTGGAAAATAGCCAACGCAAGTACAAAGCAAGGCATGACAAGCATCGGGTAGATCACAAGTTCCAAGTCGGTAATGAAGTTTGGCTTCACATTAGCAAAGAGAGGCTCCAAGGAGAAGGTAAAAATCTCAAACCAATTAGATATGGTCTATTCAAAATTCTGGAAAATATTGGTGACAATGCCTTCAGGTTGGATTTGCCTTTATATATGCAAATTTATGTTTTTGTTAATGTTGAGAATTTAAGGTTGTATGAGCCTTCTTTGATTGAAGATAAAGGAGAAAATGTCCAAATTCCTTCCATTGAGAATTTTTCTCCTGAATACCTTGATGAACTATAGCAAGACACCATTCTTGACAAAAGAACAAGGTCTTCAAAACGAGGGAGTGTAGACTACCTTCGAGTGGGGCTCAAAGGAATAAATCCTTCAAAAGCCAAATGGATCGAGATTGGAAAGGTGAGGGAACTGTGCCCTGACCTACTGAACAACTGAAAGTGATATTTTGGGGTCCAAAAAGCTTCCAGTGGGGAGGAATGATCAGGTGCTCAAAAATTTGCTCAAATTCAAAGTTGTCAAATCAATGTGGAACCTAAACGATTGTGTAGTACTCGTCATCTTGAATCCATTGCAACTCTTTTTGTGTGAAACAAACTTCGTATGCTCCCAAAAACATGTTTTGTTAATTTTCCTAAATAGATGATTTTAAAAAAATGCAAACAACCCAAACAATAGTCAGTTCTGCTAACGTGGCACTGACTGAGAATGCCTACATGGTAGGATGACTGTGTAAGTGGTGTTTGACCTCTCGCAAATGGTGTGGTGACAAGTGGCATGTTGTTATTGTTGATGATTTGGACGAGTTTGATTGGATGGTTAGTGGCCAACTATAGGTTTCCATGTGGCTCAACCACAGGTTGCCATGTGGCAGATCGAGGGCCACAAAAATTCGTTTAAGGTCCGGCAGCAGTGGCACGGGTTGAACCTGCGACCTCCAAGTGACAAGTCCAATCTTCTTACCAATATGCCATACATTTGGTTCTCAATATATATGGCTCTCTGCATATATTTGAAGCTTAAGTCTGCGCCAATCTAGGCAAAGGGTCAGCCACGGGAGCTATCCCTTAGGTGCACCACCCAATATGACCACCAACGGAGCGGAGTGGGGGCCCATCCAGCTGGGGTGAGCTGTTGGCCTTTGCCCCGAGCACGTGCCCCCCATGTGGCCCAAAATTTTTGGATTTAATGCCTTAAAGAATGAATTAATGTGCCCACAAAATGCTTTGGACTTTGGGCAAAATGGTGCTCTTTTAGCACAATTTAGGGCGAATTTGTAGGATGGTGATGGATTTTGGGTAAATTGCGGTGTGATTAGTAGAAAGACTTGGGGAAGCCATAACTTCTTCAGGTTTTGACCAAAGCAGGAGTAGAAAGAGGCTAGAGAAGCATTTTGGGCATTCTGGAGCCATTGGAACAAGTTTTAGATCTATATGATCATTGTAAACTGATGTATTCACACTTTTGAGCATAATAGAGAGGGCCAAGCCATTGGAAGCTGGACCAAGGAGATATAGTGCAGGCAGGGTGCTCTTTCATCATGTGTTGTTGTGATATTGTTTTGGTGATGTTCATGTCTGTTATATGTTGTTGTTCAGTCATTTTTTTTATGTTAATTTGTACATGAAATTTATGTAACAACATTCAAAAACTCATGTTTAAACTTGCAATTAACCTCATAAGAACCAATATAATTCAAGATAATGAGGTCAACCATGGGGGATGATTCACAATTTTTGGAGTAAAAAAAGAAAAAGATTAAAAAATAATAAAATAATAAATCTAGTTTTTCAACTCGGATTTTCAACTTATCTCCCTAAATTTTTACTCAAATTTTGAGCGAGAGTACTTGTTGGATGCAAAATTTAATTTCTCATCCAAGGAGTACCCATGTTGCATACTTTCGATGGACCCTGCTACACGAAAAATGGGAAACACATGAAAAAATGTGATTGCAATCACGTTTTTTCATGTGTTTCCCACTTTTCGTGTAGCAAGGTCCATCAAAAGTATGCAACATGGGTACTCCTTGGATGAGGAGTAAAAAATTTCATCCTATGAGTGTTTCCGCTCAAAATTTAAGTAAATCCATAGGGAGATAAGTTGAAAAGATAATTTCTTCTTTTTTCCCTCTAAAATTTGACGATGTAATATAATCTTGTTTTATTATTTCAACTATTATTTTATAATTTCCTTAGAAGGCCCATTTTAGACCTCAAAAATCTCCTAATGAAAATTCTCCAAGCTTTGTGATTGAGATTCGCTGACATGTGAAGGTGCATCTTGATCATTATTAATATTGTAAGAAGTGTGCACTAAATGAAGAAATTGATCGTACATAATAGAGGCCACTTCATCATCATTTGTTTGCACCTCCATATTAGAATTCTCAATTATGTTAATGAAATTGGAAGGAGATTGAGCAAAGTTTGAAATAATTTCACATGGATTATGAATGGGAGGAAGAGAGAAAATATATTCAAACCAATCTAATAATTCTTCTTCTGAAGGTTTTTCTTTAATTTTAAATATCAAGCAATTTAAATGAAATCAAATGGTAAAATCAATCAAAGACTCATTTTCAAACCTTTGTAAATCTTCGATTTCGTCACGTACCTGTTTGTAGTTATAGTGGAAGGAGATTGAGCTGCAGTAGTGCAAATTTTGCCCATCATATATAATTCAGGATGCAAAAGAAAAAACCTCAATAATCCCCAGATCTGAAATTTTCTCTCCTTTTACTTACAACTCTAAATCCTTATTACAGCAGTGGTTTTAGAGTTCCAGAATTGTAGAGGAGATAAGCCCCTAATACATTCTACAATTTGTTACTTATAATATTTACAAAAGAATTCTCAACAAGAAAGTTTGTTGAAGAAGAAATCTGCTCCATTAATTTTTATTGGCCCAAAATTCCATTTTCCTATTGTTGGAGCATTTTCATTGATTGATATCTTATTCTCCTCATCTCTTCAACTGTTTTCTTGCAAAAACAAATCAAAACAAAATTAAAATGAAAAAATAAAATCAAAATACCAAATCTGGAATTAAAACAAATCCAATCAAAATTTAATTACATAATTAAAATAAAAGAAATCTAATCTTTTTATTGATTCCTGTGAATATTTAATTGGCTAAGGAGAACATAGGTAAATGGATCTGCACTCAGAAGAAGTTGTGGACAAATGAAAACACAGAAAATTAAACTCAAAAAATTAATTTTGTTAAAAAGTTTGGAGCATGATCTTTTGCTGGATTTTAGACCCAATAAATGATCAAATTTAGAAATGAAACTACTTCAGAAATACTCTCCATAATTTTATCTTTCAAATGAATTATCTTGGGCCTCATTTGGTCAAGTAACACTCAATCTAGAAGCCTCCAAAGTTTATGTATTAAAATTGCCAAAATTCATAAAATTATATTGCTGAAGTAAAAATCATTTTAATTAATATCTAATTCTAAATTAATATATCGTTATTAATTAATTAATAATAATTAATTACATCTACATTATTAAACTTAAATAATTATAAATTAATTAATAAAAAATAATTTAATAATTACTTAGAATATAATTATATTATATTAAAATTATAATATAATATAAATATAATATATTTATTACAAATTATATTAATAAAATTAAAACTCAAATTAATATATAACAAAACTCCTTATTCGTATTGTAAGTGGGAGGCTTATGGCAGTGTAATGGAGGAGTAAATGGGAGGCTTATGGCAGAATAATGGAGTTATAAGGAGTGGAAGGTATGGAGGGATAAGGGAAGTTGACTAGGGAGGTAGGGAGGTGGGGTGGGGTGGGGTGAGGTGAGGTGGAAGGAAAGTGACGTGAGGGTGAGGTAAGGTGAGTGAGTCGGGAGTTATAAGGTGGAGAGAAATTTTATGTTAAAAAATATAACTTCTCACATAAATTTTTATCGCAAATTTAAAAATTTAAAATTAGTGCTAAAATGAGTGCTAAATGAAATTATGATATTTGATATCACAATATTGCAATCATAATTTTTTATTTAGATTATATTTATTAGAAGGAAGAGAAGGATGTGACGTGGGGTCTATGTGAATTAATAGTATTACAAATTGGACTTTAATCATTTTACAATTTTGAAGTTCTGTGTTTGGAAATTTGTTTTAAAATAACAAATTGGAGTAAATTATCAAAATCTTGAAACGTGTTTTCATGTGTTGTACAATTTAGTTGGGTCATTTTGTAGGACAGTTAGTGAAAAAATGAAAGAATTAGTAAAAATTAACTGAGAGTTAATATTTACAATGAATGACTATTTTAATTGCAAAAATGAAATATCATACATTTATTTACATTTTTTAGTCCAGGCGAGAAAATGATCAAACTTCAAATGAGTGTTATTTACAAACCGATTGACCAAATTAGGCGAAACAAGTATCGATGGAAAGCTTGTGAAAAGTTGAATTTAATGAAACAATCAAAATCAAAATCCGATAAAAGCGAAAAATGACAAAATTGTAAAACAATTAACTAAAATGAAAATCATAAAAGATGCTTAGCCAAAAATTGATGGAAAGGGTCCCCATTATTTAAAGTAATGGGGGTGTTGGGTTTTTCCTACAATAGAATCCTACTCGTTCTAAAGATCAAACAATTTGATATGCCACCTCACATAATGAAATAAGGATTCATTTTCATCTCTACCATTCATCTTAACTTACAATTACATACAATTACATTAAAAATTTAATCATATATAAAACTTTTCACAACATAGATATATTAGAGGAAATTGCTTAAAAGTGGTCTCCTAAGTAAAAATCTAGAAATTAATAAAAAATGTCATGTAAACAATTTTTTAATATTATATTACTTTTATCTATGTTCCACAATATTTATTAGAACACGATTTAATAATTTTTTTAATATACTATCTAATTTTTATTTGTATCGAGATCCCTCAATATATGACACTTTTATTAAAATTATTGTCTATATATTTATATTTAAATTTAATTGTCTATATTTATATTTTATATTTAACTATTTTTTTGGTGTTTTCTTAATAGATAATAAGCTCACAATTTCTCTTGGAATATATTTTTTGGCCGGAATCTAGTAATTTGTCCTTTCTAAAATACATTTTTTTAACTATTTAACTATTTTATATTTAATTATTTTTTAACAATTTAACAATTTTATATTTCACTATATTTAACTATTTTATATTTAAAATATTTTTTAATTATTTAACTATAACTATATTTTATTTTTAACTATTTTATATTTTGATAAATTCTTTTGGATTAATCATATCATGAGTTTTTGGTCGATGTTTCGAACCATCTAATGTGGTCATATTTAACTTTTTTTTGGTGTTTTTTTGGTGCATGATTATTAATGTCTAATGATAGTGCATCTTTAATTTATATTTTTTTGCTAATATCAATATTTACATTGCATTAACCAAAAAAATTATATTCTAATTCATATGGGTAAGGTAGTTAAATAATATTAATAAAATATTTCACGAATCCGAAATTAATATAAAATATTTCACGAACACCCAAATTAATAATAAAATATTGCACGGAGACCCAAATTAAACAATTTAAAACTATTTCAGACATGTGCCTTTTTTTAAATTTAAAAGATTTTGATTCGTTTACATAGTATGCCATGGAAATTACGTGAAAATGTCATGGGCACTTTTAGACTGAAATTTCCTCTAATAAGTTTGACAGGTATTAAACCCAATTGCATACATATAAATAGAAATATTGTGAAGAAAAAAAGAGAACTTATATGAAAATTCAAACTACCAATTAACTAGAAAATAATTTTTTTTACAGTTGGCCACCCCCTATTCAATAAATTACACCAAAAGGGGAACTCATCAACCACTCAAAAAATGGGTTTCCTAAAGGCCATTCTCCCTTATAGAAAAAGATAAGTAGGCAACTCCTCCTTCCTGTTAAGCCTATGGTTTCCATGATCTCCATGTGCCTCTTAGCTAGATTGCATAGAATATGAGCAAATCCATTCACTACTCCACAATGCATTGGAAATTTCCTCACTTCACACCTCTCATGTTCACCCAACAAACATCAAATCATGACCTTCTTAGCTTACTAGTGGTCACATAGGTTCCCAAGTCACACTCAAGGAAACTATTTGAGTACAACAAACTTAAATTACTCAAGTAAGAATTCTGCCCATGTGTTGGTTTCACTTCATGTAAAATTTCCTCTATGTGTTGCAGTCTTGTGCCTCTAATCTAGACTAACTCTCTCTTTCTCCCCTGAATCATACACACTCATGCAACTCTCTCTTCTTATTATTGCTAATAACTTCATAACTTCCCATGTTTTCAAAGGAAATCCCTAGCCATCAAATAAGAGTAAGGGAAAGAGTGAGGAGTTAACCGCACAATTAAGAAAGAAAAACTTGAGTTCAAATTACTTATTTGTCATAAGTTTGTACATTATGCATCACGGTGTCCATATAAGAAGAATGGGTTTGTACATTATGCATCACGGTGTCCATATAAGAAGAATGGAAGAAAGAAGTAACAATAGAAATTAGTAAAATGTTGAGTATAAACTCAAATGCATAAGTTTGTTTCCAAGTTTGAGAAATAATTCCCATTCGTATATTTCCTTTCTTCTCATATGATTTTGAGGAATCATGGTATGTGGATAGTGGGGAATCTCATCATATGAAATTATCCTAAAAGTTCTTTGCAGTGTAACAAAGTAGGCTTTAGGGCTAGATAGGTTGAGCTCCGCGATGATACAAAGTATTCAGCGGTAGGAGTTGGTAATATTTCCTTCCAACTTGAGTCAAGTGACTCTTTAGACTTTAATGGTGTGCTATTTATTCCAGTTATAAAGAAAAATTTGCTTTTAGTTTTAGTTATGGAAGATAATGGATTTTTAGTAGAGTTCAAGAAAACCAAAGTATTTATTAAGCCGAAAGAATGTAGCCCCTAAGAAGCACAAGTGATTGGGATTAGAGAAGAAAATTTGTATAGGTTAAAGAACATAGTAATCCAAACATAATACTATAGGTTAAAGAACATAGTAATCCAAACATAATACCTTGTTGCAGCCTGGAACAAAGTCCTGCAAATTTTTCATGGGTCTGCTAGCGTTGATTCTCTCTATTGTCACCTGCATTTGACGGTGAGTTAATTAAGACAACCTGCTACATCCCTGCTGAACTAAATTTTTCATGGGTCTGCTTGCGTTGATTCTCTCTATTGTCACCTGCATTTGACGGTGAGTTAATTAAGACAACCTGCTACATCCCTGCTGAACTAAATAGTTAAGCCATGATCCTTGACAAAAATGGAAACAACCCACAACTAATGAAATGTTTTATCTACGACATTAAAACCCTAGGGCACCAAAGCATTACTGAACCCTAGGACATCAAAACCTACCATTCAAAATAAACTAAATGGTGATAGCAAGTTAGCCTGTCGACTCTACATATTGGACTCGTGAGAAAGGAAGGAAGTAACTGGACTACCGGGAGATGAACAAGAGCAATTGTGGTCGATGCAAATTCCTCGCAGGTGTCATAAGTTACCTTTCAAATCTGTATCAAATGTATGTTCATTCCCATGGCGTTGCGGGGAATGCGAATGGAACATCGTGGGAGGACGTTCCAAACCTTCAAGCCAGTCGGGTTCAATGTAATTATATGCTCCATACCAAGCGCAAGAAACAGTATAAATGAAATCCGCCACGTCACCGTACCAGCTGCAGGAGCTCACACATTGAAAAATAGTTTCATTTTCCATTCAAATTAATTTGTCACCCTTCGTACTCCCAAAACTCACTGTCCTTTAAGCATATTCTCAAGAGAATGAATTCTCCTGACGATCGATTAAAATAAAAAAATAAAGTCAACATAGGTTCATCCATCGGAATTGAGATAGGAACGTCTTCGGCGAAAAAATATGAATTTCAATTTTATAATTGAATTTTAATTTTATTATTTTTAATTATAATAGAATTTTAATGTTTTTCATTTAATATGTTATAAAGTTTTTAGAAATATTAATCAAATTTCTAAGACTTGTATAAATGTACTTAGACATATATATGACTTAAAATTAATCACTTTAAAAATTGGACAAATTGAATACAATTATTCAATATTCGTGAAATTTAAGAAAAAAGGATTATGAATTCTAGACTAATCATTACTTGTATTATTTATATTGTTTTTCAGCACGATTGTATTATTTAAATTGTTATGTAATAGTAAATTTAGAGAATGTGCTTTCGCTAATCTAACCAATTATATTATTATTTAAATGGTTATGTAATAGTAAATTTAGAAAATGTGTTTTTGCTAATCTAACCAATTATATTAAATTATTAGGGGTTGGAGTTGTTTACAAAGTTCATAAATTGGTCCAGATTATTTAAGGATTTTTTTTTCAAAAATCTGATTGTGGGAGTGTTTAAATCTTTTTTTTTATGGCAAAAAAGGATTTAGCACCATCGAAAACTACAGGGTATCCAAAATCTTGAAGTTTCACAGTAACTAGAATTTTCAAAAATTCCTATTGGATTTTCTCAAAATCTTGCCAAAATTCTTATTCCTATTGGATTTTCTCAAAATCTTGCCAAAATTCTTATTCCTATTGGGTTTTCTCAAAATCTTGCCAAAATTCTTATTGTTTTCCTGGCAAAAATGTGGCCACTTTAGACTAAGTGTTGAGTTTTTAGCTCAACTAACATACCGTCTAAACGTGCATGAGTAAGGTATGCATGACACAAATGGACTTTTTTGGAAATGTTAGTGCTTGGAGAGACTACAAAGTTAGTCATATATTTTATAGATGTTGTCTAATATTATATGTTTTGAATTTTTTGGTTGGAACCCAAAGGAAAAAAATAAAAATTAGTCAAAGTTTGATTTTCGTTGTTTAAAATGCGTTTTTTATTTTATATATATATATATATATATATATATATATAGATTCAGCACTCTAAAAATCATTTGAGGTATTTAAATAGTGTAAAGTTCACAATTCAAAATTGTAATTCCAACAAATCTCTACCAAATTTTAAACAAATTAAACCAGAAAATATAGAAAACCCTTTAAAATATATAAATAAATAAATAAAATTATTTTATATATCATTCATTCATTAGAAAATAGAAAGGAAGGGCTTTTAAAATATATAACAAATAAATAAAGTTATTTTATATATCATTCATTAGAAAATAGAAAGGAAAACGTGGATGAATAAACTATTTGTTTAAGAAGTAGACCTTAATTTCTAGAAGAAATTTAGATGAATACGAATGTGTATGAATAAACCATTTGTGTACTTTAATTTCCGGGGGAAATTTCATGAATGGGTTATTTGCACAGTAAATAGATTTTATTTGGTAGAAGATTTTTTTAATAAATTAAAAAAAAAAAAAAATAGGTTAAAATTATATTTTTGATGGTTGAAATTGTATTCTAGAATTGTTCTCATTTTTTTTTGGAAATTCTATAATTTTTTTTTTTTTTTAAATTGTAATATTTTATTATTAAAATAATTATTTTTTATTATTAATATTTATTAAATTATTAATTGAAAATAAGAGGTTTATTGTATAAATTGTTTTAAATAAGTTTAGAGAGTTAGTTTAGTTAGTTGATTTTTTCTAGTTAAAGTATTTTTTATTGAGAGGTTATGGATTCAATTTTCTAATACTCTTGGGGTTAGGTTTTATGGTTGAGCCAACAAAAAGTTATCCCTTCTAGTGGATCTGTTTGATACAAATATTTTGTGGATGTACCGCTCACCGATTTCTAAAAACTGTGAACCACATAAAAAAATACATTGTTCCAAATATGCATTTTGTCAACCTTCTAAATGTCTATAAATAAACTATTCATATACAAATGGATTTTTTTGGGGTTGGGGGATGTTAGTACTTCAACTTCATCTTCATGCATAGCACTTTCTACATGTGGTTGTCAAGCATCTCGGTCTGGTTATGCACTAAATGTATCTTCTTCTTCTCATTCTCATGAGTGGCTCATTGATTCTAGAGCTTCTTATCACATGGCCAAAAACAAAGCCATGTTTCCTTCTTTAAATGATTATAACACCAAAAATATATATGTTGGTGATGATAGACCTCTTAGTGTTGTTCATCTGGGCAATGGTCAATTTAATGATGTATTATGTGTTCCTACCTTATCCTGCAACTTTCTATATGTATATCAGATAAAGGTAAAACTGTTGAATTTTCACCTCATGATGTTGTAATTAAGAACTTAAGAGATCCTAGACAGATTTTAGCTACTATGATTGTTGATGATTCTACAAGGTTGTATAAGTTTAACAACTTTGGTTCATCAAATCTTCCCTCAGTATTCTTTGTTCATAATGATGAAGTGAGCAAAATTTGGCATGAGCGATTTCATCACTTAAACTATCGCTCCCTTCAAAATCTATGTAAAGAAAATATGGTGACAGGTCTTCCTATGGTATCTTGTAGAGATGGTGTTTGTTCCAGATGTGTACTCAGAAAACATCATCGGGTAGTTTTGAAAAGTGTGCCTCTTGGCAAGCCTCAACCCCTTTACAGCTTGTGCATAGTGATTTATGTGGTCCACTTCCAGTTGTTTCATTCTCTAGCTAAAAGTATTTCTTAACTTTCATTAATGATTTCTCCAAACGCACTTGGATATAATTCTTAAAACTCAAAAGTGAAGTCTTTAACATGTTCTTTCCCTTTAAGGCCTTTGTTGAGAAGCAAAGATCTAATAATGGCAGAGAATATGTTAACAACAAATTCATCAAATTTTGTACTGAGCATGGAATTCAATTGCAACACACTGTTCCATATACTACACAGAGAAATGGTGTAGCTGAAAGGAAGAATTGCACCTTAAAATAAATGGCTAATTGTTTGCTTCAATCGAAAGGACTTAGTCTTAATTTTTGGGTAGAAGTAATTAACTGTGCAAATTACATAGTAAACCGCACTCCTACTAAGGTTTTAAAGAATATCACTCCATAAGAAACATGGATCTCAATTAAACTAGATGTAAGTCACTTTTGTGTTTTTGGAAGTGAAGCATGGGCCCATATTCTAGATGAGAAACATAAATCCTTAGAACCTAAGAATGAAAAATGTATTTTTGTTGGATATTATGAAGATGTCAAAGGACATATACTTCTTCAACCTAAATCCAAAAATATAATCATTAGAAGAGATTTAAATTTTGATGAAAATATATCATCCTACAAGCCTAGTTCGACGACTATGGCACCTCTCTCTATCTCTTTTACTTTTGAAAATATTCCTTCTTCAGATGATGACAGTGAGGATGACAATCCTCCCCCACCTTCTCAGGATCTTCTTTTATCTCCTCAGCTTCCAAAATGGGTTTGCACTACTCGAGATGCAGCATGTGCTCTTGCAGGTGCTCCTATAGATCAGTGTCGTACACATTCTCAATTTGATAGAGCCTCTTCTTTACTGGCTCAAGATTCAACGAATTATGATCCTGACACCTTTGCAGAAGCTTCAGGCCATCCAGATTGGGATGTAGCTATGAATGAAGAATATTGTTCATTATTGGAAAATGATACATGGGACCTTGTTCCTCTACCAAAGGGACGAAAACTTGTTAGATGTAAATGGGTTTACAGAACCAAGTTTGGACTAGATGGAAAAGTTGATAAATATAAATTCTATCTTGTTGCTAAGGGTTTTTCACAAGTTGAAGGCATTGAATATACTGAAACCTTCTCCCCTGTTGTAAAAAATGAACTCTATCTGCCTTTTTCTTTCCCTTGATGCCTCTTTCAAATGGAAGTCCATCAGATGGATGTTAAATCTGCCTTCTTGCATGGGGACTTGCATGAAGAAATCTATGTGGAACAACCTCCTGCCTTTACACAAAAAGACTCTAGCCTTGTATGTCAGCTTAAGAAATCCATTTATGGTCTCAAGCAAGCCCTCGGGCTTGGTATGCCAAAATGGATAGATTTCTTTTAGATATTGGATTTTCTAGGTGTCATTCTAACAATATTGTCTACACCAAGAAATTAGGTAAGTCCCTTATCATTCTTGTTCTTTATGTTTATGATCTTATCCTTACTGGTAGTGATCCCAACCTTATAATGCATATGAAGTCTAGCCTTAAAAAACAGATTGAAATGAAAGACTTAGGATACTTGCATTATTTTCTTAGTCTTTAAGTCTTGCAATCCAAAGAAGGTATTTCCCTTTCCCAGTCCAAGTATGCTTGTGATCTTCTACACCACTTTCACATGGAAGGATGTAAGTCATCCCCTTTTCCCTTTCGGTCTAGAGTCAAAATTTCAGTCACTTGTACTTCCCCTGAAGTTGATGCTACCTTATATCATCAGCTTGTTGGAAAAATTTTGTATATGACCGATACATGTCTCGACCTTTCCTTTGTTGTTGGCCTTATTGCTCGGTTTATGCACAAACCACATGAAAGTCATTGGAAAGTAGCTAAAATAATACTTCGTTATGTCCGAGATACATTTCAGTTATGGATTCATTATAGTGTAGAAGCATCTCCTCTATTGGTTGGTTTCACTGATCTGATTGGGATGGTGACCCCGATGATCGGAATTCTATTGCAGGTTATGTCTTCACTCTTGGTTCTAGACCTATTACATGGGATTGCTAGAAATAAAGTGTCATTTATCTTTCTTCAGCAGAAGCAAAGTATCGTGACGCTATTAAATCTAGTAAGGAAGCCCCGTGGCTTCGTCAAATCGTATCAGAGTTCGGCTTTCAAGAGCAACATCTGACTACACTTTGGTGTGATAATCAAAGTGCAATTCAACTATGCAAAGATTGAGTCCAACATCAGCGTAGCAAACACATTGAACTACATATGCACTTCATCTGAAAGCTCATTCATGACCATTTTCTTGAAGTGCAATATTGTTCAACCGGTGATCAAGTTGCAAATATCTTTACAAAGTCTCTCACAAAGGCGAAGCTTACTAAAATTGGATTTATGGTTGGAGTTCAAGAAGTTGTCACTAAGGGGGATAGGATCTAATGCCTCCTTCTTTCTCCTATTATGTCATCTTTGTACATACTTCAATCCTATCCCAAGTTTTTATTAAGGCGAGATGTTAGGATATTTTGACACACGAAATAATTAAGTATAACTTGGTATAGTGTATAGTTAGGTAAAGTGTGTTTCTTTAGTAAGTACTTTTTGCAACTTACAATATGACAATCACAATATGTTCTAGACATGAAGTGATTCGATGGCTCATTCTCTCCTTGGTATTACGATACTTGATCCATGGATTAAAACCCGATTGGTCCATGATCTCTATTTAAAGAGCATGGAGTTTCATTTGTCCAGTGATCATTCATGAGAGAAGCTTATGTAATTTTCTTTCTTTTGCATTAATAAATTTCTTGAAGTGGCCGCATTGGCTCAGGCTATGGACTGTTTCCCTCTTGGAGGATTTTAACCACATCAAGAATATTGGTGTATTGATCTGTGATCTGTTTGTGAGCAGTGTCCTTTGGTGTTCTATCTAAGGAACTTACCTGTAAATTCCTACAACAATGCATGTAGCAAGTAGACCTTGGTTTTCTAGGGAAATGTGGATGAAGAGTTTTTTTTGGGTTGGGGGTGTTATTACTTTAAGAGACTATTCATGTAGAAATATATTGTATATGCAATGCATGTAGCAAGTAGACCTTGGTTTTCTAGGGAAATGTGGATGAAGAGTTTTTTTTTTTTGGGTTGGGAGGTGTTATTATTACTTTAAGGGACTATTCATGTAGCACTATATTGTATATGCAATGCATGTAGCAAGTATACCTTGGTTTTCTAGGGAAATGTAGATGAAAAGATATTTGTGTAGTACATAGAGTTTTATTTCCAAAAGAAATGTATATGAAAAAGTTATTTCTGCAGTGAATACAATTTTTTTTTTGGTTTTTTTTTTTATTCACTAAAAACTTTTAATGTTAGAATTATATTGTTTTATTTTCGAAATTGTAGTATAATGTTAATTTAGTGAATATGAAACTTAAAACTTCTAGCGTCATTTTTACGAAATTGTTAAATTTCATTATCAAAATAACCATTTTTCATTGCTGACATATGTCAAATTACCACTTGAAAGCGAGAATATGTTCATTACACAAATACATCATTCCAAAGATACATTCTCTAGGAGTTATATTATGAGGATGTCATCAATGGAAAACAATTTTGCTTCCTCGAACATATAGAGTGATATGCTAGAAAAAATACATTAGGAGTTCCAAATACAAAGGCAAGTGGTTATGGAAAAAAATTTAGGAATCTCAAAATGTCAACGTTTGATGTTCCATCTTAAAAGGTTATATTATCCCTTACATTTTTAAGGATGATGTGAATTTTTAAGGTATATTTTTTGAATAATGTTAATTTTTTACCTACCTTGTTAGTAGTGTTGAAAATTGGCTAACAAAATATTTGTTCGTGAACATTTATTTCATTAAAAACAATTAATATTTAAAATAAATTATAAAACAAAAAAACGTTTTATCTCAAACATATAATTATAATATTAAAATTATTTTTGAATTTCCAATTTTAAATTTTCTAAACATTATTTATTCCAACAAACTAATTTATTTATAACTACTAATTTAAATGATATTGTATCCCTCAAATCGGAGTGGAAATTGATGATTGTCTTGACTGCATTTATCGTCACCATGCATTCACACCACAAGTGGCAGTCATGGATCCTCAATACACCCACTCAGCCTGCTAAACCATCGATTCTGATGACGGTCGATCCACTGCTCCATTCCTTTGCGCAATCTCCTTGTACTTGACCCTCATGCCTCTGTTACTTCCCCGACCATGGAGAGCTTTATGGCTATGTAAATATTTCTTGCCTCTTTTCTCGCCCGACTTGCTCATGCTCTCGCACTGACCCTACCATACTCGCGTCTCCACTTCTGATTATGAATCCCCCTCCTCATTCTCCCACCTACTACTATGATTTCTTGAGCGTAGAATATTAAGGTGTGGAGGCGATGGATATGGTCATGGGAACCCTCCCTGTGTTGTAGGTTTTGACAAGAACTCAGGTCTCTTCGACCTGGATATCCCTATAAGAATACAACAATGTGGCCTCCATGGAAGTTGATGAAAGAAGGTACCTAGGTGATGAGCATTGGGCCCTCAAAAACTTATTGGCCAGACACTTATGGAAGCGACAACAAGCCAAAGAAGTAGCCATGAGGAAGGTTATTGATGCTAATGCCAAAATTAGCAGTCTCCTCCAATCTTTGGGCACCTTACCCGCTACTTCAAAATCTCCTTCCCTCCTATCTCATTCTCCCCTTCCTCTTCCCTCAAGATGGAATTGGCTCCCTCTCCATCTAAGTCGCTTCCCCCTCCCCTTCCATCTTTATTAATGATATGCAACCACATGGTCAAGCAAGTGGAGCAGGTGAGAAGGCACCAACACATCAAGCTTTGAGTTCTTATGGTTGTCTTATCATTGAGGAGCAACTAAAAGAAACAATAGCTCAATTGCATACCAACAATGCGCCAGATGGATTTGCAACCTCCAGAGGTAAGAAAATTGTTTGAAATGTATTTCTTAATGACTTCTATGCTTGGATCTCACGAAAATTATCACAAGATTTTTGTATTATAATAACCAATCACGTAAGCTACTATATATGGCTTTGTCCAGAGATAGATTTTTCTTTGAATCTTGCTTTCAAGGAGGGACCTACTAGTTTCCCCGTGGTGGGAAGTTGGTTCCAGACCTGTTTTCATTAGCATTATTATGGATCTGTAAATTTTGTATATCATTTTTTATAATATTAAGTTCTTGACTTTCTTACCAAAAAAAATGATAATGTATCATAAAGTTGTAAATTTTATTTGAGCATCACATTCTTACCTAATCTATCATATTATATCAACATCCTTTTAAGCACTTCCCATTCCATGTAATTTTGCATAGAGAGATGCTCTACAACCTAGTATAGGGGAGATGCCATCAAGGATAATTTTAGGGGCGAATGTTCGCCCTTTGGCGAAATTAAGGGGTTTTAAATTTTTAGTGGGCGAATATTTTGTATCATAGTACATTTTTACAAATCACCTCAAATAGCCCACCTTATTTTAAGGGAGAGGGTAAAAAAGGTAAATTTAGCCCTTGAAATTAGGACTTACAAACTTCCATTCGCCCATTTTCAAGAATAGGTTTTATTTAAGTGAATCCATTCGCCCATTTTCAAGAAAAGGTTTTATTTAAGTGAATCCTATGGGCCAAATACCATATTTATAAAAGAGGTATGGTAAATTAATAAAAATATAAATAAATGAGAGGTATGGTAAATAAATAAAACATTTTTTATATTTACTCCATAAGTCACCTTATATACATGTAACGGTGTAAACAAATAAAAATATAAGTAAACTGGAGGTATGGTAAATAAATAAAACGTCTTTTTATACTTACTCAAACGGTATGGTAAATAAATAAAAATATAAATAAACTAGACGTATCGTAAATAAATAAAACCTTTTTTTATTTTAGTCCATAACCCTCGTTCTATTTATGAAGGCTCAAGAAAGAAGTTTTATTTAAGTGAATCTTAATAAAAATATAAATAAACGAGAGGTATGGTAAACAAATAAAACATTTTTTTTATATTTACTCCATAAGTCACATTATATTTACGAACACTCAAAAAATGGGTTATATTTAGGTGAAACCTATGGCCAAAATACTATGGGACAAATACCATGGACTAGATTGTTATTAATACCATGCAAAAAACCATTATTAACCCTAATATTAGAATTAATAAAAATAAAAATGGCACATGGTATTGACCCATGGTATTCACCAAAATGGCACATGGTATTGACCCTGGGTTATATTTAGGTGAAACCTATGGCCAAAATACTATGGGACAAATACCATGGACTAGATTGTTATTAATACCATGCAAAAAACCATTATTAACCCTAATATTAGAATTAATAAAAATAAAAATGGCACATGGTATTGACCCATGGTATTCACCAAAATGGCACATGGTATTGACCCATGGTATTCACCTGGAATGTAGCCTATTTAAATGGGGAAATTAAACCAGCATGTAGCCTATGCTAAGATTCACTAGGACTTTACAAAGTTTTATTATTTAGTGAAAGACTCGCCAAGATCTTACAAGATTTTATAATTGAGTAAAATATTCGCCATGCCTGGTGAGAGATTCGCCAAAAAATTATATATACATATTATATTATTGATAAAATCGCCTTCCATTTTTCCTATATACCATGGAGATTCGCCCATTTATTATATTTATAAATTTAGGGGGGGTTCTTAAAATTTTCCCTGGATGCCATACATGTTAGACATTAGATGTATTGTAAATATGTAACCATTTTTTAAATATCGACTTTACAGGGGATATGCATAATTTCATGTAAAGTAGGCTATGTTACTAGAAACAAAATAAGAGCTTTTGTTTCCAGAAGAAAACGTATGGAAAATAAAACATCATGAAAAATGATGTTTTGTACGACTGTTTTTGTTTCTCAGTCCACGAAAGCAATTTCTCTAGAAATGGATGGTTTCTTGAAATGGTTTTCTGATAAATGCGAATTTGTTTCTCCTTAAACGAGTTCAATTATCCCATCTCTCTAATTGATTCCATTTTTAATTGTCACATACATTTAATAAGTTTAATTTGTATATTAATAGGTTTTCATTTGTAGTTTTAGTAAACATCAATTATCAATAGATAAATTTATTATTTCATGTTGTTATAATGGTTTCCAAGCGAGAGTGTATACTTTACTCACATAAGATGATTCACACAAAGCAGGGTCGCAAATGAGTTGGAGGTATACAGTAGGGTGCTCAAGGAGATAATGAGATTATTCCATCGAAGTGTTATCCAGGTATTTAATCTATGCTCATTGACACCCAAAGGTTTTTTTTGTTCGACCTCTCAGTTAAAACTCTGGTTGTAATTCTTTGGTAACGCTTTTATTATTGGTTATAATTGTAATTATAACTTTTATCGTGATTCAATGCTTTTGTTTATATATATATATAATAGGAAATTTAGAAGTTTCTGGATTTGTTAACTCTAATTTATATATTTCATATTATAATAATTAAAAGAAATTTAGTACAAAACTATAGTAGAAATCGTGACATAATTATGTTGAAATAGATATATTTCATGGCATATAAATTATAACATATAATGGTAATGATATTTTTTGAAAACATTTTGATATTGATATCATTTAAATTTAACTATCTTAAATTTATTTTAACGTAGGATTTTTTTACACGTTAATGGGTTATAGAAAGTTTCAATAATAATAATGAACATAACAATGTCTTTATTCATTTTTTTTTTTAAATGTTAATTTTTTGTGTCATTTTATTGCATTTCATTTCACGTTAGAGGCAATTGTTCATTTATGTAAAATTTTCAAAGAAGGCATCTAGTTTGTTATCACTTTTCAATTTATTGCATCAATTCTTTTCTGTATCTAATTACTTGTGCCATTGATTCTCTAAATTGTAGTTATCTTTATCAATTGGGTTGTTCTCTATTTCTTCTCTCTCTTAAGTTGCAATATCAATGTGGTACCAAGTATGCTTACTAGTTACCAATTAATTTTAGAGTAAATGTAAATATTCCATAAATATGACAATCACCTATGTAAGGAAATAGGTCATGGAAGACATAAAATATGAATTCTCCCACATTCACATGAGATATACAATATTTTCCTTTCTTTAAATAGAATAAAATTGTATTAAATTATTAACAATCAACTACTTTTTTACTTGGTTTACAGATTAGAATTGGTTGTGGCAGAGCATTATTCATTCTTTCTTCCACTCTTTTCCCACAACAATGGAAGAAAGTTCATAGGCTCCACAAAGTAGACCACCCATCTTGAAGCAAGGTTATGGGCGGAAATGTAAAGCACACAATCTTATAGTGGAGGAACAAATGGGAGAACTAGTTAAAAGGTTTGGCTTTTCCCTTATTGCAGGAGCCAAAAATCATGGCATGTAGCAACAGTTTGATGGAATTTACTTGGACTAGGGAAAAAAGAACAAATTATTTTATGTCCAAGTGTACCTTGTTGTCACCTTAGAGACAACCCCTAGCTAAGTAGAGGCTAGTTCCTAAGACATATATAGAAAGATAACAAGTTTTATTTGTTGTCCCATTATGAAAATTCAGAAGTATTTTTACATGTAATAATTATGCAATCTTCTTGGAATAAGAACACCTTTCAAAGTGGCCTCACTAACAATGAATTTGATTTTAAGTTGTAGTAAAGTGATGAATTCTTTCCCTCCCAAAACTCTTCATAAAGAAATAGTTTTTTTTGTAATAAATATTATAAGTCCCGAAAAATAAAAATAAAAAATTGCAATAAAGTATAACTTCCTAGATGCCTTCTTATCTTTTTCAACCTCTATAGATAAAGTCTAAGAAACTTTATAATCACGATTCTTAGCTCGTCTCAATTCATAAGATGTATCAGGATTAAAAGCATCAATATAAAAATCTAGAAGAGATTTATCAGGAGGCTTATAATCTGTAGATATTTCTTTAATAATACCATCAAATCTCTTATTGAACTTTTCAACTGTCTCATTCTCTTTCTTTTTTATGATACTGATAGCCTTAACCAAATGCCTTTCTTCTTTCTTATCTCCAAACTTTTCCTTAAAGGCATTAATGATTAATTGCAAAGAATCAAATGAATGATTAGGTTTTTCCATAAACCAATCCAAAGAATATTCCTCCAAGGTAAGAACAAAGAGGCTCATTTTTACATCTTCAAGATTACAATCGTCAACCCTCGCATACTGCTTACACAAGAACTAAAAGATTTCATATGAGAATTACCACTAATTGCTTTATTGCCCTAAAAAGAAGGAAATTTATCAATCCCATTCTCTGGAAGATCATTAAGATAACCTTGACTGTTAGTAAAGTTACAAGGGGCGAACACATCCATGATGTCATGCTCAATTTTGAAGGAAATGTAACTAAGTTTGGTCTTCATAAATGTACTTTTGATATTTGTATTTATTCAAGAAAAGAAATATTATTTTTATAATATATGTCAATGAGTTTCTTGCTCATTGAAATAGGTCTAGCACATGTTAAGTGCTATAGGTGAGTCAAATATTCAAAAGGAAATGTTGAAGGCCTTAAGGGCATGTTACACCATGTATGAATATGTATGAAATTCAAGAGAATACCTCCAAGAAAATTCAAGTCTCCTCCTATGCAAAGGCGCCATCAAAGAAGCTCCTTCAAGCATAGAAACCATCTGAAGTCTACTCAACAAGTCAGCCTAAAAGGAGGGAAAATCCTCTATAAATAGATGTTATCCACTTTGATACAATGCAATCAAGGAGCTCTGAAATCAATGAAGTAAGGAGGCAAGAAAAGGATAATAAAAGGACGAGAAAAGGGTCTCCAAGGATAGCGAGGAAGAAGGAAGAAACAACGATCCTTAGAGGTCTGTTCTAGGGCTTATTATAGTCACACGTGCGAGAAAAGGTGTGTTATCTACGGTCATTACAACAGCAATATCACAGTCACATATCTCTCATTGTTTGGGCTATCAAATTAGGCCTATAAGGCCTCTCTCTCAAGCGAAGAAGATACTCACTCAAGCGAGGAAGAAAGGAAGACTCTATCATAAGAATCTGGAAGGAATCCTCCCACGCGTGCGAGAAACTAGGGCTACACTACAGTCATAACAAGTCTGCAACTACACATCCAGAAGGAGCTCGGTTGGACAAGAGAAGGAAGGTATTCTTATAGATGAAATACTTCACTAAGTATCAAAGATATGTATCCCTTTTAGAACTAGCATAACAAGGACTATCACCAGTTGTCGAAAGACCGAAGTGCCAAAAGAAGGAGGACGAAGTGTTGGGGAACAAAGTGTCGAAAGAAGGAAGGACTTGACTTGTGCTTGGAGGATATTCTTGTCAAGGGTCTAGGGTTTGGCATTGATCAATAGAAGATTCAATAAGAGAAATTTACGAAAGGGTTTTCCTCTCAAGAAAGAGAGGTTTTGGCCCTGGCAGAGAGCCAACATCTTGTGTTCTTGTTCTTATGTTTTGGTATCAGTTTGATGAAGTACACACACATGCATTAATAATAAGAAAAAGAAGATTAAGCTAACAAGAAAAGTAAAAAGACTCCAAAAATTGTTATCAAGTCAAGAAGAATCACATTACACTTATTTTCCCTAGATACTTCAACACTCAACTGAGTTAGGAAAAAGCAAATGGATATCAGAGAGAGCTTCTTGTCCAAGATTAGCCAAGCTACTTGGATGTATTCTAGTACACACTCTTGTAGAAGATGAAGGAAGGGGAGTTGCCACTCAGACAAAAATCTAACTTCAAATAACCCAAATGCAAGGAAAAAATTCAATAAAAGGAACTTATCCTGGTGAGAGATGGAAGGATGAGAAAAATGAATGAGACGAATGTCGTAAAGCCAAAGTCCAATAAATTGGCCCCCGAAAATGGCGCCAAAAAATTTTGGCTGCCTAACGGGCTAATGAATGGAAACAAAGATTAGATGAATAGAAATGTCATGAGGACCAAGGATAGAAAAATTATATCTCCAGAAATGGCACCAAAAAATGTTGTCACACAAAATGTATAGGCACCATGACAACGGCTCAGATCAAGGGGCTATCACCCTGATCCCCTATCTCTTTGTTTCAGATGTCTCCCAACAACAGGCTAAGGGCAGTATACCCTATGGAAATGGAATGAAAGAGAACTAATTGGGAGCCAACCAATTCGGGAGACATAGTCAAACGACCAAGTACTTGTTTTATATTTAGCAAGACTTATAGAATTCGATTAGACGAGTGTCATTAGGGGAATTTTGAGGTCTAAAATGGGTCTCCTAAGAAAAATGTACAATAAAAATCAACTTTATAAGAATCAATGAGATTCAATATGATGATGTCAACCATGGGGGATGATTCACCATTTTTGAAGTAAAAAAGTAAAAAGATTAAAAAATAATAAAAGAATAAAAATATTTTTTAAACTCGTATTTTCAACTTATCTCCCTAAGGTTTTACTCGAATTTCAAGTGGTATTACTCATTGCAAGAAAAATTTAATTTCTCATCCAATGAGTACCCATGTTGCATACTTTTGATGGACCCTACTACACGAAAAATGAGAAATACATGAAAACACGTTATTACAATCATGCTTTTCATGTGTTTTTTATTTTTCTTGTAGTAGGGTCAATCAAAAGTATGCAACATGTGTACTCCTTGGATGAGGAATCAAATTTTGCATCCAACGAGTCTTTCCGCTCGAAATTTAATAAACTCATAGGGAGATAAGTTGAAAGTACGAGCTGAAAAAATAGTTTTTTTTTTTTTCCCTTTAAAATTTGATGATGTAATCTAATCTTATTTTCTTATTTCCATTATTATTTTACAATTTCCTTAGGAGGCCCATTTTAGACTTCAAAATTCCCCTAATGCTTATGAATTCAACTATCTTGCTACGAAATCTATGACCAAGTAAGTAATGAGCAATTGTTGCTTGAATGAATAACTCTCTTATATGAAGTGCAAATCCTAAAGCTAATGTGGGATACAAAAATATTGGGTAATTTTAGTTAAAATTCTTATCTAAGTTTAAACCCTTCAATCATTTCTATATCAAGTATAAATTCGTAGTAAGTGGTAGAGAGAAGATAAGGTGAAACACACTAAGATGTGATTAACAATATCTCTCCTGAAAATCTAACATACTCGCTGCCTCTGGCGTTGTAGAGAGTTGTGGCTCTGATGACTGCAAGGTCATCGTTTTAAGTATTATTGAAAGCAGACTTCTCAAGCAAATATGGATGGGTACCTATGTTTCTATCAACCAAGCTTATGCTTGGAAGTAAATTTTAATTATGCATGACTAACTTAAAATGAAAATGTGTGAGATGATTAGAAGTGAGATGAAGCTAAATCAAGGGCTGAAATGCTTATGCCACGACCTATTTCTGAGTTAAATATCAAAGTCCTTAATCACCAAAATAGATATTCACTTTACTAGACTGAAAGATAAACTTCTCAACAATATGCTTAAAATATCACAATATAATTCCCAATTAAACCACAAGCTTATCATTTCAATTTATCTAGATTCCCTCCAATGCAAAAGAGAACAAAAACCTATTCACAATTATTTAATATCAATGTCAATTATATAGATGCTCAAAAATACTCAAATTAGGAAACAAAAGATATGCAATTTACCACACTTCCATGAAAGAGTACTTAACAGTTATTTGAAAATTTCTCAAAAAATTTAAAATGTAGTAAATGTTCAATAATTCAATTAAGTAAACCATGCTTAAGACGACAAGCAATTTCAATAAATGTCAAGCATAAAAAACCTTAGCATGCGAAAGACTTAAGCAATTAAATTTTGAAAATTAATTACCATGAGGAACCATGAAATTCAAATGCCAAATACTTCAACCAATTCAGAATAAAAATGAATTTTTGTAAGTGCTCCAATCCAGAATTTTTATTTTCATTTTTCTATAGTCAAACTCTAGAGATAATTTAAATATATTTAAATGTGCCTTGACTATAGAAAAATTCCAAAAAAAAATTAACACCACAAAATTTTCCCTTTAAAAAAAATTAAGTCCCAAACTCTCAACACAAAAACTCCAAAAAGGAAATTTAGATAGAAAAATTATATTATTCATTCAACACATTTAATGTGATAAAGTTTATGAATGAAGCTTAAAGTTTTAATGTGACAAATGTGAAAATAAAAAAGACTTAATTTAATTTTTAATGGTCCAAAGGTCACATAAAAATTTAATTTTGAAAATTTGAAACCTTAAAAAATTATTTTTAGATTTTAAAATTTTCCAAAAAAAAAATTAATGAAAAATAAAATAAATAAAAAATTAAAAAACAAATTAAATTTTTTTATTTATTTTATTTTATGAAAGTTAACCTTCAGAAAAATTTAAAACAAAGTATGAAGGGAAAAAAAAAGGGAGCCAAGCGTTTGTATGCAGGCAGGAGCGACGACAAGGAAGAAGAATGACAAAAAAAAATCGAAGGAGGGATGGATGCTAGCTAGGGTTTGATTGCAGGCAGCGGAAGGGAAAGGAAATGGCTACGATGGCTAAGGGAAAGGTGAAATGGATTGCAGAAGAGGAGATGCATGCAAGAAGAAAGGAGGAACCCACGCTTAGCAGCAAGGAAGGAACCCATGCATAGCAACAAGGACAGAACCCATGCGGAGCAACAAGGGCGCAGGTCGAGGAAGGGGATCGAGTTATGGCCACGACAGGGAGAAAATGCAGGTAGACAAGGAGCCATGGAGGGATAAGGGGAAAATAAAATGTGCCCTGAGGGAAAGGAGAACACAGCAAGAGAGGAGCGAATTTGCAGAGGACGAGGAGAAGGTAGCGATTTGAGGGTATAGAGAAGGAAAAATTCAAAGGGTTAGGTGCAAACCTTCAAAAATATTTGCCCAGAACCTTTATTTTAAAGATCTCAAAAAAAAAAATTATGAACAAACTCAGATTTTAAATTTTTCCTGCACACAATATTTTTTTGAGACAAGATCTTGCCCTCCAAAGCCTAGATCTGTCTCAGATCTTGAAAAAAATTCCCTGAAAAAAAAACTTCAGATCACCACGTGCAAAAAAAAAACCCAGATCCCAACATACAAAAATAAATAAAAGCCCAAGACCCAAAATTTAAAAAAAGAATCTCAGATCTATACAAAATATCTACATATCTATGCACAAGAGTTGCGGATCTCTAAGATCTCAGGAGTATGAGTCAAACTCCGGAACCAGATATTAAGATATAAGGCTCTTACTAGCTAGATTTATCAATTTTTTCATAAAATATTTAAAAGATATTCATTTTTTAGAGAGGTACTAGCCCAAAGAATACCCTACGGAAAAAGATTAATCGTTAGATAAATCCTAAAACTTATATGAGGTAGGTTCTTCAAAAAATGTGTTGAGATTTGGCTGGTCCAACTGAGGACTATCCCCAAACGCTCAATGAAAACCTGAGAGATCTTATACAGACACTAGATCAACCATCAAACAAAGTAGAGAAATAGAATAACAATAAAATTATGAAGAAATGAGATACATGTTAATTAAATCAAAATTTAAAATGTTACCCTAAATCCAAAAAACTGAATAAGATACCTGTATTCAGATTATTCTAAGAGAGTTATTGATTTATAGTTTTCACATAATATTAAGCAGAAATTAAAACAATGTTACGATAGATTCATGAAGAGGAACACCACTGCAATTTGGAACCCCAAAGACTTTTGCATTTACTCCAAAAAATAGACAAGAGAGCTTGAGAGCTTAGTACTCGATTCAAAGATTGAATGAAAAATAGAGAGACACCGAGCTCTAATTTATAGATAAATTCTCCAACAACTAGTTGATTTGATCCCTATCAAATTAATCTTCACCGTTCATAAAGGTTTAATTAACCTTTAATCATTAGCGTCAAAATTATTTATTTTTTGAGGAAAAATTGATTTTTTTATTTAATTGATTCAAAATTAATTATTTTGAGTTAATTTCCTCAAAATATTGTCTTTGACTTAACCACTAAGACCCAAGAGTTGAAAATTTCTTGATTTCTTCAATACTCCCTTTGCAAGGGACCTCCAAAAATTAATTTCTTTAAAACCCACGAATTTCACATTTGGAGAATTTAATTTTACCTAGGACACAAAATTAATTAAATTTTTGGCTTAGGATTTAATTTAATTTGGTAGAAAAATTAATTAATTGACATATGAGGGGATTAATATTTTTTTCATCCCTTTAATATTTAGCCATGGTGTCTAATTATGAGGGAACATGCACTAAATATCTTTACATCAAGATATTACAATTTAATACATGAAGGGGGAACACCCATTCCTTATAGACCCTCAAATATCTACCCAATTCTGTGACTCAAAATATGATCTAGAAGACCAAGTGATTTGTAATAAAATAATCTATCCAATTAGCTAAGATTATTCCCAAATTACTTTTACAAGGACTTGATAAAAAACACTAGAAATCAATTAATATTTTGACGACAAAATCCACCCTAGCTTTGGGGTGAGGCTGGAGGGAAAAACTCTACTGATCATTTGTGTCTAGAGACAAAGATGAATAAGTGAGACAAAAACACCTCCTAGGATAGACATCATCACCAAAATACTATGCTCACTTAGGTTGTTGCATACATGATGGTATTACTAAGATCATTTACATTATAACCATGCAGAATGGGTTTACATCTTTAAGAAATTGTCGACTGATGAAGAAATCTGAATGATGCGAAGACTTTGAACATGATAGATCCCTTATGCGAAAAAAATAGGTGTACTTTTATGGGGTCGTTGACACAGAGTGGTCAACAGGTCTCATTCCTTTGACAACCAACCTCGAAAGCCTAATATCCATGTCACCAATATCTTGGTTGCCACTTGGTAGCCACCTCAATGCCACATCAGTACTCTAATCCATGTCATCTTACCACCTTGACTTGCCATGTTAGTGACATGTCAACATGCCACGTCATTTAAGATCCGTTGGGTGCCACATCGTTGTGACACCTCAACTCCACATGTGCATGCCATGTAAGTGTGCCACATCATCCAATGCTTTGACGTGTCACCTCTCCAAGCTCTCTTATCGATTCAATATCCATTCATCCGTTGACAAATATGTGTTTTCATTAACCAGTGGACATGTCAAATTCTATTAATATTGGGAACATTCATTAGAGAGGGCATATAATGTACAATTTACATCTAAGACCCGACAACTCGATACTCTAGTTGATTACCACCTATAACCTCTCATTGTGCACAATGATCCATGTCACCTTGCCACACTGGCATGCCACATTAGCCACATCCTTTAAAACTAATCTTCCTACCACCTCAATAGGCCATGTCACTATGGCATGCCAGCATGCCACCTCTCCAATTATACCATGTTAGAATTCCATATGAGCATGCCATATTACCTACCTTATTGAGTTGCATTGGTGTTGGAAAGGGACTATGATAATAGGTGCTCTGACCTCCCAATACCTAACCTCACAACACCCAATTGTCCATGACCTGACATCCCAAAAGACTTAGTCCTTGACCCGATCACTTAATGGCTTCCAAAGCCTTTTGTCTCCTCAACTGACACACAGTGCAAGTTCTTTTGATATTAGGGGTTTCATGCCAACTGCGACTTGGAGATTTTCCGACACCTGATCTCTTGATGGCCCAATCTATCACTTGATGTCTCTCGAACTCTTCGCATCCATTACCTGCATGAACATTGGATTGCATTTGTATTGAGGGTTCACATCGTGCCCTACACCTCCATTTCCCTGACATCTTGATCCACATTGTCCGATGCTCCATTCTTGACAGTAATACATATTTCATCTAATGGACAATGTGGGTTCCATTAGTATTGTTGATTCTATGAAGTTGGTGAAATACTCAACCCTAGAGCCTTATACCCTAACATCCCATAGCTTATTTCAGCTAGCTCTTGGTCACAACCATTCTGTCGACCATTTGAATAGGACTAACTCTAAACATTTCCAATACCAAATTTTGGGGATAATGCATAGACATTTGCAGAATGTTTTTCTTGCCCTTTTAAGAGAAATTGCTAGTTTAACTTTTATTGATATAATCTTATGACAGTAATATACAATGATAATATCATTTTATCACCTAAAATAATTAATTACCTGCTTAGATCCATCTTAACTTTGGATTTACCAAACATGAAGATGGATAAAATCTATTTGCATCTTAAGATATTTCCATCTCAAGAGATTTGATCGCTCTCTTGGTAGATCCAGAGTTAAGATGAATCTAGGCTAGTTTAATTCTCCCTTTAAATAGGTTATATTCCACATGAATACCATGGGTAATGTTATGGGTTCTCATGACCAAGTCAAGTTTACCTTAACTACTCAACAAAAATTAATAAAAAAATAATAACGTAGAACTTTTATTTTAACATAGGCGTTTTTTAATTTTATTTTGGAGTTAAAATGTTTACATTACATTTCATTATTCGTTTTATTTAATTTTAACTTTTTTTATGTGATTTGTCCAAGTCAAAATATTTACAGGGCATGATTACATCTCTTGCACACTGGCTAGAGAGCACGTCTCAATGTAATAATCATAAATTATTAAAAATATGTATTATTAGTTTACATTTAATATTTCAGATAGGTTAAAACTTGAAAATTATTCATTTTTGTTTTTACTAGAGGAATTGGCAACTTGAGGGATTTCATACTAGCGTTCATAATTTTGACCGCTACCACTATAACCTTAGGTGCCTATGTATGCCCCTTCCCCAAACATGGGTAAATTGAGGGTCAACGTAATAATAAAATATAATCATGTATTATTAAAAATATGTATTATTAATTTACATTTAATATTTCAAATAGGTTAAAACTTGAAAATTATTTACATTTAATATTTCAAATAGGTTAAAACTTGAAAATTATTCATTTTTTTACTGAGGAATTGGGAACTAGACCGATTTCATACTCGCGTGAAATGGGCTTGATTTTGACTACTACCACTATAACCCTGAGATGTCTATGTATGCCCTTCTCCAAACATGGATAAATCGAGGGATTTGAACTTTGAATTTTTTAATACATAACACTTCATTTTCAGGAGACTTGCCAATTGAGCTACCCCTTCAGGGTGGAGAATTATTGAATTTTAAAGTAAAAAGAAAAAAAATATTTGTAAATAATAAATAAGTTGTCTTTAAGTGGAGAATTATTGAATTTTAAAATAAAAAGAAAAAAATATTTGTAAATAATAAATGAGTTGTCTTTAAGTGCTACTTTTTGGAGTTTCTAGTGAATTTCTGGCTAGAATAGGGTGAAAATTTTGTGGAAATCTTGATTTGTGTTGTTTAAACTAGTTTTTCACTGCATATATGGATTCGCTTAACCTTGAGGCACTCTTTGATGGTTTTTTTTACTACATATATAGATTCAATGCGCTGAAAAACCTTGGGATACTTTGAACTTGTAATTTCCATAAATCCCTTACACATTCTAAACAAATTCTACCGGAAAAAAAACAGAAAAAACTTTTCAAAAAATCACACTAGAAAGCAACTCTAAATCAACTCTCTTTTAAAATATTTATAAATAATAAATAAGTAAATAAGTCAAATTCTCTCTTAAAATATTTATAAATAATAAATAAATAAGTCAACTCTCTTTAAAAATATTTATAAATTAAAATAAATAAATAAAGTCAATACTTTCCTTGCCAAAACTCTTCATAAACAAATAATTCAAATAATCCAAATCTTTCCTCGCCACAACTCTTCATAAAGAAATATTTTTTTTGCAATAAATATTATAAGTCCCGACAAATAAAAAAGATTGCAATAAAGTATAACCTCTCCAATTCGTCCGTGCACAGCTCATAATCGTTCTTTAAGAGTGAGACCCGCGGGAGCTTTGCAGCCCAAGTGCAAGTATTCCGGTCAAGATGTAACTATATAAGGGAGGGTTTAGTCCCGAGGCTGTGGTCCACCGAGGCTTGTGGTTCACTGGTCAGGGAAGGTTTGGAGGTTTGGTTTCATAAGTCTTGCGGTTTAAATTTGGGCAAGATTATGTATGATTAAGAGTTGGAGGTTTGGTTTCATAAGTCTTGCGGTTTAAATTTGGGCAAGATTATGTATGATTAAGAGTTGTTTTAGGTACAATTTTTGTAATAAATTTAAAAGCTGGTCTAAGAACCAGAGCGGTTTTAGATGTGATTTTTTCAATTGAAAAAATATATATATATATTGTGAAAAAATTACTTTCCAAGTCAACAAATCTAGTTACCCGTACCCAGTTAAAATGATTTTGTCTATGTGGCACGCGGTCAGTCTACGTGGCACGCGGTTTGAGGGTTGAGGGAAAAAAGGCAGGTAAGTCAATATGTAGGCGGGTGCATGGAAGAAGAATCGGAAAGAACAGAACAGAGCAACAACAAAGATTCCACACTCCTCCACCGTAAATTTCGTTTCCTCTAGTGCAAGTTAACCACGCGAATTAGGCCACTGAAATCAATTCAATGCCCGTCTCATACGCAATTAAACGGTGGCCCGCATGCCTTTTTTCTTTTTCATTTTAATAATTGAGATGGAATCCGTTCTCACTTGAAATTGCTTATAGGTATAACGACCGTGAATTGGTTGAATTGTCAGTCCACTGGTTTATTGATGTATAATCTCTGTGTGGAAATAAAGGAAGCTCAGTATTGAAGGTGCAGTGAAATCTGCAGCATGACCAGAGTGGGAATATTGTGTTCCAGCGCCCAAGATATGGAGGTGTTGAAGAATGAAGAAGAGAACCCGTCGAACCACTCGTGCAAGATTTGCAGCAAAAGATTCGTCTCAGGAAGAGCTCTTGGCGGTCACATGAGAGCCCATGCCCCCGCCTCCATCGCTGCAGATACACTCACTGAAGCTGAACTTCAGAAGAGCAAGAGGCCCATAGATTCGGATCTCAAATCAATGGAGGAAGAGGAAAAGAGTAAAGAGGGATTGGATAGTAATGGCAGTAATCTAACATATGCTCTGCGAAGGAACCCCAAGCGCAGCGGGCGGTTTGCAGATCGGGACTACTCGTTTCTGTTGGATCACGGGTACGATTTCAAACCTAGCGATTCTTCTATAAATTGTGATGTGTGTGGGAAGGAATTCAGTTCCTGGAAAGGCCTGTTTGCTCACATGAAGTGTCACTCTGAAACCCACCAAGATAGTGGTGATGCCCAGTCACAGAAACATGAAACCCAAGACGATGAAGAAGAAAGAAGCGAAAGTGAAGTTGATATTGAGATCGATCATTCCAACGGAAATTCAAGCAGGTTTGATAAGTGGATGAGGCAAAAGAGGTCCAAGAGACCCAGGTATGCAATCCAACTTAGTCCCCTTCATAATTTTGATTCAGAAAGCGATAATGAAGAAGAGGACATGGCAATGTGTCTTCTAATGCTTGCAAGTGGAGTAGACACTACTCAAAATCCACAATTCCAGGAGGAGGCAGGGGAGACTGGATCAGGTGACCTCAAGCTTTCCAAAACTGGTTCCCAGCTTCTGAAATGCATCAGGAAGAAGCCCAAATCTAAGAAAATTGATGGGGATGGTGGTCTTTATGATGATGATGATGGGGTTAAGAAGGCCAGGTACAAATGCACCATTTGCAATAGGTTTTTTCATTCCCATCAGGCTCTGGGAGGCCACAGGGCTAGCCACAGTAAGGTCCAGGGCTCTGTTTTACAGATAGGGGAGGAGAACGAGAGCCTAGAGGAAGAGATTACTGATGAGGAGCTCATTTCTGGGAAGGAGTCTCAGCTACCTGGTAATTTCCAGAAGCCTCGTCCAGAGGAGAGGACTAAGGATTCTTGTGTCAAAGCGAGGGAAGAAACGGTGGTAATTGAGCCTACCGTCTTTTCAGGGAAGAAGACCCCAAGAATCCATGAATGCTCAATCTGTCACAGGGCTTTTGGTTCGGGTCAGGCTTTGGGTGGTCACAAGAGAAGCCATTGGAGTGGTGCCGGAGCTTCAGATTCTATTAGTACTACTTCTAGCAACAAGGAGGCCACTATGGAGCAGGCGATGCCTACAAGAGTGAAGCTGTTTGACCTAAACTTGCCTGCCCCTATTGATGATGACTGTGATGCTGTAAACCTCAGTAATTTGGGTAATAGTGCAGTGGATTCTCATGGAGCTTCCGATGCCCAAACCCAGAGCCCTCCTTGCTCGCAGACTTGGTTGATGGGCATGAGCTATACGAAACAGGGACTGTGTCCAAAGATTATTCCTATATAAGTAAAATGATGAAGTAGGATGTGATTCGGATTTCCGAGTGAAGGCAGATTCTTGGTTGTAATTGTAAGACAGACAATGGCCTGTGATTAATTCTTCTTATACATTCTTTGCAGTTTCACTGCTTTACAATGTGAACTTTCAAGCATAGCACAAATTCTTTGGTATATCAATGATAACACCAAAGCTCCCAGTTTCAAAAGAAGCAATAAAAGGTTTATTGTATTATGTGAAAATTGGTTAAAACGTTTATGGTTTTATGTTTAAATTTTTGAAGGTGTTCTATAAGGTAGTAGCGTATAAGGTAGTAGCGTAATGTAGTAGTGTAGTAAGATATAAGTAATATAAAAGTAAGTTTTATTACCAACTTCGTATCAGTATTCCATTGTTTCTGGAGTTTTAGTGTTTGGAATTGATTTGCAAATAGTCTTATCTGTGTGATAATTGATTATGGATGGTGCTTTAAATTTTCATTTTCTTTTTATAAATTTTTTACTTTGCAAAAAAGATAAACACAAAAACTAAATACTGATATGTTACATTAAGTTGATTAAGAAAATTAATTTCAAATATTTATTAAATTAACATTTTTTACTATTATAGTTAAGACTATGGCAATGAAGTGTTCTTCAAATAACCTAATATATATAATTAAATATTTAAATATATATATATATATAAAAGTCAAAAATATAAACATTAAAAAAACATTTAAATATAATATTTTATAAACATTAAAAAAATATTCCAATATACTATTTTTTAAGTGTGTACACCATGCAATGTAACTTTTAGCATGGCATCTCAATTAAAAACACATCTCAAATGGTGATAAAGGTAAATGCAAATATCTGTCACCCTTATTATATAATTACAGTTGAATTGTCTTATGTTTTGGAAGTTTTTTAAAGTTTTTTTTATTTAAATTTATTTGAAATTTCAATTAAAAACATCAATGGTGATAAAGGTAAATACAAACCTTTGTCATCATTAGTTATAATTATAGTTGAATTGTCTTATGTTTTGGAAGGTTTTTTAAAGGTATTTTCTGCTTAAATTTACTTAAAACTTGGTAGAAATTTTTATTGGAGTTATAAGTTTGATTTATGAACTCTGCACAACTCTCAAAAGTTTTTAAAATGATTAATCTATTTACACATTCAAAAACAAATTTTAAATAACAAAAACATATAACTTAACAAAAAATGATTTCACGTAATTCTAACCAAAAACTTTAAAAATAATTAAACTTTATCTAATTATATACATCTAACATTGCATACATCTATAACAGTGTGATATTAAAATAAATCCTCATCATATCAAGATCCATATCCATTTTTTATTTGCAAATTTTACCACATCTATAAAAACAACCCCATTCATAATTCACTTATATATTTTACCCATATGTATGAAAAGTCCAACTAATTTTATTTTTCTCTATCTAACATTAGATAGATATATAACATTGTAATATCAAAATAAATCCCCATAATATCAAGATCCATTTCTCATTTGCAAGTTTTGCCCAATCTATATAAGCAACCCCATTAATAATTCACTTATATATTTTATCCCATATGTACGAAGAGCCCAACTAATTTTTCCAAGTAATTTTGCCTTTCTCAAAGAAAGGTCAGGAGAGGGTGAGACCACTATACTAAGAAACCGTGCACAGACCGCATGTGACACTTTTGGTATCTTGTTTCGAATCCCGATGAAGTTTTGGTTTTTCGCTTTCAAGTTTCAATGAAGCTTTGGCTTCTGTGCTTTTAAGTTGTAATCATGCTTTTTCACCATTCCGTGATATAATAAAGAGTTTAAAATATATAATATTTAGAATTTTTTTATTTAAGGGAAAAGGAAAATGTTAAATATTTTATTAACTAATTTAGTTGTATAAAATAAAAGATGGTAATAGGTATTAAAAGATTAATTTTATGATATATTTTAAATGGTTAAAATTTAAAAAACCAAATTTTTTTAACTAAATTATAATTTTATTTTAAATTATTATTATTAATTATAAAAATAATTAATATATATATATATAGATATTTAAAAAAAGTGAAATAATATAATTTTTTAATTATAGAGATTTAATTTTATTTAATTAAGAAGATTTTTAATTTGTAAATAGGTTTTGTCTTATAAATCTTTTATTTTTTTAGATGTCTTTATCACCCAAAAAATTTATGGTTTTCTAATCCATAAGCTTACAGAAATAAGACCCGCACTAATAGTTATCTCCACACCCATTCTCACCACCACCCATCCCAAAAGTTAATTGTTTTAAAAACTCTCATCTCTTGAGCCCTTAAAAACCTTTGCTCCTCAATTCCTTTCCTTGGAAAAGGCCCACCTATTCCATGCTTTCAAAACCATTGGTTATACCTCATCTCTGATCAATAAATCTTTTTAGGCCGTTTCTAATCACAAATCCATCCCCTATGTTTCCTCTCCTCCTCAAGGCCAATTATCTCTCCCATATGTCAAGGGAACCACTAACCTCATTACTAAGATCTTATAAAAAAAGAAACTATTTTTAAGCCTCACAAAACTTTGAAGTAGATGTTCTCATCATCCAAAAATAAGTATGACCCCATGCTAAGTATAGGGGTTTACTAGATTCCATGTTCATGCAGGAAGTCTCAAATTGGGCAGACAAGCCATCCCTTCAACCCTCGCCTTAAGGAGCAAATAGTTAATACCAATCATCTTCGTCTCTCAAAGTATGCCATTTTTGGACACTCTTTTAATTCTAAACACCTTTTTTTCTTTGATCGATCCAAAATCCTTGCCTCTATCCCTTTTTACAACTCTCAAATCATTTTGGAAGCTCTTGAAATCAAGAAGCACCCCAACAACTTCAATAGAGAAGATAGTTTTAAACTAAACCAGTCTTGAAAACCAGTTATCCATAAGCTCACTCAATATTTATTGTTCTTCTCGCCTAGCCTCTTCATTTCCTCCCCTTCCTCCCCCTTTTGTTCCCATTTATGCTATTCTATTTTCTTATTCTTATCATTTATTCTAATCTATCAATCTCGATCTCTTATCCTTTAAATCTTCTCCTCTTTTTTATTTTATTTAATTAGGTATTTATTTTCATATCAATCATATCCTTCGCCCCCTCTCTCTCCAATTTAGTACTTCATCATTATATCTATTTACTACCATATCATTATATCTATTTACAACCCTTCTCTCTCTCTCTCTCTCACACACACAATGATAATTAAACAATTATAAATATATATATATATATATATATATATATATATATATATATATATAAACCTCAATTCCAATTTTCTCTTTATTTAATAATTATATATTGGTCCATCCCCCAATATGCTATGTTGATCCTTGGGGTGCTCTATTCTTAACCCTTTTGAAATCTAATTCTCCCTTATTTATTTTATTTGTTTTAATTAATTAATCAATTCATTTCATTTAATTTTTTTTGTGTGCTTATTTTAGTGATTTATTTATTCTTAATTTAACTTTTTGACTTGACCTTCTCTTTTAACAACGATCTTGATTAATTTATTATTTAATCCCTAACGACTAATTGATATTCTTCTCTATTTAAGGGTCATTAGAACTTGTTTATCATCATTCTGCTTTCTAGTCCCTGATGATCAGTGGGGTGTCCACTCGAAACGTCGAAAGGATTAAAAATCCTCTACATACTTTCATCCAAAAATTATCCACAAAATGAACAACTATGAAAATATACACTCTCTTAATGGGATTCATTACAATATCATGGGCCAATACCATGGCTTATCAATATCACATGCCCAAAAAACCATAACTCATTTCATATGCTATTTTTTTAATTAATTTTGACACTCCCTGCAAACCTAATGTGCCTATATGTTTCCTTGTTGTACCACTCTCCTTTATTTATATATGCACTCGTTTGCGTCATTGTAAGTGTTTTTTTGTAACAAAACATTAGCGTATTTCTATGGCTTGTAGTGATATGAAAATCCTTTAATAGGGCTTGAGTGTGACACTGCCCATTTTGAACAAGAAATTAGACATTGAAAATGAGAAGACATTGAGCGTAATGAGGGCAGGTTTCATTGTTAGTGGTGCATAGTTTCAAGCCAAGGGTTCTCCATACAAACCTCCATCATCTCCAACTCTTGCATCATGTGCTACCATGTTTATATTTGCATGTCTCTATCTGAAGTGACATCTTCCTATAAGATGTGCCACTACTAGTGAGCTTGTTGAAGTTCCTCTTAACTTTGTTCAAACTAGAAAATCTCTCTACACAACTTCCTCCATGGTCAAGGGAATCTTTTGTAACAAATATGAGTATTGTTTGTTATGCACATGTATTGAATGCTTTATCATGGGTGGTTTCTAGTTATAGAAAGCCCAATGAATCCTAGATTGTTCCCATTACATGTGGTATAATTCATTCTACAATTCCTCTGGTTTCCTATTTGAGACTAATGCGATATTATTTATGTTGATAAGATGTTTCTGGATCCATTGCACAAGGTTTTCTTGTGCTTCAATGTTTTGAACCAAAACATGTGGTTCATCATCATCTTTCATTCATCTTGAGGATTAACCACATGCGTTGGTTCGAAACATAGAAGCACAAGAAAACCCTATGTGATTGATCTAGAAACATCTTATCAAAAATTACTCTCATGTCTACTTCAATTTGATTAGGCTGGACTTCCCATTTTGTTAGTGTGGTGAGAAGTAAAGTGTTCATTTTTTTTCCATTAGCCTCATTTTTAGGTGGTGATAGGGCTGATTAATGCTAATCCAATAGTCTATATGATGGAGAATGACCTTCCAGGAACGATGTAATTGAAATAGATGAATCAATTGTTGAGCTTATATATGAACAATAATTTTTTTATCATGTAATAGATATTAAATCCTAAGCATCCTTATTTTTTATAACAATTAAAAGTAATTTCTGAAGATGCAATTGAGATTCCATCTTGTACTTATTCCGCTACAAGACTGGAGGGAATTATGTTTTTGAGATTGTTTTCATGTGGGAAGTTTATATGAGACATATTGCAATAAGAAGTTTCATCAAAGGCCATTGTAAGCTAACCAATGAGCTATGCATTCCATATGAGAAAAACACCAAGAAAATTCAAGCTATGAGGGTTGTGCACTTAAGGTTTTGGTAGTTATTTTGTTGAATAGTGATAAAATTGTGAAAAAGATTGAAGCTTGGTTCAGTGGGTTTATTGAGGATATTTACATGGGATAATCACCCAAAATTCATTATGCATAATTTAATTGAGTTGTAAAACTAGTGTATGTACTAGGCAAAGCATGAAAACTAATAACTTGAAGGGAAGCTTCTGGTGAAGGAGAGGACTAATAATGGTGCATTTCTAGTTGAAGCAGGCACCCCTTGTTTGTTAAGATTGAAATATGACCATAATTATTGATTTATTAGAGTTACTAAATACTCTAATACTTTCCAATGTTGACAACACATTCAAGATTGAAAATGCCACTCTCACCGATATTCAAGCATGTTTACAAGATGCACAAGAGAAGATTGAGTTTCTTCAACTTGTGTCACAACTCCAATGAGATGAACTACAACAAAATAATAAATATTCTAAAATGGTTCTTGTTCACAATAACTCTCTTTTGAGTTTGAGGTTGATTCTCATTACCATCCAGCACATGATTATAATAATGATGCCAATTCAAAAACATATTTACATGAAGATGCAAAGGTTCCAATTGCACTTCCCAACCAAAAATCGGACATTGGGAATAAGTCATCAACAACAAGCACCAAAACAGTCTTGGATATGAAAAGGATGTGACCTTTCACATTCCTGATTACTCTAAACCCGTCAAGTTTTAGAGTGTTGGATTTCTTTAGGACAACCCATCTTTGCTTGCTCCTCTTCCATAACCACTTCAGATTGTCAAATGCAAACATTGTGATTGGGTTGGCAATGTGAAAGGTCATTGTTTTGATCTTCAACCTTGTGACTATTACAAAAAGCATACTTATGATTCAGACATATGTTCTAGACACAACATTCCTGTAATACCAAAGATTCACCTTGGATGGATCACTTATTGGCAATGGTCTTCAATAGCCAAGAAGATATTGGTCATACCACAAAGTTCATTCTCGAATACTAACACGCCTTTCAAGGGAGAGATCTTCATCTTCTCACCTTATATCAAATAAGGGGGGTATTGGTGGTCATCTACTGGTTTTGAAGTTGTATCAAGCAATCATAAGCCACAACCATGACCAAAACCTAGATCCAAAATTGTCCAGTTTCAGAGTTAGAGTTGTAAACAAAGATACAATCATGTTCCATGAGCGTGATTTAGTTTCCCTTCCTTGAGCCACTACCTATAGAAGATTTTGGCAGCATCTCATTTGTTTATGGTCATATTTAAACCATCAGCATGGAGCACCTCCACTTCACAAAAATAATCAACTTCTAGCTAGATTTAGTATTGTTCGAGGAACTGCTTCGAGCTAAGTTCCAGAGTTGGTGGTTAGCCTTACACCATCAGTAGAAAACTTCATCTTCTGGTACTTCATTTGGTTTTTGGTCTTCCTTAAACCACCATTTCAGAGAGCACATATAGACATTAGATGTTATACACAACTGTATTTCAACTCTCTTCTTGGACTCATATACAATCCTTTAGATTAAGGGGCGAAGCGATGTTAGAAACTTAATACATTACGGTTGGTGTGGAGGAATGTGAACCATCACAAGGATTCCAAGAGACCTTATAAGTTGAATCCAATGGTTACACAAAATATATTTAAATCTATATTTTGTGAGTAATATGCATCTCATATTTATCTTAATTCTATCTTCTATTTTGTGAGTTCCAACACTATTGAGTGCCTTCTACATTCCAGTATGAGGGACATGTATAAGTAGAAGCATGGTTTAAAAAAATAATTAATAACAAAATTAGTATTTCAAATACAATATTTCCATATCCACCTTAAATATTATATATATTACAATTAAAAGAAAAAAATATTATACTTAAAACATTTCAATTGCATGTTACTCAATATGAGGGAGATTTCTAAGTCCTTCTATGCTCAAGGTGGAGTTAGCATGTGGTGTGTGTGTAAATCATTTCAATTCATGTTGCTTAGTTTGAGGGATATGTGTAATTCCGTCCACACTGAAAATGGAGTTGACACGTGGTGTGTGTGCACATGCGCGCGTGCACACACACACATAACCAATGTAAATCCATCTTAATTTTGGATCTATCATGTATTGATATGGATGCAATCTCTCGAGGTGAAAACCACTTTTTAGAATGTAAAATTTGGGAAAATGTTTTCACTTTAAAGAAGTTAATCTCTCTATCCATGATAGATCCAGAGTTCAGAAGGATATACACTTATATTTATTTACATAAAATTTCTCATTGTTAATTTGAAACATAATAATTTGACAAACCTATTCATGGATAGATATATATATATATATATATATATATATATATATATTGGTATTAAGTAATCTTGTTCATATTTTTAAGTGAAAGTAAGCTAAGATGGCCCTCAATACTCTTCATTTTCCTATCCAAGGTCTTTATATATAGTTGGATTTCATCCATATTGAAAAGGATCTCCTCCTTAGCTTCACTACGGTCAAGTGGAACTCGAGCCAACAATGTCTCCATTTACTAGTATAGATTGACAATATGTATGAATTGGTTATGTCTAGCACTTGTAGGGCCCATTCTGGGTATCTAGGAGGCCGCCTTAACTAGGATGTCTGTGTTTGATAAGTAGCCACCTCACAAGTGATATATCTATCTACCTCATCAAGCTTAACCAATATATTATGTGACATATGCTCGTTGTTGTGTTGTGTTGAGGACTTCACTTACTAACGAGCATGAGTCCACACTCTCCTTCGATAATTTTTCACTCCCCTAAGGAAACAAACAAATTTTCTTGGCATGGTGAACTTCCTTCTCCCAAATAAATGATTACTACAATAAACAAGTGGGGGTTAGATTGTAGCTGGAAAAGATGGACCTCGAGATAAGTCTGAGAAGATTTCAAGTCAAAGAAGATACCACTTAAGTAGAACACAATAGATAAAGGAAGATAGGGAACATGTGAGAAAGGCCAGAGACCAATATCCCGAAATCTAAAGTGCTAGGAGGATAGACCAACAACAACAGGGAAAAGCTAGATCAAAAATATGCTAAAAAATGAAAGTGTTGAAAATCTCCTGAAGCTAGTGCCAAATCGTAGAGCTCGTCGTTCTCAATCAAACAATGCTTGAATCTCCTCAATCTAATGCCATATAAGGAAGTTATCATGTTCTGAAATTTTTGGAAAACAATAAAAAATTCAAAGTGTAGGGTTCACTGTGTAGTTTGTACACTGATGTGGCAGACCGTACGCTGGCATGGTGCTTACGTCAGCAGGATGACTGGGATGTACGAATTGGAAGGTGGACTAATTGCGTGAGGACAAGTGGTGAATATCTATTGGCAATTAAATTTGAATTTGGGATACTCCTAGGCCACCACACGGACCAATCAAAGGGCACCACGTGGCCCCATGAGAGGCCACCACATGGCCTTGGGAAGTTGAACAAAAATTAGTTATGCGCCAAATGAGCCTCCATGGGGTTTGACCCCATGACCTCCACATTACAAATCGATCGCCCAACCAATCAAGCTACCATGTGAATTGTTAATACTATGTTGGCCCCTTTTATTTGTTATGGTATGGTGGAGTTGTTGGGGTTAATTCTAGGCTGCCAGGCATGCCTGATCGACCCGAACCATGGTTTTTGTGTTATAACATAATTGTTGACGTATCAATTGGAGGGCAGGGCACGTGGGACCCTGCTTGCACCCAAGGCCTAGACCACATGATGTATATAGAACCAGGAGCGGGGCCAGGGGAGCGTGTGTGGCCTGTGGACCATGACCCTTGGTACCATGAAATCCACGTGAGCAATGACGCGAGATTCGGAGGGGGCTTTGACCCAAACATTTTTTTTTTTATTTTTTTATTTTTTTTTTTATAACAAAACCATACAGGAGGTGCAGGTTGAACCTGTGACCTTCGCCCAATGAATCTTTGGCACCACCAATAGGCCAAGAGGTATTTTGTTGAATGATTAGCAGAGCCAAGGCATTTTGCAAAGCAATTTGTACACTATATTGAAGAAAGGGTCATATTTTTCTCATTTCTCAATCTTTTTGAGCTCAAGAAGAGCCTAAACATGGATTTTTGAGCATTATAGACATGATGTTAGCATTATTTTTGCAAATTGAAGCTTATATGTTGATGTATTGAGCATTTGATCATATAATAAAGAGGTCACACTGGAAGCTGAACCGAAAGATGTAGCCCAAGATGCATGAACTCCATTATCAATTTGCTTGTGTTTGATGTTGCATGTTTGTCCATTTTTAACTATTAAAATTATGCAAAATTTACTTAAGTTTGTGTACTTTTTCAATCACAATCCATTTCCTAAAATACATGAACTAACATGCAAATTATTTCATGAAACCTTCACTTTTTAATTTTGGATCAGTTTGGTATCAAAGCATGGTTTTTGTGAAGGCTTGACATAATTCACAAGGTTTTTGAATACTTACAAGGTCTAAATTGAGAAGAGGAGAAGGAGTACTTGAAGAACCTAACCATCAAATTGGCTCAATGAGGCCACAAACTCCAAAAGTCATGGCACATGAAGAAGGAAAAGGACAAGAACTGATGTCTGAGGATGAGAGAGCTTTTAGAAAATCTTTCTTTGATATGATTGAGATGGTGAAAGTGTTGTACAATGAGAGAACAACACAATTTCAAGGAGAAAGTTCTAATCAACCAAAAGGTTATGGTGGTAATGGGAGCAAGCCTCCACCACCTCCGCCTCCTCCTTCATCTCCATCTTCATTTCCATCCTCACCTCCTTATTCACCTCCTTCTACACATAGACCTACTCCTCCTACATCTCCAAGAAGGCATGCTAAGTCTCCTTTGATTAAGCTTGATGTCAAGTTTAAATTTCCAATGTATAATGGAGAAGTAAATGCTAAAAAGTTGGATAAGTCGGTTCGTCAAATTGAATTTTCTTGCATGATTCAAAATATTGATGATGATATCACAAAGATCCAACTTGCTTCTCTTCGCTTGGAAGGTGCAACCCTCATCTGGTGGGAGGCCAGAACTCAAGAAGATTTGAAGAAAAGTGGTAAAATGATCTCTATCTTGGAATGATTTTATCGTTGCATTAAGAAGGTAATTTTATCCTTTAGCTTACATGCAAAAAGAAATAATGGACTGAATATTTTTTACAAAAGCTAAAGGTCAGAGTGTCCAAAGTTACACACAAGAATTTAGAAAAAGAACATTAATCTTGGTTGTACAAGATACTCTCCTTAAGTATATAGGTGTATTGTATAGTTATTTGAGACATACTATACCTATGTTTAATCCCACTAATCTAGATGAAGTATGTGTTCATGCAACTCATTTAGAATCAAGAGGAAATAATGTTCCTCAAGAGTCTAGCAAGAAACCTTTTAAATCTGGAGACAAAGGAAAGGGGAAATTAAAGGAAAAGGTAAGAACAATGCTACCATCAAGAAAAAGGGAGATAAACTTACTTGTAAACGTTGTTCAAAATATGGCCATGATGAAGACCATTGTTGGAAATTACATCCAGAATTGAGACCAAAGAAGTTCAATAACAAGGGGAAACAAAAGATTGCTTCTACAACTCAACAAGAGCTAGGATATGATTTAGGCGATGAAACCAAAATCACAACCATGGGAATGAAAGGTATAGTTTCTAACACAAGTACTAGTTCTTCTAGCAAGCCTATTGAATCTCAAAATGATAAAGAAATAAGTGAGATTTTCCATATCAGGGTCATTACAAAACATACAAAGGTTGATACATTATTTGATAGTGGATCTCAAGTCAATCTTATCTTTGAAGCAATTGTCAAGAAACTTAACTTGGAAAATACAGCTCATACAAAACCTTACCATTTGGGTTGGGTATGTGATGATGCCAAATTGAAAGTGACAAGAAAATGTAAACTCAAATTTTCCATCACTGCTAATTTTATAGATGAGGTAGAGCTTGATGTTGCACCACTTGATATTTGTGGGATTGTCTTAGGGAATCCATATTTATATGATTTAAAAGCCATATTCTATTGTCATGAGAACAAATATCATCTTTTCAAATATGGAGTTGAGTATATTGTTAGAGAACATCGCAAGAAGATGAACTTATCTCTTGTTAGTGCAGGTCAAATGAAAAGGTTTGTGAATGCTAGTAAATGTTTTGCGTTGTTTATGATTAAAGCTAAAGATACTGTTGAATCTGAAGATTTATCAGGATGTGATTCTAAACTCAAGAATGAATTGGTTGAAGTTGTTAAGCCTTATGACAAGATGTTTCAAGAACCTGAAGGGTTACCTCCAAAAAGAGGAATCCAACATGAGATACAATTGCAACGGGATGCACCACTTCTGCATATTGGCATGTAAAGAATGTCAATTTTGGAGAATGTAGAGATTAAGAATCAAATCCAATTTCTTCTTTAAAAAGGGGTCATCAGACCTAGTACATCTCCTTGTGGGTCTCCTCTTGTTTTGGTTTCGAATAAATATGGTTCATGGCGCATGTGTGTGGACTTTCGAGCTTTGAACAAGATCAAGGTAAATAATCACTATCCTCTTCCTCACATTGATGTTTTCTAGATTGGTTAAAGGATGTTGTTTATTTTACTAAGTTAGACTTGAGAAGTGGTTATCATCAGATAAGGATTGTTGAAGATGATATTTGGAAAACTGCTTTCTTGACAAAACAAGGATTGTTTGAATGGTTAGTTATGTTGTTTGGGATTTGTATTGCACCTGCCACATTCATTAGAGTTATGAATGATGTATCACAACCATTATTTGATGATTTTTTCATAGTATACTTAGATGATATTATGATTTTTAGTAAGACTCATGAAGAGCATGTAAAACATGTAAAGCAAGTTCTAGATGTCTTGAAAAAGGAAAAGTTGTATTTGAAGATGTCTAAATGTGAATTTGGGAAAACCTCTTTGGTTTATTTGGGTCATATTGTAGGAGGTGGTGAATTAAATATTGACCCCTCCAATGTTGATGTTATTGTGAATTTTCCTAAACCCAACAATGTAACAAAAGTTAGGAGATTTTTGGGAGCATCCCAATATTGGAGAAAATTTATCATTGACTTCTCCTTCATTGCAACACCATTACATGCTTTGACAAGTGTGAATCAAGTCTTTCAGTAGGGAGACAAGCAACAAGCACTTGATACTTTGAAAGAGAAAATTAGTACAACATTAGTTCTAGCACTTCCAAACCTCAAGCAACCATTTGAAATTCAAACTGATGCAAGTGAATATGTTATGGGAGTAGTTTTGATACAATATGTTAAGCCAATATGTTATCATTCTGAAACATTTTCCAATGCAATAATTAACTATCCAAATTATGATAAAGAGTTGTATGCTTTGGTACAAATCCTGAAGGAGTGGAAGCATTATTTGATGGGTAAAGAAATAATTATTCATACTAACCATCAACCTTTGCAATATTTACAATCACAAACCAAGCTACAACAAGCTATACATTTCAGATGGGTGAGATTTCTACAACAATTTCATTTGATTATCAGGTATAAGAAATGTATTTCCAAAAAGTTGTAGATATGTTATCAAGGCCTATTATTAATGCATTTTTCATTCTTAAGCATAAATCAATCATGCATGAAAGTTATATTGAACAACATGCTCTAGATGAATATTTTAAAGATGTTTATGCAACTTGAGTCAAGGCAATCATGTTGAAGAGTTGGATTATCATGTTCATAACAAGTTGTTGTATCATCTTGTAAAGTTGTGTATTCCAAAGGGTGAAAGAGTTAATGTCACAAGGGAAGCCCATACTTCTCTTATTGCTAGTCACTTTGGTGTAGGCAAAGCAATTTCTCAGTTACAAGGGTATTTTTATTTGCCTTGTATGAATGAAATTGTATGAAGATATGTAAAAGGATGTTCTATGTGCACTACTAGCAAACCAAGTAATAGGAAATTTGGTTTGTACACTCCACTTGCTATCCCTTCTTGTCCTTGGGAAAATATTTCTATGGATTTTGTTGGGCAACTACCAATGTCTATTAAAGGTCATGATTATTCATATGTTGTAGTGGATTGTTTCAGAAAAATGTGTGTTGATGCCTTGTAAGAGACAGGTTACAGTTGAACAAGTTGCGAAGATGTTCTTCCAAAATGTATGGGTTCATTTTGGTTACCTACTTTGATTGTTTCTTATCGATATTATCGATTTATCGGGAAGTTTTGGTCAAGTTTATGGGAACTCATGGAATCAAAGTTGAAGAAGAAGACAACATTCCATCCACAAACTGATGTCTAGACATAAGTAGAGAACAAAAAAATATTGCATCTCCTGCGAGGATATTGTGGTAAGAATCCTAAACTTTGGGATGAGAATTTTCATTACATCCAACATGCCTATAATCATGCCAAGCATTCATCTACACAAGTATCTCTATTTGAAGCTTGTTCGGGATATTTGCCAAAGTCTCCTTTGGATTTCATCTTTGGTAAAGATATTGCGGTAGATGATCATAGTGATGTGGACAAAGCCAAGCATTTCATTGAACAAATCCAATTAGTGCATCAAAGGGTACAAGAACAATTAGAGAAAAGCCAATCCAAGTACAAAGCAAGACATGATAGGAATCAGGTTAATCATGATTTCCATGTGGCAGATCAAGTTTGGTTATTCATCAACAAGGAAATATTACAAGGTGAAGGTAAAAAGCTCAATCCAATCAGATATGGCCCTTTCAAAATCTTGGAGAAGATTGGTAACAACACTTTTCGATTAGATTTTCCACCTTACATGAAAATTTATTTTATTATGGATGTGGAAAATTTGAGATTGTATGAGCCTCCTATGATCGTTGATCAAGAAGAGAATGATCAGATGATCCAGGTGGATATTGGTGGCCACCTGCCAAGTCCATCTGGACCCCCACCATTGTCTTTCTCAGCATTTTCAGTTTCCTTAATTGTAGCACAACTTACTATTTTTAGTAGTTTTTCGGGTCCTGAACTTCCGGAGCTGTTTTGAGGCCCTAAACGACGTTTTTTGGGGAATCCAGGGGCAACAGACCAATGTTTCCCATTCCAGCATGATAGTGCTCGGATAGATCTTTCTAATGAGCTATTGTACGCGTCAAACAGAGATCATATGCCAAAGATACGACCCCGGGAAGTTGATGTACCAATTTACCCCCAAACGGGGCCCACAGTTTGGCGTTTCATCTCCTAGGGTTAAGTTTTGGAATGCTAAGGGTTTTTCATTGTTTCTCAACAATAAATAGGCCTTCGAGCCTCATTGTAACACAGTTCAGAGGCATGTAGCCATCACATCTCTTCTCAGAGATAAGCTACCATCGCCCTAGCTGGTTTATTTCCATTTCTGGTTGTAAGCATATTTCAGTATTTTTCCATTAATGAAATGAAGTATTATTTCTGCTGCATCTTTGTGTATATGGTTATCTCTGTAATTTGTTGCGTTCCTGTTTAAATCCGGATCAGTGGTATCAGAGCGGTCTGCTTTTTCTCTGTTTTTCTTTGCATGTCCCCAACAAGGTCGGGATATAAGGAGTTAGGGCTGGAACTGGTTGAACCTTTGCAAGACCAGCCTCGCAAATCCCGACGGCCTCCCATGGTGGACGAGAAGAAAGACGAGGGGGCAGGAGATCCCATCAAAATCTTGCTCGAAGAAGCCCTCGAGCGACAACGGAACGCGATGATGGACAGCTTTGCCCAGATCCTTCAGCGGCTACCCAGAAGCAACGCATCGGCTTCCATCAGCTACTCTGGAAACGCCACACCCTTTAAGGTACAAGTTAATTTTGAAATACCCATATTCGAGGGTTAGATAGACGCAGATGCCGTAGATAAATGGTTAAATCTGCTAGAGGGTTATTTTTTTGTTCATGAATTTTCGAGTCGGGAAAAGATTGTTTTTGCTCTTCTCAAAGCAGCCCCCCACGTCAAGGACTGGTGGGAAACCTACTGCGAGCAGAAGGATGAAAGTACTGGCTCACTATTTTCAGCCGCACCCACCTGGGATTCGTTCCGGGATGCCATCAAGGAGCAGTACTACCCTGTCGGAAGCTATGAGGATGAATACATAAAGTGGACCACGTTGCAGCAGGGAAGGGACCAAGACGTGCCAGAGTTCACCAATCTTTTACATACCCTTCGCACAAAGTTGGGTATCAAGGATTCAGAGCAACATTTGATACTCAAATACCGTGGCTGCCTGCACAAGTACATCCAGGAAGAAATACAATTCCTAAACATCCCCTCGCTCGGCGCAGCATACCGATATGCCGTCAAGGTCGAGCAGAAGTTTAAACAAAAGAAGTGAGACTTTGGATCTGCGAATCCAAAGCAGGGGAAAGGTGCCCCCAAACCACAAAACAAAGGACAAAGCCAAGGCGGGACAGCCCAAGACAACCAGCCGAAGCCGCAAGCAAAGAACAGCACCGCGAAGCCAAGAAAGGACACTGGAAAATGGTGCGAGTTCCATAAGAGCTCCACTCACAACACAAGTGAGTGTCGGGCCAAGCAGTCACTGGTGGCTGAGCTAAAGGTTTCAGAATCAGATGCATGTTCCGACTCTGAGTCAGAACCCGATAAGGGGTACGAAAAAGGGAAGCAGATCATTGATGCGGATCCCAGCGCCACGGTTGCTACCACAAAGATCCAGAAAAATGAACCCAAAGATCCAGAGGAGGAGGAGCGTCTCTTCCACTCCCAGATGTGGGTAAAGGGCTCCCCGATATAGTTCATTGTTGATAGCGGGAGTCAAAAGAACCTCATTTCGGCAGAGGTCGTGAAGCGGTTGGGCTTACCGACCACAACACATCCACAACCATACACCATTGGGTGGCTTCACCAAGGACGAGATCTTCGCGTGAGCCAGCAGTGTCGCCTTCCATACAACATCAAGCCCTTCACGGATGAAGTATTGTGTGACATTGCTCCCATTGAAGTTTGTGATGTATTACTAGGACAACCATACTTGTGGAAGCGACATGTTGTGTATGAATCAAGGCCTCGTGCTGTTATTATTACATTGGGAAATAAGTTGTTCAGGATACCAGAGGTAGCACCACCTGCCGCCATCTCTTTGATTACTGCAAAACAATGCAGTAAGATCATTTCCAAAACCAGGAAATTTGTTTTCCTGATGATACGCCCTCAAGGAAAGAAGAAGACAGTGGCCGCGGCCTCCAAACGGGGTCCCTCTGCATGACAACTACAGATGGACAAGGTTGTGGAGGAGTACAAGGACATCTTCACCTCCCCGGCAGGGGTTCCTCTGCACTGTCAAGTCAAGCACTCCATCGATCTGACCCCAGGTGCGCCGCTACCCAATGGACCAATTTATCGGCGCTCCGTTCTGGAGAACGATGAAATCAAGAGGCAGATGCAGGAGCTCCTGCAAAAAGGTCACATCCTTCCGAGTTCATCGCCCTGTGGGAGCCCGATCGTGTTGGTACAGAAGAAGGATGGGACGTGGAGACTCTGTATTGACTATCGGGCGCTGAACAAGATCACTGTCCATAATAGGTACCCTATCCCGCGGATTGATGACCTCCTAGACCAACTAAAGGGGGCGAAATATTTCAGCAAGATCGATCTGAAGTCAGGATATCACCAAGTACCAATCGAACCCTCCGATGTGTGGAAGACTGCCTTCAAATCCAAGGAGGGCCTATTCGAATGGTTGGTCATGCCTTTCGGATTGATGAATGCTCCTGCAACCTTTATGAGGCTAATGGATGACATCTTGCAGCCATTCACCAACTCCTTTGTAGTAGTATACTTGGATGACATTATGATCTTCAGCCAGAGTTGGGAAGAGCACCTCCACCACATCCGACAGGTTCTCCAAACACTGCGGCAACACAATCTATGTGCCAATTTGGAGAAATGCACTTTTGGCATGACCCAGGTTCAGTATCTGGGATACATCATTGATGAACAGGGGGTGCATGTCGATCCGGCCAAGATCCAAGTCATTCGGGATTGGCCCTCTCCAACCACTCTAACAGAGGTCCGCAGCTTTTGGGTCTTGCCAACTTCTACCGCAGGTTTGTGTTAGGGTTTTCTCATATTTCTTGGCCCTTGAGTCAAGTCACCAAGGGCGGGGCGAAAGCAAAATTCTTTTGGTCTGAATCTCAACAGAAGGCATTCAGGGAATTGAAGGATCGCCTCTGCACGACACCAGTGCTCGCGTTACCAGATTTACAACAACCATTTGAGGTCGAGACAGATGCCTCTGACTATGCTATTGGGGCAGTCCTTACTCAACATGGACATCCAGTGGCATATCATAGTGAAACACTTTCAGACACAGTCTGGAAGTACCCCACTTATGATAAAGAGATGTATTCCATTGTACAGGCCTGCCGACAATGGAAGCATTACATTTTGGGGAAGGAAACGGTCATCCACACAGACCACCGACCTCTGCAGTTCATACAGACCCAAGGGAAATTGCAGAATGATCGCCATCAGAAGTGGTCTACATACCTGCAACAGTTTCACTTGAATATCAAGTATAAAAAGGGCAGCACCAATAATGTTGCAGATTGCCTCAGTCGGCCACCGATCATGGCGCTAACCACCGTGCTCAACTCTTGTGGGCACGAGACTGCTGATTGGCCACTTCTCTACAAAAGCGACCCAGAATTCGGCCACACATACCAGACACTCTTGGAGGGTCGGCATGTTGCAGATTTTCACCTCCAGGACGCCCTATTATGCCACCTCGGTCACCTCTATGTTCCTTCAAGCGAGCGTGCCAAGATGATTTGGGAAGCACACTACAGTCGGGCTGCTGGGCATTTCGGGGTCGAGAAAACAATGGCAGTACTGCAAAATTATTTCTATTGGCCGAATCTTCGACAGGATGTTGGGAAGTACATCCGATCATGTACTACCTGTGCCATTGCCAAACCGACCATTAAGAAGCACGGCCTCTATACCCCGTTGCCTACCCCTAGTCGACCTTGGGAATCCATTTCCATGGATTACATGTCAGGCCTTCCTTCCACTAAGCATGGAAATGACTGTGTTTTTGTGGTCATCGACAGGTTCTCGAAGATGGCCATTATGATGGCCTGCAAGAAGAATATCACAGCAGAAGCCACTGCTAAACTCTTCTTTGAACGAGTGTGGGTGCACTTTGGGATCCCACAGTCTATCATCTCAGATCGGGACAGTCGGTTTCTCAGCACATTTTGGTCCAGTCTCTGGTCAATGCTGGACACCAAACTCACGAAGTCCATAGCCTTCCATCCTCAAACTAATGGCCAGACAGAGGTTGTCAACAGGATGATTGTGCACATTCTGCGCATGTATAACTCAAAGCATCCACGCACATGGGACGAGAGCCTCCCTATGTTCAGCACAGCTACAACCGAGCTCTTCACAGCTCCACTGGCCATAGCCCTTTTCAGGTGGGTTTGGGATTCCAGCCACTATGCCCCATTGATGTGGCCATGCCCCTTGTAGCTACTCACATGAATTCAACTCATGTCCAGTCCGAAACAGATAAGGCCACCAGCTTCATTGAGTGCATCCAACATATTCGCCAGCAGGTCCATGACATCCTTGAGAAATCAAATGCCAAGTACAAGCAGCGACATGATCAACACCGGGTGCCACACAAGTTTCAGGTGGGCGACAAAGTCTGGTTGCATTTGCAAAAGGAACGCCTTACTGGAGCCTATCGGAAATTGAGACCACTCCGATATGGTCCTTACACCATTACTAAGGCTATGGGAGACAATCCATTTGAGCTCAGCATTCCCCCATTCCTTGGCCTGCACCCAGTGTTCAATGTGGACCGACTTCGGCCATACTTTCCACCATTGCTAGACACATCCGACATTGCAGAACAGCTCAAACCCACAGAATTAAATCCAGATTGCATGGAACAAGCTGCAACTGATCGTATCATGGACACACAGATCAAGAACACTCGCCAACAGAATATCCAACTGTATCGAGTTGTCAAAGCAGGCCAACTCCTTCAGTAGGGCAAGTGGCTCACCAGGGAACAAGTTCAACAGAAGTTTCCTCATCTCATGGAGGAGCTCAACGCAATGGGGACCATTGCTTCCTAAGGGGGGAGGAATGATCCAGGTGGATATTGGTGGCCACCTGCCAAGTCCACCTGGACCCCCACCATTGTCTTTCTCAGCATTTTCAGTTTCCTTAATTGTAGCACAACTTACTATTTTTAGTAGTTTTTCGGGTCCTAAACTTCCGGAGCCGTTTTGAGGCCCTAAACGACGTTTTTTGGGGAATCCAGGGGCAACATGGGTCCATTGATAGTGCTTGGATAGATCTTTCTAATGAGATATTGTACGCGTCAAACGGAGATCATATGCCAAAGTTACGACCCCGGGAAGTTGATGTACCAATTTACCCCCAAACGGGGCCCATAGTTTGGCGTTTCATCTCCTAGGGTTAGGTTTTGGAATGTTAAGAGTTTTTCATTGTTTCTCAACAATAAATAGGCCTTCGAGCCTCATTGTAACACAGTTCAGAGGCATGTAGCCATCACATCTCTTCTCAGAGATAAGCTACCATCTCCCTAGCTGGTTTATTTCCATTTCTGGTTGTAAGCATATTTCAGTATTTTTCCATTAATGAAATGAAGTATTATTTCTGCTGCATCTTTGTGTATATGGTTATCTCTGTAATTTGTTGTGTTCCTGTTTAAATCCGGATCATCAGATTCCATCTATAGAATATTTTTCTCCTGAATATATAATGAGTTGCAGGAAGACTCTATTCTTGACAGGAGGATAAGAACTTCACGCAGAGGCAATGTGGAGTATCTTCGTGTGGGGCTAAAAGGTACCAATCTAAGCAAAGAAAGGTGGATAGAGATTGATAAAGTGAGGGAGTTATACCCTCACCTACTTACTGAGTAAAAACAAACTTTTGATGGCCCAAAAGCTTCTAGTGGGGAGGAGTGATCCAAGGGATAAAAAAAATGCTAAAAAATGAAAGTGCTAAAAATGTCCCGAAACTAGCACCAAATTCTAGAGCTCGTCGTTCGGAATCCAACAATTCTTGAATCGGCTAAATCCAACATAGTATGAGTATGTTATCACGTTTTGAAGTTTTTGGCAAACAACAAAAAATTCAAAGTGCAAGATTGACTGTGCAGTCCATACGCTAATGTGGCATACCATATGCTAATGTGCTGTTGATGTCAGTAAGATGAATGGGCTATACAGATTGGCAGGTGGGCCAATCCTGTGATGACAAGTGGCGAATATCTATTGGCAGTTGAATTTGAATTTGGGCCAATCCTAGGCCACCACATGGACCAATCAGAGGGTACCATGTGGCCCTATGAGAGGCTGCCACGTGGCCCTGGGAAGTTGAACAAAATTTGGCTACATCGGATGAGCCTCTACGGGGTTCAACCCCACAACCTCCACATTACTAATTGACCGCCCAATCGAATGGGCTACCATGTGACTTGTTAAAACTATGTAAGCTCTTTTTGTTTATTATGGTATGGTGGAGTTGTTGGGGGGAAGGGCAGACCGTCGGGCATGCCCCACTGACATGACCCATGGTTTTCACGTTATAACATGACCATTGGCGTAACGTTTGGGGGAGGGGGGGAGGGGGCAGGCCGCATAGCACCTTGGCCACACCTAAGGCCCAGGCCACATACTATATATAGAACCAGGAGTGGGGCCAAGGGAGGGCATGTGGCTTATAGCCCACGACCCTTGGTCCCATGCAATCCACATGGCCAATGACGTGATATTCATAGGATGCTTCAACCCAAACGCTTAATTTTTTATTACTATTTTATAACGAAACCACACAAACAACGACAATAGGTGCGGATTAGACTCGTGACCTTTGCCCAACAAATCTTTGACGCTGCCAATTGGCCATGATTTCTTTTGTTGAATCATTAGTAGAGTTGAGACATTTTTACAGAGCATTTTGTAGACCAAATTGGAGAAAGGGACATATTTTTCTCATTTTTCAACCTTTTTGAGCTTAGGAAGAGTGTAAATAGGGGTTTTTGAGAATTCTGGACACGATGGTAGTGTTATTTTTGTAGAATGAATCTTGTATATTGATGTATTGATCATTTGAGCATATAATAACAAGGTCACACTGGAAGTTGGACCTAGAGATGTAGCCTAAGATGGGTGAACTCCATTTTCAATTTTCTTGTGTTTAATGTTGCATGTTTTTCCATTTTTAACTATTAAAATTCTGTAAAATTTACTTAAGTTTGTCTACTTTTGAAATCATGATCCATTGCCTAAAATACATGAACTAGAATAAAAAATATTTCATGAAACCTTCACTTTTTAATTTTGGATCAAAAACTAACTCTTGCGGAAAGATCCTAAAATAAAATCTAAATAAATACTTCATGCAAATGTAATGAGAATGGAACGATTAAGACTATGTTAATTAATGAGTTCAAAGTCATCAATGTCAGATGCTAGGATGAAGCAACTATTATCTACAAGTTATGGCTGTGTCCTAAATCTCGTAGCCTCCCTTGCAAATCATGATAATTAGGCATGGAGGGATATGCTAAGACAATTCCTATAATAGACACAAAACAAGGAAAGCCAAGTAGCATTACGACCAAGACCTTTAATACAATTTCACTTATCATATTATCATTAATTTTAGATTGGTATGGTATCGAAGTGGAATAATGGAACATAGTGTGGTGTTCTTTGGAATAATTACTACCTTTCATCTTTGGGGAGGGTTTGATGGCATGTCCTCACCTCTGCATACTTAGTTGAATGGTTGTCATGCACACTCCCATCTGGCTTCTTCTGTAGAACCCCATCCAGGGAAGCATAACCAATGTTTTATTTTTATGTGATTTAAACATATTTAGAAAAGTAACAACCTAAACATTGGTAGTGTGTGCTTTGTGGGGAGAATGGTTTTGGATTAAAATTTTCAAAAGGGTTTAGAAATCCTTGCACCATTTCGAGAGTAGAGATATTTATTTTAAAACCTATTGAATTTTAGTGGGAGAAAATAAATTTTTTCCTCTATCCATTTTTATTTTATAGTGTGAATAATAAAAATACATAATCAAATTTCAATTCATGTCTATTCTTTTTACTATGTATAAAAAATTTCAAATTATATATATATATATACTCTTTTATGCTACCCACTCCATTAACACTTCTACTAAATTCTACATTGTATACGTCTTACACAAATTTATACACCTTGCTCAATGGCATTGCCCAATATTAATAACATATTACTTAGAGGGTGGTTCCCACACTTTGCTAGACAATAATATCAAAATTTCCCACATGTTTCCATGGCATGCTTGCATTAGCACAGTGTCATATATATTCATCATAACCACTCTACTTCTCTTATACATGTGTCATTGTGTATAAGAATGATAATTAAAGTGGTTCATGCTGCTTTACTACTTCAATATTTGTTATTTTATTTTTTTTAATTAATTATGTAAATTATTTTTAAATATTCAATATTTTAACTACATATTTTATATATATAATAAATAAAATTCCTTTGAATTAAGTGTGGGGATATAAAATGGTAATTGTCACTCCATGTAATCAACGACGATGGTGTAATGTATATTCTATTAAAATATCAAAACATGTGCAAGTTTTGGGTTTATTTCCTAAGGTAGTAAGTACACAGAAAGAGGCCAAGCCATATGGAATCCCTGCAATTCGTATAGTAGAAAGCCTGGAAGGCAGTGGATATGGTGAATTTGCCATCATTTTCAATGTTGGTTCGGCTTAGGTCATTCATTGTTCTTAGTCTCACTTGGAATTTTCAAGCATTTAGGTCCTTAGGGATGTGGTCTTGGTGGTTGTTTACCTGTTGTTATTTTACATTGGCTCCCTCTGCATTCATTGTTTATGTGCAAGCCTTCTCTACCTTGCCTCCTTCATTTTAAGCATTTACGAGTTGTACATGACCTTATTCTAATTCTCTTCTCAGACCTATTGCATCTTGCACATTTAGGATCATTAGTTTGTTCTCCTAGGTTTGAAAAGATGGTTAGGTAGTAAGAACAATGTTGTTGAGGGAGCGGTCGCCGAGGTGGGTTGGGAGGTTCTTATGTTCACTTCAGAGTTGAGGCGCCAAATCATATATTCTGTGAACATGTACCTGCATTGGTCCAAGAAGAGCTCTAGAAGTTTTAGGCCTAATGTAGTGGTGGAACATGGCTACCTTTGTTATTTAGAGGTGTTAATGGTGAGTGAGTGTCTAACCCTAGGCATATTAGGCAATACAAAATCAGTATCTGCTCACTATTGAACTCTATTGGAGGATGAAAATGCTACTTAGAAGGGTTATTATGGAAAGAAACCAGGCCAAAGAGAAGATTTTGTTAATGTTGGACAAGGCCATGCTCCACCAGAGGGACATGGGGGCTCATCTCAAATGCATTGAAAGTCAGCTAGCTCCTGCTCTAGGCCTAGGTGGTTGTCTCCACATTTACTTAGTTTTTTATGCATTTAATTTTGTTGTTTCTCTGGTTAGTTGGTTATGTTAGATTGTGGTTCACTGGTCCTTTTAGTATTTTTAACATGCACTTTGTTTCTCTTTCTATACACCTTTCATGATGCTTCATGAATGACTCTGAATGTTGCTTCCATATTAATGTTTATTTTTGGATTTCTAATATGTTTTTTTTGTCAATAGTATGGTTTCCCAAGTGGAAACCCATCGACAATTAAGATTGTGTGAAACTATTATAACCTTTGAAATTAATGAAATTTTAACTTAAACAAAATGATAAATAAATAAAACTAAACTATTGTTTTTTTTTGTTTTATCTAATATATAAATCTAAATTAAAAGAAAGAAGAGAGGAAGAAATAAAAAAACAAAGAAAAAGAAAAAGAAATAATCATTCATCAAAGTGTCAGTTAATACAAATTTTATTAAGACATGAATTATCTTAAAAAGACTTTATTATTGTAAATGTGAACATTTTAAAAGGGAAAAAATATTAAAATAGAAAAGAGGGAAATAAAGAAAAAAATTAAAGATAAAATAAAAATAATCATTTAATTGGGACACTAAGACCAATATAATCTATCAGACCTTAAGAAAGTAAGAGCTTAATTGATGTTCTTTAAGATTTTATTTCTATGATAAAAGATAAGGGAGAGAAGCGTTTCTAAATCATTATATTTTGTTGACTTGTCAAGTCAATAATGTTGGTAGTGTGGCAAAGGTTTTGGAAATGAGATCATATGTCAGTTAGAGCCAACTAGTCGAGGAGAAAGTATTTATATTATTTAAGATTTTATTTCTATGATAAAATATAAGGGAGAGAAGTGTTCCTAAATCACTATAGTTTTGTTGATTTATCAAGTCAATAATGTTGGTAGTGTGGCAAAGGTTTTAGAAATGAGATCACATGTGAGTAAGAGCCAGCCAGTCCAAGAGAAAGTATTTTTCATCTTCAACCCTCTTAGTATCATAGAGGTGACAAATTCTTTCATCCCAAGGTGTTTTGGGAATATACCAATGCCTGATTTCACTTCGAAGCTCATGAGGACTAGTTTTTATCTTCACAATGTTCATTTTCTTCTTAACACTGCCCAAGACAAAAATATAATTTTGGTTAGCAAGATTGGGTTGATCACCTCCTTATAATATCTTAGCTTCCTTTTTCCCTTTAACTCCTTATCATCCCACAACTTATCCTTAAATTTGGAAATAATAGTATTTTTAATATTATCCTTATTTTCCAAGATTATCTCCTCTTTTATCCCCCAATGGTCGAGCCAAGGCTGGACATCCTTATGCTAGGCTTGCTTGAGCCGTAGGTGGGGTTTTGGCTAGAGTTAGAATCGGTTTTGGGAACCTCTTGGCTTCCATGTTATATAGCTTCTTCTTATACATCAGATACATAAACATAGCCATTTTTCAATGGGGTACGAGTTGGCTTCAATCAAAAGGATATGGTAGAGAGTATTTCCTTTAATCCAAGATTCTCTATATATACTGCAACCCCAAACCTCACATTGATATAAAATAATAGGGGTGATAATATTCCGAGAGAGGAACTTCTTTTTACTCCATACCAAAAGATCAATCAAGTTACAATTGTTTTCAAGCTCATGATAAGATTTCCAACCTCCTATTATCTTTTTCTAAATCCTATAATTCCAATTGAGTTAATGATGAATGTCAATACCCAAATATTTGTATGAAGAAACCTTTTCCAAGTAATTGTTATCACAATTGAAATTATTATTGTTAATCTTTTTGGATTTAATTATCATGACTTTAGTCTTGTTGGTATTAACAATCATACCCATCTTTTTGGTAAGTTGTTCGTCGAGATCATCATGACTTTTGTATAGAAAAACATTATCATCAACATAAAGGAGAAGAGTAATGACCATACCTGTGAGCTTGGGACCATCACATCCTACAACTTCCAAACACTCTTCTAGATTATCAATTTAAATGCCAAAAAGGGTAGGAGATAGGGGGCACCCTTGCTTAACCCTGATATTTCATTCAATTTCTTTAGACCAACCCTTGATGACCTTAAGCTTGGCAATAATATTCTCGTATAGCCTAGTCACAATCACCCTCAACTCGATAGGAACCATTATTTCTTCAAATCTTTACCATAGCTTATCCCGAGGAATTATGTCGAAAGTTTTTTTAAAATCAACCAAACAACATAAAAGATCATTTTTAGTATTACAACATTCGTCAACAATAATCTTAATAGTAATAAGATATCAACTTAAAAACAAAATTTAATAATTGAGATAATTATTATATAAATTAACTAAATTTATAACCATATTCATAATTATAATTATTAAAATGTTTTTTATTACTTTATAAATATATAATTTGTTTTGAAAAAATTCAAACAATATTATCATTTATGATATATAAATAAATAAATATTATATATTTATTGTTCATATTTAATAAAAAAATTAAATAACAAAAAAACAATATAGTTTAATTTAATTGGTTAGTAAATGGACATTTATGCTTTAAAACATATTAAATATAAATAAAATCCTTTATGTACCACAATTTTATCAAACAACTTTCATTATCATCACACTTATTATATTTTACACTGAAATGCTATATACACTTGTATGTCATATTTAATAAATCAAACTTGAATAAATAAATAAATAAACAAAATAATTGAGTATACACTTGTATGTCATATTTAATAAATTAAACTTAAATAATAAAAAATTATACACTTGTTTGTCATATTTAATAAATCAAACTTAAATAAATAAATAAACAAAATAATTGAGTATACACGTCATATTTAATAAATCAAACTTAAATAATAATAAAAGCAAAATAATTTAGTTGGTTAGTAAATGAGCATTTCTGCTTTAAAGAATATTAGATAAATATAAACTCATTTGTATACTAGAAAATTTCATCCAACAACATTCATTATCATCACGTTTATGTTTGATGGTTCTTAAGGGGAGGTTGCTACGAACATGAAGGAAATATATATGATAAACACATGGGTGAGAATCAAAATAGAATATATACTAGTAATTGTATCAAATGTTGTAAAGGAAATGTTGTAAGGCATAAATTCAAGAAGAATAGTGAGATATAGAAGATCATTGAATATAAAAATTGGTAAACAAAATGCCATTCAAAGTTAGAAGATAAAGAGAAATCAATTACATTATGTCAAATTTACAAATTCTATAACCTTTCCAACATAGATTTCCTCTCAACTTTCAAAAATGCCTTTTCAAGTTCCAATAGCAAATATTTGATAAAAAAGGTGCTCTTTTTTAATATTGAATTCTCTCACTTGATCAAAAGCTTATAATCTTTTACCACTTTCTCTTAAGGTGATTTTATTTGCATTTACTTGTCCTTGTTTAACTTCTTTTGGGTATTTGGATTGGTTTGTGACACATGAGGTTTATATTGAAAGTTTTTTTTCGAAAATCAGAAATTCAAAATGTACCATTTGATGAACTAGTTTAAAGAAAAACTACTAAATATATATATATATATATATATATATATATATATAAATCTAGTCAATGACATAACGACTTTATAATGTTTGATAGGAGAGAAGTGGATCTTTTGTTGCGCATTGATTAAATAATTATTTTAGCTGATATAACAACTTTAATTCAATATTCAGAGATACCATGGTGAACTCTTATGGTAGCATCCACGAGCTTTCCTTTATTCAACATGACATCCTATGAGACATGGCTATGTATATGACTAGGAAGGGGCCTATAATTAAACGCAAATGGATTTTTATGCTTTAGAAGACAAACTCTATTCCAAAAAAGTGGAAAAAGTTTGTGAAGTGTGAATTTGATGTTGATATTGTTTCCTTCTACACAAGTTTGGTGCATATTTCATTCTCCTCCCATTGACCAATTTTTAATATTGAACTGTCTCACTTGATCAAAAGCTTGAAGTCTTCTACATTCTACTTGCACATAATTTGATCATGTACCTGCAAATAAATTCAACATGTACCCATTTCATATTTCATTTTCCCTCCCAAATTATTCTCGACCCATCAAATGATTCTAAGCTAATTTGGTCACAACCATCTTATATGCAATTTTTTTAGAGCATATTTTCTAATTTAGGTGGTAGGGACTAAGCTACCCTGTAGCACTTGTTTATAGTTGTTCTCAAGACCAAAGAAATTTTCCATCATTTATTAATCATTTCTCTACTAGAGCTCAAATGAATCTTGTGATGAAGGTCAACTCTAAGATATTTTTATGAATTAAATTCCTCTACATTGATAATCTCATGCATAAAGTTAGCGTAAATGATATTTTTAAAATCTAATTATCATAACCTGCCTTGTCAATGTTTATTGGTAGACATGTACAAGAATAGAAATCTTGGAGAATTCTTAGTTACTTCATGAGATAAAAGAGACACTACGTCAACCCTTCATTTTATGGTATTAACCTTAAAATTAATTGTATTTGTATAGCAACCCCTCCCCAGCTCTAATCAACTAGGAATTCTAAAAAAAATCATTTCTAGCTTGTGCATGTCAATAAAATATAACAAAACAAAGGCTATATAATCAAATAAAAAAGATTAGTTACACTAATTATGTCTATGACAACAACTTAGAGGAAGTTAATTCATATAAATATCTAGAAAAGCTTCAACTTTCAACAAGATCTTAAGTGGAAATATAACAATGAGAAAATGAATAAATAATGATGGAGGCCTATTTTAGTTTTGAGAAAATTGTAAATGAACAAATGTTTGGTTTTAGAAGAAAAAGAAACTCCTTTTTCACACTCTCAATGCTCTAGTTATCTTATATGGATGTGAAGTGTAGGATTCTAGCATCTCTAGAGAATTATAGAGAAATTGAAAAATGGAAAAGTGTTTTATAACTTATAATCTTGAAAGTGTTTTGAGACTCGGTGAAAGAGTCTTCAGGTTGCGGTGGACACGACGATCTGCAGTCAGTTACCAAAGATTACCAAGGGCAGACGGGCGATCTGCAATCAAGTTTTCTGATATCAGGTGCACACATTCCTTATGTTTTTCTTTTTCTAATACATATTTGCTCATATAATTTCAAGTATGAATATTTCACCACAGTTACCAAAGATTACCAAGGGAAGACCTAGCACAGTTACTCTACAAGGCCTTTATGAGTATATAGAGTCTTTAGAGAAATGTAGAGAAGAAAGAGAAGCCAAGCTACAAAAAGAGTTAGAAGCCATGCTGGAAAATAAATTTGCATCTCTTGAAGACACGATCCAAAAACAAATAGAAAATAAAATAGAACTACTAGAGAATAAAGTGGAGGCAATGGAGACTAGACTGCAGGTTATAGAAAAACATAACCAAGATACTAACCAACCATCCCAGCAAGGAGATGCTGATACTTTAGAGAGTCTTAAAATGAAAGACATGATTAAAGAACTAGAAGAAAAAGTTAATAGCCGCCTCACCCTAAATAATATGGTAGATAAGTTAGATATCAAACCAATTAAAGATGAAATGAAAAAATTAATAGAATTAGACCACAAACATAACAAAAGGGCCTTAAACCTTATTATATTCGGTTTAAAAGAGGAAGTAGATGAGGATACTTTAGCCCTAGCCCAGATAGAACTACATAATAGATTACAAATTGATACATTGTGTCTCACAGAAGCAACGAGGTTGGGGAAATTAACCGAGAATAAAGGAAGACTAATCCGCATAAAGGTGAGCTCCACTGATCATAAGCACGACATACTTAGTAAAACCTCAAGTCTAAAAGGAACGGGAATATTCATAAATGAAGATCTCATTCCAGAAGACCAAGCAGAATTAAGAAAGGAGGTTCAAAAGGTAAAAGAAGCTAGAAAGGAAGGAAAATGGGCAATAATCAGAAATAGAAAAGCCTTTATTCGAGATAGAAACCAAAAAGATAGTAATCAATAGCAATTAAACATGCTCTGGATCCTTTCTTGGAATTGTCAGGGCTTCCCATGGAACAAAGGCCCCAAGCTAAGTTGGATTTCAAATGATGTTGATATTATTTTGCTTGTTGAAACTTGGGAGCACGAAGAATCTAAGGTCCCTAACATAGATGGCTTTACGCTATGGTCTACCTGGAACAAGCGATCCTCCCGTAGAGGCATTGAGGGAATAGCTTGTTACATTAAGAAGAACATCTCCCCCCATGTTAGGATTTATAAAAACGACCCTCACAACCAATATAGCTGGATAGAGATTAAAGACATTAATAATAAAAAGTCCTACATAGAAATATGTTATTTTCCCCCCATTAATTCTAACTTCTATAAGAAGAAGAATCTAGATAAAACTAACCCTTACAATGGTTTAGAGAATGATATTTCTAGCCTAAGGAATGACGGTAATATCCTTTTAATAGGTGACTTTAATGCTCGAACTTCAAACAACCAAGCTATTATTCTAAGCAATCATTCCAACCCTAATCCTCTTTGGTTAGACGAAGACCCTACTCTGGCTAGAAGGTACAAAAGGAACTCTGAAGATCTCGGGAAAAATTTGTTTGGGTCGGAGCTAGTCAAGCTCTGTAGTGCTCAGGATCTCATAATTTGCAACGGTCTAAAGAAGTGGCCCAATTCTAGCAAGATGACCTGCATCCATGGACTTGGTAGCAGCGTGGTAGACTACGTTATTTCCAATCTCCCATTATACAACGAAATAATAAATTTTGACATCTTAAACGACCACGAACCTAACTCTGATCATAGGCCTTTATTTATAACTCTCAATTTTGTCATGCATAGAGTTCCCATAGAAAATAATACTTATAGCCAAAAGAACTTAATATTTGATAGAAATAAAAATGATCTCTTTCTAAATGAATTAAAAACTAATTTGCTTCCTTTATCTAATATAGACAACATAGAAAACCTCTATCATAATTTTACTACAACCCTCTCATATTCTATTAACAAGTTCCCAATTGAAGTTTCAAATAATAAAAGAAATAGCAAAACCAATCCATGGTATGACAAAGATTATAAAAGTGCAAGGAGAGCAATTAAGGAAGCTGTTGATGAATCTCTTAAAATGGACAAGATAAAAATATACAAAGCCCTAACTAAAAGGAAAAAGAGTCAGTACATTCGTCAAAGACAGGAGAATCTCTTACACCTCTCTAAGGTAGCTCCTAAGAAATTTTGGAGGCAGATTCTAACTAGGAAGACTAAGGATAGTAATAAAATTGCTCTTCGCGATTGGAATTCCTATCTTAAAAAGCTTTATGAATCTCCAAATGTCATGGATAATTTGGAAACCCTTCTCACAACGAAAAAAGTTTTCTCTTTAGAAGACATTAAGTTTGGGGTTAATCGCCTCGCTAATGGGAAAGCTAAGGACATTGAAGGTTACCAAGCGGAAATCTTAAAAATTGGAGGTCCTGTCCTCATCCCCCACATCCACAAGCTTTTCAATCAAGCAGTCAAGCAAGGGTTCCCTAAACCTTGGACTGAGAGCCTCATTATCCCTATTTTTAAAAGTGGGGATACAAATAACCCCTCTAATTATCGAACAATTATGATCAGACCTCTCTTAGCCAAGTTATATGGTAGTATTTTGGAAAAGAAGTTAAGCATATGGCTTGAAAGTGAAGGTAAGCGGGCTAAAGGCCAAGCAGGTTTCAGAAGGCATCACTCAACAACAGACCACCTTGTTACGCTTAGGATCATTGCGGAGGAATGTCGTAATGATAAATCCAATTTATTTTGTTGCTTTGTGGACTTTAGAAAGGCTTTCGATACGGTTCCTAGATACAACCTTTGGAATAGATTAGAATAGCTAAAGGTTCCTCTCGAGTTGAGAGCTGCCGCTATAAGGTTATACGAGAATGCAATTGCCAAGCTAAAGAGCCATGAAGGGTGGTCGAAAGATATTAAGTGTAACATCAAAGTTAAACAAGGTTTCCCCCTCTCCCCTACCCTATTTGGCATTTACATCGATAAGCTCGAAAGCTATTTAGAGGAAGCAGGATGTGATGGCACGATCTTAGCTGGGATAGTCGTCATCCTTCTTCTTTATGCTGACGATATTGTTCTTTTGGCAAGGTGCCCATTTGATCTTAATAAGCAACTCAGGCTTCTTAAGGATTTCTACTCTACCATGGGTATGACTGTTAACACTGACAAAACAAAAGTTATGATTATCAAATCCAAGAAGGACACTTACGCTAATTTTATGTATGACAATAATAACTTGGAGGAAGTGTATTCTTACAAGTACCTAGGAATTGATATTCATCACAAGCTCAACTGGAACCATATCATTGAGAAAAGGATTAATGGGGGGTGGAAAGCTTACTTTGGTCTTGAAAATAATTGTAAAATAGCAAACCTTGTAATGTGGGACACAAAGAAGTTCCTCTTTGAAACTTTAGTCACTCCTGTTATCTTATATGGTTGTGAGGTTTGGGGTTGCAGCATGTCCATAGAATCATGGAGAAAGATTGAGCAAATCCAGAAGTATCTTATAACTTATAACCTGAAAATTAAAAGTAATACACCCTATCCTATTCTCCTTATAGAAGCAGGTCTTTCCCCTATTGAGAGCCTAGCTATGCTTAGGTTTCTGTTGTACAAGCACAAAATCAGTAACAGAGACGATCATAGACTTCCTAAGCTAGCTTTAAATTCTAGCCAAAACCACCTAAGGCTCAATCGAGGGTGGCATAAAGACACAAGGGCCTGGTTAAACTATTGGGAGATCAACAAAAATGATGCATTGCAAAACATAAATAACATTAAAGATATTGTTACTTCTAAGTTCAAAGAAAAAATGTGGTGTGAGAAAGACTTAGCGGCTAAAAGAAAATTAAGTTATTATAAGAAGGTCATCAACCCCACCCTAGAAGATCAAAAGTATCTCTCTATTTTAACTAGCTCAAAGAAGAAAATTAATATAGCAAAGATTAGAACGAATTCTCATGAGCTCCATAGTGAAACAGGTCGTTGGGCAGTTCCTAAAACGCCATGGACGGAAAGGATCTGCCATATATGTGAGAATAGGAACATCGAGGATGAAAACCACTTCCTCTTAGAGTGCCCCGCGTATAACCACATTAGATCTCAGTTTCACAATCTTTGTTACAATACTGACCTTCCTAGCCTTTTACAATGTCAAAATTATAGTGAGCTCGGGAGGCTTCTCTCCAAGCTTTTTGAGCATAGGAATAAAATCTTAAATCAAAATAGATAATTTGTTTCTTTAGGTCTGATAGACCATTATTTGGTCTCAGCGGACGTTAACCATCATCATCATCATCATTAAAAGTAGTATGCCATATCTCATCCCCTTCATATAAGTTGGTATTTCCTCCATTGATAGTATGGCTGTGACTAGAAACCTTACAATCAAAATACAAATAACATGAGAAATGAGAGGTTTTTGTCGATGGATAGTGCTAAATTTCTCCCTTTCCAACAATAGATATCAATACTTCCCTTCACGAATGTTATCTCAACCTAAAATTGAAATACTACAGTTAAAAGTGTAAAACTAAACAGAAGAAATGACATGATCAACATAAAATGTCTGACTAAGGGAGTTAAGGGGCTCCACCTTCAGGTTGACACATCTCAGACTCCAGATCCATTTTCTTCTCTGTTCGCTTTCTCTTGAGACTCTCTTTCCTTTCATCGTCTTCCCTCTTATCAATAAATCTAGAAAATTTCGATAGTTCAGAGTAGGCCAAGGTCACATTTTTCCTGCGCATTGATCTCCATTGGTTTTGTTTTGTAGGTGGGAAACGACTCTTACTGCTGGTCAATGGAGCCCAAAACAGTCCCAGAGCTAGAGGAGCTTGTTCCAAAGATGCATAAGGTCAATACAGGCTACCCAGGGGGCATGGAGCTGAATGGGAATGCTACATATTTGAATAAAAATGGCGTGAAAGTTTCCTTTGAGCCAATGTTGCATGTAAAGAAGCTTCCACCTAATGCTATTTTGTTGTCTAGAGGTTCTGCTTTGGCCACTGGACATGATCTATCTAGTGTGACTTCTTGTGTAGTGCCCGCCCGAGGGAAGGCCCTGGTGCCCACAGATTTGTCCATTGACATACCTGAAGGCACATATGCTCATATAGCTCCTAGGTCCAGGCTTGATTGGAAGCACTCGATAGATGTTGGTGCCGGTGTCATAGATGCAGATTATCATGGTCCAGCGAGTGTTGTTCTCTTCAATCACTCTGATCATGTTTTTCAGATTAAGTCTAGAGATCGTATTGCTCAATTAATTATTGAGAAAATTCTCACCTCGCAGGTTCTAGAAGTGGAGGATTTGGATTCCACTTTCAAGGGAGTTGGTGGGTTTGGGTCTACAAGAGTTTAAATGTAGTTTTTCTATGACACCCACTTTAAGGTTTTTAAATTTTAGCGCTTATTTAGAAGACCATGTATAGGTGAAAATTGCTTCCATATTGTCTCATTTTTGTAAAATGAATGGAAATTGGAATACATGTGAGAAAGTCTTTGTTCTTTCTTCATCAATAAATCTAGAAAATGATTTTTGTATGAGCAATTAGTGTTTTTGGAAGAGGCACAAGGCATAACACTTCCGAACTTTTTACCTCATCCTGCTTTTATGGCTCTGTTGAAGAAACATATAGACTTTATCTTTAAGATGAGCAAAAACTTAACATTTTCCAATAGGTAGTCGCAGTTGGATGCATTGCCTCGATATTTTTCTAATTCTGATGAGGGAATGGTTTAGTTTATGAAAGTGATGGATGCCATTAAAGGTATCTTGAACAAGATTAATTTGATGGGTGAATTTGAGGATTTCTAGGATGAGCCTAAGCAGGAAAGTCAAGAATTATTTTTGTGATCTGTTGAAAGAGAAATTAGTGTTATTGGAAGAGGCACAAGGCATAACATTTCTAAACTTTTTACCTAATACTACTTTCACGACTCTGTGAAGAAACAGATAGACTCTGTCTTTGAGATAAGCATAAACTTAATCGTCGATATCTGTGATTATCTAGACAAAGTCATATGCCGTGTGATAGATATTCAAGTAGAAAGATACCCCAAGCTTCAGTTCGCTTCAAGGAAAGCTTTTCAAGCTCTCATAGTGAGAAAAAAACATGAATGCATTCAGTACGTTGAAGAGATGATGGAGATAGACTCTATCATTGAGATAAGAAGAAGCTTAGCCGTCGATGTCTTTGAGTATTTAGGAAAATTCATATGTCATGTGATAGATATTCAAATAGAAAGATACCCCAAGCTTCAGTCTGCTTCAAGGAAAGCTTTTCAAGCTCTCATAGAGAGAAAAAAACATGAACGCATTTAGTAAGTTGAAGAGATGATGGAGATGGAGAAAATCATAGTTCTCTCGATGAGTACCAACTACTTAGTGACAAAGTCGTCTTTGCAAGAAAAGAAGAAGGTGTTCATCATTGCCATCGAAAAATGGTTGAGAATTACCATCGAGGGTGGAAGAAATTAATTTGGATGAAGTTCCAAAGGAAAGTGATTTGTTGGGTGCAATTTTCGAATTGACAATCAGTTTTATTTCTTATTGGAACATGGTTAGAACTTAGAACAACGATATGAGATCAAATCCCACTACATCTTCGGTTCATTTAAAAAAAGGGTTAAAAATGAAATTGTCGTTGAGATTTGTGACAGAATTGGCCGATCAAGGTTTTCATACGATCGAACATGTACTGGAAGAAAGTCCAATGATCCTCATAAAAATAAAGACCCTGAATAGTAGCGTGAATACATTGAGAGAATCAAAATCAACATTGGAAACTTGCTTCGAAGCTACAAGAATCTAAAGACATATAACGGTGACAACTATAAGTCTCAACGACTGGAGGTATACACAGCCGAACAAAATAGTGAGAACAATAAATGACATATGTGCATAGATATAGTTATAATCTAAACCAAAAAAGACCAGACAACAGTCGATAGCCCAAAGGTGTGAAAACAAAACCCAGGTTAGGGTTTTCTTCCCATTCAGAGACCTTTAAATCTATAGTTAAAGTGTGCCAACCTAGCAAAAAAGAACACAACCATAAGCAAGAAACCCAAATACGGGACTAAGGTTGGGTGCAAATCTAAATATCTAGCTTAGGAGCAGGTTGGCTACCTGCAGTCTGCACCATGTCAAGAAAACAAGAGAAAAAGATTAGTGAAGCCTCTCTAAATAACTGAAAATAAGTTAAAGAAAGACATACATTTGTAAACCTTGCTTGAGAAATTTCTGAGCAAAGCTTGACCACGACGGTTCTTCACAACAGGGCGTCAAGCCACCCCTACACAAAATTAGAAGGGAGTGAACTTAGGTAACAATTGAAGAAAAAAAGGAGGATATGGCAAGCAGATTACCTGAAAACTGTTGAAGCGAGTGTTAACCACCAGAAGGCAACCCTGCATCTTCAACAGGTAACCCTGCCTCCTCAAACTAAAGTTGAAAGTTGAGAACCTGTCGAAACTGCAACACTCCTTGTTTTTTTTCCTCGTCACCAAGACCGGGAAACCCTGAAGAGAATGTTGTAAAAATGATGGAGGAAGAAAAACAAGACCGTAAAACCTTTTCTTTGTCACCAAGGTCAGAAAATCCTGAAGAGAATGTTGTAAAAAAGCTGGAGAAGAAGAACATGAGACCGTAAAACTCGGAAGAGAATGTTGTAAAAACGTCGGAGAAAACAAAAAAGAGAACACAAAACGGAATATTTACCTGTACAGTGCATGATGGATGTGCTGGGAACAAAAAAGAATATTTACCTGTGCAATGCGCCATGGGTGTGCTGGGAACAAAAATTAATATTTTCCTGTACAGTGCGTGATGGGTGTGCTGGGAAAAGGTGGAAACGACGACTGTATACAGTTTTTGTCATTTTTGCATGACCTAACTATTCTATTAAGGTTTTTAAGTGCTTTTACTATTAGTTCTTTTTCCAACTAACTATTAATCCAATGGTTTGAAATCTTCAATCATCTAACATCTAATCGAGTGGTGCAGGTCGTTACAAGGTGGAAATTAGGGGAGTTGTTTTAAGAGGGAAACACCTTAACACTTAATTAGTTTGCTAAAATTTTTGGAGATAGAATAAATGCATGGAAATTTATAGTAATTAATTTATTGCGCTAAGAGGTGTTTTATAATTTAGTATGGAATAAATGTTAAGTGTAAATATTTAAAAATTAATAAATTTAATTTAATGTCAATATCAACTTACTATAAGAATATATGTATAGACATAAATGTTTAACATTTAACATAAATGTTTAAGATTTATATGTCCCCTAAATTAAAAAAGAAAATAAAACATTAAAAGTAATAAATAAAAAGTTAAAAGTAATAGAAAGCCAATCCCTATAAGCATTTAAATCTTGGTTCAATTAATGATAAAAAGTTAGTTAAAGTCAACTTGTTATACTTTGATTTTGTTATTAACTTGTGAATAGGTTTTGTTACCATACCATGGGCCAATACCATGGTTTATCAATACCACATGCTAAAAAACCATAATTTATTTCAGAATCAAAATATTTTATAACAATATAACACAATCCTTAACCATGGATATTCACCCCTACTTTAGAGTGGATATTATTAACATGTAAATAGGCTTTGTTACAATATAATCGGACAATACCATGGTTTATCAATACCACATGCTCAAAAAACATAACCTATTTCACGATCTAAATATTTTATAAATATCTTATTTTAATGAGAGATTATGTTTTCATAGTTATTCATATTGGGAGAACTTTTTCGGATGAAAATGTATAGACGATTTTATATCCTTTCCATAATAATAAACTAGCTGTTAAAGAATAAAATTATTAGGAATAATATTAAGATAATAAAATAGTTGTTAAAAATGAATAAGTCAAATAAAATAGAGGAACAAGGGGAAGAGAATTATAGGGGATTATTAGGAATATATTAGGATTAACTAATTAGATGTTGAAAGTCAAATCAAGATAATTAAAAATTAAAGGGAAATCAAAAATAAATAATTTTACTATTAAAAGAAATGGTTAAGCCCCCATATTTACCTAAATAATTAATTAATTAAGTAGGGGTAGAGAATTAAGAGGAAAATGAGGATAATAAAAGGATTAAATTAATAGTAAGAGTCAAGTCAAGAGATTTAAACAAATTGATTAATTAAAGGGATGCAAATTAAAAGGAAATTGAAGTTAATACAAATAATAATAATAAAGAGGACAAGGGAAATTTAGATAGCATTAATTAACAAGTGAGAAAATATAAATAGTCAAATAACCAAAGCTTAAAAAAAATTATGGTAAAGGAAATAAATATAAAAATTGAAAATGAAAGGTTAAAGTATTTATTATTGGATTAAAATAAATAAATAAAATGAAAATGGTTAAATAATAAAATGAATAATTGGTTAAATAATTTTAACAATGATTGAAGGAAAGGGAATCAAGCAGGGAGGGTAAGGAGAGATAAAAAAGGAGAAGAGAAGAAAAAGGTAAAGAGATAAGGAAAAAGAAGGGGAGGGGGAACTAATGAGTTAAATGGTGGATAACTGGATGCCTAGAATGATTAATTTGTATCCATATTCTCGATGGGTGCTTCTCTATTTAAAGAGCCTCCCTAATGGTTCTCGAGTTGTAAAAAGGAATAGAGTGAAGAATTTTGGTTTCATTAAAACAAACAATATGATTTGAGTATGGGGGTTTACGCAGTGCATTATATGTGATTCATTTCACTAGTTTCAATCCCACTTCTTCACCCCTATGAGCATCACCCGATGCAATGAGTGCTAAGTGAACTATTCAAAAATCATGAGAAATTTGTCAGTTACGACTACCTCTCATGGAAATGGTCATACGTGAATGACTTACTTAACGCAGTTGAATCTCAAAATGATATCTAATAATATGATTTGAATTAAAAGAGTGCTTGGCTATGGAAGACTTTGAAAGTCGAAGATGATTGGTGTCAGTCAAAGTTTTATGAGGTTTGAAAATGGTCTTCACGTTATTTTTTAGCAATAATTTTTCTATAACATAAGTGGTCCCTTTCATATAAGGAAGAGAAACTTGACCCAAAGGCAAAGAGGAAGGAGGGCTAATAGATTTGGGATAATTGGATGCCAAGAATGGCTTAATTTATATTCATTTTCTTGATTAAAGTTTTCAAGGTGCTTCTCTATTTCAAGAGCCTCCCTAATGATTCTCGAGTTGTAAAAAGGAATAGAGGCAAGAATTTTGGTTTGATTAAAACAAACAATATGCTTTGAATTAAAAGAGTGCTTGGCTATGGAAGACTTCGAAAGCCGAAGATGATTGGTGTCAGCAATATGTTCTTTAATTCGAGCTTTGAAGGAATGCCTAGTCTGGCCAATGTATGATTTTCCACATGAACAGGGGATTTGGTAAACCCTTGAATTCAACATGGGGTCAGACTTATCCTTGGCTAACCAGAACAACTACTTCAAAGTTTTATGAGGTTTAAAAATGGTCTTCACGTTCTTTTTTAGCAATAATTTTGCTATAACATCAGTGGTCCCTTTTATGTAAGGGAGAGAAACTTGACCCTGAGGAGGAGAGGAAGGAGGGCTAATAGATTTGGGTTTAGAGACAACCTTGAAAGCTTTATTAATATGAGAAGAGGAATAGCCATTAGCTCTGAAGGCTTGGAATAGGAGGGCTTTCTCAGAAGGAAGGAATTGGGGAGCAGAAATTTTAAGGGCATGAGAGATAAGGGTTTTAAGAACACCATATTTTTGGGATGGGTGGTGATGAGAATGAGCATGAAGATAACAATTAGTGTGGGTATTTTTCCTGTAAACTTGATGGGTTAGGGAACCATTAGGAAGACGGGTGACAAGGACATCTAAGAAGGGAAGAGAATTATTAGATTCAATTTCCATGGTGAATTGAATATGAGGGGAAATGTTGTTGAGATGGGCGAGAAAGGCATCTAGAGCTGCTCTATCATGTTTCCAAATAACGAAAGTATCATCTACAAACCTAAACCAACATTTAGGCTTTAGATGCCAAGAGTTAAGAGCTTTAGCCTCAAAGTATTCCATAAAGATGTTAGCCACGACAGGAGAAAGAGATGAACCCATTGTTGTACCTTCAGTTTGCTCATAAATTGTTCCTTTGTAAGAGAAGAAAGTGGATGAGAGGCATAGCTTAATTAGGTGAAGGGTTTCAGAATCAACAAGATTAGAAATTAGATCAATGGCTTCAAAAATAGGGATTTTAGTAAAAAGAGAAACGACGTCAAAGCTAACAAGAATGTCATGATCATCAACATGAATATCTTTAGTCTTATGAATGAAATCAGAGGAATATTTAATGAAACTAGGGGTGGAACCAACAAATTGTTGAAGCTTAGAGGCAAGATCCTCTACACAGTTTCAAAATTCAAAATATTTTACACAATTTCATCCGAAAAAGTCCTCACAATCTTATTTTAATTTGACTTTATAACATTTTTTAATTTAATCTAAAAGGAAAAAGGTTATCATTACTTTTAATATATATATAAACTCTGTATCCTCATGATCACTAAAAATATTCCCATAGAAATTAAATCAAGGTTTCAATCAAATTAAAAATGAGTATACTTTATATATAAAGATGTGAAATATATATAATATGAGTAATATTATTAAGGACCAACATAAATCCATCTTAACTAGTGATCCAAAGGATGAGAGAAAACAAATAGACTCACAATAATAGAGGAAAGATAGTGCATGCTTATTTTAAGTTTTTCATTGTTGTATTTTCCTTGATATGACTTATCCAAAATATAGGTTTAATATTTTACAACCAATTGAGTCTTTTTAATTTATATATTTTCTTAAACACAATGTCATGGAATCAAATAAGAAAGAAAGAGTAGGGGGAAAGAGGGAGGGAGATAATGACAAAACTGGAGGACGAAGAGAGAGAGAGATGGGGAGAGAGAGCGAGGGAGGTGGGGGAGAGAGGGAGAGAGAGATGGAGTGGGAGGGTGAGAGAGAGGGAGGAAAGAACAATGAGATAGAGAGATAGAGGTGGATAAAGAGAGGGAGTGACAAGGGAAAGATGGGGAGAGAGGACGTAAGAGAGAGAAGAGGAGAGGAGAGATATAGGGAGAATGGGAAGAGAGAGAGAGGGAGACACATAGATGGAGGGGAGAGAAAGAAGGAGAGAGGGAGGGAGATAGTGACACAGTTAGAGGGAAGAGAGAGAGAGAGACAGAGATGGGAGGAGGGAGAGACAGAGGGAAGTGGGAGAGAATGAAAGAGAGAGGATGAAAGAAAGAGAGGACTCAATAGAGAGGGGGGTGGGGGGGGAAGAAAGACACAAAGGGAGAAAGGTGGAGAAAGAGAGGGAGTGATAAGGGAGAGATGGAGACAGAGTGAAGGAGAGAGGAGAGCTGGAGGGAAGAGGGAGAGGAGAGTGATATGGAGAGAAGGGTGTGTGAGAGAGAGATAAGGGGAAAAGAGAGAGATAGGGAGAGGAAGAGATAGAGTGTGTATGTTTGGGTGATGAGATAAAGAGAAGGAATAAGAAAGAGACACACATATATATATATATATATATATATATATATATATATATATATATATATAATCAACCTAGATCCATATTAACCCCAGATCTATCAAGCACGAGAGCGATCAAATCTCTCAAGGTGCAAACCTCTCCTCAAGTTACTCAAAAAGAAGTTTTGCACCTCCAGAGATTAGATCCCTCTCGGCACTTGATAGATCTCAGATTAATATGGATCTACGTTGGTTGAAGTGTATTTAAATTATTGGAAATTTAAATTTGTTGTTTGTATGTATTTTATATTTGAGTACAATTCTTAATATTGATCATGGAAATTTATAATAATTAATTCATTGAAGTGAATTTTGATTTGTTGTTTGTATGTATTTTATATTTGAAGATAAGTCTTAAAATTTGATCGATAAATTGATACTTTGGAATAATTTGTTCTTTGTTGAAGTAGGATGAATTATATTTATCAAATGGATTTTAATGTTCAAAATGATGAGTCTTATTATTATGATATGATTTTTTTTATTTTTTTTTTGAGAATGATAAAATTGATGGTACTTTAGTTGTTGATGAACAATGAGAATAACCATTAGTATCTACTATATGTAAATGTAAGTTGACTCATCATTGTTATTTAAAAAAATTGTGTTTCCTAAAATAATATATTGGTGATTCATAAGGGGGCAATCTTTTGCTATCTACTATATGTAAATGTAAGTTGACTCATCATGGTTACTTAAAAAAAATGTGTCTCCTAAAATAATATATTGATGATTCATAAGGGGGCAATCTTTCGCTCTTGACAAATGCTTCCAGATCTTAGGCCATTAATATGTTTCCTTAGATTTAAGAAATATGAGTTATTGGCAAATCAAAAGCAATGCTATATCTCACTTCAAAACCAATCTAACTAGAAAAAAAAAGTGTGTCAAGAGGTAATTTTACAAGGAAATATAAAGCAGATAAGTAATGTCTTTTATGGTAAACATGGAATTAACATATAATGTGTGTAACTAACTTAAAATAAAAATCAATATAAAACATAAATACAATATTTCAATATCTACTTTGACTAAAATATTTTAACAACAACTTTATATATATAAATTCACTAATCAAAGTGATTGTGAATTTAGATTAGTGGAAATTCTGATTTGTTGTTTGTATGTATTTTATATTTGAGTATAATTCTTAATCTTTGATCACGGAAATTTATAATAATTAATTCATTGAAATGAATTTACATTAGTTGAAATTTTGATTTGTTGTTTGTATGTATTTTATATTTAGGATAATTCTTAATGATTTGTTGTTTGTATGTATTTTATATTTAGGATAATTTGATTGATAAAATGATAGTTTGGAATAAGTAAGATGAATTATATTTATCAAATGAATTTTGATGATAAGAATAATGAGAATTATTATTATAATATGGAAAAAATTATTAAAATATTATTTTTTAAGAAGGATAAAAATGATCATACTTTAGTTCTTGATGAACAATGAGAATAATTATGAGTATCTATTATATGTAAATATAAATTTATTCATCATATTTATTTAAAGAAAAATGTGTTTCTTAAAAAATATATTGGTGGTTTATAAGAGGACAATCTTTAGCTCTTTCTAAATGTCTCTAGGTCTTGCGTCATTAATATATTTCCTTAGAATTAAGAAACAAGAATTTTTGGAAAATCAAAAGCAATGCTAAATCTCACTTCATATCCAATCTAACTAGAAAAAAAAGGTGTGTTAAGAAATAATTTTATAACCAAATACGAAACAAATAAGCAATATCTTCTATGGTCAACATGCAGTTGACATGTGGTGTGTGTAATTAACTTAAAAATAAAAATAAAAAATCAATGTGAGATATAAATAGAATATTTTAATGTCCACTTTAAGTAAAATATTTTTACTAGATATATATATATATATATGAAAATTAATTTTTTTTTGTTATTTTATTAGTATAAGGGAGATATGTAGTTTCTGTAGTATTTAATATGGAGTTGACACATGACATTTAAAATAAAATATTAATTTAAAAATAATAATTTCAATGTTAATAATTCATAAAATATTTCAGTGTCCACCTTAATTCATATAAAATAAAATATTAATTATTTTTTTCAATGTGGGTCATTTATAAAATATTTCAATGTCTACCTATATATATATATATATATATATATATATATATATATATATATATATAGTGAGAGAGGGGGGCCGGGGATTTCTTATGGTTAAAGGATCAATGATGTGATGCTTAGCATGAAAGAGATGTGTAATTCCTGAGAATTTCTGATCCTAGGTTCCTTAATAAAGAAAAAGGTCATCTAAAGCAAGCCTTCAAAACCAACTGATACACCACCTCTCAAATTAATAAAGATTTCCTTAATGCCAAAAATCCTAAACTTAAAGACTTGGAACTATCTCCCCCTTAATGCCATTATTACTCTTTCTTATATTAATGGGACCACAAATCATATTGCTAATATTTTATCTAAGAAAAATATTAAAGCCACCTTTAAACCCTTAAACATTTAACATCTTATCTGTTTCCATCAAGCTAATATCTTAGCATCTTCCCTATCCCAATCCTTAATCATTATGGAAGCTCTCCAAATCAAAAATCACCCTAACAATTTCAATAGAGAGATGGTTAGAGGCTAAGCTAGTCTTGGAAGCTTATTATCCATCACCTATCCCAATAATTATTTTAATTGTACATTTTAATTTTAGTTGTCAATTTTACATTTTAAATCCTAAATTTCAGTTCTCTATTTAAATATTTTTAAATTCATTATTATTCTGTAATCTCTTTTTTATTTAATTAAATTAAATTAAATTAAAAATTTAATTTTTTATGTGTATAAGTTTTTTTCTTTGTAAGCTTGTTTTTAAATTAAATTAAATTAAATTAAAAATTTAATTTTTTATGTGTATAAGTTTTTTTTGTAAGCTTGGTAGGACTACATCTTCATCATGTCCAATATATCACCCAGATAAGCTTATTATCCATCACCTATCCCAATAATTATTTTAATTGTACATTTTAATTTTAGTTGTCAATTTTAAATTTTAAATCCTAAATTTCAGTTCTCTATTTAAATATTTTTCAATTCACTATTATTATGTCATCCTTTTTTGGTTTTTAAATTAAATTAAATTAAATTAAAAATTAAATTTTTTATGTGTATAAGTTTTTTTTGTAAGCTTGTCTTTAAATTAAGTTAAATTAAATTAAAAATTTAATTTTTTATGTGTGTAAGTTTTTTTTTTAAGCTTGGTAGGACTACATCTTCATCATGTCCAATATATCACCGAGATCTGGGCAGAGAATTGAACCGGTGACTTCACATGAAGGAGTGCCATAGCACAACACTCGATCATCATCTATCCAAAAGACCCCGTAGATGATGTGTATACATTTTTAAATTTAATTACAAGTTTCAATTTTAATATTTATTAGTTCCTTTAAAATTTCAATTTTAAGGCCTTTTACCTCACCCTATCATATTTTTTATACTTTATTCTCATGTGACTCTTAACTTATTTTTTCCTCCCCTTTGTTTTTTGTTTCCTTTTTTCAAGAAATTTTGACTCTTTTTTAACAATTTTGATTAATTATTTCAATTTTTCATATTTTCTAATTTCCTCCCTATTTTATTTATTCTCCTAGTGGCATCGATTCACAACATTTCAAAACTTTTATAAATTTCAACTCTCTATTTAAATATTTTTAATTCACTAATATTTTCTATTTCTTTCTTTTTTTAATTAATTTATAAGTTTAATTTTATTTTTTTTCTAAATAAGACTATTCTATTATTCACATTAAAGGTATACAGTTACAGCATGACTAGCATCATAAACAGCTGCCCGGAAGGAAAGGCAGCTTGAAGCAGAAAATTGTCCAGAACAGAGAGTTTGGACTAGGCCAAGTTATGCAGTCCCACACAGGGGATCCAGAGTTATCCATCTTGGCCTTGCTGAGCTTACAAGCATTACAAAAAACATGCATATTTAACCCCGACGTAACAGCAATTACAAAAATTGTCAACAGTGGCAAAAAACCCTCTATACTGGGCCGCATAACCTGAGACGGAGCTGCAGAGCATGAATTAGGCGCCTGGAGGCTCCTCCACGATCCTGCACCAACCACCATCAGCCAGATCCTGAGCTCGAGCATCATCGTTCGCAGACGAACCCGAGGCCGTTGGCTCCATCACTATGTCATCAACATTGCTTGCCGGAGTCTCCATAGCTCGTGGGGAGCCAGAATTCGGCACAGAAACTAAGCCTGGGTCCTCCTAAAGAGCATTGGACTCACCCTCTTCCTGGGCTTCTTCGAGAAAGAGCACCGAGACATGGGCTGTAATCCGAGGACCATTCAGGGTACAATTAAAAGTGAAGATTGCAAAACCAAAGGAGGGGCGAGGACGAGGAACCTGGAGAGTTGGGCTCAAGGAATTGACTGGGCCACACAAAGCGCCCTCTCCCACTGCAAGTGCGAGGGTACTGGCGAGGAGTGAATTCACTGGAGGGAGAGAGGGAAGAAGGGCGAGAAGGCGCTCCCCGAGAGGTGCCTCTGTGGCTTAACATCCTTTGGCAGGGACGAGGCATGTCGACAACGACAACGCCCTTGTGGACACCAGAACGAACAACCAAAGAGGTAGGACTTAGGCCAGACAAACAAACAATCAGACGGGAGCCCAAAGCTTCAGAGAGAGTCAAGGAAATTGACAGAGGCAGCTTCTCCGAGCTAACAGAGCAAGAGCCCAACCAGCATAACATGAGAGACACCTGAACAAACCCATGGCAGAGGCTGGTTTTATTGCCCATTCCCCTACCTCGAGACGCTCTCGCCATTACTGTGGCATTCATGGGAGCCGAGAGCCAGAACATAACTGAGCATGCGGAGGTGAAAGGTAAATCAACGTCACCTGCACTAATTCCTCTAAACAGAGCAAAGCCCACTTGCTTATGATCATCCGGCCACATGTAAATGACTTCGCTGTATAGGGCTGGCAGGTGGCGGCCTTTCTCAGCCCACTCCAGTCCCATCGAATTTAAGGCAAACTTAAACACCCGCATCTAGGGTTATAAGTTTAATTTTTAATTTGTGTAAGTTTTTCTTTTTTGTTAAGCTTGGTAGATCCTCCTTTTTCATTAATTATAAAGAAAATTTACACCACATAGATTAGCTAGGTGGCCTCAACTTGCCCAGTGGGAAACCAAGTCTGTTGGCCACCTATCCGCTTTGTATGCCATCCAAAAAAAAAATCAGTCTTTCTATCCAAGCTATATAAGTCTAAGATTCTTGTCCATACTCTAGATATCTACATACATATATATATTTACATAAGGAAATGTAAAGACTATTCCCATATATAAACAAAACCATAAAAGTAGACTAGCTAGTCATGTTTATCAATAGAAGTGGATCCCATAGGCGTTGGATCTTTGACATTCATCCCTGACATCTTTGTTTGGACCAGGATACAATGCAGGTGCCTCTAAATTCAGCCAAGTCAAACATCCTGTTTGTGCGGTTGGGACTGCACCTTCTAGAATTCTTGTTTGTAATTCAGCATGCCTTGGACAGTGATAGCCATGCCCACAAAAATCTATTCAATGGCCTTACCCAGTAGACCTTTCATCAACCAGCACAGGTAGAGAGTTTACTTGTATTGAGTGATTCTACACCTCGCATTTCCAGGATCTGGGACAAGGGTTATCCAATCCTCCCTTTCCATGTTTGTCTCACACTCTTGTTTCACTTCCTCTTCCCAACCCACTAACAGTTTATGAATTTCCTCATTAGCGCCTTCATGGTAGGCAACTGTTGCTTCACTTATAAGCCTTTCAATAGATTTCCTGCCTCAACATCCTTCAGATGTGCCCAGTTCCGTGTCCTTCCTGGTCGCTTGGGCTCTCCTTCCACGACCACGGGTTTTTGCAAGACGTGCCATGGTTTTTCTGACCTAACCCTATTCATTGCAACAAACCATAATCCATTTAAAATTCAATTCAAGATTACCGCACACCAACCTGCCTTCCTCAGATCCTCCCCTGCCAGTGGCAATGCCTGACCTTTCAGGGTCGCAGGTCAATTCCCTGGAGGGGGCCAACCCACAACCAACACCAGTGGATACACTTTGCCTAAGACACCTCCTCTCAACATCAATTAAATTTGTTTCTTGTCCTCGGTTCCAGGTTGCTAAACATCGCCACTTACCAGCTCTCTGCCAACCTTGGCTAGCACACCCTTTACCTTTTGCCCAGGACACGAGAGGAGGACCCGACCCAATCATCCACCCATCCCTGAGCCCCATGACACCACCATCACCAATCTTCCTGTCATAGTCAATGGCACTCCCTTGCCAGACTTCTCTCCCGTAATTCTCAACCTTTTCCCTCACGCCGAAGTTGCAACCTACCTCTTTATGGATATGCATGGACCTAAAGTAGAGGCTACCACCCAGCATGTAGATGGGCGGACCAACTCTACCCACAAGGCTCATCTCCCTAGCTTTACCAACAGGGCTTCTACGAACTGAAAAACTAGTCCCTATGTCCAATGCTAACAGAATTCCCATATGAGAAAGGATAACTTCAAAGCAAAGCAAAATAGATAGTATTTCAAACGGGTGCGAGAGACAAACACGAAACCAAGCATATGCCACCAACCTACGCCCCTAGTGCTTCTCAATTTTGCAGTTCTCCCCCATAATTCCTCCCCTCTCCCCCAAACGAAAACCAGAGAAGGTCAACATTACGAGAGCATAGATATATCTGAGTACATACCCGTTACCCTTTGCACAGAGTTGGTAGGCTTGTTGCAATTGGTGGTGCCATAGACCCCGCCCGTTGCACCAGTCTCCACGCCCGCAAATGTTCCGATCAACACCAACCTTCCCTCCTTCCCTGTTACTAAAACCAACACTGTCTTTACTCCTGTTGCCACCTTTCCCATATACACGGCATGCCATCATTCAAACAGCCACTGCACCCATCGCCTCTAGTGTGTGGGGGGCTGTGGTATTGTACACTACTGTACAAACCATTACTCCCTTGGTTGAGTGCTTAACTGCCGACTCGCACCCCGATCGAGGTCTTGGCCACTTAGTTGGCCATGAAGAAGGCTTTGCCTCTAGTCCCGCACTAGGATTTCATTCAGGGTCGATACCTATCCTCCCATGGTTGAACTAGCCATAGTTTTTCCACAGGGTCGTTTGGTGGTTACAGCCCCAATTGGCTAAGAAGTCTGCCCCTTTATTCCCTTCTCTTCTGACATGATTGACCATGATGTAATCAGACTTGTGTATCAGTTCTCCAATTTCTTGGATTAATCTGATAGTGCACCAACTGTGGCTGAGCTTGTCCCATTTGGAACCATGGTTCAACTTTGTCAGTGTGTTGATGACCAGGCTAGAGTCTCCCTCTACCACTAAGTTTCTGTATCCCATGTGAATGGAAATTTGCAGGCCTTGCATAAATGCAACAAATTATGCTTCGTTGTTGCTGTTGAACCCGCAAGAGTCTGCAAAAATTAAACAAGTATTGGTATGGGAATCCCGTAAGAGACCACTAAGACTAGTTAGCCAAGAGTTACCTTTCGAGGCCCCGTCAAAGCTCAGTTCTGTAAATCCTTCCCCTGGAGCAGTGAAATGGTCCAGAGATGTCATACCCACTCTGCATTTTTTCCAAGCAGAAGGAGCTATCATTTCTGATGATAAATTGAGTTTTTGGAGAATTCGTGTTTCCTGTGGGGGTACCTGCCAATCCTCTTGACACCATTGCTCTGCTAAGATCGTTTCCCTGATGTTCTCAATGATTCCTTCCCAAACATTTTCTTGGGTTGTGAATTGGTTCTTGAAAATGTGGTGATTTCGCTCCTTCCATATGGATCCTAAGGCCAATCCCCAAGCTTTGTTTTACCATCGGGCTGGAGAATATGTGACTTCTCCAGAGGATAATTGTTTCCCGGATACTGTGGTGATCTCGGTCCATTCTTCCAAAGACTCCTTGCATCTGCCTTTATTTTTGTTCTACAAACAAACATGTATTGAGCATGTGTTCGAGGTCTTCACTGTGATGTTGGCATAGCCAGTAGAACGAGGGTCCATGAAATCCCCTTTTCTGGAGCTGATCCCATGTTAGGATACATCCTTTACTTACCAACCACAATAAGTGTGTCACCTTCGGCCACCATCCTCCCTTCCATATCTTTTTCCATATTATACTTTTTCCTTCCTGGACTTGCCCCATCTGCAAATCGTATGCCTCTTTTATGGTAAAGGTACCTTTTGTAGTATGTCCCCATATCAGTATATCAGGGCCATTTAAGGAAGTTAGTTTTCTAGATCTTAGTTCTTTATCTAATTGGTTCCACTGCTCAGTCTTAGTGGCCTGAGGCCAATCTTCTTTCTTCTTCCATCGTCTCCATTCTCCCTCCCCTTGTTCTTCTTTCCAAAATTGCTCAACCAAATGGATGTTCCTATGTCTAGTGTATGTGAATATGTCTCTCATATCCTACCTTTCAATCAATCGCTCTCTTTGCTTCGAGGAGTCATGCCAAAACTTTGCTAATTTGTTGTTGCGAATATCCCAAAAGGCATGCTGATGTATGGGGTTCTTGTTTTGGGTGGCCACGTTCCACAATGCCGAACCTTTAGGAGGGTCCCTGTAGCGGAGAATGTATTTAGTTCTCTCTGGCATGTTATATTTTCTTTGTCCATGTTTGTTTCCAGAGGTCCAACCCTCTGCCTATCCATCTCAACCATAATTTTTCTCCCATAACTTGGTTCAAAATGTAAGGGTCTATGAGGCCTAGTTCCCCATCCATTTTTTGTTTCACAAGGCCCGACAATGAGACTGAATCCCATTTCCTGACTTGTTGTGCACCACCCCAAATAAACTTTTTAAATATGTCAACCATGTTGGAGCATGCCGTCTTCGGAGCAACCATTCCAAAGAGTTGATAAATTGGGATAGATTGAAGCACGACTTTGAGGAGGATTGTCCTACCTGCTAAGTTGAGGAATCTGAAGGCCCAGCTACTTAGATTTCCCTGTAGTTTTTGAAGAATATTTTGCTAGTAGGAAGTCTTCTTAGAGTTCTCAGATAGGGGCATTCCTAAGTATTTAGACGGGAGGGAGCCGATGCCAAACCCTAGGACTTGGCCAAGGTATGCCCGAACATTCCCCTCGGTGTTAAAAAATAAAATACATGATTTATCATTGTTTATCATTGTCCCAGAAACCTCCATAAAGGTGAGAAGGACCTCTTGATGTGTGATGGCTAGGTCATTGCCATAGATCCTAAGACCTTGAAGCCTTGATTCGAGAAATTCATTTTTAATAAGACGTCTTAGCCCTTCCACCGCAAGGATAAAGAGGAAGGGGGATATAGGGTCACCTTGTCTTAAGCCACAAGTTAGGTTGAAGATAGGGGTGGGAGACCCATTCAACAAGATGGAGATAACATGGGAAGATATCATGGCATATATCCAATTCATCCATCTTTGATCAATTCCAAAAGCTTTGAGGATTCTATTGAGGTAAGCCCAACTTCGCTAGTCATAGGCCTTTGAGATATCCAACTTAATCATCATCCATGGGAGATTTCTCGTCTTTAGCAAATGCACTATTTCTTGAGAGGCTACAAACCCATCTATGATTTGTTTTCCCTATACAAATCCAGTTTGCTCTAGAGATATGAGGTTGGGGAGAAGAGGTTTAAGGCATTTTACAATAACCGTAGCAATGATTTTGTATATAGCATTACATAAAGAAATGGGACGAAACCATTGTTGATCTTCAGATTTCAAAGTTTTAGGAATAAGAGCAATGAAAGTGGCATTTAGACTAGTTCATAACTTCTGATTGCTGTGAGATTCCTCCACCACCTCCAGAATGTCTTGTCCCATGAAGCTCCAAGTTGCCTGGAAGAAATTTTTCGTGAAGCCATCAGGGCCAGGGGCCTTATTTTTTTGCATTCCTTTGACTACCTCTTCGACCTCCTCTAGCGTGGCTGCTTGCATCAGGGCTAGATTTTGCTCTCGAGATACCAGTTGTGGGATATTGTTTGTAATCCTTTAGATAGCTTTAGATCGGCCCTCCGGTGGTTCTGTAAGGAAATCTTTGAAGTGGTTCACCAGTGGCTCCTCAATTTCCTCATGTTGAACCTTGTGATTCCCCTTGACATATTTCAAAGAGTATATTCTATTGTGCTTCCTATGTTGGACCATGGCTTTGTGAAAGAAACGAGTATTTTGCTCACCTTCCCGTAGCGAGTTCACCCTTGATTTCTGCTTCCAAAGAATTTCCTCCTGTTTTCTTCGTTCCTCTAGATGATTGATTAATTCCCTTCTTCTTTCACTAGGTTATCTGATCTTCCTTCTTGAATAATTTGTTGTTGCATCTCCCCCATTCTCTTGTTTCACTGATGTTGGGCATTCAAAATATGGCAAAATTCTTTCTTGTTCCATTTCCGAATTTTGTGCTTGAGTTCCTTCAACTTTAGTTGGAAGGTATGCATGCAGTTCCTCCCTTACTCTTCACTCTTACCCCACCATTCCTCATTTTTTTTTAGGATATCAGGATATCTTAACCATAATGCCTCGAATCAGAAAGGGCGGTTCTTAGGTCGCACCTTCAAATATATTTCCAGTCTTATCAACTAGTGATCTGAGCCCATACATGCGAGTATCGAGGCTTCCATGAATATGTCCCTGCTTATGGCTTGCTCTGAAATCAAGTATATGTCTAGGCGAGAGGCAATATGGTGTCTTCCTCCCCTCCTATTATTCCATGTATAACCTCCATTTATTGTTGGTAAATCTAATAAGTGAAGCTCTGTTATGAGGTCTCCAAAGGCTTCCATATCAGTACCTGTTCTTCTCATTCCTCCCTTCTTCTCAGCAAGAGAAGTAATCATATTGAAGTCTCCTCCGACAACCCATAAGTCATCTAGGTATAGGTTCCCTAGTTTTGTCATATTATGAAGAAATGCCCCTTTTTCCTCTGGGTTGTTGGGTCCATAGACCCCTGTGAGCAGAACCCATTCTCTGGGTTCAATATGTCGGAACTTGCCTCAGAGTATTTTTGGCAGGCTGATCCATTCATCAAACATTATCTCCCCAGGGTTCCATAGGATTGCAAGCCCTCCCGCACTGCCATTTGCATCCTGAGCCATTACTTGGTACTGGGGTTTAAAGTTTTCCAAAATTTCCTTCAACTTTCTTTCGCTAATCTTTGCCTCTTGTATTATCATAATGCTAGGCTTATCTTTCTTTAGTCTCTCTTTAAGATACCTTTGTTTTCCTCTGCTATTGAGGCCTCTTATATTCCAGGATGTAATGATCATTTCAATGGTTTGGGGGGTTGGTGGAATACCTCTGACAATGGTACTACCCTTCTGGAATTTACTAATAGCTCCCCAACCATCTGGATGGACTCATTCAAAGTTCTTCGTCCCTACTTCTTGCCCCCTTTTCCTTGGGTTCTTGGATCTTGGACTTGGCTGACTTGGGATCCTAGATGTTCTAGTTGAACTATGATAGTTGTACCCTGTTTAGCTTTGTATTGTTGGAAGGTTTCCTTATATAATTGCTTCTAGTCTTCTAGGATGAAATGTTCATCCAAATGCCGCCATTCTTGTAGTAAGTGTTTCATCACTTGTTCCTCTACACTGAGATCTTCCTTCTAATTATCAATCTCCATATGGGCATGCTCGACCATTTGCATAGGGTTTTCTTTTCCTTGAGATTCCATTGCCGCTTTTCGCTTTGGCTTGCTCCCCTCTGAGGGGGTTTTTTGGGGGTTTTCTGTTTCCATTAGATTTTCAGGGGTTGCCACTCCTTACTCCTCTTGTAGGGCTTCAAACGGATCTTGATTTTAGTGCTCTTTTTTACTCTGTGTAGCTCTCTAGTTCCCAATATGCCTCTGATTTCTTTTCCGTCAGTGGACCTCCTAGAATCCTTCCCCATCTTATCTTGCCCTCGTTTCCCCTTCTTTTTTCTCAGTTGTAGGGCTTTCATTCTGGTTTAGTGGGCAAGCCCGGTACAAGTGTCCATATTCTTGGCAGCACCGACATCTGAAAGGGATATGCTCATAGTCCAAGGGTTGTTGCCATACCTCATCATGATATTCCAGTTCTATGAAGTCCAGCAATGGATCTGTAATGTTCATGTAGATGCAGACTCTAGCATAGGAGGTGTACCATCCCCATCGTGTAGAGTCTGCAACCTTGACGAAGGTTCCAATAAAGTTGCCAATCCTTTCTAAGATTTCTGGATCCCAGAAGTCCATTGGGAGGGAAAATAGCCGGACCCAAACTAGGGCAGCGAGGAGCTTTTCCTGATCTTGGTTGTAGCAATTCCTCCCAGTGTCTTATGAAAAGCCCTGCGTTGTTGAAAAAATAGGGCCCGTCCTCAAAAACCCTCTCTTTGTCCTCCAGGTTGGAAAATATCATTGTGAAGAAACCTTTTGCTCCCAATTTGAGATCAATGTGGCCCTTCGGCTGCCATCTATGTTGGGTTGGCCATGCTCCAATAAATTTGTAGTTAAGGACATGGTCCTTCATATAGTTCCTATATTCCTCTAGCTTATTATTGGGGATGACAAATCACGATTTCTGGGCGACGCGTAGCTTGTTATTGGGGATGACAAATCGCGGTTTCTTGACAGCCCGTGGTAGGCATTGACCTCCGAGACCCGCTTTCCATTGCGCTCCCAAAACCGGAGGTCCTTTCCCACGGTCATCGTTGTTCCAAGTTGCCGCTCCGTGCTGGCTGGATTCTCCACCTGGCAATTTTTCACTCTGACGCGATTTCCCATGGCTTCACTCCTCCATAACTATTGTTCTCTGTCATCTTTGCACGCTCCGCACCATTGGGTTCCTAATCTTCCTCCTGCATGCTTTAATGCGTGTCATGTTTGCGATGCGGACTGTCTTTTCTCTCACTTTGGTTGTTTCGCTTCATGCTTCTGCCCGCATTTCCGCCTGTCTGGGTCTTGCGAATTCGATGACTCTTGCACATCTCAACAACCTCTACAACCTCCAGTTGGCTTCAATGACCCATGAACGAGGTCGGGCATGGCGTGGTAGTTGTGGTCGGCGACGAGGACGTCCTCCTGCTGCTCCAGAAGTGGACGTTGACTCTGGCTTTCTTTGAGGCCACATCTCAGATCACATCTGCCGAGAGGTTATAAAATTGGAAGCTAACGAGGTGAGCCATGGGGGGAGTGCCTCATCGAGCCTTTGGGATCTTCGTAATCCCCTTCCCCGCCACCTCCTCGTTCAGGAACATGACTGTGCTAATGCTGTAAGATGGATTTCCAATGTCAATGCGTATTCCAGTACGTCTACTCCTCCCTCCGTCGTCTCTCCTGCGACCTTGGAGTTGTCTTTCCCCGAACATCCCCTCGTATTTTTCTCCTGACCCCTCCGCTTCAATTCTAGCCCCGCCTAGATCCTCCTCGCCCTCCACCATCTTCGTTGTTGGGTGCAACTCTCATGTTCATGATTCAAGGGACTCCTCTGTCCGCCTAATGGAAGCGCAACCCCTGGAGATATAATTTCTCCCCCTCGTCAAAGTCCTTACGACTGTTACATTGTTGAAGAGAAGCCAGACGCCAAGGCTCCAGCTCCATCCACAAGCGAGCGCGTGCAACAACAACAGAATGTCAACGCTCCTCCCGGCCTGCACGGCGCCAACACAACATGACCAGGTTCTTGCAAATGGATTTCGAAGTTTGCATGTTTTGTCGCCGAGTTTGTTGGCCTATTTTGTCGGATTGATACTGTTAGAACAATAACAATGGCTCAGCTTCAATGGCCCTGCTCAGTCCACTTACTTTGGTCTCATTTAACTTTTATAATGACTCTGGCCCACTTTCTCCTGGTCCCCTTTCTGAGGCAGATGCTCTGCGCTCCTATGATGCATCTAGGCAGTGACTCTCCAGGCCTATTTGCTTATATTCTATGTATGTTATTTTTGTTAATATAATGTAAATCATTTAAAAAAAGCATCTTAAATTAAATTTATATAAGTGAATTACTATAAACATTATCCCAAACCCACTTATTTATATTAATCCATTTAATCAAATCGCTCCTTCTATGAAGCATCTAGGCAGTGACTCTCCATGCCTATTTGCTTATATTCTATGTATGTTATTTTTGTTAATATAATGTAAGTCATTTACCAAAAAAGCATCTTAAATTAAATTTATATAAGGGAATTACTATACTTATTATCCCAAACCCACTTATTTATATTAATCCATTTAATCAAATCTTAAAAACTCAAACCAAAACTACGGTAAGTTGAGAATTAAAACAACTTGCCAGATACGTCCTCTTAACCTTTGCTCTTAGCCAGTAGTAATTTGATGAGTAGAATCTAATTTTTTATTGTTATGTGGCAGTGAACCAATAAATTCTAAAACTATAGAATCTAACGAAAATGTTTACTACAAGGCAGTAATGTTTTTCAATTAGGATGAATATTCTAGAGCTTGTAAAGTTGAGGATTGCTAAGGGAGTAATGTGTTTCAATCAGGATGAATATTCTAGAGCATGTAGAGTTGACGATTACTATGCAGAATTGCGGTATATATCACATTGCCAAATTAATGTGAATTATAACTTAAACCTTTGTCAATTTAAGCGTTTAAGTAAGATTTTTATCTTTGTTTAGGAATTATTGGTTGATCATATATTTACTCATTAAAGACTAATAATGCTATATGTTATGTAGGGCTAACATAACATTGTTATGTATATCAAACTACATTGGCCATAGGGACATCACTCACTATTACAGTAAACAACTTGCTCATATTTAGGTAGCTTACTTAAAGAAATAATAAATTATAACATGAATTTATTATAAAAAATAAATTTGTATTTTGATATAATTTAAACTCTAAAATAAATTTAACTATAAAAATATCCAAACATCAGCGTGGTCAATCAATTTAGTTTTGACATCGATTAATCATTTTATTTTTGACATCGATTAATCATATATGGAGGATTATATTGGCACTGTACATTTTGTGGTGGAGACTTGGGAATTTACATTTTCAAAAGGGCAAGGGCAAAGTAATCACGGTCGGCATAACTGAAAACGTTTTGTTTTTAATTTATTTTATTGTGAAGTCATTATATTATTATTATTATTATTATTAATAATAATAATAATAATAATAATAATATTAAATTGATTATTTTTAATTTATAAATATAATATATTTTTTAAAAATAATAAATATTTTTTATAAATCTATATATTTTATCTACATTTTTATTAAATTTTAATTTTATATAGTTTTTTTAAGATTAGCAAGATTATATTTTTCATTATATTTAATTTTCCACCTTAAAAATAACACAAAATTTAAATCCAAAACTTTCAGTTTAATAAAACTTCATTTTCACAATCATTACCAATTAACTAATTTACATTTTAAATAAATTATATAATTTAATAAAATTACCACACACATCATATGACACAAATAATTCCCACAAACCCCCCACCATTCTTAGAATTTCAATAAAATTTAATTACATATTAAACCATTCAATTCCATTGACACCATCCCCTCGAATTTAATTCGTATTAAACAATTCAATTCCATTGACATCATCCTCTCTCATGTCAACTACTCCACTACCCTACTCCACCACCCTTCTAGGTAGGTCACAATGCATCTCGAAAAAATCAGTTAATGCGTTAATATTACTTTGCTATCCATTTTTTTAGTTTGTTAGTAAGGGAACATTTATACTCCGTGACATATTAAAAACCATTAGTAAATAAACAATTTTATTATCAACTTCTTTTATGGTCATCAAAAGTTCATGTGAGAGAGTCCTCCCTTACGTATCCATTCAAATTTTATTCGTTCACTAAGACTCCTTTTATTATCATCAAAATTCATGTAAGAGTCCTTATGGGCATGTAATTAAGGGAAAAAATAAACAAATAAATAAATCAATTTTAAATGAACAAATAAATTTAGATTAAGATTAGTCTATATATATATATATAAAATTTAAACTTATAATTGATTACTGTATTCAAGTTTCGTGATTTATAATGAATTAAACAAATTTTTTTTGGTAGAAATCATATGAGAGATATTTTTTTGGCTGACGCATTTCAAACCAACAAGTGTGGTTTATCGACCAGATAAAGAGGCAGACCATGGCAAAGGCTTAAATAGAGAGCAATATAGAGACATAAATTCAAGTAACGGCTATATTTGAACAATAATGTTTAAATTATAATATTAATTTATTAATATATTAAAAAAAAATATTATTAAGTAACGGTTATATTAAATGGCTAATTTTTTCAAAAAATATTTCGATAATGATATTATTTCATTAATTTATTAAAAATATTAATAGGTAACGTCTATATTAAACGACTAGTTTTTGAAAAATAATATTTAAATTAATTTATTAAAACCAAATATCACTAGTTCTTGAAAAATAATATTTAAATGATGATATTAGTTTATTAATTTATTGAAATATTAATATGTAACAGCTATATTAAATGGTTAGTTTTTGAAAAAATATTTAGATAATGATAGTATTTCATTAATTTATTAAAAATATTAATAGGTAATGGCTATATTAAATGGCTAGTTTTTGAAAAATAATATTTAAATTAGTTTATTGAAACCAAATATTACTAGTTCTTGAAAAATAATATTTAAATAATAATATTAATTTATTAAAATACTAATATGTAATGGCTATATTAAACGGTTAGTTTTTGAAAAATAATATTTAAATTAATTATTAAAACCAAATATGATATTAGTTTATTAATTTATTAAAAACAAATATTAATAAGTAACCGCTATATTAAACAGCGAGTTTTTAAAATAAATAAATAAATAATCAAAGTCAAATTTTAAAGGAGGGGAGTAAAAAATTATAAAAATGAGTGAAGAGACAGGATCATTTGATAAATAAAATAACTAATGGAAATAAAATAAAATAAATTAAAAATAATTAATGGAAAAATAAATAAAATAAAACAAAATATACACAAGTCAAAATAAAAATATATATAAATAAATAAATTAAAATAAAATAATAATAAATAAATAGAAATAAATAAATAAATAAAAAGTAGAAAAACATATATATATCCAAAGAAAAGCAATCAATAAATAAAATGGGGTCAACAATAAAATATGGGGCTCAGGCCCATTAAATAAATAACAAAAATACTAAAAGGAGTTAAGAATGAATAGGATGATAAAATACATAAAAAACATGAAAGATCAAGAAAATAAACTCTAATGAAGAATAAAACAACAACAAATACTATAAAAAGGATGCCAATACCAACATAGATTAAAAAAAAAAAAAACCTAGGAGACATCTCTATTCAAATTATTGGGTCTTTTTTCAATTTGTAGGGCCTCCCTCAATTTATAATGATGAAAATGACTAACCTTAGCAACGACTTGGGCCTCCTCAATGCAGATGTGATGCTTAGATTTATCTGCATGCTCTGCCAAAGTAGAGGAGTGGGTCTTGCCATGCTTGATGTTAGTAGCATGCTCACGAATCCTTTGATTAATTGAGTAACCAGTCTCACCAATGTAGGGAGTCCCACAAGAGCATGGGATAATGTAAACACCCTTCATATTCTTGGGGTCCAGTGGGTCTTTTACAGATCTAAGGGAGCTCCACATGGTATTTAAAGGCCGAAAGATTGAAGCCACCTTGTGCTTCCTTAGGATCCTTGCAATCTTGTCAGTGGTCCCTTGGATAAAAGGAAGATGAACACGAGAAAATCGATCTTTAGTATCTTTCTTAGCACTAGGACCTTTTTCAGCTCTAAGGAAAGCCTTAGTACATTGGTGTCTACTATACCCATTATTGATTGAGGCTCTAGAAATTGAAAAAAGACCCAATAATTTGAATAGAGATGATGGTTGGAATATTAGTAGAAGTTGGGTAATCTAAAATTGATCTAAGACAATTAATAAGGTATTACAGACTTATGTGCATGGATGTGCCCATGTTATTTTTTGAAACAGATTAATAAGATTACGACATACACAGGCAATGAAGCAGTAAAAGAAAACATAATAGACAACACATATAAACACAACAAGTTTAATAAGGAGTTCACCCAATACTCCTAGGTTATCCTGGTCCAACCTTCAGTGGTGGCATTTCTATTATGTCTTCACAGCAAAGTTTTTACAACAGTGAGCTCAATTTGAGTCTCACACAACAGATACAAATTAGTAAGACTGTACTTGGATCCCCCAAGTCTCTTTTGAGTACACAGACTCTCCTCACTGACTCTCGATTTTTGTTGACTACAATAGTATGAGCCTAATCTGAGACTCAATACATGACAGGTGTGCAGAGGAGTTCGCTTGAACCTCTCAAGCCTTCTCTGGAGTACATAGACTCTCTGACTCTCTCTGTCTCTATCTTAACTCTGGCTCGGCGTTGCCTTTACTTCTTTAGGTCAGCTCCTGACTTGCTTCTTCTCTCTGCTTTCGGCTTACTGCCTACTGCCTCTGCTCTTTGTCAGTTTGTGGCTTTAAAGCCAATCTGCTTCCTGATTGTTCATTTCCGCTTCCCGGCTTTCCGGTTCCCCTGCCTATGTCTGTTTGAATCCCTCTGTCCTGCATAATCAGTCACTGTATAACGCCTCACAGGGAGGTGGCCACCTATTTCATAATGGATGAGTGTCAGTTCTCTTGGACATATTTGAAATGGTTGTTTTTTCTGTTAACTCCAAGAATGCTCGCGAAACATGACTTTTTGCCAACGCATCATCCATATCGGATTTCAAATCATATGTGATCTTGCTTTATAATCTTGTCAAATCTGGTCATCCATCAGAATGTATCTCCATCGTTGATTTGGGGGTGCCAGATCCTATGATTGTCGTTCATATCGGGCGGCTGAGTAGCATGATGTTTACCCGTCCGATGTGAGCAGTTCTCTCTCTCTTCTGCCCGAATGTGTGGCAATCACTGTATGGCATCGGACGGAACTCGGTTGAAACCGCTTACTGCTCGAAGCCCGTCTGATATCGTGCCGGTTTTGTGGAATCCCGCTCCGATGGAACCGAAACAATATTTTCTGTGTTTTATAATTATTTTGGGTCCGGGTGCTCGGGGCTTCTCTTCACTGAGAGGTTTTCCCTGCGATATGCAATTAGCGACTTGTCACTAATCGCATACCGGAAACTACCTCCGCTATTTAAATTTGTCTTTGCATTTGCTGGTTGGTGTTAGTACGTGTTACCATGGTCCGCCGCTTTGCGCGCTAGATCGACGGCCCTCGTTGATCTGTGCTGATCGCCATTGCAACTGTCTGAGGATTCCCTCTGATAGATTGATCTTTGTAAAAAATTGAATTTTTGGCATGATTTTTAAAGAGTTCATGAAAACTTAGAGAGTGTTCTAGGATCCATTTGGATCATTGGGTCCCTTTCTTGTCCTCCTAGTTTTTATTTATTTATTTTTTAGTTTATTTATTTATTTTATTTTTTCTATGTTGGTATTGACATCCTTTTTATAGTATTTGTTGTTGTTTTATTCTTCATTAGAGTTTATTTTCTTGATATTTCATGTTTTTTTTTATGTATTTTATCATCCTATTCGTTCTTAACTCCTTTTAGTATTTTTGTTATTTGTTTAATGGGCTTGAGCCCCATATTTTATTGTTGACTCCGTTTGATTGTTTTTCTTTGGATATATATATATATATATATATATATATATATATATATATATCAAATGATCTTGTCTCGATTAGGGTCTTCACTCGTTTTTATAATTTTTGACTCCTCTCCTTTAAAGTTTGACTTTGATTATTTATTTATTTATTTTAAAAACTAGCTGTTTAATATAGCGGTTACTTATTAATATTTGTGTTTAATAAATTAATAAACTACTGTCACAGTTTAAATATTATTTTCCAAAAACTAGTAATATTTGGTATTAATAAATTTATTGGAATATTATTTTTCAAGAACTAGTAATATTTGGTTTTAATAAATTAATTTAAATATTATTTTTCAAAAACTAGCCATTTAATATAGTCGTTACCTATTAATATTTTTAATAAATTAATGAAATAATATCATTTTTTTTTTTTTCAAAAACTAGCCGTTTAATATAACCGTTACATATTAATATTTTAATAAATTAATAAACTAATTTCATTATTTAAATATTATTTTGTAGGAACTAGTAATATTTGGTTTTAATAAATTAATTTAAATATTATTTTTCAAAATCTAGCCATTTAATATAGCCGTTACCTATTAATATTTTTAATAAATTAATGAAATAATATCATTATTTAAATATTTTTTTCAAAAACTAGTGGTTTAATATAACTGTTACTTAATAATATTTGTTTTTAATATATTGATCGATTAATATTATATTTTAAACATTATTGTTCAATTATTGAATTGAGGCTTCTGTGATCCATAATATTTTAAAGAAGAGTTTCAACGTAAATCACATGTAGAAAACCTTTGTCGACGCGTCGAACCAACTAGTTTGGTTCATCCTCAGGACAAGTTGAGGAGTCAAATCATAGCTGTGAGTTAAATAGGGAGAGCAGCTCCTTCCGAACAGCTAGGTGTGACCATTAATGGCTATAAAAACAGCTAAATTATATAATAATATTCTAATGTTAATTGAGGGTCAATAGTAATATAATATAAAGTCAAAGTAACTCATTATATTCGTAATAAATAATTCAATAATTTATATAATATATTAAATAATAGAGTCTTGTACTATTTCATTTTTATTTTTAAAAATTCAATAATTTATATATTATAACCTATTATATATTTGAATCTTATACTATTTCATTTATAAATTTTATTGATAATTAATTAATTTAATTAATTTAACTATTTAAGTTCAAAGTCAATCAAGGTTAAGTAAAGGGGTCTCCATAACATTTTATTAAATTTTTTTAATTTGGTTATTAATTAATTCTTTTTAAATATATTTAAATAAATTAAAAATCAAGGTCAAGTAAAAGGGTAATTTACTCCTCTCTCTTTTTTTTGGGTGAAAATAATAAAAATTATTAAATAGAATTAATAAATTATTTTTAATTGTTAGTTAAGAAATTTTATTTATAAGTGTTAGTTAAAAAAAATAAAAAATAAAAAATAAATTATAAGTAAATAAATAAAAATAATAATAATAATAATAATAATTTTGGATTAAGGTAAGGGTAAAGAACATAAAATTAAAAATTATAAGAGAAGCCATCTAATAGATCTAGGGAGTTCACCATGGAAAAAGAAGTTAATGGTTGCCTCCCCTTCCTTGATATTCTTATCTCTAAGAATGTTGACGGTTTCCTCTCCCACTCAGTGTTTCGGAAGAAAATACATACTGAGCAATATCTTCATGCCAATTCCCATCATTTCCCCGTGCAGAGATTGGGTGTTATTAACACCCTCGCTACTCATGCCCTTAGGATTTCTGATTATAAGAGCTTCAATAAGGAGAAATCCCATCTCCTTAATGTCTTTATGGAGAATGGCTATAGTAGGCGCCTTGGTCTAAAGGCTTTCCTTAAAGCCTCCAAGAATTCTGTTATTAAAAAAGAACCTAAAGAGCATACTCTAGATGTCCATCTTCCCTATGTTCAGGGAACCACGAACAAGATTGCTTGGATTCTTAAGAAGTATAATATTCCCTCAACGTTTAGGACCATCAACACCATTCGTAAATCCCTCCGATCGGTGAAGGATTCGGTTGACCCTAAGGACATGAAGGGTGTCTACATGATTCCTTGTTCTTGTGGGACCCCTTATATCGGGGAAACAGGACGCTCCATCCATCAAAGGATCAACGAACATATAACTGACCTAAGGCACGGGAGAACCAAGTCTTCAGCATTAGCAGAGCATGCGGAAAAGACCAAGCATCAGGTTTGTATTGAGGAGGCCAAGGTTATTGCCAAGGTTGCGCAGTTCCATCACCGTAAATTCAGGGAAGCCATTGAGATTGAAAGGAGGCCAAACAATCTCAATAGATATGACGACTGGAAGATCAGTAGTTGTTGGATCCCTGCCCTTTCTTCCTAGTCTAACCTTCCCCTCCCTCCCCTTCCTCCCCTGTTTGACCTTTTCTAGATTTCTAGGTTTCCCCGTATTTTCCCCTTTCTTATCCCGTATCCTTCTCCATCCTCCTGGTTTCTCCTTTGGTTAATTTTTGGTCATGTTCTTGACCATCTTTTTTTTTTGACTCTCGTTCTATTATTTTTATTAATAACACCTTATCATTAAGATCTTAATATTATCATCCCTAGATCTATTAGATGGCTTCTCTTATAATTTTTAATTTTATATTCTTTACCCTTACCTTAATCCAAAATTATTATTATTATTATTAATTTTATTTAATTTTATTCTATTTTACTTATTTATTTATTATTATTATTATTTTTAACTAACACTTATAAATAAAATTTCATAACTAACAATAAAAATAATTTATTAATTCTATTTAATAATTTTTATTATTTCCAAAAAAAAAAAGAGAGGAGTAAATTACCCTTTTACTTGACCTTGATTTTTAATTTATTTAAATATATTAAAAAAGAATTAATTAATAACCAAATTAATTTTTTTTAATAAAATGTTATGGAGACCCCTTTACTTAACCTTGATTGACTTTGAACTTAAATAATTAAATAAATTACCAATAAAATTTATAAATGAAATAGTATAAGATTCAAATATATAATATGTTATAATGTATAAATTATTGAATTTTAAAAATAAAAATGAAATAGTACAAGATTATATTATTTAATATATTATATAAATTATTGAATTATTTATTACAAATATAATGAGTTACTTTGACTTTATATTATATTACTATTGACCCTCAATTAATATTAGAATATTATTATATAATTTAGCCATTTTTATAGCCGTTAATGGTCACACCTAGCTCTTTGGAAGGAGCTGCTCTCCCTATTTAACTCACAACTATGATCTGACTCCTCAACTTGTCCTGATGATGAACCACACTAGTTGCTTTGGAAGGAGCTGCTCTCCCTATTTAACTCACAACTATGATCTGACTCCTCAACTTGTCCTGACGATGAACCACACTAGTTGGTTCGAAACACGTCGACAAGGGTTTTCTACTTGTGATTTAAGCTGAAACTCTTCTTAAAAAATTATTGTTCAAATATAACCATTACTTGAATTTAGATTAAGACTAGTTTATATATATATATATATATATAATTTAAACTTATATATCTATAAATGATTAATTTAAATAAATTTATATTATTTGATACTTTAATTTGATATTTGTTTAGATTATTTTAACAAATGTAATATGTCATGTTGGTGTTTAGTATTTGTTTTTTATGTAAAAAACAAAGTTGATAGGATAAGTTAATTTATTTTTTTTCATACTTGTTTTTTATGTAAAAAAAAGTTGATAGGATAAGTTATTTTTTATTTTTCTTCAGCATTGAAGAAGCCCCTGTATAGGGGTACATAGAATCCTTTTCAGGATTATTCAACATAGTCATGTCTTGTGTCTGGAACCGAGTGGGGAGGTTATCGTTAAACCCTCCCAACCACCTGGGCTATACATCATTGATAAATATAGTATAAGTTATTGTAATTAGGATAAAAAGAATAATACTACTATTTAAGAATTTGTCTATATTTTTAAACATATTTTTCTAGGTAGATTACTACGTTGAATAACAAAATTACTTTTATACCTATTATGTTAAATGGAATGAGAAACAAATCAACTTTTATATTGATCCTATACATAAAACTATTCTTATAAAACTATTTTGTAAATAAAATATTAAAATTTATAGATTATAAATAAAGTAAATTAAAGTAGTAGAACACTTTTAGATTAATTTTGTAATTATGAATATTATTATGAAACTTATTTAAAATATACTGTAATCAATATTTTTTAAAATTTAAATATTATTTTTATACCTAAAAAAATATAAGGTGAGAGTTTACTATTAAAACTTATGAATTATTTTATTATGAAATTAATTTTTTTTTTTTAAACTTATGCAATGTATAATTTAATTAATTTTTAGAAGATATAAAGAGAAGTATAATATAATTTTATAGTGAATATGTTTTATTGCAAAATAAAAATAATAAATTTTATTAATTTATAGTTTTAATCTAATTTTATTTTATTTTTTTGATAGGTAAGAGACGAACCTTCTATTAATCTGGACAAATTACATAATTTACAAAGAGCCCCAGACATCTGGGGCGATAAAACCATGAACTAAAACAATCAACAGCCTTACTGGTCAAGACAGGGTACTTACTGCATTCCACAGACTAACCCACCTGCAAAAATATAGGAGGTCACTTAACAAAATGAGTGCGAAACCCTCAAGCAACTGGCAAGAACCAAACCACCCCTATGAGTAAAAAGCCTCGACCCTTCAGCCAACAAGCAACAAGCCCTGATCCATCTGAGTCGTCAAAAACAGAGTATCGATCCAACGGCTAACACAGATATTGCACAGACAAGAAGCAAGGAGGTTAACCGCGCGATGAGAGCGGTTTTCTCTCACCTATCCTTGCCACGTGTTACCCCCTGAATGGAATCGCATGCATCTGCCCAAAAACCTGATACCACGCATGCCCCGTGTGATATACCACTTGTGGTTTTGGGTTTTGTGTTTGCGGTAAGTTAGGGTTCCACAGTGGGACCCATAGTGGAGCCCATTCTCCCCAGCACCCTGACCCGAAAACAACTCTAGAATGGGTCCATAACGCTAAATCAGGTCCGTGACCCTGAGACAAACAACCTGACCAATCCCAACCATTGAAACTAATGCCCCAATCCAACGACTAGCGAGGATATCACACTACCTAGAAGCTCGGGTGTTAATCGCGCAATAAGAGCAGTTTTCACTCGCTTCCCGTTGCCACGTGGTGTCCTCTGAGTGGAATCGTGCACATTTGTCAAAATAATGAATACCATCTAAGTCCCACGCGATAAACCATTTATGGTTTTGAGTCAATGGTTTTGCAGAGAAAACAATCCGCTCATTGGCCAAACACGGACAGTCCAACCCATTCCACCAGTCTATTTGAGCCTTCCATCTATAGTCACCAACAGAAAACCACTGAGCCAAAATCACACATACAACCCAATCTATGTCTATGTCCATCTCGTAACCTTCTTCATTCCTCTGAAAGTAAACATCATTGTGGAAAGCTACCATAGATGAAGATGAATTATGTTATACCATTCTCATCCCTGTCTCCTAACTCCCTTTGGTCAGTTTTGTTCAACCACCGATCATTGGTTGCCAGGCACAGACACTCTTCTCTCAGTTTACCTATAGGTACCTATTCCCAAGCATGCCGAGAATCCCTATTCTTATTGACCACCCCTTCATGGCCAACTAATCCGCAAGCATGTTTGCCTTCCGTCTGACATGAACAAATCTTATCGTTTTAAGAGTTTGCAGATGAGAGTGTATGTGATGAAAAATCTGCATAAGCTTCCAGTGCTTCGACACTTTATCCGACGAAGTTCCATTGTGAATCCTCTTGGCTGCTCTGATGGTCAGTTCTAAATCTGCTTCAATTATAACATTTTTTAGATTAGCTTCCACCATGATCTCCAAGCATTGCTCCAAGGCCAGAAGTTCAGCCATGTTATTGGTGCCCTTTTCCAAGTGGCCATGGAAGATAAATTTTATGCCCCTGTTGATCTCGCATAGCAACCCCAAAGCCCACTTCCCCTGGATTACCCTCAGAAGTTCCATCAATGTTGACTTTAAGGAAGCCTTATGGAGGGGGCTGCCAATTGCAAGCCCCTGAGCTTATTATTCTTACTTCCTTACGAGTTCCTTGAGGAATTATGGATTGTAGACCTAAATTGAGAAGAATGATCTCCTTGTGAGGTAGAGGAGGGTCAGTGGGAATTGACCTTAAAAGGATTTTGACCGTTTCTTTGAGCTGGTTCATGACCTGATTGATTATGTGTTGTGGCTTGCTCGCTTTGTTTCTGAAGATTCTCCTATTGCGTTCTTTCCAAACATTCCAAATGACAAAGCCTGGAACTAGCATCCAAGCTTTGTTGATGATGTCATTCTCTGAGAAGTTATTCCTCCAGTTTTTCAAAGTGTTGGAGATACTGAGATTGTCCCTGTCAGTTTGTCGGAAGCTTGAGGCCACCCAATTCCATACCCTGGCAAAAAAAGGGTAGAGGTTGAACAGGTGCTCAATCGTTTCCTCATGTGAGCCGCAGAGGTAACATTTGGAAGGTCCTATGAAGCCTTTCTTAAGGAGGTTTTCCCAAGTTAGTATCTTTCTTTGGTACACTAACCAGATAAATAGCTTTATTTTCATCCAGTGAGAGGTTTTCCAAAGCTTCTTCCAGACTATATTAGTATTGATAAAGTTAAAACTTGTTATTTCCTTTTTGCCTCTTTGAGGTTAAAGTTTCCTTCATTGTTCTTCCCCCATCTTAATTGGTCAAGTGAGGATGAGACCAAAATCCGTCTCTGCTCTAAGTCCTTGGTGAGAGCATCTCCCATATCCTTCAGAGGACTTTCATTACTGTAATTTATATCCTTCCATTTCCTCCATTTTCCATTATTACTTCCTTGGTTCCAGAAATCTTGTACCAAGAAGAGATCTTTGCTGTTTGTGTCTCTCTTGAGAGTTGCCCAGTTATTCCTGTTTAAGATGGGTTCCTGTTGCCAACTATCCTCCCAGAAAAGAGCCCGGTCCCCTGCTCGGATTTCCCAAAGGCACTATTGTTGAACAATGCTTTTGTTCTCCCAAGTAAGGTTCCAGCTGTGTGAACCCCTAATTTGTCCTGACATTCTGATGTGATCCTTTTCTTGCCATTATTTGGCATACTTTTGTTTCCAAATCTTGGCCCATGGGGCATTTGGCTCCTTAATCCATCGCCACCACAGTGTAGCTCCCGAAGCTTTGCTTAGAGTCTCTAGATCATGCAGCCTTAAGCCACCATGGATTTTAGGCTTGCAGAGCTTGTCCGAGGCAACTAAAGGCCACTTTTTATTTTCTTACCCTCTGCCCCATAGAAAGTCCCTTTGAATGTTACTTATCTGCTGCTTGATACCTTGAGGAGCAGGGATGGCTGCAAACATGAAGATGGGAATGGCCTGCAATACCGCCTGAGTGAGCACGAGTCGCCCTGCTAAGTTTAGAGCTCTGTATGTCCATTTATTGATTTTGTCCTGAAGTTTATTCAAAATAGGTTCCCATATTTTCTTGCTTAGAGGGTTATTAGTAAGAGGAATGGCAAGATATTTGGAAGGAAGTTGTTCCCTTTGAAAACCAAGAATCCCGGTAATGTTTCTCTGTATAGCAATATTATTGTTAAAGAAAAAAACTTTGGACTTGTTTTGGCTTACATCTGTACTTGCGGCCATAGCAAAGTCGTCCAAGATTTCTTTGATTTCCCTTGCCTCTCTAACTGTGGGTATGCCCTGCAACATTGTATCATCCACAAATTGTTGATGAGTGTTAGCCTCTCCATCCAGGGTGAGCCTGATCCCCTGAATTCGACCTTCGGCATTTGCCATTTTGATTGCCCTACCTAGCCCTTCCATCATGAGGATGAAGAGGAAAGGTGAGAGAGGATCTCCTTGCCTGAGACCTCTGGAAGGTGTGAAATTTTTTGAAGGAGCTCCATTGAGCAGAATGGAAAAGCTGGTCATGGTGACTAGTGCCATAACCCATCTTATCCAGTTTTGGTCAAATCCATAGGTTTTAAGAATATCTCTTATATAAGACCAGTTGAGTTTATCATAGGTTTTCGCAAGGTCCAACTGAATTATCATCCCTGCTTGTTTTTTGCTTTTGAGTGAGTGTACCACCTCAAATGCTTGGATGATGTTGTTGAGAATTTGTCTGCCCTCCACATAGCCTATTTTCTCTTCCGAGATGAGGGTAGGTAGCAGGGGCTTGAGTCTATTGGCTATCACTTTGGAGATGATTTTATACACCACATTACATAAGGTTATGGGCCTGAATCCATCCGGAGTCATAACATTTTATTTTTTGGGGATTAAAGCTATGAAGGAAGCATTAAGTGCTTTCAGAACCTTTTTATTTCTTCTTGAGTCTTCCACAACCTCAAGGATATCCTGTTTGACTGTATTTCAGCAGGCTTTGAAGAAATCAACATTGAAACCATCCAGTCCTGGTGCTTTTCCACTTTTCATTTCCTTGATCACCTCACTGACCTCCTCTTCCGATACTGGCTGGTTGAGATTATGGTTGTCCTCTTTGGTGACCAACTTGGGAATGAACTATGTGAACTGAGAAATGTACCTATATCTATCCTCCATAGGCTCCTTTGCAATGTTAGAGAAGTGTTGAACTAGGTTTGATTCCATATCCTTATGAGAGACCAGTTCAATACCCTGAGAATCCTTGATTTTTGTGATTCTATTATGCGCCCTGTGAGCCATAATGGATTTGTGGAAGAACTTGGTATTTCTTTCTCCCTCTTTAATCCATTGAATCTTGGATTCCTGTCTCCAGAAAGTTTCCTCTTGTAAGAAATGATTCTCCCATTCTTCTTGCAAAGTGTTAGTTAGTTTTTGCCTTTCCTCATTGAAGCCCTCTGAGATATTGATCTGATTGACTTCATGGAGTTTTTGCTCAGTTTCAATTCTGGCCTTGATGATATCTCCAAATTCCTCTTTTTTCCAATTATTGAGTTTGAATTTAATGTATTTTAGTCTTTGCTAAAGCATGTACGTCTCAGTACCCTGAATGTTCAAATCCTCCTTCCACCATTTGTCAATGTTGCTGGTAAAATTGGGGTGTGAGAGCCAGGCATTTTCGAATTTGAAAGGCCTATTTCTCGGAGTGCCCATAAAGGTAGCTTCTAGCTAAACTGGCCAATGATCCGAACCACCAAAGGGCAGAATGGATGCTATGATGGCTGGTCCTGTTAGGAGGAGATCCTTAGAAACAATAAATCTATCAAGTTTTGACGCCACTTGGGATGCCCCTCCCCTTTTTTTGTTCCAGGTGAAGGTTCCATTTATTGTCTCTGTATCTGCTAGTCCCATGTTCATGATGAAGTCCTGGAAAGCTTCAGAATCTCTGCCTAGCTGTCTAGTGCCTCCTTTTTTTTTCCTGAAAGAGATCTTATCATATTGAAATCACCTGCTGTTGAAAAGTGTGCAAAAAGAAATGCTTGTTGAGAATGCAACAAGATGATGGAGCTTAGTGGAAAGGAGTCGCCTTCACTAAGTGGGCCTGTAGGCAAATTATGGCGCAAGTTCTATTTTTGATCCCAACAGGGATGATCACAGTATGGGTGATCATAGTATGGGTGATTACAATATGAGTGATCATAGTATGGGTGAACATAGTATGGGTGACCACAGTATGAGTGATCACAGTATGAGTGATCAAAGTCTATTTTTAGACTGGCTGTCAAAAATAGAAAAGTCAAATATTATTGTCTCATAATAATATTTAGACTATAAACTTGATCTTATTCTCTTGGAGCACTTCAGGATAAGCTACGGATGTGGTACATGCAGATCCCAGAAGGAAATACATGGTTTTTTATGGGATGAATAATATTTGCATGCAGGACTTCAGTTAGAACTCAAGTGAGTTGAGTTTAGTGGACTGGAGGTGCAGTTGATGGAGTTGTGTTCAGTTTAACTTTGTTAAACTAGTTGTATTTAGTCTAACTGATCAATAGACTAGAGATGAGTTGGGTGAATTAGTTATTAATTAATTCACAAGTTATTAAATCATAATGCAACTATAGAATACATCAGTTAACTCAGTTGCATGTCAGTGCATGTTCAGTTCAGCAAGGACAGGTGTTAGAGGATCAGATTGCTATCAGTTGTGACTATAGCTGTGCATGATGATTTGCACAATCAGAGGGATTGAGTATGCCAATGAATTGGCCAATACCAAGGATCGTAGCCTGTGCTCACGTCCAACACAGTGTGAGTGATTATTTGCAGGTCAAATACGAGTTTGGTAAACCATTCTCACTAATTCTTGAGCAGGTATTGAGCTGTGGAGGCAGGCAAGCAGCAGGGGAGATTTGGAGATCAAATCTGAGTTGTATTGTGTGTAGCATGAGGAGATAGTACTGAGTACTTGGGATGAGTATTGTACTATGTATTATTACATGATTCAATCACTATAATATACAGATAGTTGGGGTTTTTAGCGAGATGCTTTCCCCGGGAAAATACTGTGTTGATATGTGTGATTGATGCTTCTATGTATGCTTGTGAGCGTTTCTGCTTCTGTAAATTCATGATCAACGTAGAGGAGGTTATGTATTATGCATGTTCCGATTATAAGTGTATAATCACGATAATCTCTGTGAATATGTGTCATATTATTCAAAATTTCTACATGGTATTAGAGCTGCTTGATTTGTAGAAGAGATTTTTACAGGATATCAAGCGAGGATTGATCATCGGACCTATTATTCAGAAAGTGTTTACATTTTATTTCTTCAGGCAGAGTCTGTAATCGGGCCAGGTAGCCTCTGGATTCATCCTTCTTTTGGAAGGTGAGATATTCGGTGAAAACCCATATAGTCGATCTCTGTACAAGAAATATTGTGTTCTCACGAATTCTAGATCGGAAGCGGTTGAGTTTTGAGCTGGTGGAATTCGGATTTAATTCCAAAGCAAGAGATAAACTCAGAAACATTCAGTGTGAGAATGGAGACAATATGCCCCAGCATCTCACAAAGTTCACCCAATGCTGGGATGGGCTGGGAAGTGTGGGGGTAACTGTCGGATGAGGACATGGTGAGTCTAGCACTCCTTGGCCTTCCTAAGAGTCGGCATAGCTACCAGGACTCGGTGAATGGAAGGGAGAAACTGCCAAATTGGGAACGACAATGGTCAGATTTGATGCAAGAGGAGATTAGATGGAGCACCAGAGACAGTTCTTCATCCATGCAGGATGAGGAGAACTATTCCTTAGCAAGTAAGGCAAAGAAGGGGAAGGAGAAGGGTTCTCTTTCGAATCTAGTTCTTCCAGTGGTGGGAAGAAGGTTGAAAAATCGAAAGTGCGATGCTTTCATTGTCATGAGATTGGTTCATGGGTCAGGAACCTGTATGCTCTTGAGGTTCAAGATGCATGCGAAGCCTTGAGCAGCGAGGAAACTGATGGAACTTGGTGGTTGAGAGGGAGCGTATATTACCTCTCAACATGCAGAGCCAGAAGAAGTCTCAGACGATTGTGGAGGAGCCAGGATTGGTGCAACAGCTTCAGGAGGTTGTGGAGGAGCCACAACAGGGGAAGCTAAGAGGAGATCGAGTAGAGACATCTACTCATCCAGAGACCTCCAGTAGGGGGAAACTTCGAGCTAGGTGGGCTGAGGGATTGCATGCAGCAATACCTCCAGGTAGGAGGTGGGGTGATGTGGATTGATTGTCCCAAGGAGGAGGGGCAGGATCCTTGAGGTACCCAACCTCTTGGATGAGACCTTGCTACGGGAGCCCCAATGTGCAGTAGCAGGAACTGACTGATTGGGTAGAGACAGATGTGGATGGAGCGGAAGAGAGAGCGACAGTGCAGGGAAACCCAAGACAACGCATAGCTAGCAGGCTGCAGCAATGCGAGAGGCACAAGTGTTTTGCACAATGCTAGGTGGCACAGAGAGGTGTGCAATGGTGTGAGATGCATGGAGATGTTGCAGTAGCACATATGTCAGAGAGGGAGCACTTGTCAGCAGCAGGTAGAGCTTCAACATCAGAGGGTGTTTCTAGCCCAACAAGGAGGTCAGTTGGGAGGTGCAGTGCAGATGCAATGCTGGGAGATAGAACTAGCAGCAGCACATATGCAGTCAGAGATCAAAGTGACAGAGGCTAGAGTAGTCAGATACTGAAGAGCACAGAGATGCAAAGTTTTCAGTCGACAGAGGCAATAGCAGTCAAAGACTTTGATGACAGAGCAAGTGGACCGGCCAGATGTGTTGCATGGATAACATTCCAGAGTTATAGGATCGGGTTTGAGAGGAAGCCTTTCTTGTTGAGAGGGAGTGTTGAAAAGTGTGCAACAAGAAATGCTTGTTGAGAATGCAACAAGATGATGGAGCTTAGTGGAAAGGAGTCGCCTTCACTAAGTGGGCCCGCAGGCAAATTATGGCGCAAGTTCTATTTTTGATCCCAGCAGGGATGATCACAGTATGGGTGATCACAGTATGCATGATTATAGTATGAGTGATCACAGTATGGGTGACCACAGTATGGATGACCACAGTATGAGTGATCACAGTATGAGTGATTAAAGTCTATTTTTAGACTGGCTGTCAAAAATAGAAAAGTCAAATATTATTGTCTCATAATAATATTTAGACTATAAACTTGATCTTATTCCCTTGGAGCACTTCAGGATGAGCTACGGATGTGGTACATGCAGATCCCAGAAGGAAATACGTGGTTACCTATGGGATGACTAATATTTGCATGCAGGACTTCAGTTAGAACTCAAGTGAGTTGAGTTTAGTGGACTGGAGGTGCAGTTGATGGAGTTGTGTTCAGTTTAACTTTGTTAAACTAGTTGTATTTAGTCTAACTGATCAATAGACTAGAGATGAGTTGGGTGAATTAGTTATTAATTAATTCACAAGTTATTAAATCATAATGCAACTATAGAATACATCAGTTAACTCAATTGCATGTCAGTGCATGTTCAGTTCAGCAGGGACAGGTGTTAGAGGATTAGATTGCTATCAGTTGTGACTATAGCTGTGCATGATGATTTGCACAATCAGAGGGATTGAGTATGCCAATGAATTGGCCAATACCAATAATTGTAGCCTGCGCTCATGTCCAACACAGTGTGAGTGATTATTTGCAGGTCAAATATGAGTTTGGTAAACCATTCTCACCAATTCTTGAGCAGGTATTGAGCTGTGGAGGCAGGCAAGCAGCGGGGGAGATTTGGAGATCAAATCTGAGCTGTATTGTGTGTAGCATGAGGAGATAGTACTGAGTACTTGGGATGAGTATTGTACTATTTATTGTTACATGATTCAATCACTATAATATACAGATAGTTGGGGTTTTTAACGAGATGCTTTCCCCGGGAAAATACTGTGTTGATATGTGGGATTGATGCTTCTATGTACGCTTGTGAGTGTTTCTGCTTCTGTAAATTGATGATCAACGTAGAGGAGGTTATGTATTATGCATGTTCCTCTTATAAGTGTATAATCAGGATAATCTCTGTGAATTCAAAATTTCTACACCTGCAACTATCCAAGGAATACTGGGATGTCGTGCTCTGAGACCTTCCAGGGAGGCAAGAAGCTTGAGTTTATCTGCTTGCTGTTGGGATCCATAGACATTTGTTATCATGTAAGTCTCTTTGTCACCTAAAGTACTACACACCAAAGAAATATAGTTCCTGGACGCTTCAGCATCCGGGATTCCAAATTTCTGTGGATCCCACAACGTGAGAATACCACCTGCAGAGTTATTGGATTTAACTTCTAAATACTCATACTTGATTAACCACTTATTGTGAATTTATCTTATCTTTTCCATTGAGCATTTGGTTTCCTAAATAAAGATCATGTCTGTTTTTATTCTTTTATTCTGTTACTTAGATTCCTCTATTTCCTTCTACTACCTAAACCTCTAATATTCTAGTTTGTGAGCTTCATTAAGAAAGATTGGTAAAGGAATAGCTGGTAAGATCTTTCATCTTACCTGAGTTAATTAGTAGTTTCCCACATTCATTTAGCAGTTCATTCTGTCTTTTTATTCCTCTTTTCCTTCCTGGGTTCTTTAGAGATTGTGTCTGTGGGTTCTTCATCATTCTGACCCCACTTTCTCATGGCTTTCATGGTTTCTTTTGAGACTGGTTCCCTTCGATTGTGCCCTCCATAAATAAAGTTGTTGGATTGGATCATAGTCTTCTTTTGGCAATTATTCCACTCCTTTATTCTTTCCTTGTTCCAAAAAATGTTCTAGATCTAGATTTTCCCTGTCTAGAATCTCCTGTAGCTCTTGGTCCTCCGTTCCTCCCTCACTTGAAGTCATCTCCTGGTCCTTACTGATCTCCATGCCACTTTGCATTTCCTCCATCTGCTGGATATTTGCTGGGATGTCCTCCATTTCAGCTTCCATGTCTTGCTCCTTTAGTGTGTTCTCCGTGTCCTGGACTATCTCCACGCTCTCCACTTCATCTAGGGTTTTGAAACTATTGTGTTTCGTCTGTCTGTCTTCACTAGTCTTCTTGTGTGATCGTTTACCCCCTTTCCCTTTGCCCCCAACCTTGGTAAAACCCTCATGATCTCTGTCCGCAGAGGTTTTCCCATTGCCTTCTAGATTGATTGTTGGGCAGTCTCTGAATAAGTGGTTGTGTTCATGACATTTGTGGCATCTAAATGGTATGTGCTCATAGTCCACCGTTTGCACCTATTCTTCATCATATACTTCTAAAATTATTGCTTTCGAAAGAGCTCTGGATAGATCCATTTCCACACATATTCGGGCGAAAGAGGTATATTTACCTTTTAGAGTTGCCTCCGAAATCTTCTTGAAAATGTCCCAGCTTGTTGCCTGTGGTTTTCAAGGATTTTGGTTGCCAGTAGTCCAGGGGTAGTGAGTATAGTCTGATCCAAACCGGTACTGATGTAAATGTTTCACGTTTTGGAACAAAATTCATAGTCCATGGTTGCATGTAGAGTCCTGCCACAACATAGAAGTAAGGCCCCCTTTCAAATACTATATCTTTGTCCTCTAAGCTCGCGAACACCACCGTGAAGAAGCCTTTGGAACCTAGATGTAAATGTATTTCTCCCTTTGGCTTCCAATGACTCCTGGTCCAGATATATAATGCCCTCTCCGTTGGCCATAACCCCATGAACTTGCAAATGATTGCATGTTCTTTCATATGGTCCCTATGCACTTGAATCACCGGATCACTCAATATGACCCGGGGGATGATGCTTGATTTGGGTTTGCAGACTCCCGTGGTTTTCATGGGAGGCATTTTCTTGCTGCTACCTCCCTTCTCCTTGTCTTTACTTGTTTCTTGTTGCTTTCCTTCCTGATCCTGGATTTCGTTTCTTCCCACTATTTCCTTGTCTCTTGCTTCTGAAATCTTTTCCAACGGTTTTTTGAAATACTTTCCTCCTGCGTCCTTGCCTCCCTCTGTGACTGCTTGACTGTAGGAGGGAGCGACGCTCCCTCCTGCGCGTCCTACCATGGAACCCTAATGCAAGACTTGGAGCCAATGTCAAAACTCGATCAAGTTGCAGAGCTCCGACCCTATAAATTCTACTCAATTTTAATCTAATTTTATTAATATAAAATAATTTTAAAATATAAATTTATTCACAATTGGTTTTTAAATTTTTTTAGATTAAAAAAAATATTTAAAATTGTAATTATCAAAATTCATCTAATTTATATTTTGATTAAATTTTATTAATATAAATGAATTTATGAAAATATATTAATTTAAAATTGGTTTTTGATTTTTTTGTTAAATTTAAAATAAAATAAAATAACAAAATATTTAAAATTTTAATCATATATGAAATTTCTATTTCATTTTTTTATCGTAAATATGATTGGAAATGGCATTATTAAAAGAAAAAGATGAAAACTGGTTATAGTTCATGTTAAAAAAGGTTTATTTTTAACATTTTGAAAATAGACGATTTCTTAGTAAAACGAGACTATATGTTTATGATGATGATGATGATGGTGGTTAACGTCCGTTAAGACCAAACAATGGTCTATCGGACCTAAAGAAACAAATTATTTATTTTGATTTAAGATTTTCTTCCTATGCTCAAAAAGCTTGGAGAGAAGCCTCCCGAGCTCACTATAATTTTGACATTGTAAAAGGCTAGGAAGGTTTTCATCTTCGATGTTCCTATTCTCACATATATGAATACCACATGGTTGTTTATAATACTCAATAGGTACTATTTTATGAACACTGAGATGTAAAATTAATTAAATCTATAATATTTTTAAGTGGTTTTCTTAAATCTATGGATATTATGGATATTAATATAATTATAAGATTTTAAATATAGTTTTTATGCTTGAAAAAGTATGAAGTGAAAATTAACTATGGAAATTTATGACTTATTTTATCATGAAATTAAAAAATTACTTTATTTTGAAATTTATTTTGAAACTTATGTAATGTATAATTTAATTAATTTTTAGAATATATAAAGAGAAGTATAAAATTTATGCAATGTATAACTTAATTATTTTTAAGAGAGATTCTTTCGGCGTAAATTACATGATGTTTCATTTGTCGACGTGTTTTGAACCAACTAGTGTGGTTCATCGTCAGGACAAGTTGAATGAATAGATCAGACTTTGCATGTTAAATAGAGCAGAACCTCCAACGGCTATAATCAGGTAACGACTATAATGATAACGGCTAGATTTGATCGGTTAGTTGGGTCATGATAATAACTATTATTTAATTAGATAAGTTATCCCAGTTAGTTATAAAAAGGACCCTTTTTATACTCTCACCATTATACAAATGTATTAAAAAATAAAATAATAACCTAAATTAATTTAATTCTATAGTTAGTTAACAAAGTCATTATATCTAAAAATTAGAGTAACTAAAAGTTGGTTAAAAAAGTTATTAAATATATAAATAATAGATCAATATATAAATAGCTAGATATATTCTTATTAAAATATAAGGCCGAACAATCTCAATAGGGAGGATCGCTGGAAGATCAGTAGTTGCTGGGCCAGCCCTCTCCTCCTAGTCGTTGTCTTCATGTCTTCCCCTCCCTTTGTTTGGTTTTTCTTTTTTCTTTTTAAAATTTCCCCTGTTTTTCTGTTTCTCGTGGCCTTTGTTCTTTATTTAGTTGGCAAAGAAAATAATCTATGATAATTTTAACCCTTAAGTTAACCTTAATTTTTAAAAGTATTTTAAATATTAGAGTTTTCTTTATTCCCTTAAATTACTTTAATATCTATTTAAATATTAAATTAGAATTATTTTATTTTTAATTATTTATTCTATAAGTATTTAAAACAATCCCTTTTCAATAAATATAACTATATATTCCTATAGCTAATGACTCTAATTTTTAGATTTAATTCACTTACCATTAATTTAAATTATTTTATGTTAATATAGATTTATAATATCATTATTATAATTTAAAATTACTTTTTATCATACCTTTATATTACTCTATATTTATTTAACTTTGATAAATAAGTATTACTTTAAATTTAATCTAGTTCATAATTGATTGCTTTTAATAATTCATTTGTAAATAAGGGTATGAAACAATCCTTTAACTTATATTTTAATAAGAATATATCTAGCTATTTATATATTGATCTATTATTTATATATTTAATAACTTTCTAAACCAACTTTTAGTTACTCTAATTTTTAGATATAGTGACTTTGTTAACTAACTATCGAACTAAATTAATTTAGGTTATTATTTTATTTTTTAATACATTTGTATAATGATGAGGGTATAAAAAGGGTCATTTTTATAACTATCTGGGGTAACTTATCTAATTAAATAATAGTTATTATCATGACCCAACTAACCAGTCAAATCTAGTTGTTATCATTATAGCCGTTGTAGGTTCTGCTCTATTTAACATGCAAAGCCTGATCTGTTTATTCAACTTGTCCTGACGATACCGAAAGAATCTCTCTTAAACTTGATATGGATCACAGAAGCTTTAATACAACAACTTAATTATTTTTTAGATGCAATGCATAACTTAATTAATTTTTAGAATATATAAAAAAAAATATAATACAATTTTATAGTAAATTTCTCTTGTTTCAGTATAAAATAAAAATAATAAATTTCATTAATTTATAATTTTAATTCATATATATATATATAAAATTGGTTTTTGATTTTTGTTAAATTTAAAGAGAATAATAAAATATTATTATTATTATTATTTATTTATTTATTTACTTATTATTATTATTATTATTTTTCGTGAGGAAAAATTACATGTAGTAGATGCCTATGGCATATGCAGTTTGCTGGTCATAGCCTTCAAATAAATATAAAAAAACTGATGGTCGTGGCCATGCAAAAATATATAGTTCTGTACATAATTTACCACACAGGGTATATTGATAAGTCCAAAAAATCTTTGAAATTTGAATCATATGTCAAAATTTCATTAATTTATAATTTTAATTAAATTTTATTAATATAAATTGATTTAAAATTGGTTTTTGATTTTTGTTAAATTTAAAACAAAATAACAAAGTATTTGATTTTTTTTTGTTGTAAATACGCAGTGGAGTTTCTATTGATCATTCATAACAAAATTACATACATTGTTTTTTGTAGTTAGTCTTCTTGACTGGAAACCAGACTAGTTGCAGTATAGCCATGTTCTCATCAGCCTCCTAGGTATAACATTGCGAATTTTTTTTTTCCTATACCAACTTTTACAAAATTTACAGCCAAAAGATTAGCTCCAAATTTGACTATAATTTCTTACAACTTTTTTTTCTACCAGCCCAACAGCTCGTCCTTAAAGTACATTAGACACTTAAAAAAACTAGACATAACAGGACTATACAAGACTTCAAACCACCATACCAAAAACCATAATAGAGGCATATAGGTTCAAATTAGTTATCAGGGTTGTTACCCCTGGGGGGGGGGGGTACACCTACTCAGGAGGGTTCTGGTTGCTTCCTTGGCACAATGGTTCTCCTATCGTGCTGCGCACACACACACGACAAACAGTAGCCAGTTGGTGTTCCCCATTGCTATATAGGATGTCCAAGTGGTGACATAGTGCAGGAAAGTGTCAAACTTTTTTGCCGAAGAATCAATCCAGTCCTTCTGATGTCGTTCAATGTCGACTAGAGGGCACAAGTGAGTATCCAACCTCTCTACTCGCCTCTAGAGGATATCAAATTGATGTGAATGAGTGCCCTGAGATCCATTTTCCGCAATGATTTTTCCGAGCAACATTTTTATGTTCCACGTGGTATCCAAAGTTTTATGATACAGGGTTTCTCAGGTCCGAGTAACGCCTGTGTTTATCACCCAATCAAACTCCTCTGCCACACGACTCTCCGATTTGTTTGCTCTTAGCTCATGGACTTCATTCTCTTTAACTTCCAGAATGACCTTTCCCACTTCCAGGACAAAGGTCCACATAGGCTTGTGCAGCCTCCCGTGTCGCAGTCTCCATTTTGGTTCTTTTGTGAGGGGTCGTTGATGATTTCCCACCTTGGGGTCTTCCCCTGCGAAAAAGCTTCCTGCCCCATTCCATACTCTGGTGAGTCAATGTTCCTCTTAGCAGCAGAAAGAAAGTCAGTTTCTTGAGGAATCATAGATCTTTGTTAATAAGAAACTAGTAGGGCGGTAATAAATAACATCATACACTTAAAGCTTGGATTTTCCACTACTCTACAACTTGCTTATTTCAACCATTATTTCCATACTAGGGTGTGATAACTTACACAGATTCATGCGTGCGCACCATGTACTCCCCCGAATATTCTTCGGTTGAGATCTGTTCGTTATTGCATGATTTGACATGCGAAATAACTAGGAGTGTCCTCTCTTTGGTTTATAATCGCTATTGTTCTTGGGGGGAGGGGATTTCATACTCAGGAGTGTACTCTCCTCTGTTTCCACCTCACCAAATTTTACTTTCCACGTACTACCTTTCTGGATAATTCCAATGCACCACTTTGCTGTAATGGTCATCCCTTGTGTTGGTTACGAGCCGAGTGTGTCATCCAATTCCCAATAATCATTAAACACTTATTGGGGTTTGCCCCCTCGAGGGTGCATACCTTGCTCACTTGTGTTCATCCATGTTCGATTACATCCCTTCATATCCAGCTCAGCTATGTTGGCACAGTCATCCTTAAGTTGTCTTGATCGAACCGACGAACCTGCTCCCATTGATAATCACCTTGGACCACCATCTCCTTTTCCCCTTCATTCGACAACATTTCTTATAGTTTGTTGGTGGATCGATGAACAAGGAAAAAATTCATGTTCCACATGTCATCCAAGTGTCCATGAATCCTTTGTATGATCCAGCTCAGGCGCAAGTGCTTTGTCACCTTCCCCAAGTTGGAGCTGCACTGTAGCCTTCTAGCTGCCCTGACTGTGAAAATGGAGCCTCCATCTATTGTGCATTGATGGAAATTGGCTCCGATCAACAAGTCTAGCCCTTGTTCCAGAGCTAGGAATTTCGTTGCATTGTTTGTCACTTTACATAGATTTGAGTAGTATAAGATGAGGATTTTACCAGTGTTGTCTCGAATCACCACACTCTCACCAACATGGCCCAAGTTTCCCTTCGAGGCTCCATCGAAGTTTAACTTCAGAAACCCTACCATGGGAGGTGTCTAGGACTCTACCAATCCCTACACTTTTGGTTCCTTTCTCCTATGAAGCAGAGGTTGGATTCCTTTCAGACCTAGGGTTTCTAGGATTTGACTTTCTTGTGTTTTAGGATTATTATTTTCATTTTGCACCCGATAGCTTAGGATTGTTTCCTATATTTGGTGCAAGATTTGGGAGATTAATGAGGATGACGTGGAGGATTTGTCGAGGAATATCCTTCAGTTTCTCTCTTTCCATGCCACACAAATTACGAAACCAGGACTCAAATGTCAGGGAAGATTAACTCCTTCAAATTTCAGTATTTCTCCTCTCCAATTGTTTAAAGTCACCTGAATATTGTCTCTTTGTCTGTCTGATTGCCAAAATACCTGAGCAACCTAGTCCCATAGTGTAGTTGTGTATTCCCGGTTATTTAGGAGATGATTGATAATTTCTTCCTTCTTTTGGCATAAGTTAGAACATGAAGGTACTGAAAAGTCCTTGTGGCAAAGATTTTCCCAAGTAATAATTTTTCTGTGCATTACCAACCAAATGAACATTTTGATTTTCAGTCACTGCTGAGATGACCAAATCTAATTCTAGTTCGACCCTTCAATGTGTGGGTGATTCTTCGTGAAGTATTTGTGTGCTTCCTTTAAATTAAAATGACCACCTTCCTGTCTTCACCATCGAAGTTGATATGTATGATTAATTAACATTTTAAAATATATTTTTAATTTTTAATTTTTAAATTAAATATTTTAGGTTGAAAATTAAATATTATTTTATTTTGTCAATTTTATTGTTATTTATTGTTAATGTACGAGTGTTAATTTTATATATATTTATAAATTTATATATTATATTTTTAACAATTCGGAATTAAACCATATAAAAATAATCTAATTAATAATTTCAACCAATTACAAAATAAATTTTTGAATTTTAAAAACAATCACAAAATAAATTTTTGAATTTTAAAAAATTTAAAAACTATTTTATTTTTATAACCTTATCAAATATTGTTTACCATTAAACGAAAAACAATATAATAGCTGTAAAAATATGTGTTTTTAGTAGGCCACCAATTTTAGTCCATTCGAAATGCTTGTGATTTACTTATGATATTTTCTCAAGTTAATGGAATGAAGAAATTATATATCTTTAAATCTTAAAATGAAAATCAAATTTTTTTTTTAACAAGGTCATGTGCTTATATATTAAAAAACTTCAAAAGAGGGACAAAGTCCCATTACATATCCTTAAGGTAACACAACGAAATTGGTGTAAAATGGGCACGAAGTCCTGATTTCCAGTTCACTGCTCTTGTTTCTTAAGTTTTGAAAGACATAATGGCTATATTGCCGTAGGAACTGACCTAAAAGAAAACAATATTTACAATGCATGGAGAGTTAACACCAGAATTGGTTAACTGAGTCATCTGGGGGCTGATATTTCTTATCACTGTGCTTGGTGGATGCTTCACCTTGCACACTTTGGTTCAACGTCCTTATATAGCTGACTGCTTCTTCTAAGTGATGGCACTTCTCTTTAAGTCCTTCTATTTCAGCTTTCTGTTTTTCAATTTTTTTTTCTTTGACTTGTTCTCGGACTCGACTTCAGCTTTGAGTTCGTTGAAGTATTTTATGAATCGAGCTATCATAAAGCAGTGCGCCTTGTAGAGAGCGCAGCTGCTATTGGTCTCAATACGGTCCAAGGGATTATCAGACATTGTTGAAGCGAGATTGATTGACTCCTTGAGCTTGAATAGTAGCTTGATTTGCAGTCTCCAGGAGGAAGAAGGGTGGGAAGCAGAGATTCTGTGGGTAGTTATCAGGAGGTTCCAGGTATTCAGGACTCTGTTGCGATCCCGGGAAATCTTGAAATGTTGAAGAGCACCGAAAACTGGTTGGAGCAGAGAACTGAAGGGGAGAATGATGGTGGAGAGGAAGGAGAAACCACAGGGATTTGGCAGAGAGAAAAAGGAACAAGGAATTAAGGCACTGCTGAGAAAGAGAAAGGGGCGAAGAGAATGGGAGAATGGAAATAGAGTGAAGAAGGGACAACCAAAGAAAGACGATCACCACAAAACTTGAAGCAATCTGTTCCACAATTACATGCCAAGAGTTAGTGAAAAAATGTTTAAGGTAGATATAGACAAAGGAAATACCTCTCTTGGCTGGTAGAAGAGAAGATAAGACGATCCACCTCCAACCAAGACCGCTACAACACTTTCTGTCCACTGCGAGCTGCCTGATAAAGAAGAAGCAAGAACCCGATCCTAAAACTTTGACAAGTAAATAGCGGTCCTCGAACTTGTAATCACAACCACTGTTTTTTCGAGTGAAACTAGTGAGCCCCAACCTGATTATAAGCCAGCTTGGTCACCGTTTTCTCATGATTCTGATCACTCTTCTCGGGATTGCACCTATCATGGGAAACATTTCTTATTTTGTCTGCGCAGACTCTACTGATTTTGAAGTGACTAAAACCAAACTTTTGTATGTCCTTCAAGCGGGAATTTTCATACTTCGACATCTAATGAGGATCATCGCTTGATCTATAGATTCTCCTCACAGATCTAAGAGGATGATCAGAGATTTTATTAGTGCTGAGATGATAGGTCCTCCTGTTCTTTTGACTATGGGGGGTTGTATCCATTTCGCTGATATGGCTAGTGGAACAATGTGACTCAATCCCATCTAAGGGGAATGGAAAATCAGGGGATTGGTTTTTCATAGATTTTATTGATGTCTTTGACCTATCCAACAGACTAGTTCAGTGCATTATTTGCATGGGAGTCGACCTCGTGATTAAAGATTCTCAGAACATGTTTATACTTGAGGTTTCCCAACTGCTTGGTGTTTTCCACAATCCTTTGTTTAATTCTATTAAGAGCCTGATTTTTAAAATCTCCCCCTAATTCCATAGCAGTGATGATCATTGCTGAGTCGCCAATTATTACTGGGTCTTTAGCTTGGAGATCTTTGAGAATGCAAGTGCCAAGAAACAAACTGTAAGCCTCCGCTTTGTTATTGGTCATATTACCAAGCCCCCATTCGTAAATAGAAATGAATTTCCCTTCCGATCAAGGATAAATCCCCCAGCTCCTACTTTACCGGGGTTGTTTTTAGAGGCCCCATCGAAATGAAGAGTGAATGTCTTTTGGTTTTGGATCCACTTTTCAATTTCACTTTGGCTTCCCCTGAGCTTCCAGCCTTTATTTCTTCACCCTGACTTTGCTGACACTTGTTTTTTCATTGAACACACCAAAGGGAATTTGTTGTACCATTCCTTTTCTTCGTTCTACTAGTTATTTTGATCATCTTTGTACATTGAATTGGCACTGATCATTTTTGCTACTAACCCCAAAGTTTTAGCCAGAATGAGTGCTGGGTTTTGCTTTTGGATTTTGAAGATACAATTATTTCTAGAGAGCCATATTTGCTAGCAAAGAGCAGATGGAAGGTATTTCCAAATTCGGATAATAATAGATTTACCATGTCTTGTATATGGGTAGCATTTCTCCCAATTCTTGTTTAAAGTTGTGAGCTGATCAAAATTTTCCATGGGAAACTTTAAAGGGCTTATAATTTGTTGCCAACAGTGCTGAGCAATGGCACAATCTAAAAAAAGATGTTGGCTGCTTTCCTTCTCCTTGTGACATAAACAGCACATAAATGGTCCTTGAAGCCCTTTTTTCTTGAGATTTTCAGCAGTGAGGATTTTACCCTTCAGGAGGGTCTAAGCGAAAATTTTTATTTTTGGAAGACACTTGTTCTTCCAAACTGTTGTCCGAAGGTTCCATTTTTCGAGGTTGTTTCTAGGTTGGAGGAACTTATACCCAGATTTCATTGTAAACTTTCCTCCATTTGGGTCCTAAACAAAGCTGTCTTGGGATGTTTTGTTTATAAGGGCGGCTCCAGTCAGCGTTGTCTTCAATTCAGCCCACTGATTTTTCAAGTTATTTAGGAGAGGAAGGTCCTTCCATGCGGACCAATTATTTTGATCCCAGACAGAAATGTGATGGAGAGAATTTATACTTTTTACATCCATCCAATTTTTCCAGGGTCTATATTGCTGACATTGAATTTGAGGCTCCGATCCCATTATTCTGTCAGTCCATAGATCTGTGTCTTTTCCATTTCCAGGGCTCTTTGAAATGTAATTTTTAATTTGAGGGGTGGCCTTTCTAATGAGTCTCCATGCCTGAGTGCATGGTCTTTCCGTGATCAGATCAGAGAGAATCTTTTGAGTGTTGTCCATTGAGATATTTCTTAAGATGAGCCTCGACCCACCAGCTGCCTTTTTCGATTAACATTCGCCAAACAGGCTTGAAGCCCATTGCTTTATTTGTTAAACTTGGAATCCTGATGGAGATGCCTCCTTTTTCAAAGGGAAGGGTCACCTGTTCCCAGCGAACCAAACTGAATTTTTTGTTGAAAATGAAACAAGATGATGGAGCTTAGAGGAAAGGAGTCGCCTTCACTAAGTGGGCCCGCAGGGTATTTTTGGCGCAAAGTCTATTTTTAGACATATGGATCATGGTCTATGAGTTGCAGGATGCGGTTTATGGATGATTGGTCATGTTGGGAAAAATAGATGGACTTCTATTTTTGGTTCATAGCGGAGTGATCAGAGTCTATTTTTAGACTACCAGGCTAAAAATAGAAACAGTCAAATATTATTAGCCCTTAGTAATATTTGGACTCTAAAAATTATCTTATTCTCTTGGAGCACTTCAGTTCGAGCTACGGATGTGGCACATCCAACTGACAAAAGGAATCGCGTGGTTTCTTATGTGTTAGTTTAGCTATTGCATGGAGGACTTCAGTTAGAACTCATGCATGTGAGTTCTGTGGAGTTGGATGTGGAGTTGATGGAGTTGTGTTCAGTTTGACTTAGTTGAACTAGTTGTATTTAGTCTAACTAAAGAATACACTAGTGATGAGTTGTGTGAATTAAATATTAACTAATTCACTAATTATTAACTCATAAAGAAACTAAAGAATACATCAGTTAACTTAGTGCATGGACAGTTCAACAGAGACAGGTGTTAGAGGTAAGTGAAAGGGTGAGTTGTGACTATCAGTTGTGCATGATATTTGCACATGCATGGATTTGAGTAATGCCAATCAGGATTGCGTAGTGTGGGCCAATATCAAGGCAATTGTAGCTTGTGATCACGTGATTCTCATGCAGGATTGCACAGTGGAGGCAGGAAAAGAAGCGAAGGAGATTTGAACCTGTGACTTGTTCGGATCTGAGCTAGTTTTGTGTGTAACAGGTGGAGATAGTGCTGGATACTTGTGAGGAGTATTGTACTATGTATTGTTACATGTTCTCAATCATTAATATACAGATAGTGTGGGGTTTTTAGCTGTAAGCTTTCCCTAGGTTACATACTATGTTAATGTGTGCATGCGATTGATGTTTCATTGTTTTTGATGCTGCTAAATTGATGATCAACATGGAGGAGATTAGTATTATGCATGTATTCCGCAATAGTGTATAATCGGGATAATCTCTGTGAATAAGTGTTTATTATTCAGAATTTCTACATTTTTGTGTCTTGCTTCCCTCCTTGCCAGAGGAATCCTCTCATGATTAGCTCCATTTGTTTATGGATGCTGGCGGGGAGCCAATATTACAACACACTGATAAATGGGAAGAGCTGATAGAAGAGCTTTAATGAGGATGGTTCTGCCCACTAAATTTAACCACATCAGCCCCCAACTTTGAAGTTTCCCTCTCATCTTTTCTATCTGTTTGTTCCATGTCTCGGACTTGACCCCTTCCTTTGCCAGAGGTAAACCAAGGTAGGAAAAATGTCTCCAGTTCCTTTGGACGAGGATGTCCATAATTTGGGAAATCCTTTGCATTACTTTGGGTGAGACATTCCAAGTATAGATTCTGCAATTTTTATTGTTGAGAAAACCCCCTGAGACAGACAGAAAGGTTTCTAAAATTTTCTTGAATCTCCTAGCTATTATACTTGAGGCTCCTCCAATTAGGAGTGTATCATCGACAAAGAGAGAGTGATTGATTTCTTTTATCCCTCGCGCTATGCTGACGTCGGTTATCTCCCTTTTTTTCTTTGATTTTCAAGATGTGTACTTAAATTTTCTGCCATAATGATAAATAGGAAAGGAGAGAGAGGACAACCTTGCCTCAAACCTCTGGAACTACGAAAGCAGTGGCTGGGCCTTCCATTGATCAGGGGGGCTGTCCAAGGGTTTTAAGTACATTCCATTATAATGTTGATGAACTTGTTAGAGATTCCAAACTTTTGAAGAACTACCACTAGAAACTGATGACTGACCCTATCAAAAACATTAACCATATCAAGTTTGATGACCATGCCTTTTTCGTTTCTTTGTTTACTACTATGTGTTATGAAACCAGCTCAAGAAAAAGATAGAAAAGATAGATCAACACCTTAAAATTCAGCCTCTTCGAGGGGGAAACCTCCTTTACATTACATAAATGAACAATTCTTGGATGATACAAATGAAGAGACCTCCTTTCTATATATAGGAGTCTAAGTGGTCATAACATAATCAGAGCTTACATAACAATAATACTGTAAGGGCACAATAATAACAATGGTGGGCTTCTATGGGGCACAATAGTAACAATATGGGCACTACATGGGTACATCAATATAATAAGTGGGTTGTACTAATAACAATAAGGGGTTACACTAGTAGTATAGGGGCCTAACATGCTGCTCTCCTTCAAAAAGCATTGTCCTCAATGCTTGAGTAGTTCTTGATGCTTCTGTATAAAATTCTTGTCCTCCCATGTGGAATCTTCAACGGGTAAGTTCTTTCACTTGATGAGATACTCTGAAATTGATCGATTTCGTAGCTGTTGGGTTCTTGTTTATGTGATTGCTCCAGGTTCGAATATGATTTTTCCTTCCTCTTCAATTTCTGACAATATTGTTTGAATTGGGATCTTTTGCAACTTTTGAATAAGCGGCCATACTTCTTCATCCTTCTTCCATTCATCCCTTGCTTCGTTTATCCAATCTGGTTTGATAATAGAAATAGCACAAAACAATGCTTCCACATCCTCATCCTTGAAGAGTCTTCCCATTCGGTAAGGTCACCATTTTTTAAGTGCATGTAGTATCACCAACATTTCCTTCTCATAAATAGTTTGCTTGAGATGTAGCAATAAAAATACCCAATCACCTACATCAAAACATTTTTCACTACGATGTTGATCTACCTATTGTTTCGTTTGATTTTTCACTGAAGTGTCATTATCCTTTAAATGTTGGAGAACTTGTTGTTGATGCTCGATGTGATCTTTCACTTCTTGAACCTTTTTCTTCTTGATATGTCCTTCTATCTCTAGAGTTTGAGTAGTGGTAATTTTTTCCAATCCTTTACAAGATATGGTCGGATTCATTTCTTAATGCTCGATGTGATCTTTCACTTCTTGAACATTTTTCTTCTTGATATGTCCTTCTATCTTGATAGTTTGAGGAGTGGTAATTTCGACCAATGAACTACAAGATATGGTTGGATTCATTTCTTCTTTCTCGATTTGATCTTTCACTTCTTGCACCTTTTTCTTCTTGATATGTCCTTCTATCTTGAGAGTTTGAGGAGTGGTAATTCTTGCCAATGCTTTACAAGATATGGTCTGATTCATTTCTTCTTTCTCTGGGGTGGGGTCCTGGCGTATATCTTCTTCTTTTGATGTTTCTTGATCCTTTTCTTCCTCCTCTTCATATTCTATGTAAAATAATTTCTTCTCAGCACACTTATGACCTTTAGTGCATTTGCTATCACAATTGTAACAAAGCCCTTTTTCTCTTTTTTCTTCCAATTGTTGTGGTGTAACCCTTGTAGGTTGTGGAAGGCTAGGAGAAACAACACTTCCATATTTATAGTTGTGAGGGGTATGCTTCCTGGTTTCCATAATTTTTCTCTCCACTATGTCACAAAGCCCTTTTACTCTTTCCAATTGTTGTGGTGTTTCTCTTTGTATCCTCATAATGTGCTATCATTTCCTCCGTGAAAATTGACCACATAACAAGTTGTTTACGAGAACAAAGCCCTTCATACCATAAAAATTGATCCAGTTCTAAATATGAAAATGCAATACATACCTTTTGTAACAGTGGTGCACCATGTAGATCAAAATATTGCTCCATCTGAAGTATCCAATTTACCAGATCCTTGCCATCAAAGTTCCTCATCTTGCTTTTTCTTGATTTTAGGAGCTCGATCTTGTAATGACTATAACTCTGTACTTTTAGATCTTTAAATTCTGAAACTGTGACCTGTAGTAGCCCTCTGTGTCCTCTTTCCAATGCCACCAGTCTGATCCAAATTGGATTCTCCAAGAGAGAGTTATGCACATTCTCCCAAGATGACCTGATTATAGACCTTTCCAGAAGAACAAACTTGTATGAAGTGCCACGTGTCACTGTTTTGATAATTGGCTCTAAAAAAAATATACAAAAAAATACAGTTCATCCTCTTTCTGTAACTTCTTACGAAATTTCAATCCAATGCTCAGAGAGAAAGTTATGACGATTTTCCCCAGGTCACCTGTTTGGAATGTAATACAGGAGTCTGCAAAAAGACCAACTTCCTCAGATCATATCTCCATAAATATAGCGTCAAAACCTTTGAAATTTGGACCCGAGATTCAACGCGATTTCTTCTCAGATGGGTTTTTTTTTAGCTTCTAAAATGTTGCATAAAAAAATTTATAGCGAAAATGCCATGATGACCTGTTTGGAGTAGCGAAACCCTAGAATCCAAAGCTCTGATACCAAATGTTATGAAACCAGCTCAAGAAAAAGATAGAAAAGATAGATCAACGCCTTAAAATTCAACCTCTTCGAGAGGGAAACCTCCTTTAAATTACATAAATGAACAATTCTTGGATGATACAAATGAAAAGACCACCTTTCTATATATAGGAGTCTAAGGGGTCATAACATAATGAGAGCCGACATAACAATAATAATGTAAGGGCACAATAATAACAATAGTGGGTTTCTATGGGGCACAATAGTAACAATATGGGGCACTAAATGGGTACATAAATATAATAAGTGGGTTGTAATAATAGCAATAAGGGGTTATAGTAGTAGTATAGGGGCCTAACACTATGAATGGCTTCTTGTACAAGAATTACATTATCCGTTATCTATCCTTTTGGGACGAACCCTCCTTGATTCTCTGAAATGAGACTGGGCAAGACATTTTTTAGCCTATTTGTCAAGAATTTTGTAACAATTTTATAGGAGGCGTTACAAAGAGAGATGGGTCTAAAATGATCAAAAGAGAGGGGGTTTGGATCCTTGGGGATGAGCGCCAAATGAGAAGTTTTTGTGTTTTCTACCATCTTGGTTTTTTTGAAAACGTTTTTGACCATCATGACAAAATCTTTCTTTATTATGTCTCACTGTGTCTTCTAAAAGGCTATGGTGAAGCCATCTGGACCGGGAGCTTTATTCAGATGCATGCTCCATGTTGCTTCTCTAATTTCTTCCTTAGACACCTCCTTCTCCAACTCACTGCTTTGCTGTCCACTGATTTTACTGTCAAGAAGTTGAAGGAAATCAGTGCTGTCCAAAGGCTAAACATCAGCTAATAAGAGGGATTTAAAATGATTGTGAGCTGCTTCTTTGATTTCCTCCCCTCAGCATGAATTCTATCTATTTGGTTGCCAGCTCTTCTAAGCTTGATATTATTATGAAAGAAGGAAGTATTTTTATCTCCCGCTTTCAGCCAGAGGCACCTAGATTTTTGTCTCAGCTCCTCGTCCTCATGTCTATTTTGCCTGTACAATTCCATAAAAATTTCTTTTTCATGGACTTGTTCTTCCTTTGTTATTTGTTGGTTTTCCTTTTCTTGGCTCCAGTTTTCCAGCTCTCTATGCAACTTGATTTTTTTGTTTTTCTCTGTTAGTGCATTCCCTCTTCCCCACTTTTTAATTGCTACTCTTAGATTTTTTAATTTGGATTCCCATACAAAATGAGGAGAACCAAGGACTTCGATTTCCCAACTGTCCTTAATGATCTTGCTAAAATCCTCCTTGCTGTCCCAATTTTTATTGTATTTAAAGGGAATTGGCCCAAAGTTTTTGAGTGTCTCTAGAATCAGAACCATTGGCTTGTGGTCAAAGGCTGTGGCATGGATGATCTTACTTTTTATGGATGAGAATCTTGCTACTATACTCTCATGGATTAAGATCCTATCTAATCTTTCTTTGATATTTTGAGTCCCATCTCTTTTATTGTTCCAGGTAAATTTCCCATTACATGGAGGGATGTCAATGAGTTTATGGGTTTCTATAATTTCTTCCAGAGCAGCTCTTGATGGGTGATTAATATATTTTCTTCCCATCTTTTCTTCAATGTTCCTTATTAAATTTAGATCGCCTCCCAAGACCAGCTTACTTCTTTGGCACTCTTGCACCTCTATTTTGACGGAGTCCCAACATAATGCTTTGTCCCTGTAATGGTTTGGGGCATAGATATTTAACACTGTAAATTATTCATTTGTAATCTTATTTTTGTGATCAGTTCTGACCCACCAATTATTTAATCTTTGACTAGTGAGCTCCCATTTCCTTTTATTCCATATTGTGCCTATGCCTCCTGAAGCACCAATTGGATCTGTCGCTATTCCTTCAAAACTTTTTTGCTTTTTCATTAATTTTTGAAAATCTTGGTTGGACATTTTGGTCTCTTGGATCAAAAAGATATCTAGCTATTCTTGTCTAATGATATCTCGAGCTGTGTTGGATTTAAGGGAGGAGCCCAAACCCCTGCTGTTCCAAGAGACCAAAATCATTGCTTACTTGATTTTTGGTGAGCCCCGCTCTTCTCCTTCTGCTTTTCCCTGCTTCCTCTTTGTTTGGCAAAAAAAGAATCCATTGGTTGTTGAGTACCTATGGCCATTTCTTTAGATGCTGTTTCATCTCTTATTTCTTTGTTCGACTTCCTCCCTGCTTTTTTTGGTTTCTCTGAGGTGTTGCTTGATTCTTTGACTTTGTTTCTTGTAAGGATTCAGTCTATGGTGGGAGGAGGGGATGGGAAGTTCTGAATGGGAGAGTGTATGACTGCTAAAGCTTTGTCTTGAGAGGGAGAACGAGGGGATGAAGGTTCTTCTTCTTCCAAGGATTTGAAAGGGTTTGATGATGAGGGTATTGGCTAGGCCATGATGAGAGGAGGAGTGGAGGTAGCAGCCGGGTTTTCCAGGGGTTGTTTTGGATTTGGACCTGATTGTTTGGAGTTTGTTTTCTTTCTCTTGACTTGTTCCTATGTGTCTTCATTTACTTCTACATTCTCAGTCATTTCAGTTTCTTTTAATTTGTTACATCTATTAGCAAAATGACCGTATTCATGGCATACCTTACATTTGAACGGGATTTGTTCGTAGTCCAGTTGTTGAATGTGAGTCCACTGGTCCACTTTGATCTTGATTGCTTCCGGGAGGCCCTTCCCCAAGTCTACTTCTACGCAAATCCTAGCGCAGGCATGCATATTGTCCTTTGGTTCGCATCTGTCAATGTATTTTCCAACAACATTTCCTATTGCTTTGACTGATTCGTCTCCCCAACAATGGAGAGGGAGGTGAGGCAAACGAACCCAGACTGGAACTGCATTAGGGACATCCATTTCTGGATCGAAATCTGGGGACCATCTGTTCAAGTAGAGGCCTCTTGAATCCATGAAGTAAGGGCCGCTTCTGAAAATAAGGTTCCGGTCTTCTTTGGTTTCAAAGAGGAACGTATAGTATCCTCTGCCAAAAAATATTATTACTATTTTCCCTTGGATGTTAGCACTCCAGTTACGCTCCACCCATTTCTAAACAGCTCTGGGGGAGGGCCACAGTCTAGTAAATTAACCAACCAAACCTCTTTCGGCTAGAGAGATAGCTGCTTTCCTTGGGAGACAAGGAGGTAGAGAAATTTCTGTGATATCAGCCAGCTTTTTAACAAATTTGGTTGTTGTAGGTTTGATTTGAGGGGCACCATTTCAGAGATTAATGAAGCAAAAATTGTGGCTTTTTCATCAGTTTCATGCAGCTGGGGGGAGTTGCACCCTGCCATGAGGGGCGAGGGGCGAAGAAAGAGGCCAGTAATGGATTTGGCAAAGAAGGGGAGGTAGAGCTCGGATGCAGGGATACTAGGGGCACAACCAGGAAGCCCAGCAGCAAGGGCTGCCAGGTGGAGGGCCAGCAGAAGGCAGTGGGAACTATGGCTGAGAAAGGGTGCGTGGGAGCTCCAGTTCGAAATCCGAGTCTCTCCTAAATCTCTATATGACTAGCTAATGATTATAAAATGAAAATCAATATTACAATTAAAAAAAAATAAAGAATTGATATTAAAAAATATGATAACTAAAATAAAAATAAAAAATTTTAAAATAATATATATTAAAAAAGAATTAATAATAATTAATATTTGTTAGATGTGGTTTTTTTTGAATTATTTATTATAGCTGATTGATATTTTTCTTATATATAAGAAAGAAATTAGTTTCTTTTTTAACCCAATAGTTAGAGTGATGTTCTTGGTACTAGGCTAGCTCACAAGTACACTCACTTAAAAGTTTGAAAACTCGAAGCTAATATAACAATGTTCATAGGAATAAACTATTACAACTATATTTACGAAGGCATTATAACTCATTATATTACGAGTGGAAATTCGAATCTAATGAAGAAAATAACAATTTCATGTAACCACTCTACATAAACCCAATTGATATATATATATATATATATATATATATATATATATATATATATATATTAAATATTTTTAAAAATCACACACGCACATAGAAAAATATAATTATATATTTTTAAAAATCACACACGCACATAGAAAAATATAAAAGAAAAGAAAATAAAAGAAAGTAGTGGAATACGAAATATTCATCACATTACAAGGAATAAGACAAAAAGTAGGTGATGAGGTCTCGTTGCTAAATCACCTTGCCATTAAGAGATCACGAGATCAATTCTCCTTAATTATCTTGGGGTTAGGCTTTGATTCGTTTGGCCGACAGGATGTGATCCCTTCGAATGGATTTTCCCAGATTTTTCCTAGGAAAAAAAGAAAAACAAAAGTAAGCGGTATAAGAAACAATAGAAAGAAGGGATCTCAAACTCGAGCGCTAGGATAACATCATAAAATATGAGCTCTTAATGATGATCCCCATGGGGATCAAAATGTGTTGAGCTTTCACTCCTTGAAAACAATGATCTCATTAAACTAAAATTTATTTTTATGTCACAGCTCTACAATGACATATATGATCCATTTTTATGCATTATTATGCCTGCATCGATTTTCTTTTGGCTTTTACAAAATGAACTTCAGTTTTTTATATCATTTTTTGTAGACGACAAATCCACTACCTGGTCAAGGCTCCAATACGCAAGGGTTGTCATCATTTTCACGTTGTGAATGAAAGTAGGAGAATTATTGGCTTTATTAACGAAATTTCCGTGAACTCGAGGAGTCGTGACTACAACCACCAAAGAATATTACAAGGTTTTCGAAGAAAAATTCAGGTTATGGGAACTCGTGTAACGAAATTCATGGCACCTTGCTGAGGACCAAACTCTACAGGTTTTTTAGCTCACAAATGAAAGCACCCTGGATGTCATAAAACACCTGCAAATCTTGAATTCAAGATCAATCACTTATTATGATTCCGCATTAGGAATCTCTCTCTCTCTCTATATATATATATAACAAAAAAACATAAAATTTATTAAAAAATAAAATTAACCCAAAAGATTTAAAAAAGAAAAAAATAATTCAAGGAAAATATTTAATACTAAAAAACAATTAAATAAAGGTGAATTAGGTAATAAACAAACTTAAAAAAAATACCAACTATAATAATAATAATAATAATAAAATTCAAAATACATATATAAAAACGAAAAAATAATATTAAAAAAACATTAAAAAAATCAAACTAAAAAAATATAAAAAATAAAAAATAAAATATATTAAAAAATATAAACATTGTAAAACACTTAAAATTTAAACCAAATATAAATAAAAAATTTAATATAATTTTTAAGAATAAATTTAAAAAAAACCAATAAATAAAAAAAATAAAAATAAAAAGTATATTAGATAATTAAAAAAGGAAAAAAATAAAAAATAAAAACTATAAATCAATTTTTTTAAAATAAATAAAAATAAAAAATATATCACAAAAACCTTAAAAAAAAATCATTTGAAAAATTAAAAAATAAAAGAAAATGAGTTAAGGAAAAATGAGTATAAATCAATTTTTTTTAAATAAATAAATAAAAATAAAAAATATATCACAAAAACCTTAAAAAAAAATCATTTGAAAAATTAAAAAATAAAAGAAAATGAGTTAAGGAAAAATGAGTTAAAATTGTAAATTCTGAAATTTTAAATAATTTGTTAAATTAAATGAAATGTGGTTTGTTTGTTTGTTTTTTGTTTAATTTATAATTTTTTTTTTTTAAATTTTAGATACTTTGATTTTTTTTAAATTTTGAATTTTTAAATTTTAAATTTTATATTTTTTTTAATAAAATTTTAAATTAAAAAAAAAAAAATTTAAATAATTTAAAAAAAATCGATGATGATGATGATGATGATGATGATGATGAGACCAAACAATGATCTATTGGACCTAAATAAACAAATTATTTATTTTGATTTAAGATTTTATTCCTATGCTCAAAAAGCTTGGAGAGAAGCCTCCCGAGCTCACTATAATTTTGACATTGTAAAAGGCTAGGAAGGTTAGTATTGTAACAAAGATTGTGAAATTGAGATCTAATGTGGTTGTACGTAGGGCACTATAAGAGGAAGTGGTTTTCATCCTCGATGCTCCTATTCTCACAAATATGGCAGATCCTTTCCATCCATGGCATTTTAGGAACTGCTCAACGACCTGTTTCACTATGGAGCTCATGAGAATTCGTTCTAATCTTTGCTATATGAATTTTCTTCTTTGAGCTAGTTAAAATAGAGAGATACTTTTGATCTTCAAGGGTGGGGTTGATGACCTTCTTATAATAACTTAATTTTCTTTTAGACGCTAAATCTTTCTCACACCACAATTTTTCTTTGAACTTAGAAGTAACAATATCTTTAATGTTATTTATGTTTTGCAATGCATCATTCTCGTTGATCTCCCAATAGTTTAACCAGGCCCTGTGTCTTTATGCCATCCTCGATTGAGCCTTAGGTGGTTTTGGCTGAAATTTAAAGCTAGCTTAGGAAGTCTATGATCGTCTATGTTATTGAGCTTGTGCTTGTACAATAGAAACCCCCCCTCCCACACACACACACATATAAATATAAAATTCATTTTTTTTTTTAAATGGTTTTTTACTTTTTTTTTTAAAATTTTTTAAAGGGTTTTTAAATATATATATTTAGAAATAATAGTTTTTAGTTTTTATTTAAATTTTTTTTTTTAGTTTTTTATTTTTTAATTATGCAATTCACTATTATTTATTTGTATTTTTAATTAAAATTTTAAATTCTTTTGCTAAATCACATATTAATTTATTTTTGTTTTTTGTTTTTTGTTTTTTTTGTTTGTTTTAGAATTTTCAGTGTGTGTTGGTTTTTTTAAATTAGTATATTTTAGTAACAATTATTTTTTGTGTATTAAAATATTAATTAACTATATATAAATTTATAAAAAATCTAATCTCAAAATATTAATGTCATTATTATTATTATTATTTTTAAATAATTAAAAATTTCATTATAAAAAAACATTACAAAAAAAATAAAAAATACATATTTGGAAATCCCTTTTAAAAAAAAACATTTTAGGATGAAAAACAAGAAGAAGAATAAGATAATTTGAGCAATTGTTAAATAATCAACTTTAAAAAAAGAAAAGAAATTGTGCATACTTAGGACAATAAAAAAATTGAAGTGTAAAAACTATACCTTAAAAAATGATGATTTTCAAAATTTGCATGAAAATGACAAACATTTAAAAAAAATTATCCACTCTCAATACATTATAAAATTTAAAGTGTAAAAAATAAGCCCTCTAAAAAAACGGGTTGATGTTGCATCAACACTTTTCAAAATTAGTATAAAAATCGCTAACATTTAAAAAAAATATTCATACTTGATACATAAAAAAGTTTAAAGTGTTAAAAATATGCTCCAAAAAAAGGGGTTGATGTTGCATGACAATTTTCAAAATCAACACGCAAATCACTAACATGTAAAAAAAATGTTCATGAGAAAATTTAAAGTGCCAAAAATATGTTTAAAAAAAAAGGTGTATTCTAAATCACCACTTTTCAAAATCGGATGCTCTTTTGCTACCTCAAAAAACAGGTACTAGGTAATTTTCTCGTTTGATTGATAACTATGTTTTGAGCGAATAAAGGCTTTCCTTGATACCTTGAGAAATTGGAGGTTGTCCTCAGTGCCTTTTGTTTGGAAATTGAAATGACAATCAATAGATCTAAATCATTGGCATATTTATGGGGTTTGTCTGAGGGGGAGAAATAATCTATATCAAAAGATATTTCTCTCTAGATTGAAGACATTGGTAGTAGCTTTAAGTATATGGGATTCATTTTCAGATCGAACAATTACAAGAACATGGTTTGGTTATGGCTCTTAAAAAATATTGAAAAATGAATATATATCTAGTGCAATAGGTAGCTCTCTCATGTAGGAATATTGATTCTAGTAAATGTTGTCTTAGAGGCCATTCCTGTATACTAATCATCCTTGGTTTGGATACCAAAAGTAACTCTAGAAAAGTTTAGATAAGCCTCCTCTCATTTTGTCTAGGAATGATGTGAAGACAAAAGTCCTATGACGTTCGCCTCTTGGAAGAAGCTTGCAGTCCCAAAGGATTAAGTAGGATGGGGCCTAGAAAACATCTTCCTATTCTCCAAGGCTCTAGCTACAAAAAAAAGTTGGCATTTAATTTAAGGTGAAGGACTTTAGGCTTGGGAAAAAAAAGAAAAATACATGGGTATCTCCTCCATGTTAGAATGGATCAAGGATTTGGCAAAGTCCTCATGGAATGGATCCATTATTTAGAAAGCTATTGACAAGGAATTCCCCCACACATGTCAAGGGACACATTGGAAAATAGGTAATATGACTTGTAGGTCCTTATGAGAAAATATCTATGTATTGGTAGTATAAATAATCGTCTCCTTCCTAACTCATTGATCCATGGGCTAAATAGGGATGTATTTTAGTTCCTCAATCAAGTGGCCAAAAGGGACATGGTTTTGGGGCATACCCAGTTTCAGACTGTAACTAGATGGGGACTTTTCTTGTGCCTGGGAAAATTATGCCCATGCCCTCCACAACTCCTTTGTATCTCTCTCAAAACAAACTCATCAATTGATTTTAGATCATAATCCAATTGGCGGATATACACACAAATATGGATTTATTACTCTTGCTTAGGACCAATAGTTGGTTCCAAAACCTTAGTGGCGGAAGAATTTATGGAAACTTAAATTCGCAAAAGAAAAACCTTTCATGTGGCTTCTCCTTGTAAATAAATCACTCACTTGTGACAATCTACAAAATATATCCTTCTAAGGGCCAGGATACTACCCTTTTTGTCACCAATAAACGGAACCATTTGTCACATTTTTCTCATGTGACCCTTCATCCAATATGTATCGTAAAAATATACATAGATCATAAACAAGCATATGTTTGGGAAGAGTCCTCTATCAAATCATCTCTCTCAATTTGGTCCACCTTAGGGTACAAGAAACAACACAAAGCACTCCCCCTCATGATTGCTTGGGATGTATGGTTAGATCAAAATCACGTTGTTCTTAAGAACAAGGGACCTTCAACCCTTAAGATAACAATTCATGGTCTAGTAATCCTAGATGCATTCCATCATCCCACTAAATATCAACATAAGCTACCTTGTATAATTTTGTATCTTCATAGTAACATACCTTGGACTTTCTTCAATGGTGCAGCTTAAGGAGGTCCTCCTCGAGGAGGTGCAAGGAGGATTCTCTTCTTCATTGCCACTCACTCATTAGCATTTTTTGTGGGTATTGGGGTTACATTTAACAATTTTGTTGAACTCATGGCTCCCAAACTATTGCTTGGCCTTGTTGAATAACAAGGGCTCACCCATCTTCATCTATATCTCATTATTAGTCATAAATTGGATGAAGGACCTTTCAAGGATTTAGTACTACTTCCTTCAACCTCTTTTTCAAAACACCTAGCCTTTAGTTTCTTCCTTTTCTCATATCACATATGACCATGTGTTTAGGGATATGAATTAGGAAGCCCACACCCTCTCAAAAGCTAGATTGATGCTAGACAAAGGCACATGGAATATTTTAAAAAATCCAAAAGGTGTCTATTTAGAATTTTTTCATGACTCTTGGCTCCAACTAGACAACTGACAGGGATAGAGGACCATAGGAATACTTTTTTGTAGTTTTCTAGATTTTTATGGGATACTCAAAGACGTTACAAGATAGGATATTTATTTTGTGAGAGATTTTTCGGCAAAAATCACATGGAATACCATTTGTCGACGCGTTTCGAACCAACTAGTGTGGTTCATCGTCAGAACAATTTGAAGAAACAGATCCAGCTTAGTATGTTAAATAGTCTGAGCAGAGCCTCCAACGGCTAACTTGAACAACGGCTAGTTTGACTCTAGGACCAGGGTCAAAATTATTTTATAATATAATTAGTAATACCTAGGACCAAAAATATAAAAAATATAAAAAATATTTTTAATGGATATTTAGTTCAAAAAATATTATAAAAATTATAAGTTAATTAGTATTTAAAAGGAAATTTAGTTAAATAAAGGACCTTATAATATATGAATAAATTAAATGCCTAAATACAAATATATAAAGTAATATATAAAATAATTTTATTTAAAAGTATTATTAAAAATTATAAGTTAATTAATAATTAAATGGAAAATTAGTTACATAAAGGACTTTATAATATCTGAATAAAATAAAGAAATATCAAAAGGATGTTAGGTTAGTTAGAAAATTATTTAAAAAAGTATAAGTTGATTAGAATTTAAAAGGAAAATTAGTTATATAAAGGACCTTATAATATAAGAATAAATTATATGCATAAATATAAATATATGAAGTAATATTATATATATATATATATATATATATATATATATATATATATATATATATATATATATATATATATATAATTGAAATGGGTGTTTATTTAGAAGTATTATTAAAATTATAAGCTAATTAGTATTCAAATGGAAAATTAGTCACAAAGGACCTTATAATACCTGAAGTAATAAGTTGTTAAAATTAATAAATATAAGAAATGAGAAAATTAACACTCTATAATAATAATAATAATAATAATATATATATATATATATATATATATATATATATATATATATATATATATATATATATATATATATATATATATATATATATATATAATATTAAAAAACAATAAAAAAGTAATAAAAAAATAAAAATAAAAAAATAAAATAAATAAAAATAAAAATAAAACAAATAAATAAAAAGTAATAAAAAAAATAAAAATAAAAACCTTAAGAGGGGGGCGGAAAAACGGCTAGGAAGAGAGTGCTGGGACCCAACACCTACTGATTTTCCAGCCATCCTCCCTATTGAGATTGCTTGGCCTCTTTTCAATCTCAAGCACTTCCCTAAATTTTCGATGATGGAAATGCGAAACCTTAGCAATAACGCTAGCCTCCTCAATACAAACATGATGATTGGTTTTCTCAGCATGTTCAGCTAAAGCGGAAGACTTAGCTCTCCTATGCTTAAGGTCTGCTGCGTGCTCGCTAATCCTTTGATTAATGGAGTGACCAGTCTCCCCAATATAGGGTGTCCCACAAGAACAAGGGATCATATAAACACCTTTCATATCCTTAGGGTCGATAGGATCCTTCACCGATCTGAGGGACATACGAATGGTGTTCAGGGGCCTAAAGGTCACAGGGATACTATGCTTCCTGAGAATCCTTCCAATTCTATCAGTGGTCCCCTGAACATACGGAAGATGGACACCTGGAATTAGTTCCTTCGGTTCCCTTTTTGGATCACAGAAGCCTGAACTCTAGGATATTTATTGTTGATTCTTTATGAGGGTCATAGATTGGAGTTGGGTTACACTTTTTGGCAAAGAGAGGGTGCACTTTGGAAAGAAAAGGAAGCTTAATCGAGTAATTTTAAGCACTCGATTGAGCTCCTTTGTAACATGAGTTAGAAGCTTGATCAAGATTTCGATCAAGATTTATGGCTCGTTTGAGAGTTTGTCTAGATAGAGTGCCAAGGATCGATCAAGCCCTTATTTCTTATTCAAAACCCAGTCACAGTCTATGTAAGCCATTTTTATGCAAACTGCGAGGAAGAAGCAATTCGACAGAGGATTTCGAACCTCGATCGAGATGGAGAAACTCAATCCAATTGCCCAACAACCCCACCAACGACCCAAAGGCTCAATCCAAGGTAAGTTTCCTATATTTTTTTGTCTCTTTTATTTAATTTTTCTTCCAAAATAAAATAAATTAATTTGAAACAAAAAATTGTTGACAAGTGTAGCAAGAAAGTCTCAACTTGACTTTTCCTTTCTTAAATTGAGAAAGTTTGAATTTCCACATTAGCAGACAAATTGGAGGCAACTAACTGAGTTGACATGGCTCTTGTCACTCAGTTAGCTCCGTAAATTCAAGTTATAGGGCTTGGAGTTTATTTAAGCATGTGTGATTGCTAAATTTTACTAATCCATTCCAATTATTTCCAGTTGTATTTAGTTAAACAAGTTCCAACTATTGATAAAACTAGTGGAAGGTCAGTTTTGTAGTGGGACAATATTCTAACTCAGTGATCATCTAGTTAACTGATCAATTAGGTTAAAATAGCTAGTGCATGCAAGAAATTTGAGTTCCTCAGTTGTGGTGGAGATTCCAAGGCACTGTAACAAGCAATTGTAAACTAGTTTGAGTGTACAGGTGTTGCATGTAGTCATATGATCAATCCTTAGGAATTGTGCAATAAATTAGAAGAAAATTCCTAAAAAATAGGGTCCTAATTCCTTATGATTTGCGAAAGGAAATAGGGGCTCAAGCAAAGGAAGAAATTGACTAAGTCTGGATTAGAGCTTCTAATTGAGCAGAGAGAAGGGTTATTCACTTGCAGGTTGAGCTCAGAGTGAGCAAGAAATTGTAATACATTCTCTATTCATCTAATTAATGAAAAGTAGCTTGAGGGGTATTTCCTAATTGGGTTCCCCACGAAAAATATTATGCATGTGTGGTTTTTACTTTGCATATTTGTGAATGTTGTTCTAAATTGTGAACTAAATTTCCACAGAGAAATAAAGTAGAATTGTGTCTCTTGATTTAGATTAAATTTCTTGAGAAAATGCAATTCTATCACCATATTTCTACATGGTATCAGAGTAAGATTCACATTAGAACAAGAATTTCGAAGTTGTTTCCCAAGAGGTTCAGATTTGCAGCTTTAGTGTAGCAGGATATCTTCAGAGTTGGGAGAATGAACTTCAACAGATTGAGATTAGAGTATTCCTTGGAAGGTAGATCAAATTTCATTGCATGGAAGGATCACATGGGGGTGGTGCTTGATGAAAATGAATTGCTAGAATATGTCAAGATAGACATTCCAAAACGAGGATCAACTGATGCCTAGAACCTAGCCCAATGAAAGAAAGATGTAGCTAAGGTAAGGAGAATAATCTTGGAGGGAGTGCGAGACCACATTGTCTCAAATCTTCATGGGAAAATCTTATTTCACAATGTGGAAGGCATTGATTGAGCTATTTGAGAATAATAGTGATCAGATAAAACTAGTCCTCAAAGAAAAACTTTGAAACATTAAGATGTAGAAGAATGACACTATTTTGTAGTGTCTCACTAGATTTACACAAGTTTGGGATGAGCTTGGAGGGGTTGGTGTGAATGTTGTAGAAGATGACATGGTGAGCCTAGCTCTTCTAGGCCTTCCCAAAAGTTGGCATAACTACCAGGACTCAGCGAACGGGAGGGAGAAATTACTGAATTGGGAACACTTGTGGTCTAGTTTGGTACACGAAGAGATCAGGTGGAATACCAGAGATGGAACCTCGTCCAAGAGAGAGGATGAATAAAATTTTGAATTTGTTGGAAAGGGAAAGAAGTGAAAGGGAAGAAAGCTCAAAACAATCCAGAATCCAGCCAAGGGGGCAAGAATACTTTTCCAAAATAAAATTCTTCAATTGTCATGAATTGAGACACTATGCTACAAAGTGTCCATACAAATGGTCTAGCAAGAAGAACTCAGGAGGAGTAGCAGGTGAAGCATTCGCTTCATAGTTTGAGATAAACTTCACCCTTGTCACATGCATGGTCAACACTGTGATGGGGAGTGTGTGGTGCTTGGACTCAGGTGCCTTGCTCCACATGATAGGGAGTAGAGAGTTTTTTAGTGACATGGAGGAGAAAGTTATCCAGATGCATATTGAGCTTGGGGGCGACATAAGGTACAGTGCTATTGGGATTGGTACAATAATCTTTATTAGGGAGTCAAGATCCCCTCTTCTCCTCAAAGATTTCATGTTAGTGCCAAGCCTAAAGAAGAACCTCATCTTTGTAGAAGGTTTGGAAGATCGTGGCTATGATGTAATATTCAGTAAAGGGAAATTATTTCTAAGGCACATAGCTACTAGACAGGTTGTTGAAAATTCAACAAGAAACTATCAGTTTGACTTTGCCTTGGTCAAACTAGAGAAAATTTGAATTTCTATTTCAGCAGAAATATTGGAGGTAGTTAATTGAGGTGACATGGAAATTTTCACTCAGTTAACTCAGTTAGTTAAAGTTGGGGAAGCTTGAGTTGAGTTCAGTATGTTTGATTGCTAATTTGTAGCAATATATTTTAGTTAATTTGAGTTATTGTTAGTTTAACTAGTTCTAAATGTGAGAAGAACTAGTGAAGGTCAAGTTGTGGAAGTGGAACTTCAACCACACTCAGTGATCAACCAGTTATCTAATCAAACAACCCAAAATAATTTTTGCATGTAGAGAATTCGAGTTACCCAGTTGAGATAGAGATTCCAAGGCATTGTACTGTCAGTTGTAGCATATTACAATGTTCATAGGTGGTGCATGCAGTCAGAGAAAGGACCTAAGGGACTTGCGCAGTTCAATAGTGGGAAATTTCTAAATAATAGGGGCCAATTTACCAAAGGAACATCACAAGGAAATAGGAGCTTGGAGGGATTGAAAATTGGCTAAGTTTTGGCCAGAGTCAGTTAGATAGAGAGAAGGATTGACTATTCACTTGTAGGGTGTGCTCAAGATTGAGAAAGCATATGTATTTCATCTCTATTATCTGATTAATGCAATATAGATAGTAAGGGGTTTTGAGAAGTTTCTTCCCCCTAGATAAATATCTATGCATGTGTGATGTTTCCTTTTGCATGCCTATGATTTGTGTTCTATATGGTGAATTAACTTCCGCAGATTAGTAGAGTAGCTTCAAGTCTTTTGATTTAGTAAATTGCATGAGCAATTTCAAATCTACACATTAATTTCTACATGGTATCAGAGCTGGATTCATTGTATAGCAGATATTTCAAAATTGTTATTCCAAGAGGATTATATTTGCAGGATCAATTATTTGTCTCTAGAAGGATGGATTTATATGGACTAAGGCTCAAGTATGCCCTTGAGGGAAGCTTGAATTATGTTGCTTGGAAGGACTACATTGAGGTAGTGCTATAAGATAATGGGTTGAAGGAATTCATTGATAATGATATTCTGAAACCAACGACATCTGATGCTCATGATCTAGCTGAATGGAAGAAGTGTGTATCCAAGGGGAGGAGAATCATATTGGAGGGAGTAGGAGACCATGTTGTCTCAAATATCCACAAGAAAGAGACGTCATATGTAATGTGGCAAGCATTGATAGATCTATTCTAGAATAGTAGTTACCATAGGAAACTGGTGCTCAAGGACAAGCTTTGAAATATCAAGATGCATAGGAATGATACCATTTCACAATACCTGAGTAGGTTCACACAATGTTGTGATTAACTTGGTCAAGTTGGTTTTACTATAAAAGAGGATGATTTGGTGAGCCTATCCCTTCTAGGCGTTCCCAAGAGCTAACACAACTACCAAGATTCGATGAATGGGAGGGAGAAACTACCAAATTTGGAATGCATGTAGTCCCATTTGGTATAGGAGGAAATAATGCAGAACATGAGAGAAGAGACTTCATCCAAGGGTGAGGATGAAAAGAAATGTTCCTTGGTGGGAAAGGAAAAGAAATGGAAAGGGAAGAAATCCCAATCCAAGCAGAATCTAGTCAAGGGGGAAAGAAGAAAGACTTTTCCAGAATCAAGTGCTTTCACTATCATGAATTCAGGTACTATGCCACGAAGTGTATACATAAGAAGAAAAGCAAGAAGACCTCACGAGGAGATGTAAGTGAAGCTTTGGCTTCACAGTTCGAGCTTGATTTTACTCTCATTGCATGCATGGCCAACACAGTGCCAGGAAGCATGTGGTACTTGGACAATGGTTCCTCATTCCATATGACTAGGAATATATATTTTTTTAGTGATTTGGAGGAGAAGGATCTCCAAATGCACATCGATATGGGAGATGATGGAAGGTACAACACGACTAGGATTGGTACAATCACCTTTCAAAGGGAGTCAGGCTCCCCTCTCAGACTTAGGGATGTGATGTTTGTTTCAGGTCTAAATAAGAATCTTGTCTCCATTATAGTTTTGGAAGACCATGGTTATGATGTGATCTTCAACAAAGGAAAGGAATTCCAAAGACACATAGCCATGGGATAGGTGAAGCAGATCAAGGTTTGTGTGAAGAACCTCTACAAGCTAGATGTGGAGGATTGTGTTTCATTGAGCACAAAGGTAGAGAAGGTGTAGAGCCACAATGTCGGTGAACTTTGGCATAGAATACTTGGCTATTTTCATCATGGCACTTTGAAGATCATGCAACTGATTACCACAGGCCTCTCCAAATGATCACTAGATCAATAAGAGACATGAAAAGGGTATACCTTGGGGAAGTACACAAAGGCAACTTTCCATGATCGGGACAACATAGCATATGTAGTCCTTGAAAGGATCCACTATGATGTTTGTGGACCTTTCTTGACAAACTCCACTGCCAGGCACAAATATTTCGTCATATTTATTAATGAATTCTTGCAAAAGTGTTGGATCTTCTTCATGCAAAAGAAGGATTATACTTTCTCCAAGTTCTTAGAGTTCAAGGCACTAGTGGAGAAAGAAATGGGAAAGAAAGTGAAGGCTCTTAGGAGCAATAATGGAGGTGAGTATGTGTCGAATGAGTTTACAAATTTTTGTGCAAAAGAAAGAATTCGACAAGAGTTGAAAACTCCCCAAAACCCACAACAAAATGGGGTGTTTAAGATGAAGAACCAAAACATTGTGGGAGAAGCACAAATGAGGTTGCATGACCAAAGCCTACCTCTGCACTTGTGAGATGAAGCATGCAACACAATGCTCTATTTGCATAACATGAGTCGTCATTAGATTCTTGGCATGATTATAGCAGAGAAGGATTTCTCGGGGAGGAAGATGAATCTGTCGCACTTCACAATTTTTGGAGCCTCTGTTTACTGCCATGTCTCCAAAGAATCAATGAAGAAGCTAGAGGCGACAACAAAGTTGAGCATATTTTTGGGTTACACAGAAACTCCCCTCAACTACCATGTGTATTTTCCATCCCTCAAAATGACAATCATGCGAAGGGATGTAAACTTTGATTAAGAAAAAGACATGCAATTCTCTCTTGAGAGGGAGCTTTAGATCCCACTAGAGGATGAGCTTTTAGCTCCAAAGGAGGAGCCTTAGGATGTTATGGAGCAGCCATAAGTTGAGGAGCAGAGAGTGGAGACAACCACTCAATCAGAAGCATTCAGAGAAGGAAGGAAGAGAACCAGGGAAGATGAGAGACTTGTGTAGGATGTGAGGGAGAATGTGGGTAGTCTTTCAATTCAACACAGGTAGAGAAGGTCATTAGATTGGTACACTGGATACATGGCTCTAATGATTGAGCTAGTAGAGACTGAGCCATCCTCTATCGAGGAAGAAATAGAGAAACTTATATGGGTTGATGCAATGGTGGAGGATTAGGAATTAATTGTGAACAACATTGTTTGGGAAGTTGTCCCAAGACCAGTAGACAACTCAGTTGTGGGTTCGAGATGGATCTTCAAGATGAATCATGTAGAAAATATAAGCATAGAAAAGTACATTGACAAATTTTTTGCCAAGGGGTTCTCTCAGGTTGAGGGGATTGAATATGAGGAGACCTTTTCTCTTGCGTCAAGGTACTCATCCATCATATCAATCCTTTCTCTGGATGCAAAGATGGGGTGGAAGATCCACCAGATGGATGTGAAAATAAAATTCCTCAATGGAGTTATTGATGAGGAGGTGTATATTGAGCAACCAAAAGTCTTCGAGATTATTATTAGGAGTCTCATGTATGCATACTCAAGTGAGCATTGTATGGTCTCAAGAAAGCACCTCATGCTTGGTACACCAGGATCGATAGCTATCTCATTGGTTTAGGCTTCTCCAAAAGTGAAGCAGATGCAAACCTCTATCATATTTTGGTAGAAGGTAAATTGTTGATTAATGTTTTATATGTTGATGAAGTGATATTGATTGGTGATGAGTAGCTGATTATATCTTGTAAGGAGGACCTTGCAAGAGAGTTTGAGATGAAGGACATGGGTCTCATGCACTACTTCCTCGTATTAGAAGTATGGCAAGGTGATGGGGAACTATTTGTCTCTCAGGGAAAGTATGCCAACAAGATACTTCAGAGGTTCCACATGGACAAATGAAAACCCATGGAGACTCCTCTAGCAACCAACTGGAGGAAAGAATATGCCACTTCAGGTGAGGAAGTGGATGTGACTGTTTACTGGTAGTTGGTGGGTTCACTCATGTATCTTATCAACACATGACTAGATATGTGCTTTTCAATCAACCAGATGAGATAAGCTATGGTTAGGCCAACCAAACTATTTTGGAGGGAAACTAAGCATGTTCCACGGTACCTTAGAGGCACTACCCATTTTGGACTTTGGTACAAACAGATAGAGGGAGTGAAGTTGTATGGCTTCACAGATGCAGATTGGGCTGGAAGTCCATCAAACCAGAAGAGTACATCACGTGGAATTTTCAGCTTTGGGTCTCAAACAGTTTCTTGGTACAACAAGAAGCAAATATTTGTGGCATTCAACTTGGAAAAAGTACAATACATGGTTGCACGTCAAGTAACATGTGAGATGATCTGGATGAGAAAGATACTTTTTGGCTTGTTTGGTCACATGATGGATCCAACTGTATTTACTTTGATAATAAAAGTTGCATCAGACTCTTTGAAAATCCTATTTTTCACGATTAATCCAAGCATATTGATATTCGGTATCACCATCTACAAGATTGTGTGTGGAGGCAGATTATGTTGTTGTAGTGCATTCCGACAGAGGAACAAAATGATATTTTGACAAAGGCCTTGTCAAGAGGGAAGTTCGAGTTCCATAGGTGGAGGATAGGGGTTGTTGATAATCCCTTTCTTTCTAAGAGGGAGTGTTGAAAATGTAGTAAGAAAATATCAGTTTGACCTTTCCTTGGTCAAACTAGAGAAAAATTGAATTTCTATTTCAATTAAATATTAGAGGTAGTTCACTGAGGTGACATGGAACTTGTCACTTAGTTAACTCAGTTAATTCAAGTTGGGTAAGCTTGAGTTCAATTCGGTATGTTTTATTTCTAATTTGTAGAAATCTATTTCAGTTAATTTGATTTATTGTCAATTTAACTAGTTCTAATTGTCAGAAGAACTAGTGGAGGTCAAGTTGTGGAAGTGGAACTTCAACCACACTCATTGATAAACCAATTAACTGATCAATCCATGCAAAATAATTTTTGCATGCAGATAATTCAAGTTACCTAATTGAGATGGAGATTCCAAGGCAATGTACTATCAATTGTAGCATATTCCGATGTGTATAGGTGGTGCATGTAGTTAGAGGAAGGACCTAAGGGAATTGCACAATTCAATAGTGGGAAATTTCTAAATAATAGGGGTTAATTTGTGAGAGGAACAACGCAAGGAAACAAGATCTTGGAGGGCTTGAAAATTGTCTAAGTGTTGGCTAGATTCAGTCAGTTAGGTAGAGGGATAGACTATACACTTGCAAGGTGTGCTCAAGCTTGAGCAAGCATATGTATTTCATCTCTATTCCCTGATTAATGCAATATAGATAGTAAGGGGTTTTGAGCAGTTGTTTTCAGGCCTAGATAAATCTTTGTGCATGTTTGATGTTTCCTTTTGCATGTCTATGCTTTTTGTTCTATATGGTGAATTAACTTTCGTAGATCAACAAAATAACTTCGAGTCTTGTGATTTAGTAAATTTCATGAGAAGTTTTGAATCTAAACATTAATTTCTACATAGGTGAAGTAGATCGGGGTTCGTGTGAAGAACCTGTACAAGTTGGATGTGGAAGATTGTGTTGCATTAGGAAGTAAGGCATAGAAAGTGAAAATTCACGATGTTGGTGAGCTCTACCACAAGAGATTGGGCCATTTTCATCACAGAGCCCTGAAAATTATGCAGGAAATAATCACTGGCCTCCCTAAAGGAGCACTTGAGTAGCAGGATGTTTGCAAGGGTTGTACCTTGGGGAAGTATGTAAAATCCATATTCCATGATGAAGAAAGCAAAGCACATGAATTTTTGGAAAGATTCCACTTTGATGTTTGTGGACCTTTCTCGAAAACCTGCACTACTAGACATAAGTACTATGTTATTTTTATTGATGATTTCTTAAGAAAGTGTTGGATCTTATTCATGCAGAAGAAGGATGAGACATTCTCAAAGTTTTTATAATTCAAGGCACTAGTTGAGAAAGATAGCATCAAGAACGTGAAGGCTCTCAGGAGTGAAAATGAAGGTGAGTATGTTTCAGATGAATGCAAGGATTTATGTGTGAAAGAAGGAAATCAAAGGGAGATGATAACACCCCACAACCCGCAACATAATGGGGTAGCTAAGAGAAAGAACCGAAGAATTTCTGGAGCTGCAAGATCTATGCTACATGACCAATGTCTGCCACTGCATTTGTGGGTAGAGGCATGTAACACAACATTCTACTTGTAGAAATGAAGTCCTCATCGATTTCTTGGTATGATTACACTAGAGGAGGATTTCTCGAGGAGAAAGATGAACGTGTCTCATTTCAAAATTTTTGGAGCCTCTATTTACTATCATGTCTCTAAAGTGTGGAGGAAGAAACTTGAGATGAAAACAAAGTTGGGAGTTTTTGTGGGTTACACTAAAACTCCACACAATTACGATGTGTACTAACCTTCCCTCAGAATGAAATTTGTGCAAAGGGATGTAAATTTTGATGAGAAAAAAGCGATGCAGTTCTCTCTTAAGAGGGAGCTTCAAATCCCACTAGAAGAGGAGATTTTAGCTCCAAAAGAGGAGCATCAAGAGGACCCTCAAGGAGTTGTGGAGAAACCATAAATGGAGGATCAAAGAGGAGGCAAAGTGGAGACATCCACTCAAGTAGAACCATCCAGATAAGGGAGAAAAAGAACCAGTGAAGATGATATATTGGTGTAGGATATGAGGGAGAATGTGGGAGTTCCTTCAAATTTACACAAGAAAAGGATGTCAACTGAGAGATACAATGGATACATGGCTCTAATGACTGAGATTGTAGAAATTGATCCATCCCATTTTGAGGAGGAAATTGAGAAATCAGTTTGGGTTGATGCAATGGTGGAAGAATAAAAATCCATCATGAAGAATAGTGTTTGGGAAGTGGTCCCAAGACCAACAGATAAATCAGTTGTGGGTTCAAGATGGATATTCAAGGTTAAGTATGCAACATACAAAAGCATAGAGAAGTATATTTGTGGACAAAGGATTCTCTCAAGTTGAGGGAAGTGACTATGAGGAAACCTTTTCTCACATAGCAAGGTATTCATCCATTACATCAATTCTTGCAGTGGTTGTGCAGATGGGGTGGAAGATCCATTAGATGGATGTAAAAACAACATTTCTGAATGGTGTTATTGAGGAGGAAGTATACATAGAGAAACCAAAAGGTTTTGAGACATTTGATTGGGAGTCTCATGTGTGCAGACTCAAGCGAAATTTGTATAGTCTCAAACAGGCACCCCGAGCTTGGTACACTCAGATCGATAGTTATCTCACTGGTTTTGGCTTCACCAAAAGTGAAGAAGATGTGAACCTCTATCATATTTTGTAGAAGGTAAATTTCTTATCATTGTTTTATATGTTGATGATTTAATACTGACAAGTGATGAGAAACTGATCAACTCTTGTAAAGAGGACCTTGCAAGGGAATTTTAGATGAAAGACTTTGGTCTCATCCACCACTTACTCAGGCTGGAAGTATGGAAAGGTGATGGGTAGTTGTTTGTGTCTCAAGTAATGTATGTCATAGAGATGCTGCAAATATTTTGCATGGAGAGTTATAAGCCCATGGAGACACCTCTAGCGACCAACTAGAGGAAGGAGGATTCCACTTCAGGTGAAGAGGTTGATGCTACTATTGGGAACGAGATCCTCCAAAGGGCAGTTTTGGGGCTAAAAGCCCATGTTTTGATCAAATTTTGTAATAAAATTGTAAAGACTCCGCATTTTGTGGTCACAGAGCGCGAAGGTGTCATAAGTCATAAAGGGTTGTCCGCCCTTAGTTTTGTAAAGTAAATTCAGCTGTAAGGGATCTACCCATGGTCCGAAGACCATAAGTAGTTAGGAGTCAGTAGTAGAAGATGAAGAATTATAAAAGAGTCATAACTCTGAAGTAAGAAGTCTAAGTTTCATTTCGTAGCGTAGGTAAAGGCTTTGTAGCTGAGTGCGCAGAGGCCTAGGGTGGAAGTCCACAACTAAGTGTGCGGACCCTTGCAGCTGTGTGCGCAGGGGGAATAGAGTCTGTAATCACTTAAGATATCAATAAAGAGAAATTATTCTACAATTTCTGTGTCTTTGTTCTAATTGATGCATCTTGTCATTTTATGTATGAATTTCCTTTATAATGCTTATGTGATGCGCGAATGTGTGTAATTATGTTGGATATTTGAACGTAATAAGAATATCTATTTACGTGGTGTTAACTGTGAGTATCTAATAAGATAAGTAAGATTCTTAAGATAACTGGAGAATTTATGCAATACGCTACCTTAGTAGCGTGAAAGTATCTAAATTGAAGGTTAGGAGCATGCAAAGGTCAACCGTACCCTTTCGCGGAGGCATCGAAGGAAGGAATAAGGGTTTAGGTAGACAGAGCCATAGAACTAAGTGACCTGCGTGAAGGCAGGAATAGAAGGAATAAAACGACATCACAACCATCTCAGGGTGTGGAAACTTGGTTCCAACATTCCCCCATAGTACTTCGGGTGAGACTTCGGTTCGTGCTTCGTGGGATGACGCCGAAAGGGCCAGTAGTGTAGGGATTTGTTTAGCTAATTAATGTTGAACCTAGGTTAGGCCCCCTCAAGCCAACAAATGTTTCTGTTGCCGGGACTGGAATCTGCATAAGAGATGTGTGATGTCATATCACTGGAATCCAACTAAGAAAGATATCGAAGACTGGTTGGAAAGAAAGATCCACGAACTCGTGACATAGGAGAATGGAAGTCCACGATTGACAAAGGAACAGTGGCTGGACAAGTACATATATACAGAAATACATAAAATATTTTTCTGCTCCTTTCCAGTTGAGCTTTATGAGTGGATCACGAAGCTAGCATACAACCAAGGAAGGTGGAAACTTGACGGTCCTATTGTTTGGACCCCAGAGCTAGTACAGAAATTGGAAGTATCTGAGGACAAGATCACCCGCATTGTCGATCATTGGCTCGATTGCGTCATAGGAGGATTTGTGACTGAATTCGTAATCAATACCTCAGTCAGCTATAATGAGACAGAGCAATGCTTTTTCAAAGGATCGTGAGGTAAGTACGAGAAACCTTTGAATACCTGGATTAAAATGTTATTGTTCGAAAATGGGTTATGCAGCTACCTTGATGTTTGGGGCTACATGAAGCGGAAAAACTTACAAAAACGAAGAAAAAAAGGGTCCTGAATATAGTCTGTTGATTTCACCTCCGCGGGGTGATGAAGAGGGAATAGCGTAGGTTTCTTTGCGAAGTGCTATTCAGTTAATAATACAAGGATTCCCACAAATACCACCTCCACCCACACCACTTCCAACTTCACCACCATCACTTCCGACTTCACTCGTACCACCTCCACCTTCATTGCAGTTCAATATGGGAAATTTAGTGAAGTTGCCTTTGTTTAAAGGCTTAGGCAATGAGGACCTGGACCAATTTGATACCAAATGTAGGTTTAACCCCATACAGAAATTAACTTCATACGAATTCTAAAACATAGAAAATAAATAATGTGAGAGCATAACACATAAAACACATATACATAGATATTTTCCCCTAGATCGCAAAACCGGGACTACCAGCGTGATTTTTCATTATGTTCCTTTCAATGTTACAATACATATTTATACATGCCGAAGCATCCAATACCATGGACCAAAAACCATCGTGTCCAAAACCATGGACCGAAAACCATTGCATCCAAAAACATGTGCGAAAAACATGCATAAAACCATAGGTAGGTCCGCCCAACCTAATATAGGTTCCAAAACCAAAATTTTTTGGGGTGCTACCTCGAACCCCATAGAGTGGGGTTACTTGCACCCCTCAAACCCCCTATGACTCCCCCCGCTACGCAATCAGCGCAACGAAGGGGGGGCTTCGCCCACCTTCTAAGCCCTCAGTTAACTATGTGGGATAGTCGTGGAAAGAATATAACACAACCAAACATTCTCCCACTTGTTGTTTTCTTTCCATAGGGGGCCACAAGAGAGATTAGTCATTTATCTAGCCTGTAATGCCCATTATTTCTCTACACCAATAGAACTTCTCATAGCTCACAGATTTTGTCAATGCATCTATAATATTCTTCAAAAGTGTCCACCTTTACCAGCAACACCTTTTTGTCTTCTATCACATCCCTCACAAAGTGATACTGAACATCAATGTGCTTTGTCTTTGAACGATATGCAGGGTTCTTTGCCAAGAAAAATTCACTTTGGCTATCATAGTATATCCTTATAGCTCCCTGTACCAACCCCATACTTGAACACAATCTCTGTAACCAAACTAATTCCTTGCTTGCAACAATGGTTGCCATGTATTCTGCCTCTGTAGTTGATAGTGCCACTACAGATTGTTTCTTACTCATCCAACTGATTGCACCTCCAAATAGGTTAAACACATTCCCACTTGTAGATATTCTCTGATCCAGATCTCCAGCTGGGTCTGCATTAACAAAGCCATGAATATCCAACACTCTGTCCAATCCTGGTCTTCCTTGTTAGCACAAACCATAATCACTAGTGCCACACAAATACCTAAAAACCCACTTCATTTCTGTCCAGTGCTCCTTCCCTAGTTTTGACATAAACATGCTCAATACTTCCACTACATGTGCAATGCCTGGTCTAGTACAGACCATCGCATACATCAGACTACTGAATACACTTGCATATGGAACATGGGACATGTCCTCTTCCTCTTCTTGTGTCTTGCGACACTGTTCAACATATAATTTTACACCTACAGGAATAGGAACCTTCATCGGTTTACTATCCTGCATATTAAACCTTTGCAATATTGTCTCGACATACTTCCTTTGGTTTAACCAAAGCTTCCTCTTTGTCCAATCTCTTTTAATTTCCATGCCCAAAATATAGTTTTCAGCACCAAGATCTTTCATGTCGAATTTGGAGGACAAATGGGTCTTCAAATCTTGGATAATTTCTTTGTCATTTCCAACCAGCAACATATCATCCACATACAAGACTAGATAAATAACACGGTCACCAATTAATTTAAAATACACACAGTGATCTTCTTTGCTTCTAGTGAAGCCAAGTCCCCGTATAAATGTATGAAATTTCTGATACCACATCCTTGGTGACTGTTTTAACCCATATAGAGACTTCTTTAACTTGCATACCAGTTCTTTCTTACCCTTCACCACAAAGCCCTCAGGTTGCTTCATGTAGATCTCCTCTTCCAAATCCCGGTGAAGAAATGTTGTCTTCACATCCATCTGTTCTACCTAAAAATCAAAAGTAGCAGCAATAGATAAAAGTAATCTAATAGAAGTTACCTTGGCAACAAGAGAAAAAATATCACTAAAATCAATTCCCGACACCTGTGAATAACCTTTTTCTACCAACCAAGATTTGTATTTCTCCACCTTTCCTTTTGCATTTGTCTTCTTCTTGAACACCCATTTGATGCCAATGGGTTTCCTTCCTGACATAAACGTGACCAGATCCCAAGCCTCATTTTGTGCAAATATTCCATTTCATCAACCATGGCCTCTTTCCAGAGCTTCCATCCTCTGAATCTAATGCTTCCTTCACAGTTATGGGATCATCGTCAGTAATAGATAAAGAAAAATTTGAACAGAAAGCAGATGGACTATACCTTTTTGGCTACCTTCTTTCTCGAACTGATCTTCTCACACCCAGAGTTTGTGGCTCTTCATCTTTTGATTTCTTCTTTGTTGTAGAGTCTGATTCTTCCTCCTTAAGCTCAAACTCTATCTTCTCAGGTTCCTTTGGTTGGACTTCATGTTTAATAACATCTTTCACCTCTCTGAACATCACATATTGGATGTACACAACCTTCCTTGTTACTAGGTTCCAAAGCTTATAACCTTTTAAACCATCCTTATACCCAATAAAGATGCACTTTTCAGATTTACTATCCAACTTGGTTCATTTCTCCTTTGGAACATGTACATATGCATCACATCCAAATACCCTCAGATGTCAAAGAGAGGGTTTCTTACTAGTCCATACCTCTTGTGGAGTCTTATCCTCCAACACTGATGAAGGTGATCTATTGACTAGGTAACATGCTGTCTCCACCGCCTCTGCCCAGAATTCTTGTCCTAGCTCGGCACCACTAAGCATGCTTCTTGCCCTTTCCATCAACGTCTTGTTCATTCTTTCTGCATCTCCATTTTGCTGAGGTGTATATGGAGTAGTCTTCTGCCATGCTATACCACACTTCTTACAGAATTCTTTAAATTCCTTAATGCAAAACTCTCCACCGTTATCTATCCTCAGCACCTTTATCTTCTTCTCTATCTGGTTTTCTACCAGAGTCTTAAATTCTTTAAACTTGTCAAAGACTTCAGATTTCTTCTTAAGGAAATATATCCATGTATTCCTTGAGAAATCATCTATAAATGATACATAGTACATAGACTTACCCAGTGATGGAATCTTCATACGTCCAAACACATCATTGTTCACAAGATGTAATATCTATTTCGCCCTCATACCACCAGAGGGGAAACTCACCTGATTCTGCTTCCCATATACACAATTTTCACAGAAATCAAAATCCAGAGAGCTGTTACTCATACCTTCTACCATACCTTTACCATGAAGTATTCGAAGGCCCTTCTCTCCAATATGTCCAAGCCTTTGATGCCACAACATGGTCTTCTCTCCAGAGACCACTAGATTTTCAGGTCCACTTTCACGAACCACAAAACTGTTGCACCCATCAATAACAGTACTACCTTATAGCTTGTACAGAGTTCCAATCCAAACTCCCCACATTAATACTAGTGCTCCTCGAACCATTTTACAGGTATTCTTCTCAAACACTGTTTTTACACCTGCATCATCCAGCTTGCTTATAGAAATCAGATTTTTGGCCAATGCAGGAATATGCAGAACACCCAGAAGTGTTCTAACCCTTCCACCTTGCAACTTCAACTTTACTTTTCCACGACCAATGATTCTAGCTTTCCTATCATCCCCCAAGAAGACATCACCACCATCATATTTCTCATACTCACAGAACCACTCTCTATGGGGTGTGAAGTGAAAGGATGCACTTGAGTCAATCAACCATGCCTCATGATCTACATGTGTACTTGAAGAAGCCATGTACACATCCCCACCTTCATCTGAGGCGGTTTTCACCTCTGTAGAAGGAGCATAATCAGATCCCTTTCCTTTGTCAGGAGCTTTAGATTTACAATCCCTTTTGTAGTGCCCTTCCTTTCCGCATTTCCAGCACACCACCTTTACAGGTTTTATTGGAGATTTAGATCTCCCTCTAGATTTATATCTCCCACTCGATGACTTATTTTTATTTTTGTTCTGGGACCATCCTCGTACAGACAAGGCATCACCATTTTGGCTCTCCATAATTTTCTGTCTCATATCCTTTGTCAGCAAAGATGAGACTATTTCATCAAACTGAAAGGCAGTTGCATTGCTACCTATTGCAATAACCAAACTATCCCACGAATCTGGTAGAGAATATGCACTTATCTTCATCTGAAATTTTAATATCAACAGATAATAACTGACTTACCACTGTATTAAGTGTGTTCAGATGTTCTGCCACCGAGTCTCCATCTTTCATCCTTAGGTTATACAACTTTTTCCATAGGAATAGTTTATTCACCAGAGACTTAGATTGGTACAAAGTCCCTAACTTGTCCCACAAAGACTTCGCCGTAGCTTCCCCTGATACATTCAACAATACTTAATCTGAGACACACAATCGTATTGTGCTCTTAGCCTTCCGATCCAACTTCTTCCATTCTTCATCAGACACTCCCATTGGTTTAATACCTGGATCTACCACGACCCACTGATCTTTATCCACCAACAGATCCTCTATATTGAGTTTCCATAACTCAAAACTCTGACCATTAAATTTCTCTATCTCTATCTTTCCACTGCTTGCCATCCTATTTCACCACCAGAATCGATCCTGCAGGTCTCCCACCAAACAGGGTCTACCACAGGCACGAGCGAAACCCCTCAGCAACAAAGACATCCCCTTGAAGCAAAAATGGCTTCGGTACCAAATGTAGCTTTTAACCCCGTACAAAATTACTTGCATACGAATTCTAAAACATAGAAAATAAACAATGTGAGAACATAACACATAAAACACATATACACAGAGATTTCCATTGGATCCCAAAATGGAGACTACCAGCTTGATTTTTCATTATGTTCCTTTCAATGTTACAATACATATTTATACATGCCGAAGTTTCCAATACCATGGACCGAAAACCGTTTTTTCGAAAACCATGGACCAAAAACCATTGCGTCCAAAACCATGTGTGAAAAACATGCACAAAATCATAGGTAGGTCCGCCCAACCTAATATAGGGTCCTGTTAGCCTTGTTGGCATGTGGCCCAAAATGGATCCAAAAATGCTTTCTAAGTCTTCAAGAGCTTAAATATCATTCAAAAGATCAAAACAATCACATTTCAAGAGCCCTTAGAATGGTTGAAAAACACTATTGGGAAGCAAAAACCAGAGAAAACTGTGAAAAAACAGAGTATTGGAGGTGTAAGCAGTGAAATGAATAGTAGCTGTCAGAAATGACTGATCAACCGGCTAGATTTGATTGGCGGCAGCAATCGGCAGTCACAATTAGCGGTGGCAATCGACGTGGACCATATAACAGTTGCGACGGTGACCGGTGAAGTCAACGTGGACCATCGATCGAGCGCGCAGATTGATGGCCCACGTTGCATCGCAGGTTCGCTATCAGAGGTTACAAAGAGCACTTGCAAATGGCTCGGGGCATGAGTGACATGCGATTACGATTGATTGCATCGCTATATCGCATCAGATACATAGGGGAGCGGGCATATACACATACTGCGATCCAATGAACCGGACCCGACGATTACATAAATATTATTGCATAGATTTTGAGATCCGTCAAGCACCATTTTTAATGTATTTTCGTAGTTTTCGTTTATTAAACGAAAGGCGAAGGATGAAGCGCTGATGCAATAAGCCAGACCTGAAAGGGTTCCTGAATTCCATTGTATATTATTTCAGATCCACCATAGGCCATTTTTACGTTATTTTCATGATTTTAACGAATTTCAAAATACAAAGGGAAGCGTGGGAATAGGCCATTTGCTGCTTGCGATAGCGATAAGGACAGACCCGATAGAGGAATAGACCATGTTTAAGGACTTTTGAAGTCCAGAATGAACATAATTTTGGTGGAATTTAACAGTAGAAAGCATTTCTCTATGTTAAATAGGAAGCGGCTGGTTTAGGTGTTTCAAAGGCTCGAGGCACTCTTACGCTACAGAATAGGTGGCCACCTCCCCTTTCTATGTTAAGTAATGATTGCTAATGCTAGAAGAGAGATTCGAGTAGATAGAGGCTGGGAGACAGAGGCCGGGAGGGGAAAAAGCCACAACGCAACATCACCGAACCAACAAAAACAATCATGGAGCATCACTGGCACGAGCGAGCCACCTGACAGCAAGGCTAAATTACCAGAATTTGGTTACTATTGTTAGAAAAAGAAACCTCTAAGCTCAGGCATGCCTAGTCATGGCATCAAGTCATTAGAAAGACAAAGAGGATTGATTAAGACACCTCGAGCCTTTGAGAGCTCGGGAACATTGTAAAAAAACCTATAAATGGTTGAAAGTTAGAAATATGAGAGGTTCAACTTTTGGAGACTGTGGAGACTCTGCTCCTCTAGCGTCTCATCTTCATTCTAGTGATATAAGCTTCTTTTGCTATTACATGTTTAATTCTCATTTTCTCTTATGTTCTAAGCTTGCACTTGAATAGGTTATTCATGTTTCTTCTGTGTCTAATGCTAGATAACTGTCATCTTATCTTTGCGTTGATAAATTAGATTTGCAAGTTTCATTTACTTCCTGTAGCTAGCCATTCATATGTGTTTATGTATGCATTTGCCGATACAGTCAGTATTCTCCATCTATCCATTGAATATATAAACTATTGAGCATTAGTGGTCTAAACCCTTGTAAAGCTGAGGGTGTTCATGCATGTCTTGAGTGAAAACAGAGTTGAAACAGTCATCTAACTTGATCCAAACCATCACCAATTCCAATAGTTCAGAGAGCAATATTAAAGATTTATATGTTACCAGGAATCTTCGAGCTACAACCTAGGAGAGTTTCCTGGAGTGATAACATCATTGGCACCGTTGCCGAGGAAAGGAGACTGAAGCTCAGTTTCCCTAGGAGACGACACAGATCCAACTTTGATGATAGACAAAGTCTGGGCACTTTTTCAGTTGTAATCATCTATTTGGCGACTCTACTGGAGGACAAACCTCTTGGCGACTCCATTTCATAGTTTTGGCTCAGTTTGTGAGGCATACTCAGAGAAATCCTCAGAAGCCACAAGCTGGCCCAATGCCTGACCCTGAAAAAATCATCAAATAAAGAAAGGTGTTGCAGAAAGGAGCATCAGGTTCAGGTAGTTCTAAACAATATTTTATACCTCTTCAAGAAAGTCCTACAATAGAACAAATACATGTTGAGAGTATAACATCTAATACTAGAAGTGAAGAAAAAATCTCAGATATTCATAAAGCTCCTTGTTCTTTAGGTTCTCCTTTTGTTGTAAGCCCAAAGGAAACCTCACCTCCTATCCATTATACTCCTTTAGTCCTATCAGCCACTCCTCAACCCTTTGTCATTCAAACTTCCAGTACCCTTATAGCCACCACAGCTATGGCAGGTCCACAAGCACCTACCAAAATGGAAAGAATAATAGCTGCTAGGTATGGACCTCTAGTATTGCCCACTCCTTTGAATGCCATGCCTACTGGAGAATATCAGAAGTGTAGGCCTAAGTTCACTGGGACTGAAGGTGTTACAACTAAATAACATCTTGAATCATTCTATATCCATGCTGATAACCTGGACATTAGTGAAGATGATGTCTGGATGAGAGTCTTTGTCCAAAGCCTAGATGGAGAGGCTAGAAAATGGTTCAGAGAACTGACCCCAATGTCTATAGCAGATATTGAGGTTTTAGATGATGCATTCCTAAAGCATTTTGGGATAAGAAGGATCTAATTTACTACCACATCAAGTTTGGGAACTTAAAGAGGGAAAATGGTGAGTTGTTGTCTGATTTTAATAAGAGGTTTAACTGCATGTACAACAAGATACCAGCTGAAGTAAAACCAACCACTACCTTTGCCAAACTCACCTATGCCAGTGCCTTTGATTCTGACTTCTGTCTACTATTGAGGGAGAGGCGATGTGCTACTTTGGCAGATATGCATGACGCAGCCTTGGAAGTAGAATCAAACATCATTGCCATAGAGAAGCTCAAGGGGAATGTTGATAGAAGGAGACAGAGGGGTGAATCTTAATCATCTTCAGATCCCAAGATAGATAAAATGACCAAGATGATAGAGTCATTAGCCTCTGAAATATCCAAATTAAAGGTTGAGCAACACCCTGGGAAAGGAAGAGTTCCTAATACCTTTGCTCCTAGAAATCCAAATCCATATAGAAGAGCTAATGAGCAGTTGCAGATTCTTTAAAGAAGCAAAGATTCCAATGAAGACCAAAGGGTGAAGACCCCTTTCCAGAATGTAGTCACGGAAGAAGAGCAATGCAGTCATGGAAGAAGAGTAGTTTGAAGAAGATAAGGAGATACATTGTATGGAAGACAAAGGCAGTGCCTCCTTTTTGACCTTAGCTACCTATGAAAAGTTGTTTGTCAATGACCAGATCAGCCGAGAGTGGGATGGTGGAGTTGTTATGCAAATTGATGATCAACACAGATATGATCTGAGGGCAAAGATGGATAATGCTAAGGAAACTCGTGTTCAAATAGCTATTGTCCCTACAGTACAACAAGCTAATAAGCAAAAACGACCAGCAGTGGATCCCATCATCCTCAAAGCTCTAGCTCACGAGGTAAGAGGCCCTGACAAGTCTCCTTCTCCTTTCAGTTTTGAATCAGAAATCCAAAAGCTAAGAATACCTATATCTCTGATTGAAATAGTGAAGAATGAGTCCTTCAAAAGATCCATCCTCGAGGCCCTTGAGCCTAAAGCCATCCAAGCCTCCACTGACTCTGTAAATCTACAAGATGACAAACCAACTATTGTTCTTAGCCCAATGTTCGAAAATTATGATGACAACTCCCCATCATTCTATGTCTCTCTGACTATTCATGATAAAATCCTCCACAACTGCCTTCTGGACACAGGAGCCAGCCATAATCTAATGCCCAAGGTTGTCATGGATGAGTTGGGTCTTGATATTACCAAGCCTTATCATGACCTATTTTCCTTTGACGCTTGAAAGGTGAAATGTTTGGGATTAATCAAAGACTTAGCCATCACCTTGTCTCATCTGCCCATGAAGAGCATGATGATGGATATTGTGGTAGCAGATGTACCCTCCAAGTTTGGCATGTTGCTTTCCAGAGGTTGGATCAAGATATTAGGTGGAACATTGCAAAATGATATGTCTTACGCTACTATCCTAGTTTTTGGAGGTGAGAGCATGGGATTATACAGAGAAGCTCTGTTGGCTTATATCATCAGTGATGAAATGAATCCCATTAATCATCCCACCTATGCTATTGACACTAATTTTGGAGCATGTATTCTTTAGATTGAAGAATCCCAGTTGGCCTCCATGTAGCTTAAGAAACCATTTTGCCAGATCACAGAGGAAGAAGGCCCACAAATTTGGGACATGTTCTTTGATGGAGCTTGCTCTAAGGAAGTTGTAAGGGGTAGGTGTAGTCCTTGTGTCCCCCACACAATAATGCATTCATTTATCTTTAAAATTAACTTTTCAGGTCACAAATAACATAGTAGAGTACGAAGCCTTGATATTGGTCTTAAACGCTGCTAAAGAGATGGGCATCAAAAGTTTGAAGGTGTTTAGAGATGCAGACCTTATCATTTAGCAGGTGAACAAAACTTTCCAAGCAAAGCATCCAAGGCTGAAAGCATACAAAGATGAGGTATGGAAGCTCAAGGGCTCTTTCAATAGTTTCAACATTTCTTACATCCTTAGAATGAAGAACCAGCTTGCTGATTCCCTTGTTGTGTCTTCTAGCACATTTATTCCTCCTTTGCCTCAATTGGCTTATGAAGTCGAGGTGAAATATTGACCATATCTGCATGACAATGTCAAACACTGGAAACTTTTGAAGATGATGATGAAATTAATAGGCTTTTACAAGTCTTTGATGAATTTGCTGAAATGCACATTGACTAAGAAAACAAAGCCATTGAAGAATACAACCAGTCCAAGCTAAAGGACAAGATTTGTCAGGATAGCATTGTTCAACTTCCTAGTAACAATATACCAAAGGATTGGTGCCCCTAGAGAAGCTGTTTGATCATAATGATGTACCGTATAAACCTGCCAAAAAAGAAAATGACATGGCAAGGAGAATGAGTAACTTGGTTGAATTACAACAGATCAGAGAACAACTGGTTGAGAAGTCAAGAATTCATCAGAAGAAGATCAAAGAAACCTTTAATAGAAAAGCAAAGGTGGACAGTTTCCAAGTTGGTGATTGGTTTCTCAAATGGGATGCATTGAAGGAAAAGAAAGGTAATCGTGGTAATTTTGACTCCTTATGGACAGGTCTGTTTGTCATTGCTCAAAATCAGCAGAAGAATACCTTTATTCTGCACAATCTACAAGGAGAAGATGTTTTTGGTGGCCCAGTCAATGGGCAGTTCTTGGAACTTTATTACATTTAAGGCTTTAAAGCCTTGATATTATAAATATGTTTTTCAGTTTTTATTTTCTATGCAAAATAAACTCCATGCCCAATGGAACAATATGAGATAGATTTGATTTTGGTTTTTACAGGAAAGGCATTAGTCTGCAGTTCTTGAAACCTCACAGGGAGGCTTTCATCCCAGAAGGAGCCAGTGTTATCCTTGTTGGCATGTGGCCCAAAATGGATCCAAAAATTCTCTCGAAGTCTTCAAAAGCTTAAAGATCATTTAAAAGATAAAAACAATCACATGCCAAGAGCCCTTAGAATGGCTGAAAAACACTATCGGGAGGCAAAAACCAGAGAAAACTGTGAAAAAACAGAGTATGGGAGGCGTAAGTAGTGAAATGCATAGTAGACGTCAGATATGGCTGATCAATAGTCCAGATCTGATCGGTGGATCACAATCGGCACGGACCATATAAAAGTTATGATGGTGTTTCACAGTTTTCGTTTATTAAACGAAAGGCGAAGGATGAAGCATCGATGTTATAAGCTGGACCCAAAAGGGTTCCTGAAAGCCATTATATATTATTTCAGATCCTCCATAGGCCATTTTTACGTTATTTTCACGATTTTTAACGAATTTCAAAATACAAAGGGAAGCCTGGGCACAAGCCATTTACGAGTTGTGATAGCGATAAGGAAGGACCCGATAGAGGAATAGATCATGTTTAAGGACTTTTGAAGTCTGGAATGAACATAGTTTTGGTGGAATTTCACAGTAAAAAGCGTTTCTCTGTGTTAAACAGGAAGCAGCTGGTTCAGGTGTTTGAAAGGCCGGAGGCACTCTTATGCTGCAGGATAGGTGGCCACCTCCCCTTTTTACATTAAGCAATGATTGCTAATGCTAGAAGAGAGATTCAAGAGGATAGAGGCCTAGAGACAGATGGTCAAAAGGGGAAAAAGCCATAGTACAACATCGATGAACGAACAGAAACAATCATGGAGCATTGCTGGCACGACTGAGCCACCTGACAGCAAGGCAAAATTACCAGAATTTGGTTACTACTGTTAGAAAAAGAAACCTCCAAGCTCATGCGTGCCTATTCATGGCATCAAGTCGTTAGAAAGACAGAGAGGATTGATTAAGACACCTCGAGCCTTTGAGAGCTTGGGAACATTGTAAAAAATCCTATAAATGGTTGAAAGTTAGAAGTATGAGAGGTTCAACTTTTGGAGGCTGTGGAGACTCTGCTCCTCTAGCATCTCATCTTCATTCCAGAAATATAAGTTTCTTTTGTTGTTATATGTTTGATTCTCATTTTCTCTTCTATTCTAATCTTGCACTTGAATAGGTTATTCCTGTTTCTTCTATGTCTAATGCCAGATAACTGTCATCTTATCTCTGCGTTGATAAATTAGATTTGCAAGCTTCATTTACTTCTTGTAGCTAGCCATTCATATGTGTTTACGTATGCATATGTCGGTACAGTTAGTATTCTCCATCTATCCATTGAATCTATAAACTATTGAGCATTAGTGGTCTAAAGCCTTGTAAATATCAGGGTGTTCATGCATGTCTTGAGTGAAAATAGAGTTGAAATAGTCATATGACTTGATCCAAACCATCACCCATTCCAATAGTTCAGAGAACAATATTGAATATTTATATGTTACCAGGCATCTCTGAGCTAAAACCTATGAGAGTTTCCTAGAGTGATAATAGGTCCAAAACCAAAATTTTCCAGGGCGCTACCTCAGACCCCATAGAGTGGGGTTACCTACACCCCTCAAACCCCCTATGACTCCCCCCACTACGCAATTGACGCAACGAAGGGGGGGGTCCGCCCCCCTTCTACCCCCCGATTAACTACGTGGGCTAGTCGTGGAAAGAATATAACACAACCCAACAGGTTCGTTGTAAAAGCTGTATGGGAAGCTCAGGGCGTTACAGATGATAACATGAAGAAGGCAACCTTGGTTAGTGCTCTGCAGGATCATGTGCTAACCTGGTACATCAAGTACTCTAATGATAGCCTGAATGCTAGAGTGGAAGACATCCAGACCGCCCTGAACAAAGAATTCAATAGACCTAAATCTGAAGCATAGTCTATTATGGGGTTCAAGGAAATCGTGATGCAACTAGGCGAGACACCTTGGGAATTAGAGAAGAGGTTGAAGTGTAAGATCCATGAAGCTAACATGAACTTAACAGACGGATAGCATCGCGAGTGGTTTGTGGCTTCGCTCCTGCCACACTTAAGGGTTGCATTGTCGTAGCAGAAGATAACAACTCAGGCAGAGGCCTTGGAGATTTCCATCAGGCTGCACGAAACATTGATGCAAGATCCAAATTTGGGGGTTCAGCAGATCCATGCGTAGTTGAAAATTCTTTGCCTTGAGATGAAAAGTTTGAAGTAGGACATAACATTTCGACCAGAGGTGCGCAAAGAGGTATGGTGTCTGAAATTCAAGAGTTAGGGGCATGACAAAGACCATTGTTCGGTCTTTGCAAACTATATTGCAGGAGGAGGACCAATGCCTTTGAGTTCAGAAGCTCAAGCAGGACCGAGTACAGGGCCTACATTGTGGTGTGCTATATTTTTGGTAGTAGGAAAGAATTCCACAGATAATTGTCATTTATTACGAAATTTTGTATAGACACTACAACAGCTATTCTGCAACTTCTATAGGTCGGTAAGGCATGATGAGAATAATTGCAGAAGTTACGAGTTGATGATGGATATAACTCCCGCCTATAGAGTCCAGGAAGAAACGCGGCATCCTAACCAGAGTACGGGGATGGTGCAGATAAGATTTCAGGGGCGCAGATGAGGCCGACGTGAAGGAGGACCTGGTAGAGGTCAGGGACAATTGATTTGCTACAATTGCGGAGGACCAGGACACTATGCCCATGATTGCACTAACCCTACGCGTCTATCATGCAAGTATTACACTCTGTTTGATCATGAAACATATGACTGTCCTACGTTGATAGTTAGGATACATGACAAAGGGGTGCTACCACCTCCGCCAACTTAGAACCTGCAGATGATGAGGTTTGAGTCATGCGAAGAGGATCCAAATGTAAATATAGTGCCCCGAGGTGGAATTGCAACAAGAGATGACAAGGGGAAACAACTCAAAGACAATACATGGGTGCACAAAGCTCCGGCGAAGGAGGCTTAGTTTGATTTGGAGCACGCACGATAAACCTTCATGGAAGCGAAGAAGAGCTTCGCTGAGGCCTCCACCTCAGGGAGCAAGGATAAGATTGATCAGGAGATGGACTCTTCTGTGCTCACCACCTTCCTAGAGACCTGTATGAAGTTACTGCATGATAGTAAGGTTGTGAAGTGGTTACAAGAGCTCATAAATATATGCGCCAGAAACACTGGCTGAGCCATGCATAATACGAAAGCTTGGTTAGCATAAAACAAGGATGGGACGTGAGATGAGACTGATCACGCAGATAGGAGAGTATGAAATGGATTAGGTCATTTTGGACTTGGGGTCAGATGCAAACATCCTACCGAAGCAGACTTGGGAACCGATGGGGAGACCCACGCTGCAATGGTCTCCAATTCAGCTAAGGATGGTGCACAAGCAAAAGATCATCCCCATGGGGCAGCTATAGGGGGTGACTATAGACATTGAAGGTGCGAGTGCGGTGGCTGACTTTGAAGTAATAGAAATTGTAGATGACAAAAACCCCTATCCTGTGCTCCTGAGAATTGATTAGGCTACTGATATGAATAGGGTAATCAGCCTAAAGAAGCGAAAGATGATATTTGAGAAGAAATCGCTATGCGTAATTGTACCCCTAGATTCTGCTAAAGGTTCTCATTATATTGAACCAGTCCATGATTATGAGAGTGATGACAATCTGGAATATATCTATAATATAACAATGTAGGTTTTAACCCTGTATAGAAATTACCTGCATACGAATTCTAAAACACAGAAAAATAAACAATGTGAGAGAATAACACATAAAACACATATACACAGAGATTTTCCCCTGGATCCCAAAACGGGTACTACCAGCTTGATTTTTCATTATGTTCCTTTCAATGTTATAATACATATTTATACATGCCGAAGCATCCAATACCATGGATCGAAAACCATCGTGTCCAATACGATGGACCGAAAGCCATCACGTTTGTTATCACTGAAAATTCTGTTTCCAAAAATTGCTCAGACTAGCTTAAGGACAAAGTGTTTTCGCAGCGCATAAATCCTTTAGCAGTTTCGCAGCGCTACATGTTTAGGTGGTTTCGTAGCGTGCTACGAAATTGGGGATTTGTTCGAGTTTTCAGTGGAGGCCAAAATCCTAGCATGCCTATTGTACAGAGTTCTGTTTCCCTCCAGAAATGCAGATGGGAGCAGTGACAGTGTTTTCAAGGAAGCGGTGGTTTCTGCAATATCTAAACTTTTGCACTCAAATCTTTTGCAGGCATTAAGCTCGTTTGTAAATAAAGACAGAAGTAGTGTTGTCTGGTGACAGGATTGATGCATAGGGACCTTCATAGCTTCATCATCGAGAATTCTTTTCTTCGCAAGAGAATCCCATTTTCACTTCCAAGGGCAATAGATATTATGCTTCAATAATGCTTGGGTTCAGGAGACTGCCTGTGACTATCGGCGTGAAATTGAACGCTACAAGTCAACACTGAACATGCGTACTAAAGGTTCAGTGGAACGGATCTCTCTTGAGAAAGACATTAATGATCAAGTAGAATCAATCCAATGGGTTTCCATGAATGCCATGGCTTCTCTGCTGTATGGGCCATGCTTTGATGACCAAGCAAGAAAGATGAGTGGACGTGTTGTTTCCTGGATAAATGGTCTTTTCGTGGACCCACCACAAAGAATGCCATTTGGTTACTCACCAGCAGATCCTCGAACCCCTTCTAATTCTAAGTTTGGTGTGGGAGGAGCTTTTGAGGTGTCCCGCTCTGGAGGACGGGATCGACAGAGAGGGCGGCTAGTCTAGAGTTATACTTGTAAAAACATCTCTAATGGATCTTCTTCAAAGTAACTTGTATCTTTTTCCAGTATGTATAGACCAGTGCTATTCATCGGATTCATCAATTGCAGATGGGTACTTTACTGTCCTGGCAGAGGTGTACATGCGGCAAGAACTTCCAAAATGTGAAACACAGAGGTTGCTAAGCCTTATACTTTACAAAGTAGTTGATCCCTCAAGACAAATAATAGATGATGCATTGCAAATGCTTAAGACCCTGTCTATTAGAGAGTGAGCGGAAGAAGGTGAAGGCGCAAGTCGATATCGGGCAGCAGTTGTTGGCAGTCTTCCAGATTCTTATCAACAATTCCAATATCAACTCTCTGCAAAGCTAGCAAAGGGGCATCCGAAGCTGAGTGAACTCCTGTGTGAGGAAATCATGCTAAGAGAACTAGATGTTGTTGATATCATTGCTCAACATCAAGTATTGACATGCATGGCCCCTTGGATTGAAAATTTGAATTTTGTTACGCTTCTAGAATCGGGATGGAGTGAGAGATTGTTGAAGAGCCTTCACTATGTAACGTCACGTCATGGCGACCAGTTTCCAGATGAAATAGAGAAACTCTGGAGTACAATAGCAAGTAAATCAAAAAACATTATTCCTGTGCTCGTTTTTCTGATAATAAAAGGTATCGAGGACTGTGACTCAAATGCCTCCGGTGAAATTAGTGGTGCTTTCGAAACCTACTTTTCAGTAGCTAAGCGAATAGGTTTATACCTGGCACGCATATGTCAACAACAAACAATTGATCACTTGGTAAATGAGCTTTCACAAAGAATGCTTGAGGATCACATGGAACAAGTGAAGAGGCCAAATGATGGCTTTATTAAGGATCTGATTGCCACAAGGCCGTCGTTATTGGTGACACCGGGGACCCATTAAAATATACATCGGGGCCACCTCTAAACATTCTTTGGTGATTAAAGGTCTTATTGAGGATGCCTGACGGTGATGTCGACGGATCCAGCTCTCAACAGATATAGCTTATTGAATGAAGGCCGAGGACTAATCCCGGGATACCCGCAGTTTATGCTTGACTAATTGAGGAGATGCAATGGTGAACTCTGGTCAAATATCAGTCATGGGTTATGTTCGTATCACTAGCACAGAGTTGAATCGAGCTTAATAGAACCTCTGCATATTTTGTGTGAAGTTCTGCGCAAAGGCTTTAAGATGCCAGACTAAGCCACAGAACGGTATGCTATCATTGAAGGTAGAAATTTTCGCAGCTATACTGAGGAAAGGAGGTCATGTCATGGAGGTAACTGGAGATGGAACAAATGATGCACCTGCACTTCATGAGGCGGGCATTGGTCTATCCATGGGTATCCAAGGAACAGAAGTTGTCAAAGAAAGTTCAGATATCATCATTTTAGATGATAATTTTGCATCAGTTGTGAAGGTAGTTCGGTGGAGTCGTTCAGTTTATGCAAACATTCAAAAATTCATTCAGTTTCAACTCACTGTAAATGATAAGACAGCCCGTGCAACCAAAGTGAGAAACACTGTAATTTTTAATGCCTTTGTCTTTTGCCAAATATTCAATGAATTCAATTCAAGGAAACCGGATCAGATAAATATCTTTCGAAGATGTGCATGATTCTTTCATCTCAGATACAGAGCGCAGGCACAAAGGGAAATCAAGTCATACAAGTGGAAGAAATAAAAATGACAAGAAACATCATTCCAAGCGAAGCTACAATAACGATAGTGATCATTCAAGATTGTGGTTTTCATCATATGAGAATAGAATGTTGGTAGATGTTTGAGCTTCAAGGAACTCTATGTTAGTGCTTGATAAAACTATTGGTTGGGAAGCTCCTCTGTTCAATATGAGGATGATGTTCTGCTCAATATGCCTGCCAAGCATTTCTGTGGGAAAGGGCACAGTGATTTTTTTTTTTAATGAGAGGGTCGTCAGATGCAGAATTTCTATCTCAAGGTTTCAAATGTGCCGGTATCTTTGGGCACGCTCTCCAGAATAAACACATTACATATGCTGAAGCTGTTTGAAAAGCATTCAGATAAGGATGCAGAGAAAATTTCTGAGAATTTTATTCAAGTGGAACAAAAGGACTTGTCAGTCAATGGTGAAAGTAGACCAGAAATCCATGCATTTAAGGATGAGAATGGTGATGTAGCTAGTGAGGTAGACAATTATATGGATGCTCTTACTACCATGGAATCAGAAATGGAAACAGATTCGGATGGCAGAGCCAAACATGAGTTTGATTCAGATTTCAATTCAACACATAAGGAAGCAGGTATTGAAGCAACATGACAGTTACATGAGAAGGATGGTCAGTGTTCGGACCTTGCTGATGCTGAAGCTACACAATGGCAATCATTTAGCTATGAAAGGAAGACTGTGACAGCAGTTTCGTAGCGCGCTACGAAACTGCTGTAGGTGTTGTTTTTAGCGCAGCAAGTATTTTCAGCCTATGTAAAGGAGAGACATGCTGCTTTTTTTTTTTTTTTTTTTATATAAACAGAACAGTTTCAGTAGCGCGCTACGAAACTGCTGTAGGTTGTTGTTTTTAGTAGCAGTCATCGAGCTCCCCTCATGCTGGAGGAGGAAGCTCGAATGAGATAGAATAAGCACTCTATAAATAGCTAAGAGAGTGATGTAATAGGGGTTGGATGTTTTGGAGAAGACTGTTTTGGTTTATGTATAAACAGATTTCAGTAATGCAAATGACTGTTTTTTCTTCTCAGGATTCACAAAGGATCTTCTTGTTCAAATGTGTGATGGTATATTTTCTTTAATGTTATTTTATAGTTTTGTTAATGCATAATCACTCAGAACTCATGGATCATGCTCTGACTTCCTGTATGCCTTTGCAAACTGTGGTTTCAAAGTTATGTTTGAACATTTAGATGTTAAGTGCCCTGATTTCTATGAAAAGATAGTGTTATTGTTTACTGAGATATGAGTGACTCCATAAGCCCAATGGAAGTCTTTGTAATGTCTGTCCAGCCAACATATTTGTTAAATTCACTTTGCAAGAGTTAGCCATCTTATCAATATTCAAAATCAATAACCTTTTGAGAGAGCCCTCTCAGGCTAAGGAGGCTAAGCCTTAGTCAAAAGATTGGTCTGAAATAGTTACACAGAGTCTAACTGATCAGCAGCCCTTCAGTGCTTGATTTTGTGATAACATTTTGGTGCGTCTTCCGGGAGCCTGAAATCTATTCATTCCCGAAATCATGAAGCTGAACTTCTGAAGGTAGCAGGAGCTCAGAAGGTTTTTTGAGGCTGCAAATCTACCTTGGCGACTCCATTGTTGAAGAATTCGAAATTCATAGGTTCATGGTGATTCCACTGGAGTTATGAAGGACCCAGATGCTACCATTCTTATTTCAAGGTATGCATGCATAGATTTTTCAGGAATTCATGGTTTCCCAAATCTTTTTCCCAAGGATGCATATTTTCTAAGGAATGGTCCAAAATTCAACGGAGAAGATTTGAGTTTAACTTTGAAGCATATATCAGATTTTTGTGAATTTTCACAGCTTCTTAGAGTTAAGCATGAGGATGTTTGCATTATGTTATTCTATGATTCACTTCAAGGGAAATGTAAACAATGGATTGAAAGTTTTCCTATCAAATCCGTTAAGTCATTTCAAGACTTATGGCTTATGTTTTTGGAGGAATGGATAGATAGGTCAGAGGTGGTGACAAATTCTCCTTCAGTTCAAGGTTTCAAACAATGGAATAATGATCATAGTAATGGAGAAACAAATGAAAATTTTCCTTTGTCCTTGTCCTCATATCTAAAATCCTTTGACTGCAAGGCAGAAGATAAGATGAGATTTTTGGATGAAGTTGCTGAGGACATTGAGAAAGAAATTGAAGGTGTAGAAGGTCAAATTCAGGCATATAGTTTTCATAATCATGATCATTATTTTCAGAAGTTTTCTATGGCAGAACGCAAGGAGACAATGTTGTTTCCTTTCTCTTTTACGATTGAAGAAATGTATACTGTTGTTGAAGATCAGTTTGCACAGCCGGAAAGTTACAAGAAAAATCAAGTTGATCATGTATTCTGGGATCCTATAGCTGACTACATGGAAGAGTTTTACTCTCCAGTGTTTCAGTCTTTCCATGAAGATCAGAGGCCGTTTCAATGGCAGCGGTCATCACAATATCATATTGGCTCTGAACTCTGATGCAGTCAAAGAAATCAAGTATCAAATAAGACAAATGATTGGATACATTGGAAATTTCACATTGATTGAGCTGAAAGAAGTTTGAAATTGATAGGGTCGGTAGGTAGGAAGTTGCAAATAAGCTCAAGGTTGACTGAGCATTTTTTTTTTTTTTTTTTTTAGTAGATGTAGTTTTCTTTCTCCTACAGTGATCATCCAGCTAAAGCCCGAGGTGAAGGCCCAAGGAAATTAAAGAAGATGTTTGTTAAATAAATTTTATAAGGCACTGGACCTGCGAGTTCTTAGTGTACCACAAGGGCACACTATCCCAAGTGGAACCACTGTTAACACTGAAAATTCTGTTTCCAAAAATTGCTCAGACTAGCTTAAGGACAAAGTGTTTTCGCAGCGCATAAATCCTTTAGCAGTTTCGTAGCGCTACATGTTTAGGTGGTTTCGTAGCGTGCTACGAAAATGGGGATTTGTTCGAGTTTTCAGTGGAGGCCAAAATCCTAGCATGCCTATTGTACAGAGTTCTGTTTCCCTCCAGAAATGCAGATGGGAGCAGTGACAATGTTTTCAAGGAAGCAGTGGTTTCTGCAATATCTAAACTTTTGCACTCAAATCTTTTGCAGGCATTAAGCTCGTTTGTAAATAAAGACAGAAGTAGTGTTGTCTGGTGACAGGATTGATGCATAGGGATCTTCATAACTTCATCAACGAGAATTCTTTTCTTCGCAAGAGAATCCCATTTTCACTTCCAAGGGCAATAGATATTATGCTTCAATAATGCTTGGGTTCAGGAGACTGCCTGTGACTATCAGCGTGAAATTGAACGCTACAAGTCAACACTGAACATGCGTACTAAAGGTTCAGTGGAACGGATCTCTCTTGAGAAAGACATTAATGATCAAGTAGAATCAATCCAATGGGTTTCCATGAATGCCATGGCTTCTCTGCTGTATGGGCCATGCTTTGATGACCAAGCAAGAAAGATGAGTGGACGTGTTGTTTCCTGGATAAATGGTCTTTTCGTGGACCCACCACAAAGAATGCCATTTGGTTACTCACCAGCAGATCCTCGAACCCCTTCTAATTCTAAGTTTGGTGTGGGAGGAGCTTTTGAGGTGTCCCGCTCTGGAGGACGGGATCGACAGAGAGGGGGGCTAGTCTAGAGTTATACTTGCAAAAACAGCTCTAATGGATCTTCTTCAAAGTAACTTGTATCTTTTTCCAGTATGTATAGACCAGTGCTATTCATCGGATTCATCAATTGCAGATGGGTACTTTACTGTCCTGGCAGAGGTGTACATGCGGCAAGAACTTCCAAAATGTGAAACACAGAGGTTGCTAAGCCTTATACTTTACAAAGTAGTTGATCCCTCAAGACAAATAAGAGATGATGCATTGCAAATGCTTGAGACCCTGTCTATTAGAGAGTGGGCAGAAGAAGGTGAAGGCGCAGGTCGATATCGGGCAGCAGTTGTTGGCAGTCTTCCAGATTCTTATCAACAGTTCCAATATCAACTCTCTGCAAAGCTAGCAAAGGGGCATCCGGAGCTGAGTGAACTCCTGTGTGAGGAAATCATGCTAAGACAACTAGATGCTGTTGATATCATTGCTCAACATCAAGTATTGACATGCATGGCCCCTTGGATTGAAAATTTGAATTTTGTTACGCTTCTAGAATCGGGATGGAGTGAGAGATTGTTGAAGAGCCTTCACTATGTAACGTCACGTCATGGCGACCAGTTTCCAGATGAAATAGAGAAACTCTGGAGTACAATAGCAAGTAAATCAAAAAACATTATTCCTATGCTCGTTTTTCTGATAATAAAAGGTATCGAGGACTGTGACTCAAATGCCTCCGGTGAAATTAGTGGTGCTTTCGAAACCTACTTTTCAGTAGCTAAGCGAATAGGTTTATACCTGGCACGCATATGTCAACAACAGACAATTGATCACTTGGTAAATGAGCTTTCACAAAGAATGCTTGAGGATCACATGGAACAAGTGAAGAGGCCAAATGATGGCTTTATTAAGGATCTGATTGCCACAAGGCCGCCGTTATTGGTGACACCGGGGACCCATTAAAAATACATCGGGGCCACCTCTAAACATTCTTTGGTGATTAAAGGTCTTATTGAGGATGCCTGACGGTGATGTCGACGGATCCAGCTCTCAACAGATATAGCTTATTGAATGAAGGCCGAGGACTAATCCCGGGATACCCGCAGTCTATGCTTAACTAATTGAGGAGATGCAATGGTGAACTCTGGTCAAATATCAGTCATGGGTTATGTTCGTATCACTAGCACAGAGTTGAATCGAGCTTAATAGAACCTCTGCATATTTTGTGTGAAGTTCTGCGCAAAGGCTTTAAGATGCCAGACTAAGCCACAGAACGGTATGCTATCATTGAAGGTAGAAATTTTCGCAGCTATACTGAGGAAAGGAGGTCATGTCATGGAGGTAACTGGAGATGGAACAAATGATGCACCTGCACTTCATGAGGCGAGCATTGGTCTATCCATGGGTATCCAAGGAACAAAAGTTGTCAAAGAAAGTTCGGATATCATCATTTTAGATGATAATTTTGCATCAGTTGTGAAGGTAGTTCGGTGGAGTCGTTCAGTTTATGCAAACATTCAAAAATTCATTCAGTTTCAAATCACTGTAAATGATAAGACAGCCCGTGCAACCAAAGTGAGAAACACTATAATTTTTAATGCCTTTGTCTTTTGCCAAATATTCAATGAATTCAACTCAAGGAAACCGGATCAGATAAATATCTTTCGAAGATGTGCATGATTCTTTCATCTCAGATACAGAGCACAGGCACAAAGGGAAATCAAGTCATACAAATGGAAGAAATAAAAATGACAAGAAACATCATTCCAAGCGAAGCTACAATAGCGATAGTGATCATTCAAGATTGTGGTTTTCATCATATGAGAATAGAATGTTGGTAGATGTTTGAGCTTCAAGGAACTCTATGTTAGTGCTTGATAAAACTATTGGTTGGGAAGCTCCTCTATTCAATATGAGGATGATGTTTTGCTCAATATGCCTGCCAAGCATTTCTGTGGGAAAGGGCACAGTGATTTTTTTTAATGAGAGGGTCGTCAGATGCAGAATTTCTATCTCAAGGTTTCAAATGTGCCGGTATCTTTGGGCACGCTCTCCAGAATAAACACATTACATATGCTGAAGCTGTTTGAAAATAATTCGGATAAGGATGCAGAGAAAATTTCTGAGAATTTTATTCAAGTGGAACAAAAGGACTTGTCAGTCAATGGTGAAAGTAGACCAGAAATCCATGCATTTAAGGATGAGAATGGTGATGTAGCTAGTGAGGTAGACAATTATATGGATGCTCTTACTACCATGGAATCAGAAATGGAAACAGATTCGGATGGCAGAGCCAAACATGAGTTTGATTCAGATTTCAATTCAACACATAAGGAAGCAGGTATTGAAGCAACAGGACAGTTACATGAGAAGGATGGTCAGTGTTCGGACCTTGCTGATGCTGAAGCTACACACTGGCAATCATTTAGCTATGAAAGGAAGACTGTGTTTTTTTTTATTAAACAGCAGTTTCGTAGCGCGCTACGAAACTGCTGTAGGTGTTGTTTTTAGCGCAGAACAAACAGTTTGATGAAGTGACCGGAAATTTTCAAGGGAAAAACCCAAGGGACATATAGGAAACCACATGAAGCCAGCATAAGCCATTCAAATGATGACAAGTGTACGTTTTTGTAAAGTTTTGGGGTATTAAAGAGCTGGGGACATGCTGCTACATTTTCGAAGTAATGGGAGACCAGAACCGAAAAGCTAGGGATATTCCCTAACATTGCTGAGCAGATTAAAGCCTTCAGTATCCAAAGCCAGCGTGGAACATTAACTGCTCATTCAGCCATCTCAGCAAAACGAAAAGGAGAACAGGTGTAAAAGAGCAAAGGAGAATCATTCTACGAGGAAGATAGAATTAGAGATGTAGTTTAATTAGGACTCTTTGTAATTCCAGTTCAGCACTTAATGTATTTAATGAGTTAGTTAAATAGTAGATAGGGGTAATTAGTAGCAGTCATCGAGCTCCCCTCATGCTGGAGGAGGAAGCTCGAATGAGATAGAATAAGCACTCTATAAATAGCTAAGAGAGTGATGTAATAGGGGTTGGATGTTTTGGAGAAGACTATTTTGGTTTATGTATAAACAGATTTCAGTAATGCAAATGACTGTTTTTTCTTCTCAGGATTCACAAAGGATCTTCTTGTTCAAATGTGTGATGGTATATTTTCTTTAATGTTCTTTTACAGTTTTGTTAATGCATAATCACTCAGAACTCATGGATCATGCTCTGACTTCCTGTATGCCTTTGCAAACTGTGGTTTCAAAGTTATGTTTGAACATTTAGATGTTAAGTGCCCTGATTTCTATGAAAAGATAGTGTTATTGTTTACTGAGATATGAGTGACTCCATAAGCCCAATGGAAGTCTTTGTAATGTCTGTCCAGCCAACATATTTGTTAAATTCACTTTGCAAGAGTTAGCCATCTTATCAATATTCAAAATCAATAACCTTTTGAGAGAGCCCTCTCAGGCTAAGGAGGCTAAGCCTTAGTCAAAAGATTGGTCTGAAACAGTTACACAGAGTCTAACTGATCAGCAGCCCTTCAGTGCTTGATTTTGTGATAACAACGTCCAATACCATGGACCAAAAACCATCGCGTCCAAAAAACATGTGTGGAAATCATGCACAAAACCATATGTGGGTCCGCCCAACCTAACATAGGGTCCAAAACCAAAATTTTCCGCGGTGCTGCCCTGGACCCCATAAAGTGGGGTTACGAGTGCCCTTCAAACGCCCTGTTAATTACGTGGAAAGAATATAACACAACCCAACATTCTCCCACTTGTTGTTTTCTTTCCATAGGGGGCCACAAGAGAGATTAGTCATTTTTCCAGCCCTGAAATGCCCATTGTCTCTCTACACCAAGAGAACTTCTCAAAGCTCACAGATCTTGTCAATGTATGTGTAGTATTCTTCAAAGTGTCCACCTTTGCCAGCAACACCTTTTTGTCTTCTATGATATCCCTCACAAAGTGATGCCTAACATCAATGTGCTTTGTCTTTGAATGATAAGCAGGGTTCTTTGCCAAGAAAATTGCACTTTGGCTATCACAATATATCCTTATAGCTCCCTGTATTAACCCCATACTTGAACACAATCTTTGCAACCAAACTGCTTCCTTGCTTTCATGAGTGGCTGCCATGTATTCTGCCTCTGTAGTTGATAGTGCCATTACAGATTGTTTCTTACTCATTCAACTGAATGCACCTCCAAATAGGTTAAACACATACCCACTTGTAGATCTTCTCTGATCCAAATCTCCAGCCCAGTTTGCATCAACAAAGCCACGGATATCCAAAACTCTATCCAATCCTAGTCTTCCTTGGTAGCACAAACCATAATTACTAGTGCCATGCAAATACCTAAAAACCCACTTCACCGTTGTCCAATGCTCCTTCCCTGGTTTTGACATAAACCCGCTCAATACTCCCACTGCATGTGCAATGTCTGGTCTAGTACAGACCATTGCATACATCAGGCTACTGACTGCACTTGCATACGGAACATGGGACATATCCTCTTCCTCTTCTTGTGTCTCGGGACACTGCTCAACAGATAACTTTACACCTACAGGAATAGGAACCTTCACCAGTTTACTATCCAACATATTAAACCTTTGCAGTATTGTCTCGACATACTTCCTCTCGTTTAACTAGAGCTTCCTCTTTTCCCGATCTCTTTTAATTTCCATACCCAAAATATAGTTCGCAGCACCAAGATCTTTCATGTCTAATTTGGAGGACAATTGGGTCTTCAAATCCTGGATAATTTCTTTGTCATTTCCAACCAGCAACATATCATCCACATACAAGACCAAATAAATAACACAGTCACCAATTAATTTAAAATACACACAGTGATCTGCTTTGCTTTTGGTGAAGCCAAGTCCCCGTATAAATGTATCAAATTTATGATACCACATCCTTGGTGATTGTTTTAACCCATATAGAGACTTATTTAACTTACATACCAGTTCTTTCTTACCCTTCACCGCAAAGCCTTCAGGTTTCTTCATGTAAATCTCCTCTTCGAGATCCCTATGAAGAAATGCTATCTTCACAGCCATCTATTCTACCTCAAAATCAAAAGCAGCAACAATAGATAAAAGTAATCTAATAGAATTTACCTTGGCAATAGGAGAAAAAATATCACCAAAATCAATTCCCGGCACCTGGGCATAACCTTTTGCTACCAACCGAGTTTTGTATTTCTCCACTTTTCCTTCTGCATTTGTCTTCTTTTTGAACACCCATTTGCTGCCAATGGGTTTCCTTCCAGCCGGAAACTCCACCAGATCCCAAACCTCATTTTTGTGCAAAGATGCCATTTCATCAACCATGGCCTCTTTCTAGAGTTTTCCATCCTCTGAATCCACTGCTTCCTGCATAGTTTTGGGATCATCATCAGTAATAGACAAAGAAAAATTTGAACAAAAAGCAGATGGGCTATACCTTTCTGGCTGCCTTCTTTCTCAAACTGATCTTCTCATAGCCAGAGTTTGTGGCTTTTCATCTTCTGACTCCTCCTCTGCTATAGAGTCCGATTCTTCCTCCTTTAGCTCAAACTCTATCTTCTCAGGTTCCATTGGTTAGACTTCATGTTTAATAACATCTTTCACCTCTCTAAATACCACATCTCGGCTATACATAACCTTCCTCGTTACTGGGTTCCAAAGCTTATAACCCTTTAAACCATCCTTATACCCAATAAATATGCACTTTTCAGATTTACTATCCAACTTTATTCTTTTCTCCTTTGGAACATGTACATATGCATCACATCCAAATACCCTCATATGTGAAAGAGAGGGTTTCTTACCAATCCATACCTTTTGAGGAGTCTTATCCTCCAACTCTGATGAAGGTGACATGTTGACCAGGTAACATACAGTATCCACCGCCTCTGCCCAGGATTCTTGTCCTAACCCGGCACCACTGAGCATGCTTCTTGCCCTTTCCATCAACGTCTTGTTCATTCTTTCTGCAACTCCATTTTGCTGAGGTGTATATGGAGTATTATTCTGCCATGCTATACCACACTTCTTACAGAATTCTTCAAATTCCTTACTGCAAAACTCTTCACCATTATCTATCCTCAGCACCTTTATCTTCTTCTCTGTCTGGTTTTCCACTAGAGCCTTAAATTCTTTAAACCTATCAAAGACTTCAGATTTCTTCTTAAGGAAATATATCCATGTATTCCTTGAGAAGTCATCTATAAATGATACATAGTACATAGACTTACCCAGTGATAGAACCTTCACAGGTCCAAACACATCACTGTGCACAAGCTCTAATATATGTTTCGCCCTCTTACCACTAGAGGGAAAACTCACTCGATTCTGCTTCCCGTATACACAATTTTCACAGAAATAAAAATCCAGAGAGCTATTACTCATACCTTCTACCAAACCTTTACCATGAAGTATTCGAAGGCCCTTCTCTCCAATATGTCCAAGCCTTTGATGCCACAACATGGTCTTTTCTCCAAAGACCACTAGATTTTCTGCTGCACTTTCAGGAACCATGGAACTGTTGCACCCATCAACAATAGTGCTACCTTGCAGCGTGTACAGAGTTCCAATCCAAACTCCCCGCATCAATACCAGTTCTCCTCGTTCCATCTTGTAGGTATCCTTCTTGAACATTGTTTTTACACCTGCATCATCCAACTTGCTAACAAAAATCAGATTACCGGCTACTGTAGGAATATGTAGAACACCCGAAAGTGTTCTAACCCTTCCACCTTGCAACTTAAAATTTACTTTTCCATGACCAATGATTCTAGCCTTCCTATCATCCCCCAAGAAGACATCACCACCATCATATTTCTCATACTCATAGAACCACTCTCTATGGGGAGTGAAGTGAAAGGATACACCTGAGTCAATCAACCATGCCTCATGATCTACATGTGTACTTGAAGAAGCCAAGTACACATCCCCACCTTCATCTAAGGTGGTTTTCACCTCTACAAAAGGAGCCTCATCAGATCCCTTTCCTTTGTCAGGAGCTTTAGATTTGAAGTGGCCTTCCTTTCCGCATTTCTAGCACACCACCTTTACAAGTTTTCTTGGAGATTTAGATCTCCCTCTAGATTTAGATCTCCCACTTGATGACTTATTTTGTTTATGTTCTGGGACCATCCTCATATAGACAAGGCATCACCATTTTGGCTCTCCATATTTTTCCATCTCATCTCCTCCGTCAGCAAGGGTGAGACTATTTCATCAAACTGCAAGGTAGTTGCATTACTACCTATTGCAATAACCAGACTATCCCACGAATCTGGTAGAGAACACAAAAAACTGATGCACTTATCTTCATATGAAATTTTAATATCAATAGATTCTAACTGACTTACCATAGTATTAAATGCGTTCAGATGCTCTGTCACCGAGTCTCCATCTTTCATCCTCAGGTTATACAACTTTTTCCGCAGGAACAATTTATTCACCAGAGACTTAGATTGGTACAAAGTCCATAACTTGTCCCACAAAGCCTTTGTTGTAGCTTCCCTTGATACATTTACCAATACGAAATCTGAGACAACAATCGTATTATGGTATTTTCCTTCTGATCGAACTTCTTCCATTCTTCATTGGACACTCTCGTTGGTTTAGTACCCAGATCTACCGCGATCCACTGATCTTTATCCACCAACAGATCCTCCATCTTGAGTTTCCACAACTCAAAACTCTAACCATTAAATTTCTCGATCTCTCTCTTTCCACTGCTCGCCGTCTTCTTTCACCACTAGAATTGATCTCGCAGATCACCCACTGAACAGGGTCTACCACAGGCCCGAGCGAACCCCCTCAGTGACAAAGGTGTCCCCTTGAAGCCAAATCTGCTCTGATACCAAATGTAGGTTTTAACCCCATACAGAAATTACCTGCATATGAATTCTAAAACACAAAAAAATAAACAATGCGAGAGCATAACACATAAAACACATATACACAGAGATTTTCCCTTGGATCCCAAAACTGGGACTACCAGCTTGATTTTTCATTATGTTCCTTTCAATGTTATAATACATATTTATACATGCCGAAGCATCCAATATCATGGACCGAAAACCATCGCGTCCAAAAAACATGTGTGAAAATCATGCACAAAACTATAGGTGGATCTGCCCAACCTAACATAGGGTCCAAAACCAAAATTTTCCGGAGTGCTGCCCCAGACACCATAAAGTGGGGTTACGGGTGCCCCTCAAACCCCCTGTTAGCTATGTGGAAAGAATATAACACAACCCAACAAACAATGTGAGACCAAGATTGGATCAGTCCCACCTAGATGGACGAATTACATGGGATCGCGAGAGTTCTTGTACCTCAGACTCTGATGAAGAACTAGAAAGCTGGCAGAATCGACTACATGAGGTGGCTACACTGAGTTGTAACATGATGACCCAGTCGTTGCACTGTGTGTCTTCAGAGGTAAGAAATATGCCTACTTCTGATGGCTTGAATGATGTAGATATTTTTCTGGATGCATTTGAGAGGGAGGTACCAGAAACATACCGCTTCCAAGCATTGGACTGATCACTGCGCACTATGCCCATAAGGTTGTGGGGTATGCATAAGGGAATCTTTGATGATTGGCACAAATGTAGGAGAATGATGAGAACTCACTTTGGGAAGCCAAAGATGCGAATGACAGACAAGTATGATGGGCAGGATGATCTATGCGCACACTTGGCCAAATGGGCTCAGGCTTAGGGAGAGAAGCCCTAACCTGAATGGGTGCACTTGTTCTCTCACACACTGGATGTCATCCCGATGAACTAGAATGTAGAAATAGAGCTCTGCCATGGTACAAAAGAATGGGATATTCTACGTGAAGGATTCATAATGACATTCAATTTTGAAGACGGGTTTGACAGTATTGATGAGGCACTACAAGAGGTGAAAGCAGTAATATTGAGGATATCACAGGATTCTTTAAACCCGATTTAGCCTAAGTGGGCCACTCAACCGAGTCATGCGCTAGAATGCTATAATGTAATCGCTATAGAAGAGGATAAGGATCCGTGAAAGATTAACATCCTAGAAACAGAGGGCCATTGCAAGGTTGAAGGACCGCAGGTTGAGAATCCTAATATAACCGCACCGCTGAAAACAAAACAAGTAAACATTGGTATGGAGGCAGAGCCCAAATTCTCAAAGACTGAATATTACTGGGATGATGTGATGGTGGATAAGGTCGCTAAATTGCTTCGCGAATACTAGGATTTATTACCTACCAAGTTTACAGATCTAAAGGGGATAATCAGGGATCTAGGTTTTATGATGATCACATTGAAGCCTGACGTGAAGCTGGTTAAGAAAAGGCCTTACCATATGAATCCGAAGTATAAGGAGAAGGTCCTCTTAGAGCTAGACAAGATGCTCGCGGCAGGCATTATTGAGCCTATGGAAGAATCTGACTGGGTAAGCCCAATGGTGGTACAGGAGAAGAAGTAGAAGGATGAAATAAGGGTATGTGTGGATCTCAGAAAGATGAATGACGCTTGTGTACATGATCCTTTCCCGACACCATTCACTGATGAAGTACTGGACAATGTAGGTGGCCAGGAAGCATATTCCTTCATAGGTTCTGTGGGTACCACCAAATCAAAATAACGCCAGAGGATAGGAGCAAGACAACCTTTGCGACTGAGTGGGGGTGTTTTCAGTACAACGTAATTTCATTTGGGTTGAAGAATGCATCTAGGATTTTCTCTCGCATAGTGGTTGCTGCGTTCAAATAGTTTATTCATAAGTTTCTAGAAGTATACTTTGATGATTGGACTATGTTTGGGCTGGTGAAAAGACATGTAGAAATCTTGCACCTGATGCTGGACACCCGTCGAAGTTAATAGATCACACTCAATCTGAAGAATTGTTTGTTTTGTGTTCCCTTTGGGACCCTGATGGGTCATGTGGTTTGCAGATAGGGACTGATGGTAGACCCCGCAAAGATTGCAGTGATACTAAACTTAGAGGCACTAAGGAGTGTGAAACAGTCACGCGCTACCCCAGGACATATGGGATATTACATAAATTTTATCAAAGGCTATGCCCAGATCACCGCACCTATGGAAAAGTTGTTGAAGAAGGATGTCACGTTCTGCTGGAATGAAGATTGTGAGAAAATCTTGGATGTATTAAAAGAAAATATGGTCACTGAACTGATTTTAGTCTTCTCGGATTGGAAGAAGGAGTTCCATGTACATGTCGAGGTGTCATGTATAGCGCTGGGAGCAGTACTTGCACAGGCTAGTGGAGATGACTTGGACCATCCTATAGCGTTCACAAGTAGAAGGTTGTCTAAGGTAGAGAAGAGCTATTCCACTATTGAGCGCGAAGGGTTAGCTATGGTATACGTGCTCCATAAGTTTAGGCACTACTTCCTGGGAGGCCATTTTACGATGTATACACATCATTCCATGCTGAAGTACCTAGTCAATAAGCCTGTTTTTGGGGGGAGAATCTGCAGGTGGTTGTTATTGTTCTAGGAATATGATTTTGAGTTTATTGTGAAGCCTGGATGACTGAATGCGGGACTAGACCAGCTATCGTGCATCGAAACAGGGGAAGAGACCACTAATTTGGAGGAGGGATTGCCTGATGCACGCCTTTTTGTAGTGCATTTCGCGGATGCTCATTTTGAGGATATAATACACTTCCTAATGACAGGAACTACCCCAGAAGGATACATAGTCCAGCAGAAGAAGGAATTAGTGGTGCGCGCGACAAATTTCTTGGTCATTTCAGGGCATCTATACAAAATGGGGTCTGGTTAGATATTGCAATGATATGTACCTAAGTTTGAAAGAAGTAGCATCCTCATGGACACACATGAGGGTGCTATGGGAGGAGATTATGCGGGGTGGGCGACCGCGTAGAAGATTCTACACACAGGGTTGTGGTGGCCAACCCTCCATTAGGACTCAAAAGCGTATTGCAAGGAATGTGATGTGTGTCAAAGGACTGGTAGGCCATCGTGGAGGGATGAGATGCCTTTGAATCCATAGATGACATTGCAACCCTTTGAAAAATGGGCGATAGATTTTGTGGGACCCATCCAGCCCCAAGGAAAGATGGGAGCGAGGTACATTATCACTATGACAGAGTATTTGACTTGCTAGGTAGAGGCACAGCCTGTGATGGATTGCACAGGCATGACTGTTGCAAAGTTCCTCTTTGAGCATGTACTGACACAATTTGACTGTCCAAAGATCTTGATGAGTGGTCGCGGTATGCACTTTTTGAATGAGACGATTAGCATGCTAATGGAGGAAGTTTAGGTATATCACTAGAAGAGCACACCTTATCATGTGCAGGCTAAAGAGATAGTGGAATCATTCAATAAAGTGTTGGAGAACGTCCTGACCAAGGTTTGCAATGCTCAACATGTGATTGGGACCTACGCATACCTGCGGTACTATGGGCTTAGCGAACGACATGCAAGAAGTTGACTGGACAAACCCCCTTTAGGCTTGTCTATGGTGTTGAAGCGGTAATGCCTATGGAATATATTGTGCCTAGTCTACGCATAGCAGTGCTCACAGGTATGATGGATCGCAGAGCCTTGGAGGAAAGGCTCGCACAACTGGATGAGCTTGAGGAAGAGAGATTTTTGGTTGGATTTCATCAACATAGGGGGCTCGACTGATAAGGAGAGGAAATTTAGTTGCTCGACCACCGGGAGAGGACCGGAGGGCCCTTACTTCTTCATAGGGACGGAGTCACTCACTATTCATATGGTGAGGGGTCACTCACTATTCCGATGGTGAGGGGCCCTTTTTTTGACTTATTTGCCCCCCCAAATTAAGTCAAAAAAAAATAAGTAAATTGAAACTTTAGTTGCTCGACCACCGGGAGAGGACCGGAGGGCCCTTACTTCTTCATAGGGGTCACTCACTATTCCGATGGTGAGGGGCCCTTTTTTTGACTTATTTGAGAGCCCAATAAGTAAATTGAAACTTTAGCTGCTCTTTAGTTACTTATTTGAGAGGGGCCACCAAATAAGTAAATTGAACCCGGAGGGGCTTGCGCTTCCTAGTGCAAGGACCCGACAGGGGGCTCGACTGTTAAGGCCGCCATCACCTTTAGGTACTCGACCATAGGGAGAGGAGAGGATGCGGAGCACGCTCGACCAACGCCCCCCACCCAATAAGCATCAAGGAAGGCAGGGTGAGGGATTTATCGCTCATCCATCATATGGATGAGGGTGAGCCTGTCGAACTCTCGACCTATGGGAGAGGTACGTGGGAGGTCCATTAGGGGCTCGAATGATAAGGATGCGTAAGCAGGCTCGACTGTTAAGGCCGCCATCACCTTTAGGGTGCGTAAGCACACTCGACTAATAAGGATGCGTAAGCAGGCTCGACTGTTAAGGAGAGGACCTTTAGGTACTCGACCCCAAGGACCTTTAGGTACTCGACTGTTAAGGACCTTTAGGTACTCGACCATAAGGGAGAGGAGAGGGAGAGGATGCGTAAGCAGGCTCGACTATTAAGGATGCGTAAGCAGACTCGACCAAAAGGGAGAGGACCCTCACCATATGAATAGTGAGTGACTCCGTCCCTTTAGGGGGCTCGACTGATAAGGACCCTTTAGGGTGCTCGACCATAAGGGAGAGGATAGGAGAGGACCTTTAGGTACTCGACCCCAAGGACCTTTAGGTGCTCGACCAAGAGGGAGAGGATGCGTAAGTAAGCTCGACTGTTAAGGATGCGTAAGCAGACTCGACCAAAAGGGAGAGGACCCTCACCATATGAATAGTGAGTGACTCCGTCCCTTTAGGGGGTTCGACTGATAAGGACCTTTAGGTACTCGACCCCAAGGACCTTTAGGTACTCGACTGTTAAGGACCTTTAGGTACTCGACCATAAGGGAGAGGAGAGGGAGAGGATGCGTAAGCAGGCTCGACTGTTAAGGACCGAAGGCGCTCGACCATAGGGAGAGGACCCTTTAGGGGGCTTGACTGATAAGGACCTTTAGGTGCTCGACCATAAGGGAGAGGAGAGGAGAGGACCCTCACCATATGAATAGTGAGTGACTCCGTCCGTTTAGGGGGCTCGACCATTAGGGAGAGGAGAGGAGAGGGAGAGGAGAGGAGAGGGAGAGGAGAGGAGAGGACCTTTAGGTGCTCGACTGTTAAGGACCTTTAGGTACTCGACCCCAAGGACCTTTAGGTACTCGACTGTTAAGGACCTTTAGGTACTCGAACATAAGGGAGAGGAGAGGGAGAGGATGCGTAAGCAGGCTCGACCATAGCCCCCCCCACCCAATAAGTAAATTGAACCTTTAGGTACTCGACCATAGGGAGAGGAGAGGGAGAGGATGCGTAAGCAGGCTTGACTGTTAAGGCCGCCATCACCTTTAGGTACTCGACCCCAAGGGAGAGGAGAGGTGCTTGACCATAAGGACCTTTAGGTGCTCAACTGTTAAGGACCCTTTAGGGGGCTCGACTGATAAGGAGAGGAGAGGGAGAGGGCCGCCATCGAGAGGAGAGGAAACGAGCAACTCTCTTTTGGGGTAGGGGCCCCAAAAGGGAGGTCCGTCAGGGTGCGTAGCACGCTCGACTAATAAGGCCGCCATCGGCTCGACTGGTAAGGAGAGGAACGAGAAGAACTATTAAGGCCGCCATCGCTCGACCAACGGGAGAGGAATTTATTACTTGTCCCGCACCGGGCAAGGAGAGGGGCTCGACTGATAAGGAGAGGAACTTGAAGAACCACCGGGCCGCCATCGCCTTTCAGGACCTATTAATAATGAAGTGCAACAACGGAGAATGCACCTAAAGTATTTGACTGTTCCGGCCGTCACGTAATAAGTCTTAACCTCATGCCCTGTGCCGTCCAACCAATATTGAGTACTTCACGCACGTCGGGAAAGGAAGCGCTTGGGATAACGGTAAAGTAATCACTTGGGTGGGATAACCTTGCATCGCATCTTTCTGGCTGGTTCCAACGATGGAGTAGTTGGAGCCAACGAATAAAGGCTCTTTCCGTAATCCGGGAGCTCTCTATTTTTCCTATCATGTTTCTCCTATCATTTTATCCCTATGCCATAATCAAAATATTCTTTATGTGTACTACTTTTTGACCTGGTGCTCGAACTAGTAATTAATGGTCAATTTCGATCCTTTCGGTATGCGTTGCGAACACCTTCATTTTTGGGATGACGTCTCCTATTTGATCTGGAGAAGCGAGAATCATCGGAACGAATAGAGCAGATGGTCCAACCGCAGAACTTCTTCTTTTTCATTACTTCCATGGTCGTGCCTCGTGGCACGGCAGCACCCGTACTATTGAAATGGTTAGTCGGTAGAGATGTTCCCACAGGTGCTCCTTCTTCCAGTGGCACTATAATCCCTATTCCTACATCTCTATTACCCTCTCTAGTCTATCTACATCCCAGGGGATTCATACGCTCTATGGACGAAGCGAAAGGTATAGTGTTGGTTGGAGCAAGCCGCCCTATTCTATTACCAAACCTAATTGGGATAAGCTCACCCGAAACTAGAGCTAAAGACGCATCATTTTGCTCCGTTTTCGTTCTTCATTTTATTCTTCTCGGATTCATGGGAGACTTGTCATATCCAGAATCTTTCCGCGGTGTGCTCTGTTTACTATTATTTCGTACCCTTCTCTTACCATACAATCATGGGCGCGATAGGTTAGCGAACAAAGGGCTCCGAAGAAAACGCCAAACGCTTCGGTCCAACGGGAATGATGAGACACGACGAAATGACAAGATAAGGTGCCCCGGGAGCTTGTGCCCCCCCCCACCCCCCCATTTGGAAATAAGGGAATTCGGGCCTGTAGCTTTCCCCGCCCCCCCTTCGTCGGGTGGTGCTTGTGGGGGGGGTGTTCCACCCGAGGCAGAAATTGGGCTTGAAGCGCGTTCTCTCGCCAACCCAACGAGTCGACTGCTGATGGCTGTTGGTCACGGCTACTACCGAAAAGCTCCAATGAATATGAATCTTTCACATGGAGGAGTGTGCATTTTCATTATGGGTGTGATTTTGTCGCGCGACCCGTGGCTGGCTTATGTTTCGACCATAATTGCTGGAGGGCCCATGCCTCCTATTTCTTCAGGACGGGCGGCGTGAACTTCGGTTCAATTCGGGTATTCAATCCCGCCGCTGAGATGCTCAGTTGACTCCTGAACCTTTATTGATAGGAAGATGGCTCATCCCCAAATTCGTGCATGAGGGTCGGGAACTTTGGATGAACCAATGTGAATGGGTGTAAGCCCCGCTGCTCGGAGACACCCAGTGCTGACCACACCGAGAGACACTAGTAATCACCGCAGGTAACGCCAGTTGGCGAAGTGGCGTTAAGCATCCCCAGCGGTACGGAAAGAGAGGTCGTGATGATACCATCTACGTCCGTACCGCTCCTCGTGGAGTAGATCCCGCATCCAACCATTTGATTGACCAGGGAACGGGATAATTCCCACTAAGCCCCGGTTCAACCGGCGGGCCAGCCGGGCCGTGAGCGCGGTGGGAACAGGATATTCCCAAAAAGCAAAAACCTCCAGGCTCGCCAATGAAGGGCCCTGATGTTGGCAAAGCCAACCACGCCCCCCCTCCTTTTTCCATAAGGATGGGTAGGGCCGGGGGGGGGGGGGGGGTGGAAGCGGACGTGGGGACTCGGGGCCAATGGCGAGCGAGGAATGAGATGGGCAGTTCATTTGGATCTATCTCCGCTCTGATAGGAAAAAAAGATTGGTCAGACGACAATTATTATTTTTTAGCCGCCGCTTACTATATTATATAAATACCGTATAAAAGCAGCACGAAAAAGCATGGCATGATCGATACATTAAGCTGCCCACCTTTAAGGTAAATGACCTGGTTTTGTTATATGATAGCAAGTTTGATGAATTTCCAGGGAAATTCTGAATGCACTAGTTAGGGCCTTATGTCATTAAGAAGATTATCGATGGAGGAGTGGTACAACTAGTCAAATTCAATGGAGATCCCTTCCCAGTAAAGGTGAATGGCAGTCGGTTAAAGCCATACACTGGTGGTCCGACCATGTGATTAGATGAAGGCAACACAGTCTTAGCGCTCCAGGCAGCTGAAAGCAGGTGCAGGACTATAAACTACATTTCCTAGAATGGGGAGCTATGCAATTGGAGGATTGTTCGAAGCTAGGAAGTTTCACTAGGTTCGCGAAAACGTGGAGGGAGTTGCGCTATCTAGGGAGAAATCGTGCAGGTTGACCAGAAAGTGACCGTTAAGGTCACTGTTCATGATTTGATGGTTGAAATGCAGCCAAATGGAGTGGGTGACCGGCATTTAAGAATAAATTTATGGATCAGATCCTTGAAAATCTGCCGCCAATCTGACATTAATGGACCGAATTTTGGGGGAACGATTGGATTTGAATTCAAAATGCCCTATAAATTACAAGTGGTTGTCCAATGAAAAACACTTGGCATTTTGAGAATTGATTTGTTGAGTTCTCAGGCGCACATGAATCACGAGCACTACAAGATTCTGATAGCTAGTAAAGTATTTGAGACATTTCCAAAAGAAACATAAGATTTTTTTACAGAAAACATGTTGGCGCCCATCAAAGCTATAGATACTGAAAGAGAAGAATTAGTACCGGAAGTTGAGATGGAGGCAGAAGTAGTTGCTCCAGAGGTCACCGAGTTGCTCTCTGAAGTCCCTAAATCATTGAGAATGCCGGGACTGAAGGTGACCCCAACCAAGAAGACTATAAGGGATAAAAAGGGCAAGCAATCTGCTATACCGGTGCATGCATCGCCAAAGAGAAACCCACCAAAACCCACCGCATAGGAGAAGGGAAAAGCTATAAATTTGGAGTCGAAGGAGGAAGACATTGAAGACATCCCCATGGACGATGTGGATGTGGGAGTCGAAGTAGAGGAGGTTGAAACTTAGGGTGTGGACCCTATTACATGGTTGTTGGAGTATGTCCCTCCATGTAAGCCCAAGACCAAGGAACCAAAGGACATCGATGACAACAAGAATCCCCTACAAACCCCTCTACTACAGGACAATTTTTTTTCCGATAGACCACTCTTGGCACGAGTGTCATTGCTGAAACTTAAAGATTGGGACTTGGCCGATCACGAGAAGTTCCCACACCTAGTGACTGAGCAGCTAATGCATCACATCATTGATATGAATATGATTGACCGCATTGGATTCACAGAGGTGGCTCAAGGGAGTAGAAAAAGCAGGGTTTCTCAACCTTCTTTAGGTTTCGCACTACAACCGCACCCTGGTGATAGACAATTATGATGGGCAGGATGATCCGCGCACACACCTGGCCAAATGGGCTCAGGCTTATGGATAGAAGCCCCAATCTAAATGGGTGCACTTGTTCTATCACACACTGGGTGTCATCCAGATGAACTGATATGTAGAAACAAAGCTCCCATATGGTATGGGTGAATGGGATATTCTGCGTGAAGGATTCATAATGACATTTAGTTTTGAAGACGAGTTTGACAATATTGATGAGGCACTACAAGAAGTGAAAGCAACAATATTTAGGATACCGCAGGATTCTTTAGACCTGACTCAGCCTGAGTGGGCCACTCAACTGAGTCACGCACTAGAATGCTATAATGTAACCGCTGAAGAAGAGGATGAGGATCCGTGAAAGATTAACATGCCAGAAACAGAGGGCCATGATGAGGTTGAAGGACTGCAGGTTGACAATCCTGATATAAGCCCGTTGTTAAAAATGAAACAAGTAAACATTGGTATCGAGGCAGAGCCCAAATTCTCGAAGATTGGATATTACTGGGACGAAGTGACGGTGGATAAGGTCACTGAATTGCTCTGCGAATACCAGGATTTATTCCCTACCAAGTTTACAGATATAAAGGGGATAATCGGGGATCTAGGTGTTATGAAGATCACATTGAAGCCTGAGGCAAAGCCAGTTAAGCAAAGGCCTTACCATCTCAATCCGAAGTATAAGGAGAAGGTACTCTTAGAGCTAGACAAGATGCTCACGACAGGCATTATTGAGCTTGTGGAAGAATTTGACTGGGTAAGCCCAATGGTGGTACAAGAGAAGAAGTAGAAGGATGAAACAAAGATATGCATGGATCTTAGAAAGATGAATGATGCTTGTGTACATGTTCCTTTCTTGACTCACTTCACTACTGAAGTGTTGGAAAGTGTAGGTGGCCAGGAAGCATATTCCTTCACTGATGGGTTCCCAGAATACCTCCAAATCAAAATCTTGCTGGAGGATAAGAGCAAGACAACCTTCGCGACTGAGTGGGGGTGTTTTCAGTACACCGTAATTCTGTTTGGGTTGAATAATGCACCTGCAATTTTCTCTTGCGTAGTGGTTGCTCCATTCAAAGAGTTTATTCATAAGTTCCTGGAAAGTATACTTTGATGATTGGACTGTGTTTGGGCTGGTGAAACGCCATGTATAAAGCTTGCGCTTGATGCTGGACACCTGTCGAAGATACCAGATCATGCACAATTTGAAGAAGTGTCTGTTTTGTGTTCCCTTTGGGACCTTGATGGGTCATGTGGTTTTTAGACAGGGACTGTTGGTATTCCCCGCAAAGATTGCGGTGATACTGAACTTGGAGGTGCCAAGGAAGTGTGAAACAGTTGCACGCTACCCTAGGACATATGGGATATTACAAAAAGTTTATCGAAGGCTATGCCTACATCACTGCACCTATGGAAAAGTTGTTTAAGAAGTATGTCACATTTTGCTGGAACAAAGATTGTAAGAAGAGCTGGGATGTATTGAAAGAAAAGATGGTCACTGTGTCAATTTTAGTCTTCCCGGATTGGAAGAAGGAGTTCCATGTACATGTCGACGTGTCATGTATAGTGCTGGGAGCAGTACTTACATATGCTGGTGGAGAGGACTTGGACCATCCTATAACGTTCGCAAGTAGAAGGTTGTCCAAGGCAGAGAAGAGCTATTCCATTATTGAGAGCAAAGGGTTAGCTATGGTATACGTGCTCCATAAGTTTAGGCACTACTTTTTAGGAGGCCATTTTAAGATGTACATAGTTCACTCCACGCTAAAGTACTTGGTCAATAAGCTTGTGTTAGGGGGGAGAATCTGCAGGTGGCTATTATTGTTCCAGGAATATGATTTTGAGGTTATTATGAAGCCTGGATGACTGAATGTGGGACCAGACCATCTGTTGCGCATCGAAACAGGGGAAGAGCCTACTAATTTGGAGACGGGATTGACTAACATGCATCTTTTTGCAATGCACATCGCAGATGGTCATTTTGTGGATATAATACACTTCCTAATTACAAGAATTTCCCCGGAAGGATACACTATCTAGTAGAAGAAGTAATTAGTGGTGGGTGCGAAAAATTTCTCTGTCATTTCAGGGCATATATACAAAATGGGGTCTGATGAGATATTGTGAGGATATGTACCTAAGTTTGAAAGAAGCAGCATCCTCACAGACACTCATGGGGGTGCTGCGGGAGGACATTATGCAAGGAGGGCGACCACGTAGAAGATTCTACACATAGGGTTGTGGTGGCCAACCCTCCATCATGACTAAAAAGTGTATTGCAAGGCATGTGATGTGTGTCAAAGGACTGGCAGGCCATCGCAAAGGGATGAGATGCCTTTGAATCCATAGATGACATTGCAAACCTTTGAGAAATGGGCGATATATTTTGTGCGAACCATCCAGCCCAAAGGAAAGATGGGAGCAAGGTACATTATCACCATGACGGAGTATTTGACTTGCTAGGCAGAGGCATAGCTTGTGAAGGATTGCACGAGACTGCTGCAAAGTTCCTCTTTTAGCATGTACTGAAACGATTTCACTGTCCAAATATCTTGATGAGTGGTCACAATATGCACTTTCTGAATGAGATGATCAGTGCGCTAATGGAGGAATTTCAGGTATATCGCTAGAAGAGCATGCCTTATCACCCGCAAGCTAACGGGACAGTGGAAGCATTCAATAAAGTGCTAGAGAATGCCCTGACCAAGGTTTGCAATGCTTAGTGAAGTGATTGGGACCTACGCATACCTGCGGTACTATGGGCTTATTGAAGGACATGCAAGAAGTTGAATGGACAAACCCCGTTTAGGCTTGTCTATGGTGTTGAAGCGGTAATTCCTATGTAATATATTGTGCCTAGTCTGCGAATAACAGTTCTCACAGGTATGATGGATCATGGAGCCCTAGAGGAATGGATTGCACAACTAGATGAGCTTGAGGAAGAGAGATTTCTGGCTGGATTTCACCAACAGGTCCAAAAGCAGTGCGAAAAAGCATGGCATGATTGGTACATTAAGCTGTGCACCTTTAAGGTAAATGCCCTGGTTTTGTTATATGATAGCAAGTTTGATAAATTTCTAGGGAAATTCTGAATGCACTGGTTAGGGCCTTATGTCATTAAGGAGATTATTGGCAGAGGAATGGTATAGCTGGTCAAATTGAATGGATATCCCTTCCTAGGAAAGGTGAATGGTAGTTAGTTGAAGCCATACATCGGTGGTCCGACCATGTGATTAGATGAAGGCAGCATAGTCTTAGTGGTCCAGGCAACTGAAAGGAGGCACAGGACTATAAACTACACTACTCGGAATGGGGAGCTGTGCAATTGGAAGATTATGCGAAGCAAGGAAGTGTCACAGGGTTCGCGACAACGTGAAGGGAGCTACTATACCTAGGGAGAAATGGCACAGGTTGACCAAAAAGTGACCGTTAAGGTCATTGTTCATGATTTTATGGTTGAAATGCGGTCAAATGGAGTGGGCAACTGACATTTAAGAAGAAATTTATGGCTTAGATCCTTGAAAATTTACCGCTAATCCGACATTAATGGACCAAATTTGGGGGGAATGGTTGGATTTGAGTTCAAAATGCCTTATAAATTCTAAGTGGTTGTCCAACAAAAAACACTTGGCATTTTGAGAATTGAGTTGTTGAGCTCTCAGGCGCACATGAATCGTGAGAACTATGAACTTTTGATAGCTAGTAAAGTATTTGAGACATTTCCAAAAGAAATAAAAGAGTTTTTACAGAAAATCATGTTGGCTCCCACAAAAGCTGTAGATACCAAAAGAGAAGAATTAGTGTCAGAAGTTGAGATGGAGGCAGAAGTAGCTTCTCCAGAGGTCGCTGAGGTGCTCTCTGAAGTCCCTAAATCATCAAGAATGTTGAGACCGAAGGTGACCCCAACCAAGCATACCACAAAGGATAAAAAGGGAAAGAAACTTGCTATATTGGTGTGTACATCACCAAAGAGAAACCCACCAAAACCAACTGCATAGGAGAAGGGAAAAGCTATAAATTTGGAGTCGAAGGAGGAAGAAATTGAAGACATCCCCATGGATGATGTGGATGTGGGATTCGAAGTAGAGGAGGTTGAAACCCAGGGTGTGGAACCTATTACTCGGTTGCTGGAGTATGTCCCTCCACGTAAGCCCAAGACCAAGGTACCAAAGGACTTCGATGACAACAAGAATCCCCTGCAAAGCCCTCTACTGCCGGACAAAATTGTTTTAGATGGACCGCACTTGGAATGGGTGCCTGATCTTGGTGGATGTTGGTGGCCACCCACCTATCCCACTTGGACCTCTACAACTGTCTCTTTCAGTTTTTCAGTTTCCTAAATTGTAGCAGAAATTACTATTTTTAGCAGTTTTTCGGGTCTTGAACTTCCAGAGCCATTTTTGAGGCCCTAAACAATGTTTTTTTGGAAATCTACCGCCATCAATTTTTTTTCTAGAATCATCTTTTTTGTCATAGTCCTCGGACAACTATTTCCAACAAGTCATCATGCGCATCAAATGGAGATAATATGACCAAGTCGTGACGCCAGGAAGTTGGCTGTCCAACTCACCCTAACGGGGCCCATAAACTCGGTGTTACATCTCCTCGAGTTAGGGTTTTGGTTATTTAAGGTTTCCTCATATTGTTCAATAATAAAAAGGCCCTTGAGCCTCATTGTAAGGCAGTTCAGAGGCATGTAGCCGCCAGATCTCTTCTCAGAGATAAGCTACCATTTCCTTAGTTGGTTTATTTTCATTGTTGTTTGTAAGCATATTTTAGTATTTTACATTAATGAAATGAAGTATTATTTCCACTGCATCTCTGTGTTTATGGTTATCTCTGTAATTTGTTGCATTCCTGTTTAAATCTGAATCAGTGGTATCAGGTCGGTTTGATTTTTTTCTTTGTTTTCTTTGCATGTCCCCAACGAGGTCAGGATATAAGGAGTTAGGGCTTGAAATGGCCAAACCTTTGCAAGAGCAGCTCCACAAATCCTGACGACCTACCATGGTGGATGAGAAGAAAGATGAGGGGGTAGGAGATCCTATCAAAATCTTGCTCGAAGAAGCCCTCGAGCAACAAAGGAACACAATGATGGACAACTTTTCCCAAATCCTTCAGCGGCTACCCATAGGTGACACATCGGCTTCTAATAGCTACTCTGGAAACGCCACACTATTTAAGGTACAAGTTAATTTTGAAATACTCATATTTGAGGGTTAGATAGACGTAGATGCCGTAGATAAATGGTTAAATATGCTAGAAGGGTATTTTTATGTTCATGAATTTTCAAGCCAAGAAAATATTGTTTTCGCTCTTCTCAAAGCAGCCCCCCACGTCAAGGACTGGTGGGAAATCTATTGTGAGCAGAAGGATGAAAGTACAGGCTCGCAATTTTTAGCTGCACCCACTTGGAATTCATTCTGGGATGCCATCAAGGAGAAGTACTACCTTGTCAAAAGCTACGAGGAAAAATACATAATGTGGACCACGTTGCGGCAAGGAAGGGACCAAGATGTGCCAAAGTTTACCAACATTTTTCATACCCTTCGCACACATTTGGGTATCAAAGATTCTAAGCTGCATCTGGTACTCAAATACCGGTTGCCTACATAGGTACATCCAGGAATAGATGGAGTTCCTGAACATCTCCTCACTTGGCACGACGTTCCAATACGCTATCAAAATCGAGCAGAAGCTTAAACAGAAGAAGCAAGACTGTGGATCTTCGAATCCGAAGACTAAAGGACAAGGCCAAGGTGGGGTGACCCAAGACAACCCGTCGAAGCCGCAAGAAAACAACACCACAAAGTTGAAGAAGGACATAGGGAAGTGGTGTGAGTTCCACAAGAGCCCCACTCACAACACAAGTGAGCGTTGGATCAAGTAGTCACTGGTGGCCGAGTTGAAGGCTTCAGAATCAGATGCATGTTCCGACCCTAAGTTAGAACCCGACAAGGGGAATGGCAAAGGGAAGCAGATCATTGATGTGGAGCCCAGTGCCATTGTTGCGACTTCCAAGATCCAGAAGAATGAACTCGAAGATCCAGAGGAAGGGGATTGTCTTTTCCACTCATAGATGTGGGTGAAGGGTTCGCTGCTGCAATTCATTGTCGATAGTGGCAGCCAAAAGAACCTCATTTCAGTAGAGGTCATGAAGGGGTTGGGCGTACAGTATCAGGTGGCTTCACCAAGGATGAGATAGTCGAGTCTGCCAGTAGTGCCGCCTTCCCTACAACATCAAACCCTTCACAGATGAGGTATTTTGTGATGTTACACCTCTAGATGTTTGTGATGTATTATTAGGCCATCCATACATGTGGAGGCGACAAGTTGTGTATGAGTCAAGGCCTCACACTGTCATTATTTCTTTGGGTAATTCACTATAAAGGATACCGGAGGTAGCCCCACCTACTGCCACCTCTTTGATCTCTGCTAAGAAATGTAGCAAGCTCATCTCCCAGACTAGAAAATTCATTTTCTGTTTGGTTCGCTCCGAAAGTAAGGGGAAGATTGTCGCCACATCCATGACCCCCGCAAAGGGTTCCTCCATGTAGCAGTAGCAGTAGCAGAGGGATATAGTCATGAAAGAACACAAGAACATATTCTCCTCACACACAGGGATACCACACAAGTTTCAGGTGGGCAACAAAGTCTGGTTGCATCGGCAGAAAGAACACCTTACCAGAACCCATCATAAGCTCAAACCACTTCGACATGGTCCTTACAGTATTACCAAGGCCATGGGAAATAATGCTTTGGAGCACAACATTCCTTCATTCCTTCGCTTGCACCAAGTGTTCAATGTGGAATGCCCTCGACCATGCTTCCCACCATTACTGAACACATCAGAGATTACATAACAACTCACTAGGGACCAAGTTCAGCAGATGGAGGAACTCAACGCAATGGGTACCATTACTTCCTAAGGGGGGAGGAATGATCCAGGAGGATGTTGGTGGCCACCCACCTATTCCACTTGGACCCCCACAACTGTCTCTTTCAGTTTTTCAGTTTCCTAAATTGTAGCACAATTTACTATTTTTAGCAGTTTTTTAGGTCTTGAACTTCCAGAGCCATTTTGAGGCCCCAAATGATGTTTTTTTGGAAATCTACCCGCGAGCGTAATTGTATCTAAAATCCTCTTTTTCGTTGTAGTCCTTGGAGAGATCTTTCTAATGGGTTATCATGCGTGTCAAACAGAGATAATATGACCAAGTCACGACCCTAGGAAGTTGGTTGTCCAACTCACCCTAATGGGGCCCATAAACTCTTGGTGTTACATCTCCTCGAGTTAGGGTTTTGGTTGTTTAGGGTTTCCTCTTATTGTTCAATAATAAAAAGGCCCTTCAGCCTCATTGTAAGGTAGTTCAGAGGCATGCAGCCACCACATCTCTTCTGAGAGATAAGCTACCATTGCCCTAGCTGGTTTATTTCTATTGTTGTTTGTAAGCATATTTCAGTATTTTACATTAATGAAATGAAGTATTATTTCCACTGCATCTCTATATTTATGGTTATCTCTGTAATTTGTTGCATTCTTGTTTAAATCAGGATCAGTGCCACTGCTAAAACTTGAAGACTGGGACTTGGCCGATCATGAGAAGTTCCCACACCTAGCGATTGAGCAGCTGATGCGCCACTTCATTAATACGAATATGAGAATGACTGCATTGGAGCCACGGAGGTGGTTCAATGGAGTAAAAAAAGCAAGGTTTCTCAACCTGCTTTGGGTTCCGCACTACAAACACACCCTGGTGACAGTTTTGGTCATCAAGCAGCTGGTGTGCTTGGTGCATGATGGGTGTCTATGGCTGGAGGAGTTGATACCCATCACAGGTAGGTTGATTCATCGAATAATGTGATTTCTATATACAAGCGAGAATCCAGCCATGATATTTGGCAGAAAAGGTGGTGAACAGGCTCTCACAGAGTCTATGAAGGAAAAAGATAAGTTGGTGAAGAAGATGCATGGATATGCTATATCCAGCATCTGTGACCCTGCTATGAAGGTAGCCACACAGATCCTCATGGGGAAGTGATGAGGAAGTGTTGCACCGATGACGTGCCGATGCTTGTCATCACGCTAGAAGCATAGTGCGCTGAAGGAGTCTAGTTCAACTCGTCAGACTAGCTTCGCGGAGAGTTCTTCACGAACTGTCGTGAAGCACAAGAGATCATCAAGACATTCCATGTGGGTGGCTCTTGTTGTCAATTATGCTGGTAGCGTGGGAGTTACCAGAGGGTAGCCAGTTCCCTTCGGTCACACCAAACCTCCCAGAAGTAGCGAAGTATGTTTCGTTGGGTGACCAAGGATGCGCAGCAAGTTAGGGACAACAAGATCTTTTGGATCTTAATGGAGATGAATATCTGGATGGACATCAATCACAAGCCATGATTTTCACCTATAGTGTAGGCCAACCTGCAGGGCTATGACGAATTTAAAGTAGACTTCCATCGGGTATCCATCAGGGCACGGAAGTACCCTGTACAGAAATGGTACGACTTACCTTATTTGGCAACAGACGATGCCATTGACGTGGTTCTTGATTAATGGCCGGCAGTGTGGTGCTCTACAACTGACTTGGCGGTGGGAGGAAGCAAGTCCGCCGTGCAGAAGAAAAAGGAGGAGGCTAAGCTTAGGATGACATAGTTGGCTGAAAAAAGGAGAAAGGATGTCACTAATAAGGCCTAGGCAGAGTGTGAGGCCATGCAACAAATAGGGAATCAGACAGGCGAGATAGAGCGGGGCTTTGACAAAGGTGCGAGGTCACCTTCACTTGAGATAGAGGAGGAGACATAACAGCACGGTGTAGACCCTCAGGAGACATCTGCCAGCATCAAGCGCCCAAAAGAGCTGGAAAAAGGAGGGCCTGAGAAGAAATCAAAGGCAACGAAAACCTCATTGGACCCCATCACATTAACACAGGGTGACTTACATGATATTGGTGACACAGTGAGGGATGTCACCTCAGAGGCCCTACAAAAATTTGAGTAGCAACAACAAATCATCCTGGGGGCTATCTAGACAGGGTTGTAGGAGTTGCAAACCCGCGCGTCGCAGGTTGGCACGGTGTCTACCATCCTGGCTAGCGGCATTTCAGGGGTTGCCAATATGCTATGCATGAAGGCCTCCAGTGTGATAGTGTTACCTGATGGAGCACTAACCACAAAGAATGAGGCTAACAGGCCCATTGTCAGCGCCCTAAAAGGAGTAGGGTTGAACTTGGCAGTGCTCCCGTGTGAAGTGCTCCATCTCTTGCAGGATGGAGTGATTGCAGAAATGAGGGCCCGTGAGCACTGTGCCCTCTAGGTGATCATTGAACAATAGATCAACAATGAGTAGATGGCTCTATAGAGAAATGCTATCATCGCTGGTGAGATTGAGGTGACCAATCAGAGAAAGCATATTATGCAGGTCATTGAGGAGGCATGCTGAATGGTCCCAGAGTTGGCCATTCCGGAGGAGGAGCGAGTCGAAGTATGCATCCGTAAACTGGCCACAGGGGTGCGCAACACTTGTACTGAGATGGAACAGATTCAGTTGGAGTTGAACCTAAAAATAACGGAGTTACAGATAAGGGCCCACCCTTCATCTCTGCTAGAAGTGAAGGAACAACGGGCGACTGCTGTCACAGAAGTAGTAGCGGCGGTGGATAGTGCAGTAGCAGACTGTACATAATTGTTTGAGCAGACATTTTAGGTCTTGACTAGCTTACAAGAGGAACCCAATGTACAATGGCTAGAGACAGAAGTGTGCAAGTTACAACAACGCTATGATGAGGTTAAGGGCACAGGGCGAACCGTTGCACTGACACAGAGACTAGCTAAGCTGCAGGAGGCCAAGGAACTGAAGGAACATGTGGACGCAGCGCTGCACAAGGAAGAAGTGTTGAAGGAAAGACTAAAGCCTTGGTTGGATGAGGCTTACACAGTGACAAGATCTACCAAAGAAAAGCTTGTGACTTTGCAAGCAACATAGCAAAAGCTTCAAGCCGACAACGCAGGAGCAGTGACTGAGAAGATAGTGGAAGATGCGAAGTAGGTAGCAGCTCAGCACACGGCCGAATTTGCAGTCATACGGGTCGAGCTGTAAGGGCTTCACACAAAGATTTCCTCACCTATCGAGTGACTTGAGGGCGAGTCATGATGTTTGTGTTGGGGGCCTGTTGGGAACGAGATCCCCCAAATGAAAGTTTTGGGGCTAAAAGCCCATGTTTTCATCAAATTTTGTAATAAACTTGTAAAGACTTCACATTTTGTGGTCGTGGAGTGCGAAGGTGTCATAATTCATAAAGGGTTGTCTGCCCTTAGTTTTGTAAAGTAAATTCAACTGTAAGAGATCTACCCATGGTCCGCAAACCATGGGAATGTATAAAAAGAGTTAAGCTCTAAGTAGATAGGAGTCAGTAGTAGAAGATGAAGAAGTCTAAAAGAGTTATAGCTCTGAAGTAAGAAGTCTAAGTTTTGGGTCATAGCATAGGTAGAGGCTCTGTAGCTGAGTATGCAGAGGCTTAGCGTGCAAGTCCGCAGCTGAGTGCGCGGACCCCTCCAGTTGTGTGCATAGGGTGGATAGAGTCTGTAATCACTTGGAAGATATCAATAAAGAGAAGTATTCTGCAATTTCTGTGTCTTTGTTCCGATTAATGCATCTTGTCATTTTATGTATGAATTTCCTTTATAATGCTTATGTGATGCGCGAATGTGTATAATTATGTTGGATAACTGAACGCCAATAAGAATATCTATTTATGCAGTGTTAACTGTGAGTATCTAATAAGATAAGTAAGATTCTTAAGATAACTGGACAATCTGTGCAATATGATGCCTTAGCAGTGTGAAAGTATCTAAACTGAAGGTTAGGGCTGTGCGAAGGTCAGCCGTACCCTTTCGCGGAGGTATCGAAGGAAGGAATAAGGGGTTAGGTAGATAGAGCACTAGAACTAAGTGACCTATGCGAAGGCAGGAATAGAAGGAATAAAATGACATCATGACCATCTCAGGGTGCAGAAACTTGGTTCCAGCATCCCCCCATACTGCTTCAGGTGAGACTTCCATCCGTGCTTCGCGGGCTGATGCCAAAAGGGCCAGTAGTGTAGGGATTTGTTTGGCTAATTAACGTTGAACCTGGGTTAGGCCCCCTCAACCCAACAACTACCATTTACCAACATCCAGTGGGTTCACTGATGTATCCTGTGAACACAAGACTAGATATGTGCTATACAGTCAACCAATTAAGCCAAGCTATGGTTAGGCTGACCAAATTGTATTGAAAGGCAATAAAGCAAGTCTTATGGTACCTCAAAGGCACTACCTAGTATGGATTATGGTATATGCAGACAAAGGGAGTGAAGATGTGTGGCTTCACAAATGCAGATTGGGTAGGGAGTCCATTTGAACAAAAGAGTACATCAGGTGGAGTTTTCATTTTTGGGTCCACAACTATTTCCTGGTACAATAGGAAGTAGGGGTCTGTGGCACTCATCTCGACAGAAGAAAAATACACGGCTGTAAGTCAAGAAACATGTGAGGCGACCTAGATGAGAAAGATACTTGTAGGAATTTTGGTTAGGAGATGGATCTAACTGTGATCTATTGGGATGATTAGAGTTTCATTAAGATCTCTGAGAATCGAGTATTTCACTATCGATCCAAGCATATGTATATCATGTATCGTCATTTACGGGACTATGTGCAGAGGAAAATAATGTTTCTACAATAATTCTAACAGAGGAACAAGATGATGACATCTTGACAAAAGCTTTGTGGAGAGGGTAGTTTGAATTCCAAAGGTGCAAGATAGGGGTTGTTGATAATCCCTTCTTGCTAAGAGGGAGTGTCGAGAAGTGTAGCAAGAAAGTCTCAATTTGACTTTGCCTTGGTCAAATTGGGAAAATTTGAATTTCCACATCAGCAGACAACTTGGAGGTAGTTAACTAAGGGGACATGGCTCTCATCACTCAATTAGCTTAGTAAATTTGAGTTAGAGGGCTTGGAGTTCAGTTAAGTATGTGTGATTTCTAAATTTTAGTAATCCAGTTAAGTTATTTCCAGCTGTATTCAGTTAAACTAGTTCCAACAGTCGATAGAACTACTGGAAGGTTAGTTGTGCAATGGGACAGTAGTCTAACTCAGTAATCATCCAGTTAACTAATCATCAACTCAAAATAGCTATTGCTTGCAAGAAATTCGAGTTCCTCAGATGTGGTGGAGATTCCAAGGCACTATAACAAGCAATTGTAAATTAATTTGATTGTACAAGTGTTGCATGCAATCAGATGATCAATCCTTGGGAATTGCACAATTAATTGGAGGACAATTCCTAAAAAATAGAGGCCTAATTTGTCAAGATTTATGCAAGGAAATAAGGGCTCAAGAAGAGGAAAAAATTGAATAAGTCTGGACCATAGCTTCTCATAGAGAAGACAGAAAGGTTATTCAATTACAAGTTGAGCTCAGAGGGAGTAATCAATTGTAATACATTTTCTATTCATCTAATTAATGGCAATGCAAAGAGGCTTGAGGGGTTTTTCCCAATTGGGTTCCCCTAGAAAAATATTGTGCATGTGTGGTTTTTTTTTTATTGCATGTTTGCAAATGTTATTCTAAATTGTGACTTAAATTTGTAGAGCAATAGAGTAGAATTATGTCTCTTGATTTAGATTAAATTTCTTGATTAGTTGCAATTCTATCACCATATTGTGATAAAAACCACCATACAAGAACCACAAAAAACCATGAAAACCACAAAAAAACCATGAAAACCACAAAAAATGAAGAAAACCCTTGAAAACCACAAAAAACAACTTAGAAAACCACAAAAAAACTATAATTTAGGTTTTATATTTATTTTATTTTATTGTATAAGTTTTCTACATTAGTAGCGCATTTATTATGAATTTTTTCTATTTCTTTTTCAATTATTTTACGTTTTAAAGTTTTTTCTTAAGAATTTAGTGAAATAAATTTTCATATGTATATATTTAAAATGCATTTTAAATTTCAAACAAATTTGATTAGAAATATACCCCCAAAAAAACTCCAAAATAGAAAACAACCAAACTATAACCAATAAATAAATAAATTAAGAGTTTGAAATTGACATGATGAATATAGTTGCTCATGGTGAACCTCTATTTATCAAATAAGAAATTTTATTTCATTTTATTTATTTTAAATTTAAATTAATTTATATTTTAAATAGTTTTTTAATAATATATTTTGTAATTTGTTTAAAAAATTAATTGTACTTAAATAAAATATTAATTAAATTAAAGTCCAAAACAAGAAACTTTTGTCATTTAATTAAATTATATATATATATATATAATTTTCCTTTAATCCACTACTCATATTTGTACATTTATTATAACTTAATGATATGACAACTATATATCTCTTAGTTCCCACCTTTATTAAATTAGTAAATACATACATTGAATCCATGATAAAAAAGTGCTTTTAAAGTGAATAAAAGCATTCTGACTCTTTTCTAATTTGTACCATATTGTTTCATTATGTAGCGTATTGTACTATAAACATTGTCTTCATGTGTTTGCACCTAGTACATGTTATGTGTCATTGTAAAACATTATAAGAACTTGTATTATGGAGTATTTAATTTGTATGAAATTTTATTAGTTTTGCAAATAGGTTTATTTTAATTTTTTACATATACTTACATATTTATGTTCTATGAATAAAATGTATTATTTAGAAATGGGAAAAAATGTAAGTTAGATTTGATCACTTCTTTCGATTTTGTTTACATGGAACTCAATACTTTGGTTGATAATTTATCAAAAAAGAGACTCTAAAGTTTAGGACTTCAGGCTAGATTATTCTACTTGAGTTTATAAATGGTTTTCTTGTCAACATTTTTATTTGGATTAGTTTATATATATTATATGTAATAGTTTAGTCACATTTTTTTTCTTGGATTAAAGTTTATATCTATTATATGTAATATGCAAATCCATCTCCCATATGCCCCCCCAACCGCAACCTGTCGGAGTGTTGGGGGATCTGTTATACATGGTGGGGATCATGACAGATCATGTAGCCCAACCAGAGTGCGTGTCCCACTCATAGATCCTCCCTCCGACACTAGTCAGAGTGTCAAAAGTAGTGTTTATGTTTTTATTGATGATCTCACTACAGATAGTGGACCTTCTTCACCTATTCCATGCACACCTCCTGCATTTTTAAATCCTCTTTCAAATTTATGTGTTTATATCTTGAATTTGTCTTTAATTTTTAAATCATCTTTAATTGCTGTGTTTGAATTTAATGTATATGTAAAATTATGTTTATCGTTTGCAGACCCTCAGTAGGGCGAAGTTGAGGATAACAGTGCAACATTGATCCCTCCATGGAACAACACTATAGGCAGTATCATAGTTGAGAATGTTAGGTCCCAGCAAACATGGATCACACAAGAGCTAGCTAAAATCTATGCTAGTTTTCCTAGTAGTTGTAGTTTGTCTTTGATATTGGATAACATCAATAGGTTGATTGAGACATACTAGAGTGCGGGTCCACAAGACCACCTCCTATATTCCATACATACGATTAGGAGGCTAGAGGTTAGAGGCCCATATACTTGGGAGGTGGTGAAAGATGCCACTAAGGGAATTGATGTTCATAGGGTGTTGTTTGACATCCCTCCGAACTATCATGCTAAACATGTTGGTCCAATTCCGCTCAAATATTTTAAGAATGTTGATGCAACTTCTTTTGTTTATGATAAATTCACTAGAGTTTGGGGCCAGTTCCCCCACCATGACCAGGTCCCCATTTACTTTTCAAAGAATATATATGCAGAGTTCGTGTTACATATGAGGTAATATTACACCAACACAGAATTTGAGATTTATGGACCCGACTTTGGACATAGCCATGATCGTGTTAGGGTTTATAGGGACCCTGCGCATGTAGCACCACCTCCAAGATTGTTGCCACTATCATATCAGAGCATGGTATTGCCTACGAAGCTAGAGTAGTCATCGCAACTTGGTGCTAAGACCAGACATACCATTGTCAATAACATGCGGAGGACATTGGCCATTGCACATGTCATATTACATGGAGAGATGAGCAAACCACCTATGTTGCCTTGTGAACCACCAAATCCATTACATGATGATTCATATCTCAAGAGCCTAGGGTGTGACCAATTTTTTTCATATGCATGTACTTGTGATGATACCATCCATTACACTTGGACTGTGCATGAACCACGTGACATAGACCAGGTACACACACACACATATGGATTTTTTGACTTTTATCATCAAATTATACAATATTTATATTAATAAGTTCGTATAAAATTGCATTGATATTAATAAGTTCATGATAACATGCATGCACAACCCAAATACATGAATGCGCTTCTGAGGTCATCTGAGGGGGAAGTTGATAAACCATAATATCTTCCTCTAGTGCATGTTGATTAGCCCCAGTATTGCAACAAGAATGTTGCAAGTCCTAAGGTTACCAACTTAAATAATCAACTCAGGGTTGGTACAAACTTAAGAGGTGTTGGAACTATATGTGTGCATGAAATGTGTCCTTCTTTTGTTGATATGAAACAATGAAGTGAATGCCATGAAATCCAAGCCTAAACTATTTGTAGAAATGGAAATGTTACTCTATTTAAAGAAAGGAAACCTGATTACTTTTGTAGAGAGGAAATCCTAGTTAGTTTTGTAGAAAGGAAAGGCTATTCTACTTTGCATGAATGTAAATGTTAATCCTATATGTAGAAATTTAAACATTAACCTATTTGCAAAGTGTAAATGGTACATCAAAAGGAAGTCTAGTCTGTGCAATAGAAATAAAAATGTTGGAAATGGAAACCATAGCTTAAGATGTATGAAACAAAATGAAACCATTCTTCAATCATTACATTCAAGATATATTTTTTCAACAAAGTTCATAATATGCTTCATAAATTAATCATGAAAATCATCATTATGCTCTTCAGGTCATGACTTAGTCCACTAAGCATAACTGCATAGGTGAATTGCATTGGAGAAGAGACAAGGCTTAAGAGGTTTTTGGTTTTACTAAATCATGGTTTTGAATCCTAGGGGTAATTATTCAATCCTAAGGGACAAAAACTAAGTTTTTTTAGTATATTTGGTTAAGTTTACATGTGTTATAGGAGTGCCACAAGAGGTGCTACATGAGGTCCTATTTTACTACAAGAGCGAAATAACTTGCCGAATACCCAAGTAAATAAAATGAAAATGAGATGGGAATTTTTTCTTATTAAGTAGGATATCTTAGTGTTATCACTCAGGTTTTCCCCAAAGTTGTAAGAAAGGGAAGGATGTCGAGGTAACCATAGATCAATCTTTTAGATACAGAATCTAGCCAATCTGTATCCAGAGAGGGCTCTCCCTTTATGATTTAGCTTTGTTTTTAAAGGTATTAGGCTAGTTATGAAGTTCAAGGGTTTTGTTTGAGTTTGGGTGGTGAGGTTCGATAGAACAGAGAGGTAAAACTGAGTAGTTTAGTCCATTGGGCTAATGGAGTCAAAGAAGATGGCTTTCTGGATTTGATTTCTTAACAAAGGATGGCTTCACAGAGCAAGGTAGTCAAACAGGGAACAAATAAAGACTGGAAAACAGATGGAATGGGCTCAAATTGGGTGAAGGGCAGTTAAGAATCCTTCAATCTATTTAAAGAGGAAAATTGGATGATTATTGATGAGGAGCAGTTAAGAATTCCTTAACAAATAACCAAAATGAAAGAATATGGAAACAAGAGCAACTAAGAGTTCGCTGCTTATCTAAATTCTGAAGAAAACACAGAGAACAATAAAGACTGAAAACAGAGTGCAGTTAAGCATATTCTGAAGTTAACATTTTCTTCATCATTCAGATTTATGAAACACAGATGACATAGTAAACAAGAAAACTATAAAACACAAGATATAGAGGACTTATTGATCTAGTGGTTGATTCAAGAAATATGTGACAAGTCCTCTGCTTCAATTCTTCATCCAGTAGGCCATACAACAGTTGATTCCAATAGTTCTTTATTCCAAAATTTCAATATTACAGCAAAGTCTAGGAATTCCTCAATCCACCCCCAATGCTCTAATGGAGGGGGTATTTATACAACCAAATATGTACAACAAATATCTCATAACAACTGTGAGATAATATCTAGGATTTAACTAATAAGAGTTTACAAAAATAGAAACAGCTAGTCTCTATGATAGGAAAAGGGTAAACTAGTGTTGTGCTAGAGGCAGGCTCTTTAATTTGGCTGGCAGCTGTTTTCTGTAGTAGCTCTGCACTGACTTCCTGTCTTAACTGTGCTCTTTAATTCTGATTTGCTTTATTTAATTCTACTCTGACATCTTTATCGTTGATCTGATACTCTTTAATGCTGGATTGATACTCTTTAACTGTGTTTTGACTCTTTCTCATCGCTATCCACCGTGTTCTGGTAAAACCAAACTGTTGACGTGTCTTCTCACCACCTTTCCTCTGGCAATTCATCTCTTTGAAGGTCCACTGGTTAGGGTAACAAATATCCTGTATCTCTTCAATTCTTTCTTTTGCAAGCCTGGAAGTCCCTCTGTTTAGTTTAAACTATGTTTGAAGAGGAAGAAACTGTAAAATGGCGGGTCGTTAGAGTCTGCATTGTAACGTTTTTGGTCGGGCGATAGTTGAAAACTGGAACTGTGAACTCGGAAGTTTTTAAATGCCTGGAGCACTGTATGTAGAAAAATGTAGCAAAAATGACGATTTTACCCTTTTTATTTCGACAAAATGAATTTTTGGGGGGATTTTTTGATTTAAAGGACAAATGATGTTAGTAGTATGGATGACGTCAACAGGAGTACGGGGGCAGATGATGTGGTTGGTGATGTGGTAGGTGACATCAGCATAGGACGAAAGACGTCAGCAGATGATGTCAGCCGGGGGGTGGGGGGGGTGGTAAATGGTTTTGCCTGCACCGCTTTTGGGGCTGGGCGGTTTTGGGGGGGGGGGGCGAGCGATCATGCTGGGAGCGCGACGCGTGGCAAAGTACGGGCACCAAAACCATCGGTCCCCCATGGGTTAACGTTCGGCGATGGAGGGGGTCACGATACGATCGTCGACCATTGGATGGACAGGCACAGATCTAACGGTGGACGGGTTTTGAACTTGGCGGGAGGTTAACTTGCGGGGCCGACACAATAAACCAATGTTTTTAATGGTTTTCTGGCACAATTTTCATTGGTCAGGGTGGGTTGTTAATTAACCCAAGTGGTTAATTAACCCAATTATCGTGCACGGGAAGGTTATTAACACATTCATGATAAATTTGTTAATCCCTTTTTAAAACAATGATATGGTCCTAATCAACCGGGGTGGGGATATTAATATTTTTTGGGGTTTTTTATTTATTTACATAATACAAGATGGGAACAAGTGTATGGGAATTATATATTATAGGCTCTGGATAAAAAAAGGGTTTCTATGAGGAATATGGCCATTTTCCTAAGTAAAATAGGGTTTTACTTAGGCAATGTTTATGAAATGGAATGAGTGGCTCTTTTGGGATATTAAGAACAAATTCTTAATATTTTAGGGGGGAAATTAGTAAATGATTAGGGAAAAGTATGAAGGGGAGTTAGTTATGTAGCCTTGCCTCACTTGAGCCACTTTAAGTGTATGTCCGCCATTGCACTCATGACAGAGGTGAAAGTTAACACCTTTTAGAAACATAATCCATCACAAGTATCATTCTGCAATACCAATCTACCTACCCTGCTTACTTTAGTCCTAGCATTTTTTGCTTCTTTCTTTGGGTGCATTTAGACTGGCAAACCCTCATCAACTTTTCTTTTCTTTTCATGGTAAGCCTACCTAAGTTTGCCCTTATTTCATCCAAGGGCTCAGATTTAACTGTTGAGCTCCTTTGCTTCTCTACCTATCTACTTATCTGCCAAGATTAAATAGTTTGGCCAGATTTTTATTCTCTATCTCTAAAACAAGAAATTCAAATATGAACTAGCCAAGATTAAGTTGTTTGGCCATTCATCATATGCGGCATAAATTGACAAGCTGCACACAATGCTTTATTTGCAGAAAATGAAAAAGTAGTGGCATTTTGGACTTGCACACTTTCCTGGTCTTTCTTTATTTGGGGTTCATTTCTCTCACTTTTTTCTTTTTTGACCATTTTATTCTTTTTACCCTTTGAATTTTGTTTTAGGGCAAACCCTATTTACAATTTTACATTTTTTTATTTTTTTTGATAATATGGAAAACCTTTGCAACAAGGAAAGGGATGAAAATATTACAGAGCTCATCAAGTCAATCATGAAATATGACACCTATTGGTATAGGAGTATAATAGTGGCTCCACTTGGGGATGGATTTCCCTGGTGGAAAGTCAAGAACAGCAGGCCAGATGGCCTTCTGAATAACTTAGACTGTGTTCTGAAATCTCCTTTTGCTGGTTGCTTTATTGTACATATGACAACATACTTGTGAAGCTTAGGGCCTTCTCTTCGGGCTTCAACTGCAGCAAGTTACTATCCAATCCAAATTGTGACACTATTAAGGATATATTATGTACATGTTAGAGTCAGAATACATTAAAAAACTGGATCAAAGTAATGTTTCAGCATTTGATCATTCACTGGTCCTTCTTCTGTTTTTGCGCCATCCAGGCTTTTCAGAAAGTAAGTATTGTTCCCTTGCAATGCCTGGATGATAAATGGCCCTTTCCATAGGAAGTCAAACTTCCCATGTTTTCCTTTGTCTTCTCTCCTAGAATCCCACCTTAGAACTTTGTCTCCAAGGTAGAAGTCTTCTGCTTTGGTCCTTTTATCAAATACTTTCTTGAGTTTTTCTTCTAACACTTGGGATCTTTGGTGCACTTCTTCTCTGGTCTGCTGCAAATGGATGGTCTGATTTATTCTCCTTTGAATGTCATTGGGTTCCACCTGAGATTCTTGCAATAATTTCATTATAGGAACTCCCAAAGATGAAGGAAACACAACCTCCATGCCATAAACTAACTCATAAGGGCTAGTTCCAATATATTTCTTTGTAGTAAGTTTGTCTGCCCATAGTGCATTTATGAGTTTCTTGTGCCAGTTTTTCTTGTTCTCTTCCAACAATTTCTTAATAATGTTAATCGGGCTTTTATTGGAAGATTCAGCTATACCATTACCTTGAGGGTAATAGGCTGTGGAATGGCCCAAAGTGATATGGTATTTGTTACAGAAATTTATCATTTTCTTGGACTTGAAGGCAGCAGCATTATCGGTTATGATCTTTTCAGGGCAACCATATCTAGACAAGATGTTGGTTTCTAAGAATCCTATAATCACTGCATCATTGGCTTGTCTAGAAGGAATGGCTTCTATCCATTTGGTGAAATAGTCCGTGGCAGTAAGAATCCATTTATGTTGGCCATAAGAGGGAGGGTGTATTTCTCCAATGAAGTCGAAACCCCATTGTTGAAACGGTCTTTCAGTGGAAATTGGTCTCAAGGGTAAAGGTAACAGTTTCCTTTTGCCTTAAAAAATTTGGCATTTGTGGCAAGCAGTGACAAACTTCTTTACATCAGCGAACAAGGTTGGCCAGTAAAATCCAGCCCTTAGGATTTTGTCTGCAGTTGATTTCCAGTACAGGTGTCCATCGCAGCCCCCTGCATGAAATTCTTTGAGAAATTTGTTAGCTTCTTCTTTTATTAAACAATTCAATAGAATACCTTCATGATTTTTCCAAAAAAGAGCATTATCTAAAATACAAAATTTTGAAGCTTTCATCTTTAAAAACCTTTTCTTTTTTCTGGATAATCCTAAAGGAACCCGCAAGTTTAATAATACATGAGTTATATCAGCATACCAAGGTGATTCTAAGAAGGCCTGGCTGATTTGTGGAGTCGCCATCTCCTGTTCATTATCCAGTTCATTAATATCCAAGGCTTGAAAGTTTGTTTTAGTCATGAGTTTAGCCAATCCCTATCATTTTATCAGCTTTGTAGGTTTTATTTCAATGTCATACTCCAATATATTAGCTATCCATTTACCTCATTTGCCTTCAATTCCATCCTGAGTCAGAATGTCTTTGACAACAACATTTGATACATAAGCTATTACATGGGAGTACAATATATAAACTCTGAAGTCTTTAATAGCTTTCACAAGTGCAAAAGCCTATTTTTCCATGATTTTGTAATTTAGAGGTGCATCTCTGAGTGCTTTACTGAAAAAGGCTATGGGTTTTTCACATCCTTGATCATATTTTTGCAGTAAAACAACTGCTATAGTGTGTTCTGATGCAAATGAGAAAATTATGAAGTCTTTATCAAACTTTGGACTTGTAAGGACTGGTGTTCTACTCAATGCCAATTTAATTTCTTCAAATGCTTGTTTGGCTTCTACTGTCCATTTAACCTTTGAATCCTTTTTTAACATATTGTTCAGAAATCTAATCAATTCAGCTAAATTAGATATGAATCTTCTCAAAAACTTAATCTTTCCTAGGAAAGCTTGAAGTTCTTTGACATTTCTGGGGTGGGGTATTTGCAGAATAGCTTCTATTCTAGCAAGATCAATTCTGATGCCATCTTTGGAGATGATATGGCCTAACAGTTTGCCTTCTTCTAGACCAAACAAAGACTTTTAGGATTTAATGAAATACCATACTTTCTGCATTTTAAAAACACTTGTCTCAAATGATCTAAATGTTACTGATCTGATTTAGAAAACACAGTGAGGTCATCTAGATATACAACCAGAAAATCGTGAATCTCTTTTGCAAAAGCTATGTCCATTGCTCGTTGAAAGGTTGCCCCTGCATTCTTAAGTCCAAATGGCATTTTAACATATTTGAATGTACCCCATGGTGTTGTAAATGCGGTCTTTTCTTGGTCATCAGGATGAACCAGAATTTGATTAAAACCTGAAAACCCATCCAAAATTGAAATCCTAGAAGCACCTACTACTCTTTGTAAAATATCATCCATCTTAGGTAAAGGGTAATTGTCCTTCAAAGAAACCTTGTTTACATTTCTTAAGTCAACACATAATCTGATTTCTCCTGTTTTCTTCCTGGTAGGCACTAAATTAGATACCCACTCTGAAAATCTGATTGGAGTGATTATCCCTGCATCATGCATTCGTTTGATTTCTTTTTCAATTAAAGGAAGAAATACAGGGTTGATTCTTCTGAGCTTTTGTTTGAATGGTTTTTGATTTTCCTTGAGGGGTATTGTATGCTGAATTACAGAGTTGTCATAAGACTTCAGGTCTTCATAGCTCCAGGAAAAAACATCCTGGAATTCTTTGATCAATTCAACATACTTAAGTTTTTGATCCGGTAGCAAATATTTGGATAATTTTACCATTTTTGGATTCTCTTCAGTTCCTATGTTATAGTCTTCAATGTATGCTTTTAGAGGTTCCATCTCGGGTTTCTTTGGAATTTCGTTGAAAATCAAATAGATCTTCCAAAGGAGTTAATCCTTTGGGCAAATGATTGTCTTTCAAATTGATAATTTCAGATTCTCCTTCAATAATCTCATCAACATCTATTTCTCTAAGATCCTGTATTTCCTTTTTGGTAAATTTCGTTGGATGAAGCATTTGAGTTGCATTTTCTGCTGACATGTCTGTTTCTATCTGATTTGTTGGATCAAACTCACTAACTGTATCTCCATCTACGTTAGTGCAAGAAAACTCTTCTTCTAGGGTTAAAAAATTGTTGATCTGATTATCACTGTCAAACACTTGCCAGTTCTTTACATTATCAGGTATGGCTGGCCTGTGTCTAATCTTAGCTGTGAATTAATGATTTGGTTCAAATGGTAATTTACAGGTGCTGGCAAACATTGCTAGGCTATGAGCTTGCAAGTTATGTTTTATCGGGATTTTGGCAAGCTGAGTTTCTAGAAATGTATTGAGGATCTCTATAGTTGTTCCTCTGTACTCTCTTAATCTGGAATCATTTGTTAAGAACTTCCCTTTTATCTGTTGAATGATTAAATCAGAATCTCCTAGGACTGACACTCTATTTGCTCCTAATTTCTTGACCAGTTTAAGACCTAGCAATAGAGCTTCATATTCAACCATATTATTAGTGCCCTTAAAGTTTAATCTGTAGGCATGAAGTTCAACATGATTGTTTTCAAGATTGTGCACCCAGACTCCTACTCTAGCTCCTAATTTGTTCATAGAACCATCAAATTCTAAGTATCAAAAGATTTCATGTTTATAATTAGCATCTGGAGTTTCTGGGATCTGTTCAATAGGGAGATCTGGTTTTTTGGTTTCTTCTGGTTTATCTGATGTTTCTTGATTTTCAGAAATTTCTTGGATTTGGACCCTAGACCTTTCATTTGCAATTTTTTTTCTGTTTCATATGCTAGAAGTTTTATTTCATGTGGGGGATCAATTTCAACATTGCAAAGGATAAAATAATCCATATCTGAATGTATTGAGTAGATAGGGAAATTTTGAGGTTTCTCTTGACTACTTACTACATACATCATTAAGGTTTCTCTGTATAGTCTCTTGGGTTGACCAAACACTGAAATAATAGCGTAAGACATGTCTAACTATAGAGATCCTTGAAGCTTTGCACCCCAAGATCTAGATAATAACATGCCATACTTTGGTGGAATATCAGCTACGACTATGTCCATTAAGATGGTTTTGGTAGGATATTGGACTATTGACACACATAAGTCTTTGATTAAACCCAAACATTTTACCTGACTTGAATCAAAAGAGAAAAGGTCTTTATATGGCCCGATGATGTCAAGGTCTAGTCTCTCCATTACAGATTTAGGCATTAAGTTATGAGAAGCACCAGAATCAAACATGGCATTATGAAGTATTTTATCATGTATGTTTAAACCTACATCAAAAGGGGGAACTTCTCCCTCTACTGTTTTTCCATTTACTCCAAGGCCAAATATCAATTCAGGCTTGTCATCAAAAACATTTACTAAATCTTCGTTCATAGAAATTTTGAGTGATCTGCTGATTTGACTTCTGTAGACATCATGTTTAGCTAATTCTGATAATGGAACAACTATCTTTAGTTTGCCTACTTCTGTCTCAAGATTGAAAGGCTTTTCGGTCTGATTTCTTGTATTTCGGATAGCTGGATTTTATTCGTTTCTCTCCTCTTCAGGAGTGGGATTATGGGCCGAAGTTGCTTCCAAATCAAGTTCTATAGGCTCTCCTACTTTTCCTTTAGAAGGAATAGCAGAGGAAGGTTGTCTATTATGTGGCTAATTATCTGATACATCTTCAACAATTGGGTTATTCAGGTTAGGACCTGTTCTAGCAAGAATATCTACAGGGGGGGTACCGATCTTACCTTTGTTAGGCTGCTTGGTATCTCTCTGTTTACTGGTTTCAGGGACATCTATTCTTTTGCTCCTCAGATTGTATTGTTTTTGGACTTCATAATGGCTGTATCATATCCCTCCCTAAATGTTATAGACATTTTTGGGCCCTACAACCCCAAACATAAAATGTCCATAAACCAAGGGCTCCTAAGTCCCTAAAAGTGTTGTTCTAACCCCTAAAGGAACAAGGTCAACATATTACAGCTTCTCCCAGAAGTTCTCCATGAGAAACTGCTCAGAATTGGTCAAAACAGGATCATTGCAGCTACTCCACTAGCTAGGTGCGTTGCATCTCACCCAAATACATTGTGAGGGTGTGTTGCATTTCAAAAGTCCCTTCTGTGGGGTGCGATGGGAGAGAAATGACAAATGGCAGTGTCATTCCGCGAGGTGGAGAGGCAATGGAAGCTTCCAGAATCTTCTCCTGTGACACTTGCCTCACTGAATTCGACCAAGGATGAGTAAGAGGCCCTCAGTATCCAAGTGGAAGTAAGAACTATGAGAGAGAAGACACTAACCAAATCACAAGCTGACTCATCCCCCTTACAGATATCTATATATGGATCCCTCATCCCAGAGATCCAGAGGCTGGAATTTTGCATATTGTAAGGAATTGTTGTTGGTTTTCTGAGACAAACATCAGATTGTTGGGTGATCTAAGCTTTGTTTGAGGTGAAGAGGGGCTTCTTTGCTGGGAGGTTGATGCTAGGTCAGAACAACTGGTTATAACTCCTCCTGGCTCTTTTCTTGTTTATCAATAAAAACTATTTGAGTTTTCCTCCATGCTTTTGTATCATTGATGCTTGTTACATTTGTATGGTCAATTTACATCTGATCCTAGATTGTTTATGATTATAGATCCATGTCTTTGTATAGTGCTATGCTTCTGTGATCTTACAGGTATTTTGTGAAGCTGGGCGTGCAAGGGAGCAGGTAGCTGAGGACTATCAAAGAAGAGAGGGATCGAATTGAAGGATTAGCGCAAGACAGAGGTTGGTCTTTCTGTTCCTCTCTATCTATAATTCATAAAGGAAAAACAAAAGTAGTTTTTCTCTGTTTGTTTCTAAGGAAGCTGTCACACCTTAGTAGGATAGAGCAGCTCTAAATAGACACTTTTCCCTGTAACAAAATGGCGACTGCGCTGGGGAACTAATTAGTTTGTTTGTTTATCATTCTTTGTTGTTTGTTTCATAAACTTACAAGTAGCATTCGAACTGCATTTGCCATAACAAATGCAAAGTAGACAACTGCTACTTCAATCTGTCTACTGGATCTGTTTATGATTTAAACAATTGATTCACAAACTATCTGATTGCACTTGTGATAGCTCTTAGATCCTCCTTAGATCTACCCCTGATTGTTGCATTACTGATTGCTTTTTACTCGGCCAAAACCCAAGAACTGAACTGCAAACTGTGACCCGGAACCCGAACAAAGTCTCGTTTCTGGCCCAGCGCAGGTACTGTTCAGAGATTCTAAATTTCAGTGCACTTCCTGAGTGGACAACCTGCGCTACATTTCAGATTCTCTGTGTTACAGGTGCGCTGATCAGACTAGCTCTGTGCAGTTGTGGCTTCTGTGATTCATTCTTTCCAGTTCTATTCCTGAATTTTGCTGCCTGTGATCAGTATATGTCTGTTTGAAACCCCTTTTCCTTACTGTTATTCCGCCTCCTTTATACAAAATAACTGTAGATGTTTTTGTGTGTTTGTTGAGTCGTTTACAGTTCTCCTTTTCAAAACTAGCATAATTGTACTGTCGCCCTTTGATTTGAAACTGTCGCAAGTGTCGATTTCAGTCCTAGGAAAGAGTTTGATTGTTGTTGATGGTCGATTATCCTGTTACTATTGCTTTTGGTCTAAATTTGTAATTTTCTAGTGTCAAAAACAAGTATCCATTTCAAAATCGTAAGGTGTCGTAATCGTCTCCATTTTTTGATTTCAAAAAGAAACTTGTTTATATTTGTCGCCTGAAAATAAATTCAGATTTGTGCATCAACTTTCTTTTTAGCATTCATAAACTAAGAAAGTCGAAAAACAAATACATGCATGTGCATTTGCATATAGACAGTCTGATTGGCTTAATTTAGGAAAGTGAATTTAGAGTTTGCTCTTTGCTCTTTGTGAAAAGATTCTGTCTTTCTTTTCCCTAGTAGCTAGGATTTTCATTGCATAAAGGAGATAAAAAGTTTGTTTATCATCTTAGATTGCATTTTAGGAATTACATATACATCTCGTGGTGAACTCGAAAGGCAAACTTGATAAACAAGATCAACTTAAAATAAATTCAATGAATATAACAACGCTTTGGAACTTAACGCACAACCTTTAGAAGTCTAGGCTAGCGACGTATTCCGGTGTCGTAAAGCCTGGTAACTGTTGTTCTCACTGATGGTTGGGTGATTCCTCCACTTTGAGACGATAAGTGCCAGTACGGACTTATGCTCCCACGTACCATCGAGTATATTTTGGGAGACCCCAATAGGCTTAATCCTTTATCCATAGGAAGCTGTGTCTGCCGCCCTATCGATCACAATGCACTGAACACAGCATTCAGGAAGATTGACTGCCGTACCGTAAAAAGTATTCTGCAGTTTTGCGATTGGTTTGGAACTCCCTCTACCTAGATTTCCAGAGCAGTCCCTTTCGTTCCTTTTCAGACTCCTTAACGGAAAAGGTCCATCTGAGCACTTGTCACTTCAGGCTCATTAAAAATCGAAGGAGACTAGAGTCATCTTTTGTTTTTTCTCGACTCTTAAAAACTGAAAAAACAAGTTGTGTCAAAGCGTCTAAAATTTATTTTAAACGGAATATTCATTACCCCTTTCCTACGTTGATCTTGGGTTTAGAAAATGGAATCCACCAACCAAGGGATTCCCCTTGGAGGAAATCCTAGTCCCTTCTCCTCTTAGGGAGATGTTGGTGCACCCCATATGGCCACATTGTCACTTCCAGGACTGACAATTGGTTTGCCTGTATGGATCTTCTCAACCACTGTCGTTCAGAACACCACAATTCCTGAACAATCGAATCAGCAATTAGACGAGTCCAGAGTTACCCACCAACCTTCTACTTCCTCTAATTCTTCCTCTCCTCCTTCCTCTTCACTTGATTGGGCTGGTAAAGCCAAAAATCAAGTACCTAAGGAGAAGAAGGAAAAGAAGAAGAAAGAGAAGAAGAAGGAGAAGAAGAAGAAGGGGCCAAAGGCGAATGGGGGCAAACGAGTGTCGTCTAGCGAAAATCCACACACTACACCGACCAAGCCTAAATCGCCATGTGTCATTTGCAAGGGAGACCATTATCACAGAGATTGTCCTTGTATCCCTCGGATCTTAAGGGACTGGTCTCCTCATTTGCAAAACCCGTTGTCGTCAACCTCTGATGATCATGTTGAAAACACACCGTCAACTAGTGAAAGTGAAGCCCCAGGACAAAAAGGAAAGTATAGATTTCCTTGTAAATTGTGTGAAGGCGATCATGCCTTCCACCGTTGTCCCTTCTTAGACGAAGCTAAAAGAGTTTTGGACGATCGTCCGGTTTCACCGTTACGACTTCCTCCTGGGTATAAAAAACTCTTGCTGAGTCCGTCACTAGCTGAAAATCTAGCTGGCCCACTCAGGTGGTTGGCCGAAGCATCTATCATTGAAGATAAAACATTTGAACCCATACCAGACAAAAGTCAAAAGGTCGAGGCGGTAGTTGACCCGGTCTTGCCTTCAGAGGTTCCATCTTCAGATGATACAGTCACTGAAGAGAACAAGGATGACACCGTCCAAATTCTTTTCATAAGCACAGATTCCAACAAACATGGGGTCAATTTACCCGTTCCTTTACCGCAGGAAGGAAGTTCGTCAGAGTCATACCCGGTCGTCTATTCGGTCCCACCTCCAAGCAACCTAGTTGTCTCCTTCGACTGGAATCAACTAGGCAGACCCCGTTTACCAGCTAGTATACCATTCTGAATTATTGTTCAAATATATAGAATGGTTATGGCTGGTACCATCATAGATGAAGGGGCTTCTGTGAGTATCCTTTCCTCAACTGCTTGGAAAGTGCTTGGTTCGCCATTGCTTTTGCCTGAGATGAGAAATCTAACAGGCTTTGATAAAGGAACCAGTCGACCGTTAGGGATCCTTCCCAATGTGCCCATAAAATTGAGAGGGAAAACCGTTCACATGAACGTGATGGTAGTTCAAGGACCCCTGGATCACAATCTACTCCTTGGACGAGACTATATTTATTGCATGAGAGCCATTGTCTCATCACTCTTTAGAGTGATGTGTTTTCTGCACGAAGGAAGAATGGTCAAGCTCGTAGATAATGGCAGAAGTGTCCTCAGACACATAATTTTATTAATCAGAAAAAAATAATTACATAATTGATTTGCAAGAGCTTACACCCGAACAACACAAACACTCTTGCAATGAGCTATTTATAAGCTCCATGTCCTAACTACCTCTAATTATGGATCACTTATTCAATAACAAGTGTCCATTTACAATAAATGCTGTTCAAACCAACTAGCTAACTAATCTCCTATAATAGATCCTAAGATACGACTCATTTGGAGAGTCATATCTAGTTACAACAATATGCTAATTCTAAAAGTCTCCATTAAATAATTAAACATTCTAGAATAATAATTATTAATTTAATATCTTAAATTAATAATTATTTTATTCTAATTTTATAACCTATGATAAAAAAGTATTTTTGGATCATCTAACATTCCCCCCTATGATCCAAAGATACATTACAACAGATACCAAGTTCATCCCTGAACTTAGTAAATTTTATTCTGCCAAGCGGTTTGGTGAAAATGTCGGAGACTTGATTTTCGGAAGGACAATAAACTGATTTGAGGACATCTTTGGCAATGAGCGACCTGATATGATGATACTTGGTGTCCACATGCTTTGTCTTTGAATGAAAAACTGGGTTCTTGGCAAGTTTTATGGCTGACTGGCTGTCAATGAACAATGATGTAGCTTCTCCCTGAGAAATGCCCAAGTCCTGCAAAATTCGGCGCAACCAAACAATTTCACATGCTGCTTCCCATGTTGAAATGTACTCTGCTTCTGCTGAAGAAGTGGCCACTGTAGCTTGTTTCTTACAACTCCAAGATACTGCTGCTGACCCCATATTCATTAAATAACCTGATGTTGATGCTCGATCATCAATACTCCCAGCAAAGTCGGCATCAGAATATCCACCAAGTACAAAATTTTTAGTCTTTGTGTAAAGAAGACCAAAATCTTTTGTTCCTTGTATATATCGAAGAACTCTTTTCGCTGCATTCCAGTGGCTGTCTCGTGGTTCCTGCATAAAACGTGAAAGAATACTGACTGCATAAGATAGATCAGGACGAGTATTTGTCAAATAAATCAAGCTTCCAATCAACTGTCTGTAAGTTGTACTGTCCACCTTTTCCCCCCCTTCAAATTTTGAAAGTTTCAAATTCTGCTCCATGGGGGTGAGAACGGGCTTGCAATCTTGCATGCCAAATCGCTGAAGAACCTTTGCGGCATACTTACTCTGAGAAATGAAAATATGATGTGGACGTTGGAAGACTTCAACTCCAAGATAGTAGTGAAGTAATCCCAAATCTGTCATCTTAAAACCTGCATGTAACTCCTTTTTTACCTGCGCAATATGATCATCATGATTGCCAGTGATGATCAAATCATCTACATACATGACAAGAATTACCAAATATTTTCCCTGTTGTCGTACATACAAAGTATCATCAGATTCACTGCGATGAAAACCAACTTTCTTAAGGTAATCATCCATCTTTGCATACCAGGCTCGGGGAGCTTGTTTTAACCCATATAAAGCCTTGATCAATTTGCAGACTTTATGTTCTTGTCCTTCCACTTCAAAACCTGGTGGCTGGGTCATATACACGTCCTCCTGTAAATCCCCGTTGAGAAAAGCACTTTTCACATCCATTTGATGAACTTTCCATCCTTTTTGAACGGCCAATGCAAGGGTTAATCGAATGGTGTTCCATTTAGCTGTTGGAGCAAAGGTTTCTTCATAATCAATGCCTTCCTGCTGCGCAAAACCTTTTGCGACAAGTCGTGCTTTATACTTGTCAAGTTCACCCTTCTGATTGTACTTAATTCTGTAAACCCATTTGCATCCTATGGGTTTAACATTTGTTGGACATTCAACAAGTTTCCAAGTGTTGTTATCAATTACTGCTTTATATTCTTCAACCATAGCCTGTTGCCATTCTTTATGTTTTACTGCCTCTTTGTATGTGGAAGGTTCAGTAAAATCATTTGCTATCAAGGCAAAATTTCCTTCACTTCTATGTGTCCTTCTGGTGCCAGTTTTATTCTGTTCATCAGGCTTTACATCTTTCAAAAGTTGAACTGCCCATTTCGGAAGTTGGTGCTCACTTGTTTGCGCTTCTGTAAAGTCCCCATCATTGTAAAGAGGATTAATATAAACTGATGTTCGTCGTTCAGGTGAAGAATGTGGAGACTCACTGTCTGAAGATCTGCTGCTGCTTGGAGATGCAGATGAACTACTAGAAGACCCAGATGATGTTGTTGATGTAGATGGACTCGATGACTCATCTTCAGAGGAAGGAAAATCAAGTTCATACCAATTTGGTGAAGTTGGTTGACTTTGTATTTTTCCACTTCTTTTACTTCCCTTAGTTTCTAATTTGTGAAGAAGATTTTCAATTTCTTCAGCACTCTTACTCTCTGTTTCATCAAAAATGACATCCCTGCTCACAATGAATTTTCCATTGGTCAAAAGACGATACCCTTTCTTCTCATCAGAATAGCCAATCATTGTGCTTTTTAAACTTCTTGAGTCAAGCTTAGTTCGTTTTTCTTTCGGAACTAAGGCATAACACACTGACCCAAAAACTCTAAGATGTTTAACTCATGGTTTGAAACCAAACCAAGCTTCATAAGGTGTGATTCCGTCTAAAGAAGCAGTTGGAGATCTGTTTCTTAAGTAGACAGCTGTATGTATTGCTTCTGCCCAATATGTTGGACTTAACCTCTTGAAGGTTAACATGGATCTCGCCATTCCTAACAAAGTGCGATTCATTCTTTCGACTACTCCATTTTGCTGTGGAGTGTAAACATTAGTGAGATGTCGTCTTATGCCATTTTCACTGCAATAATTTTTGAATTCATTTGAAGTGAATTCTCCCCCATTATCCGTCCTGAGAGTACCTATCTTTTCTTTGACTTCATTTTCAACAAGTTGACGAAAAATTTTAAACTTATCAAATGCTTCTGACTTGTTCTTCAAGAAGTAAACCCAAGTCATTCTGCTGAAATCATCAATGAATAGTAGAAAATACTTGCAACCACCAAATGAGGTTTGTAGTGGACCACAAACATCACTGTGAATTAGTTGAAGCCGCCTGTTTGCTCGCCATGAACTTGTTGGAAAACTTTCTCGGTTTTGTTTGCCATAAATGCAAGCTTCACATTTTGCATTTTCCCTTTTGAATGTGGGAAGTCCTTTAACCATTCTTTGTTTCTGCAATTGAGAAAGACTCTCAAAATTCAAATGTCCATATCGTACATGCCATAGTCTGATAGGTGAAATACCTGTAGTCACTGCCCCTGCAAAATCAGAATGCCTTGGAATAACTGTCCCTTTCATCCGTAACAGTTTTCCATCTTCATAACCTGTCATAATTGTTTTCAAGTTCTGTTTCATTGAATTAATCTTCACTAATCCATCTTCCATAATCACTTGATGTCCTGCTTGTCGAATCGTGATTAAAGAGAGTAAATTTTTCTTGAAACTAGGTACATACCATACATTGGAAATCAATTTTTCTCCAATGTCAGGGAGAAAAACTTTTATGACTCCTTTTCCATAAGGAGTATGTTTAGTATCATCAGCAAGAAAAATTGAATTAAGTTGGCATTCTTGAAAATTCCAGAAAAAATCACGTCGACAAGTCATGTGCTGAGTTGCCCCGGAATCCAAGATCCAGGCATCTTCATAGTCACTTCTAAGATGAGATGAAATTTGTGATGCTGGTGAGGAAGTAAAAACATATTCTGAGCTGTCGTCATCTTGATCATTTGCAAATTGTGCTGAATGCTGCTGAAACTTGGGAATTCTACTAAGTGAAGTTCGACAATCTTCAGCATAATGGCCAACTTTGTTACATCTTCGACATACAATTTGACTTAAGTCTCTTCCTCGTCCTGAAGATTGTCCTCTGCCTCTGCTTTGACCTCTATTTGGAGATTGTCCTCGACCTTGATTATTGTAGCCTTGTCCTTGAAAATTTCCTCTTCCTTGGTTATTTCCTCTACCTTGAAAATTATTTCTTCCTCCTCTGTTAAAATTGTTGCCTCTACTTTGGCTTCGACCTCGATTATGTGTTGCTTGATTCTGATTCCTTCGACCTCTTCCTCGAGAACTATCTGCTGAAGACTTACTTGTGCTGGCTTTTGTGAGAAAAACATCTTCACCAACTTTCTTCTTCTTCCCAAAAGTTTTATCATGCTGACTTAACATTTCACAAAGTTCATCAAACTTTAATTTCTCTAATTTCCCAGTTACTTGTAGAGTCTCTAAAAAGTGTGTGTAGGAAGAAGGAAGCCCAGCAATTACAATTGTGACCATAAAGCTATCATCAATTGCGGGAAAACCAGCATTAATAATTTCCTGCTTAATATTCTTAAGTCTGGAAAGATATTCAAGAATATCACCATCTTCGGTTAATTTCTGTTGCAACAATTTTAACTGTAAATCAACCTTCTTTGATTCTGGCTGAGTATCAAAGAGGTCTTTAAAAGTTTTCAAGGAAGTCCATGCATCTGTGGCATTCTCTATATGTACATACATTTCATTATTCACTGACGATTTAATAAGAGCTAAGGCTTTAACATTCTTGATTTCCCATTTTGCCAGTGGATCTGCATCTGTTGGTTTATTCGGCTTAACATCGCCATCACATATTCCTTGCCATAATTCATTGTAAATAAGTGTGCTTTCAATAAGACGATGCCACGTTTTATAAGATTTAGTGCCCTCAAGTTTGTCGGAATCAGAAAATAAGTTAATCAACTTAGACATTTTTAGCGATGAAGAGATGCACCAAGAAGCAGAACAGAAAGTACAAGATAGTCAGCACAACACACCACGCAAAAAACACGATCTATCGGGGCTTGGCCTTGACCCTCGAATAGTCGTCAAAACAGGAGAATATCGACTGAGCTTTGCACTTGGCTCTAGTCAATTTCTCAAATTTTTACAGGGCAACTTTCAAAATTTGACTTTTTACAATGGTGCTTTGCACAATCTGGTAAAAAAATTCCCCCCCCTCAAAGCAAAAAATACTTTGAGTTACAATTTGATAATCCCAAAAAAATTCTTAAAAAAACGAATTACCCAACACACCTTATCTCTCCAATTTACAAAATCTCCTTATTACTCCAAAAATCATAAATTTCACAACACCACCCTTATTACTCCATTACATGACTTTAAAAAAAACTTTTAAAAACCTCACTTATCACTCCATTACTTCACACCTTATCGCTCCATTAAAAACCTTTATAATCTCTTTTACATAACAATGTGATAATACATTCAAATCACTTTCCAAAAGTGATTTATAAAAAAAATGTCGTGAAGATTTAATTTGGGAAACGTAAGTAATATCCCCAAAATTACAAACCCATTACAAACTTAAACAAATATTTTTCCATTTTTACTTTTTACAACACTCACAACTTTTAATAAAAGCCCAGAACTGTTTAAAAAAAACGATGCACCATACCCAAATGTTCGATTTTGACCGATGACCGTCCTCCTTCAAGTCGTATTTCTGAACTTTAATAATAAAAAAAAATGATGCACCAATATGTCGAATTGCTGAGCATTAAAAAGTCGTATTTCTGAACTTCAAGCACCTGAGAAAAAATCTGAAACTTTTGAAAACTGTCTTTCATTTGCAAGCACATCCAGCTATACCTTTGGACAAAATAACGATGGGTTTTTGGCGGCTAAGTGGCTCGGTGTCTGGGCAGCAGGTTGCTGAGTAGGCAGGCGTATTTGTTTCGGACTCAAACAAACAAAAAATGCTGTAACGCTGTTTCCGTATACAACGTTATGAAAACGCTTCTCTCTGTCATTCAGCAAGCTCTGTCATGGCAGAATTCTCCCTGTCGGCGTCAATGAAGAGACGACATTCCGAAGTTTCGTAAGGCCGTGATCATGAAAGATAGGACTACCAGGCGTGCCCGTGGTTTTGATTTTGTGGTTTTTGCGGACTTCTCCCCACAATTGCTGATAGATTCTCAGATATGGCAGGTACAGTTCAAAGCTTTGTGCGTCCTTGAATCAGTCTTAAGGCAAAGAGAAAATACATTCTTTGGAGCACTAGGAGGGAATAATAAAGAAAATGAATTTTAATCCGTGGAAACCAAGCAAATGCGCAATAGGGGAATAATACAGAGAATGATTTTTAGATTGAAAAATCTAAAATCAATCATATAAATTAAAAGTCAATAAAGTTCATTTCCAGGAAAAAAATTGATACCAAATCAATAAATTTCATACCAAATATTAACTGACCAAATTAATGGAGTTTTCCATGTGCCTGTAGAGCTGGAATCTCCTCCTCACATCAGCTGCAGCATTACTGGAGCTCTGATACCACAATAATGGCAGAAGTGTCCTCAGACACATAATTTTATTAATCAGAAAAAAATAATTACATAATTGATTTGCAAGAGCTTACACCCGAACAACACAAACACTCTTGCAATGAGCTATTTATAAGCTCCATGTCCTAACTACCTCTAATTATGGATCACTTATTCAATAACAAGTGTCCATTTACAATAAATGCTGTTCAAACCAACTAGCTAACTAATCTCCTATAATAGATCCTAAGATACGACTCATTTGGAGAGTCATATCTAGTTACAACAATATGCTAATTCTAAAAGTCTCCATTAAATAATTAAACATTCTAGAATAATAATTATTAATTTAATATCTTAAATTAATAATTATTTTATTCTAATTTTATAACCTATGATAAAAAAGTATTTTTGGATCATCTAACAGTAGACTAGCTTTCATTTCCCGGATCACGCATAGCAAATAGTCATATACCATCCCTAAATGGTCTTTTCACGCAAGAAATGTCTCAATCTCCAGTCCGTCCACCCGATGAGTGCGAGTGATTCGAGGGGACATGACTAAAACCCAAGGGGCATGCACCCTGGTCTGCTTCGGTAGGAAAACTTCGGGTATAGGGTAGGTTTCCGCGAGATAATATGACCTTTGTACTCCCATCCGTGATTGGAAGAGGGAGTTGGACTGGAATAAGATCCTCTTGTCAAATTTATGTGGGTTTACGCGCTAAATAGAACAATCTTTGGGTAGCCTGAAAGAGGTATACCTTTCCTGATAAAACAAATGTTTTATCAGCTCGAATAGAAGGTGACCTTGAAACTCTGTTTTATACCTGGGGGCATGCAAGCCTTTTGGCGCGCAAGCGAAGAGCGACTATTTATTTTTTAAATTTGTAGGACCTCTAACCCTTTAAACTTGTAGGATTAGTCGTTTCCTAACTTGCATAAAGAAAGGATGTGGGGCAAAACTCTAAAATTTTCCGTTTTATATGAGACATTCTTATCACACGATTGGATTAATCGAGCAGTTTTAGCACATAGTTCAAGCTCGTTAAAAAATAAACATAAGACATGAGCAAATGTTTCCACCCGCGTTTAAGCTCGTTAAAAAATGAACTATTCCCTGGTAAATAACCATCGTGAATGTAGTACTTCAGCTGTTAAAGCCTTGGTCGTGTTTGCACCGTCACCTCCACTTTTTCATTGGCCGATCATTCACCTCCATTTGATTGTTTACCCATTTTGAGGAACAGCTACGAAGAGTGATTTCACTAGCCATCTTTGTGACATTGCCGTGATTGGAAAATTCCAAACCTTACCTGGAATCAGCTGCTACCCATTTTATCACTCGTTCCTCAAAAGACGAGTCTCCTTTAAGCTCTTTTCAACTGACTCGTAAAATATGAAAAGATTGTCGAGCCATTGGCCTCTCCAGCTCGTTAAAGGGACATGAAGTGCTATCCCTCCTCTAGATTTTAATATTTTTGGACCTGAGGGATTATTACACAAAAAGATCGAGCGCTTGTTTTGTTCGGCTCGTTAAAAGTATCGAAAATCCATCCCTTCTGTATTGTTTTATACTTTTTCGGACTTAAGGGATTAGATGACGAAAAAGGAATTTTGGAGTTACCTTTACATTCCTTTTCAGACTCTCTAAAATTGAAAAGGATCGAGTTATCTTTGTCGTTAAACTCGTTAAAAAGATTAATAGCGACAAACTTGTCTATAGACGAGAACGAGTTTCACTATCGCTAGGCTCGTTAAAACATAGCGATGGGTTTTCCTGAAGGGCAAATTATAGAACAAGCATATGTTATCCTCCTCAAGCTTGACAAAAATAAAGAGGTACTGGTCAGCAATGACTGGGGAAAATTGGGAAGAAAACTCAAAGAAAGTTTGTTGGTAGCAAGTCGCTCTTGAACATGACACTTCCGCTCCGTGTCCGAGTCGGGTTGGGTTGTTTCATTCACCGGTCACATCACCATGGTCACGCCATACCATCCACATTTGGGGTTAATGCTACCAATCCATCACATCAGTGTCGCCGATATGTTCAAGAGAAGTCATTCAGATAATTCACCTGTGTCTCACCCACTACCATACATTATACTCCATTCTTTCATGACCGCCACCCTGAACCTTGTATCACCAGATTGTTTTCACCTCCATTAAAATCATTTGCTCCGTTCCATGTCATTGATGTGGGATTCATTAAGGCCCTCCTGTGACAGATCACTTCTTGTCGACATCAGCTCATTATCCAAGAAGTTGATCTAGGAACACCCCATTTAGTACTTTGAAGCTTGCATGCCTCAATGGCAAGTTTCTCACTTTCGGCGATGGGTTTACATCAATGACCTTCGACCGAAGGATTTTGCGTGGTGTTCGACGCCAAGTCCTTTATTCACACCACGTGAATTGTACTGCAGTACCTTGAGGGTCATTATCATTATCGGCGATTCCTCTTGCGCTTGTTAACAGTTTACATCATTGACTGGTAATCAAGCGATGTATTTCCATGTTCGACTTCAGAACATTTCTCACATGGATCGACTTGTACTTTGAGTGAAGATCAGATGGGATTGAAGACCCCGGATCTAGTTTCATCCATCCGGGCTGTGATATATATTTAGGTAAATAAAGACATTAAATGTACATCATTGCAGCACAGATAATCATCCTATCGAAAGGATGATGACTCTACCAGAATCATCAGTCTACACTTAGACGATTGTCTGTCCTATGTACGTGAAAATGAATTTATAAAGCTGAGCATGGGAATGCCTGCCTTAGCTAGATCATGAAAACAGTATAAAGACAATGTATTGTATTGTATCTTATTACAAGTCTCCTCCCAACATTGAAAGAACTTCGGATCCTCATAATAAAGCATTTCACCTGACACCAAAATATTAACAATCTCATACTTTAGGGGGCAACTGTTATAGACATTTTTGGGCCCTACAACCCCAAACATGAAATGTCCATAAACCAAGGGTTCCTAAGTCCCTAAAAGTGTTGTTCTAACCCCTAAAGGAACAAGGTCAACAGATTACAACTTCTCCCAGAAGTTCTCCATGAGAAACTGCTCAGAATTGGTCAAAACAGGATCATTGCAGCTGCTCCACTGGCTAGGTGCGTTGCATCTCACCCAAATACACTGTGAGGGTGCGTTGCATTTCAAAAGTCCCTTCTGTGGGGTGCGATGGGCAAGAAATGACAAATGTCAGTGTCATTCCGCGAGGTGGAGAGGCAATGGAAGCTTCCAGAATCTTCTCCTGTGACACTTGCCTCACTGAATTCGACCAAGGATGAGTAAGAGGCCCTCAGTCTCCAAGTGGAAGTAAGAACTATCAGAGAGAAGACACTAATCAAATCACAAGCTGACCCATCCCCCTTACAGATATCTATATATGGATCCCTCATCCCAGAGATCCAGAGGCTGGAATTTTGCATATTGTAAGGAATTGTTGTTGGCTTTCTGAGACAAACATTAGATTGTTGGGTGATCTAAGCTTTGTTTGAGGTGAAGAGGGGCTTCTTTGCTGGGAGGTTGATGCTGGGTCGGAACAACTGGTTGTAACTCCTCCTGGCCCTTTTCTTGTTTATCAATAAAAACTATTTGAGTTTTCCTCCATGCTTTTGTATCATTGATGTTTGTTACATTTGTATGGTCAATTTACATCTGATCCTAGATTGTTTATGATTATAGATCCATGTCTTTGTATAGTGCTATGCTTCTGTGATCTTACAGGTATTTTGTGAAGCTGGGCGTGCAAGGGAGCAGGTAGCTGAGGACTATCAAAGAAGAGAGGGATCGAATTGAAGGATTAGCGCAAGACAGAGGTTGGTCTTTCTGTTCCTCTCTATCTATAATTCATAAAGGAAAAACAAAAGTAGTTTTTCTCTGTTTGTTTCTAAGGTAGCTGTCACACCTTAGTGGGATAGAGCAGTTCTAAATAGACACTTTTCCCTGTAACACTAAAGTCAAATGATTCACCTAACTAAGTTTGGAATTGTTTAAGGATGTGAGCTTCTTGATCCTCTTGGGTCAAGAAAACTTATTGTTCATTATTGAGTCCCATCAAATTAATTTGAGTGTCTTCTGTTGGTTCATCAGAAGTTGAGGCTTCACCATAATTTTCTTGAGATGGGGGCCTAATATTTTGGTCAGGCCATGTCTTTCTAGTGTTAGGATTTTGGTTCTTCCTGAAATTTGGCTTGGTTGGCCATCCCAAGGGGATTTTCTCTCAATTTTTCCTACTCTGTCTCCAAGTTTATCCATTCCTTTAATAATATCATCTAATTTCTGTTCAAAGGTAGAAGGTTCTTCTTTGAAAGGTGTCCTTCTTTCAGCTCTGGCTCTAGATCGTTTAGATATAAGGTTGGCCTCAACGCTGACAACTATACTCTGCATCTCTTCTAAGTTTCAAGGAGCTCTTTCCCTAAGTTGGTATGCCATATCAGAATCAAATGCACTAGGGAATTTGATCAAGGCCAAATCTGGAGGAGGTCTGAGATTTTGAGGAATAGCATTGTAGACATTATTGAATCTAGTACAGTAATCTTGGACAGTTTCTTGTGTGCCTCTTCTTAGGTTTTCATACTCTGACAAAATGTGGAGAGGATCTTTCTTCTTTTCCCATCTGTTTAAGAAGGTCTGATAAAGAGCTTGTGGGTCATTGACACTATTTGCAGGGAGGGCTCTAAACCAGGTTCTAACATCTCCAGTTAAACTTTGAACAAATACTTTCATTCTAACATCATCAACATCAATCTCATAACTTTCAAAATAGTCGGTGATTTTCTTGGTCTGTTGTTGAGCTGTGTAAATACCAGTACCTTCAAAATAAGTTATTTTACTTTGATAGTCTTGGGGCAGAGCCCCTGGATTGGTAGGTAAGTTTACGGGAGTATATCGGTTTGCCATGGTTGCAGAAATAGATGTGACAACTGAAGGAGCAGGGATAACAATGGGAATGTGTGTTGTAGATGGATGAGTGGAAAGGGTAGTTTGAGGTGCTGATGGTGAACTTAGAGAAGTTGTAGTAATCACAGAAAGGTTTGGAGTTCTTTCAGAGGTAAGCTCAAATTGAATGTAGTTCTGAAAATGTCTGTCAAGGTGTGAAGTAACAACTTCAGTCTATAAATTTACAATGAATATTGGATTTTGAACTGTGTGGGTTAACCCAGATTCTGAAAAGGTCTCAAAGAAAGAGTTTTCAAAATGCTTATTAGAAGGTTCGTCTTGAGGGTAGATCCATCTCATAGGACAAGATTTTGATCTGTATAGAGGCCGAGAACTAGCAGAATTTTCTTGGATCCCTTGTCTTCTAAGAATCCTAGGAATCAGATTAGGATTTTCAAACGCAGGTGGGGGATTAGGATAAGGATTTGATCTGGTGTAATGAATCTTTTCTGAAGCCAGTTTCTAGGTGTGTTTTTGGTTTTTTATTGAAATAGATTTGATAATACAACTTTAACAGTCTCTTGTAGGAGGTTTTAGATGTGGGAGTTTTGAACTTTCCTAAACACTTTTTTGAAAAGAGGAACTGATCAAGTATTTGAAACCAAATGTCCAATCTATAAGCTAGACCGGAGATAGATTGAAGTAGCATTCATTTACTTCTGAAATAGCAAAGAAAAAGCATTTCAAAGGATACTTGGCTAACTTTAGGCTCCCTTCGTATCTCATGAAATAAACAATAGTAACAAACAATTATTCATTTCCCCAGTGGAGTCGCCAATGATGTTATCACTTAGGTTTTCCCCAAAGTTGTAAGAAAGGGAAGGATGCCGAGGTAACCATTGACCAATCTTTTAGATGCAGAATCTAGCCAATCTGTATCCAGAGAGGGCTCCCTCTTTATGATTTAGCTTTGTTTTTAAAGGTATTAGGCTAGTTATGAAGTTCAAGGGTTTTGTTTTAGTTTGGGTGGTGAGATTCGATAGAATAGAGAAGTAAAACTAAGTAGTTCAGTCCATTGGGCTAATGGAGTCAAAGAAGATGGCTTTTTGGATTTGGTTTCTTAACAGAGGATGGCTTCACAGAGCAAGGTAGTTAAACAGGGAAGAAATAAAGATTGGAAAATAGATGGAATGGGCTCAAATTGGGTGAAGGGAAGTTAAGAATCCTTCAACCTATTTAAAGAGGGATAATGGATGATTATTGATAAGGAGTAGTTAAGAATTATTTAACATATAACTAAAATGAAAGAATATGGAAACATGAGCAATTAAGAGTTCACTGCTTATCCAAATTCTGAAGAAAACACAAAGAACAATAAAGTTTGAAAACAAAGTGTAGTCAAGCATATTCTAAAGTTAACCTTTTCTTTATCATTCAGATTTATGAAACAGAGATGATATAGTAAACAAGAAAACTGTAAAACATAAGATATAGAGAACTTATTGATCCAGTGGTTGATTCAAGAAATATGTGACAAGTTCTCTGCTTCAATTCCTCATCCAGTAGGCCATACAACAGTTGATTCCAACATCTCTTTATTCCAAAATTTCAATATTACAGCAGAGTCTAGGAATTCCTCAAGGGGGGTATTTATACAACAAAATATGTACAACAAATATATCATAAAAGCTGTGAGATAATATCTAGGATTTAACTAATAAGAGTTTACAAAAATAGAAACAGTTAGTCTCTATGATAGGAAAAGGGTAAACTGGTGTTGTGCTGGAGGCAGGCTCTTTAATTCGGTTGGCAGCTGTCTTCTTTAGTAGCTCTGCGCCGACTGCCTGTCTTAACTGTGCTCTTTAATTCTGATCTGTTTTCTTTAGTTCTGCTTTGACATCTTTATCGCTGATCTGAATAACACTTAGTACTCCATTCCAATTAGAATCACTCAAAAATACCTTTGTTAACGCATGCTAAAAAATAACAGAAAATTACTACTCTAAAAACTAGAAATTCATGAACTAGTGACTTAGTTAACCTACCAAATGCTTAACCTAATCAAGTAAAAATGCTATGGGGTAATTTTTTTATGAACATGAATGTCACTAGAATAAACTGAAATGAAGCTCATTAACACATTCTAAAAAATAACATAAAATTACGACTATTTTTCTACAAGGGATTTCTAGAAATTCTAGATTTGTGAACTAGTAGACCGATCCAAGTAGCTCAATGATGAATATTACTTTTCAAAGTTGTTCTAAAGATGCATCATGCTTTTGAATCTATAAATAAACTGGAAAAAAAACTCACTTCAATCATTTAACCAATGTAACCTACAAAAAAGAAAAGCATAATTAGTAAATGTAGAAATAAGAGATGCAAGTGAAAAATACATTCAAAGGAAATAAAGAAATTGTACAAGAGGGCTCTAAGGCTCCTAAGATGGCCAAGCCCAAGGAAACTTAGATTCCTATGAATGAAACTGTAACACCCCTCCCAAGTCTACTCAAAGTAACCGTGCCAATCCTTCCTTGTCCAATGCAGACAAGTAGTTCCTTCCTTGTTCGATGCGGACAAGTAGTTCCTTCCTTAGTCAGGGAAAACAAATAGCACTTGGGGTAAACACGAGAAGAGAGGCTACTATGATCAGATTCGAACTCCTATGTGATGATAAGGAAGTGGAATCGATGGAACATCACATACAATCATCCAACATCGTCAACATAACCCTCAAGATATAAGTCAGCCACTCAGACAGCCTGTCCCTAGGTCCCACTACTATTCTGCAACTCTTAGCCCTCAGTTGCTCTCATGCTATTGGAAAGGGAGTGACCAACAACTCAAAGTTTCTCTCATAGCTTGCCTGCCTGTTATAGACATTTTTGTGCCTTACAGCATTGAGCATGAAATGTCCATAATCCAAGGGATCCAAAGTCCCTAAAAGAGTTGTTCCTGCCCCTAAAGGAACAAGGTCAACCAATGACAACTTCTCCCAGAAGTTCTCCACCAAAAACAACTCAAAAACAGTCAATTCAGGATCAATTCAGAATCTCTTCTAGCTACCTGCGTTGCAGTGCACCCCAGTACACTAGCTTGGTGCGTTGCAACACACCTAAAAGCACTACCAGGGTGCGTTGAGCGGGAAATGACAAATGGCAAACTCATTCAACGAGGTGGAAAGACCCTGGAAGCTTCCAGAATCTTCTCCAATGACACTTGCCTCAATGAATTCGACTAGTGATGAGTAAGAGGCTCTCAACCTCCAAGTGGAAGCAATAATTGACAAAGAGAAGCCACAAGTCAGAACATAAGCTGACTCATCCTCTCTGCTTACATCTATATATGGATCTCTCACCCAGAGGTTGAGGAGGCTGGAATTTTGTACTTTGCAGAGAATTGCTGTTGGTTTGAGATTGAGATTAGTACATTGGGTGATTTATGCTTTGTTGGAGGAGAGGAAGGGATTCCTTTGCTGGGAGGTAGATGCTGGATCGAACTCACTTGGTTGTATCTCCTCTTGGACTTTCTTATTCTATCAATAAACTATTTGAGTTTCTCCTACATGCTGTGTACCAATGATGTTTTGTTATGCTTACATGTTTAGCTTAATCTGATCTTGAGCTTTTTATGAATGTGTATCTATATCTTCGTGTAGTTTCTCTCTCTTGTGATCTTGCAGGAATTCGGTGAAACTGGGCCGGTGAAGGAGCAAGGAGCTGAGAGCCACTGAAGAGAGGAGTGATTGGATCAACAAACTAGCGGAAGACACAGGTTAGTTACATCCTTTCTCCTCATTTACATTTCATAAAGAAGAAATACTCAATTAGTTTTCCTTGTTTGTTGCTAAGGCACTATCACACCTTAGAGTGGGATAGGGGCATTCCGAATGGATACTTTTCCCAACAACAAATTGGCGACTCCACTGGGGAACGTATCTTGTTAGTTTATTTGTGTTTCTATTGTTGTTCTTCTCATAAACTCAAGAGTGCCGAATCGAACTGCATTTGATATTTTCAAATGCAAAGTAGAGATTTGCTACTCTAGTCCATTCGCTGGGCCTGTTTTTATGATCTGAACAGCTGATCCACAAGTGCTCTAACAACCCTTTGTGATAGACCTTAGTCCTCCTTTAAATCATCCTCCTAATTGTACCTAATTGATAGCTTTTATTCGGCCAAAAACTGTAGATTAAACTGCAAACCGTGACCCAGAACCCAGAAACAATTCTCGTTTCTGCTTCAGCGCAGACTCTGTGAAGAGGTTCTGCATTTCAACGCAGGTCCCGTGAAGGATACCTGCGCTGAAGTTCAGTTTCTCTGTGCTGAGGGTGCACTGATCAGCCTTTGCCTTGTGCAGCTGTGGTTCCCCGCTTCCTTTTGCTCAGTTTTATCTCTGTTTTTTGCAGCCTGTTATCAGTCAGTGTACCTATCTGAAACCCCTTTTCTTTGCCTCAATTCCGCCTCTGTTGTATAAAGAAACTGTATTTCTTCTTTGTGTATTTGTTACATCATTTGCAGTTTCCCATTACAAAAGTAAACTAGTCATACTGTCGCCCTCAGATCTAGACCTGTCGTAAGTGTCGTTTTGATCTTAGGAGTGAGTTTGTTTGCTGTTCACAGTTGATTACGCTTTTACTTTTGTCTTTTGGTTTGAATTTATGCATTTATAGTGTCGAAACAAGTGTTTACTTCAAAATCATGAGCGTCGTAATCATCTTTTTGATTTCAAAAAGAAACTTGTTTGTATTTTAACTAGAAATCAAATTCAAATTTGTACAACATCTTTCTTTTTAGGCATCAATATTAAGAAAGCGAAAACAAATACATGCATTTGTGCATTTGCATATTGATAGTTTGTATGGTTTGATTTAGGAAAAGTGCATTTACAGTGTGCTCTTTGCTCTTTGAGAAAAGATTGTGCCTTTCTTTTCCCCTTGTAGCTAGGATTTTCATTGTTGAAAAGAGATAAATGCTTGCTTATCATCTTTAGACTGCATTTAGGAATTGTATATACATCTCGTGGTGATCCAAAAAGGCAAACTTCTAAGAAAGATCAACCTAAAATAAATTGAATGAACTTAACAACGCTTTGTAAATTAACACACAACATAGAGGTCTAGGCTAGAGACGTGTTCCGGCGTCGTAAAACCTGGTGATTGTCGATCTCACTGACGGTTGGGTGATTCCTCCTGAGAGACGATAAGCGCCAGTCCGGATTGTGCTCCCACGTACCGTCGAGTGTATATTGGGAGACCCCTATAGGCATAAAACCTTTATCCATAGGAAGCCGTGTCGGCCGCCCTACTGATCGCAATGCACTGAACACAGCATTCGGGAAGATTGACCGCCCGTACCTTAAAAAGTATTCTGTGGTTTTGTGAAAAGTTTGGCACACCCTCTACCTAGAACTCCAGAGCAGTTCCTTTTGGCCTTTTTTCAGACTCTATAACGGAAAAATTCCATCCGAGCATTTGTCACTTCGGGCTCGTTAAAACATCGAAGGCGACTAGAGTCATCTTTTGCTTTTTCTCGACTCTTTAAAATTGAAAAAGCAAGTTGTGTCTAAAGCGTCTAAAATTCATTTAATTCGGAAACATATTTCCCCTTTTTGTATTTTGGTTGATCGAGTAATCCACAATCGTGGAAGAAATTCAATTGAAACCCCGTCGTTCGCGGAGGCTTACGATTCAACCGTCTTTGTCTCCGGAATCGAAAACAGTACAGACAAAGCGGACTCGTTTAACCGGTTTGAAATCTCCTATCAAAGTTAGAACAAGTGTTCCAACAACATTTGAGATTCTGGTTACTCCAAACATTTCTGGAAACCCTGCCTCTATAGAAGAAGTTCAACAGCCACAGAGGGACAGTGATACTGATCCTAGTCTGAGAGCAAACACTTGTGTTATTGAACCAGTTCCATCTGCAACCGGTTCGGAAAGTCTTGCTCCTCAAACATTTGTCGCTGTCGATTCAACCTCTTCTTCGGCACCATAAATATTTTACGGACTTGACGGTCTTCCCCTTCCACCTGGTTTGATTGCGATAGAGGAAATTGTAGAAGATCCGCAAGCAAGTACTCCAACACATTTTGGAATCGGGGTCACTCTATTTCCCTCAACATCAGAAGTTAGTCTACCACTAGTGGAAGTTCCTGTAGAATCGCTAGGTAATCTTTTGGATAGACTCAAAATGTCTGAACAACCGTCGACATCCAGGACTGTGTCATCCGACACAGCAGTGGCACAACCTCCTAATGCTACTCCAACGATGTTCAATGGTATACCATCTGTCCCGGCAAGTTATCAACAACAAGCCGGAGTCCCATCAGAGACTGCTTCGACGACATGGTTAGTTCCTATTTCTTCATCCCGATTATCATCTGGTATTTCTTATGTTGAAACTCAACAAATTGATCCAATGTGTCTTCAAAGGCCAATCTACCCTTTAAGTACTGGATTGCCATCATATGGAGGGCAGTATGCCTTTTCATTGTTCCCTCCCGGAGAACAACCATATGGGAGTTTACAACAAAGTTCAGGTCAAACTGGAATTACATCCAGCGGTTGGGTACCAATACTGCCTCAGCAACCAAGGGTTGCATATCCAATGCAACCAGTCCACCCTGTGTCGAATATTCCCACTATACCTGGTATGGTGATTGCGTCGCAAGTACAAGCGCTACTTGTTGTATGTCAACCCCAAGTTTCTCAGGTTGCAATACAACAACCTCTTGTCTCAACAACTCAATCACAACCTCAGGTTAGTGCCTCCTTATCTGGAGTGACTCAGGCTCAAACAAGTAATATGACTCCTCATCTTGGTCAATCATCCAGTATTGGACAACAGCGAATGGTCCAACAACCAGGGCTGGTTCAATCTCAACAACCGCAATTCCAGCAATCATATCAAGGACCTGAGCAACAAGTCTTTGCAAGTAATGGGCAACTGCATTTCCAAAGCGGTTATCAACAACCATACTATAATGGTTATGCCCATCAACCTTGTCAAAGTTGCCAGCATCAAATACATTATGCTGGTATGCAAAGACCCACTACTCAGGCGATTCCATCTTATCCTGGGTATGCTTCGCCTAACCTGAATCAACAGTTGCCCTTTGTAGCAACTCTAGAATTACCAGATCTAAACTGGCTGACGAATGATCCAATTGCTTATGCCCCTTGGTGGCCAGCGATTCCGCATAAACTTCCGTCAGATATTCCTAAATTTAATGGAAATCCGGGTGAAGATCCGTTGAATCATGTGATGACATTCCATTTGTGGTGTTCATCAAACACCCTGAATGATGATTCGATAAGACTTCGCCTTTTTTAGAGGACGTTAACTGGTCCGACGGCAAAATGGTACATCGAATTGCCTAGAGCTTCATTCGACAACTTCAGTACCTTAGCCATGACTTTCTTAACCCATTTTCAATTACTGATAAGGTATGAAACGGGAACGGAACTCCTAACCAACTTCAAACAGACAACGGCCACTCACATATCTGATCATATACATGAGTGGCGACGTCGTCGTAGGATGGTAAAAACGTACGTTCCCGATCAGCTATTAGCTGAATGGTTTATCAAGTCCTTACTTCCTACAATCACGGAAGATGTGGCAAAGGGGGGAGTCGTAACGGAAGAGCAAGTCATCGCTCGTGCGCAATATCTGGACTTGGTCTATACTCAGTCTGGCATGCTCTACGACAAAATACCTGACGCCCCTAGACCGGAATTCTCAATTCCTCCTCCTCCTAAATCAAACAATGACTCTCACGCCGGCGATGGCGTGATTGGCACGAAAAACGCGAAATCGACAAAGGCTACATCCAAGAAAGCCCGTAAGATTTCAGATCAAAATGCAAAAAACGAACTTCTCGCCTCGGAAGTAAATGTCGTGTCGACCGACAAGGGCAAAAAACTGAAGCAACCAGGGGGCAAGAAGAAAAAGAAAGGGAGAAAAAAGAAGCAGGATGAGTCATCTCCTTAAAAAGCTTCTGAAAACCCTTCGGGGCAAAGGAAACCCCCTGCGGGGTGTCATTTATGTGATGAGGATCATCGGACGAGAGATTGTCCACATAAAATTGAAGTTAAGAAACTCTTTAAGAGTTCAAAAACCTCAGCAATTTTGACTGATCCGTTTCCAAACCCGGGAACCAAGCTGGTTGCTAATCAAAATGCTTCCCGATCCCAAGTGCTTATGTTGTCTATCTCAAAGCAGCAAAATGATGCTTTGACAAGGAATAAAGATTACGGGAATCCACAACTGTCGAATAACAAGGCTAATGAACAACCTAGTAGTTCGACGACAACTTTGACCGAAGTTGTGCCACCCATCATTCCTGAATTAACAATAAAACCGCCAAAGGGAGTAGTACACAAGTCGACATTTAATCCTCGCGCCAGAGCAGCGCAACATTATAACATAGTGGAAGATTTGACCCAATCGCCATCCGCTATGTCGACTCTTGAAGTACTACAAAATTGCCCATCCCAAAGGCAGGCTTTGTTATCAGCCATTGGTGGGGTTGATCCTAAGGATTCCAATCTTGTATCCTTTGGCCACAAAGGATACGATCCTCAGTTACCAGCTCAACTAGCTTTCTTTATCCAAGTGAAAGCCCTCAACAAAACTGTTCATCGAACAATTATTGATGAGGGGGCATCTACGTGTATTATGTCGATGAGTTGCTGGAAAACTTTAGGATCTCCAACCTTGTCGCGATCCTCGACAACATTAAAAGCATTCGACGGAAGGAAATATACCCCATATGGTATTCTAAATAACTTGAAAGTTGGACTAGGAGGGAAAACAGTAGAAATTGATGTTGAAGTAATCGACAGAAACCTTGATTACAACATCCTATTGGGAAGACCCTGGATATATGCCATGGCCGCAGTTGTGTCGACCTACTTCATGAAGATTGCATTTCCCTTCCAAGGAGGAATTACAATCGTCGACCAACAAACATTTCTCCCCAACAGTTCACAAGTTACGGGAAGCATTCCAATGATCCATGGAAGGAATCATTCGCTCCAAAATATCGGAGTAGGTCTCCTAAAAGACCCTACCTTAATGGGTACTTTTGCCCTACCGCCTCCGAGTAATCTGGCGGAAGTGGCCATAGTGGAATATGAAACCTTCTATATCTAATGGATTTGGACTCCGAGGATGGTTCTTATCTCGTGTCAACCTCGTGAAAAAATGAAAAAAGGAGTTTTGAGGATGGTTCTTTTACTGTGTCAACCTCATTAAAAAATGAAACAAATCCCCTTTCTGAAAGGTAAACCTTCATTCCAACCACCAAGTTGAATGCAATGAAGCTTGGGGGGCATGCACCTTGATTTGTGTTATTATGCTAGGGGCATGCAAACTTATCTCGAGCAGTGTTACCGCAGGGTTCAAGCTCGTTTAAAAATAAACCCGCATCGAGCAGTTTTAGCGCATAGTTCATGCTTGTTAAAAAATAAACATAAGATCGAGCAAGTGTTTCAACCCGCGTTTAAGCTCGTTAAAAAATGAACTATCCTCCGGTAAATAACCACCGTGAATGTAGCATTATCAGCCATTAAAGCCTTGGTCGTGTTTGCACCGTCACCTCCACTTTTCCATTGGCCGATCATTCACCTCCATTATATTGTTTACCCATTTTGAGGAACAACTGCGAAGAGTGATTTCACTAGCCATCCTTGTGACACTGCCGTGATTGGAAAATTCCAACCCTTACCTGGAATCAGCTGCTAACCCGTTTTATCACTCGTTCCTCAAAAGACGAGTCTTCTTTAAGCTCTTTTCATCTGACTCGTAAAATATGAAAAGATTGCCGAGTTTTGGCCTTCCAGCTCGTTAAAGCGACCGGAAGTGCTATCCCTCCTCTAGATTTTAATCTTTTTGGACCTGAGGGATTATTGCACAAAAAGATCGAGCGCTTGTTTTGTTCGGCTCGTTAAAACTATCGAAAACCCATCCCTTCTGTATTGTTTTATACTTTTTCGGACTTAAGGGATTAGATGACGAAAAAGGAACTTTGGAGTTATCTTTACGTACCTTTTTAGACTCTCTAAAAATGAAAAGGGACCGAGTTATCTTTGTCATTAAACTCGTTAAAAAACATTAATAGCGACAAACTTGTCTTTAGACGAGAATGAGTTTCACTATCGCTAGGCTCGTTAAAACATAGCGATGGGTTTGCCCGAAGGGAAAATTATAGAACAAGCATATGTTATCCTCCTCAAGCTTGACAAAAATAAAGAGGTACTAGTCAGCAATGACTGGGGAAAATTGGGAAGAAACTCAAAGAACTTTTATTGGTAGCAAGTCGCTCTTGAACATGACAATTCCACTCCATGCCTGAGTCGGGTTGGGTTGTTTCATTCACCGGTCACATCACCATGGTCTCGCCATACCATCCACCTTTGGGGTAAATGCTACCAATCCATCACACAAGTGTCGCCGATATGTTCAAGAGAAGTCATCCAGAGAAGTCAACCGTGTCCCATCCACTACCATACATTATCCTTCATTCTTTCATGACCGCCACCCTGAACCATATATCATCAGATCGTTTTCACCTCCATCAAAATCATTTGCTCCATTCCGTGTCACTGATGTGGGATACATCAATGCCCTCCTTTGACGGATCGCTTCTTGTCGACATCAGCTCATTATCCAGGAAGTTGATCTAGGAACACCCCCTTCAGTACTTTGAAGCTTGCATGCCTCAATGGCAAGTTTCTCACTTCCGGCGACAGGTATACATCAATGACCTTCGACCGAAAGATTTTGCGTGGTGTTCGACGCCAAGTCCTTTATTCACACCATGTGAATTGTACTGCAGTACCTTGAGGGTCATTATCATTATCGGTGATTCCTCTCGCGCTTGTTAACGGTTTACATCATTGACTGGTAATCAAGCGATGACTTTCCATGTTCGACTTCAGAACATTTCTCACATGGATCGACTTGTACTTAGAGTGAAGATCGGACGAGATTGAAGACCCCGAATCTAGTTTCATCCATCCGGGCTACGATATATATTCAGGAAAAATAAAGACATTGACATGTACAACATTGCAGCACAGATAATCATCCTACCAAAAGGATGATGATTTCATCAAAATCATCAGTCTACCATCAGACGATTGTCTGTCCTATGTACAGAAAAATGAATTTATAAAGCTGAGCATGGGAATGCCCACCTCAGCTAGATCATGAAAACAGTATGAAAAATAATGTATTGTATTGTATCTTATTACAGGTCTCCTCCCAGCATTGAAAGAACTTCGGATCCTCCTAATAAATCATTTCACCCGATAAACGGCCTCACACTTTAGGGGGCAACTGTTATAGACATTTTTGTGCCTTACAGCATTGAGCATGAAATGTCCATAATCCAAGGGATCCAAAGTCCCTAAAAGAGTTGTTCCTGCCCCTAAAGGAACAAGGTCAACCAATGACAGCTTCTCCCAGAAGTTCTCCACCAAAAACAACTCAAAAACAGTCAATTCAGGATCAATTCAGAAGCTCTTCTAGCTACCTGCGTTGCAGTGCACCCCAGTACACTAGCTGGGTGCGTTGCAACGCACCTAAAAGCACTACCAGGGTGCGTTGAGCGGGAAATGACAAATGGCAAACTCATTCAACGAGGTGGAAAGACCCTGGAAGCTTCCAGAATCTTCTCCAATGACACTTGCCTCAATGAATTCGACTAGTGATGAGTAAGAGGCTCTCAACCTCCAAGTGGAAGCAAGAACTGACAGAGAGAAGCCACAAGTCAAAACATAAGCTGACTCATCCTCTCTGCTTACATCTATATATGGATCTCTCACCCAGAGGTTGAGGAGGCTGGAATTTTGTACTTTGCAGAGAATTGCTGTTGGTTTGAGATTGAGATTAGTACATTGGGTGATTTATGCTTTGTTGGAGGAGAGGAAGGGATTCCTTTGCTGGGAGGTATATGCTGGATCGGAACTCACTTGGTTGTATCTCCTCTTGGACTTTCTTATTCTATCAATAAACTATTTGAGTTTCTCCTACATGCTGTGTACCAATGATGTTTTGTTATGCTTACATGTTTAGCTTAATCTGATCTTGAGATTTTTATGAATGTATATCTATATCTTCGTGCAGTTTCTCTCTCTTGTGATCTTGTAGGAATTCGGTGAAGCTGGGCTGGTGAAGGAGCAAGGAGCTGAGAGCCACTGAAGAGAGGAGTGATTGGATCAACAAACTAGCGGAAGACACAGGTTAGTTACATCCTTTCTCCTCATTTACATTTCATAAAGAAGAAATACTCAATTAGTTTTCCTTGTTTGTTGCTAAGGCACTATCACACCTTAGAGTGGGATAGGGGCATTCTGAATGGATACTTTTCCCAACAACACTGCCAGTGACTGTGGTCCAAAATTACCAGTTCTGTGCCAATGACCCAGGATTTAAGCCACTTTTATAGTCCAGAAACCTGGCCTCTGCCCAGAACTTGTTGTAACTTTAAGAAATCATTAAATACATGGTAACAATGCTGATCAATAAAAAATCAACCTTAGGACTAATCCTGAGCATCCCCAACCGGGATTGACATTTTGTTAAACACTTGGCATCAATGCAACCTACAGGTCTAGGATACAAGACATAGTATAAATGAATAAAACAACTTATGAAACATCATAAGAAGGGTCATCTCGTTCTTCATTGAGCTACTAAATCATCAATTATATCTTGCATCTATCCATTTAACAGTTACAAGTAAATACAAGAATTAACCATGACATAAACCAATCAACTAACCATGCTTATAACCAACATTAAACCATGTAAATAGAAAATACAGGACAAAAATTAAATCCATATATAAATCAGTGCAAAATTAAGAGAATTTAGCTTTTACTAATCATAGGAAAATCTGACTAGGTTCGAGACTTCCACGTACGACCCGACCATAAACATGGCTGAACCAAATCTCTCTTTTATCTAGTCACCCCCGTTCCATATTCCAAGCATGAATGTGGGATCTCATAGAAAAAAAATCCAAGAAAAATCAAGGAACCCAAAGGTTAAAACACCTCCACCCTCATCCAACCATGATCACACCAAAACCGGTGCTCCAATCACAACCGAACATAACTTGGAACACCTTTCAGAATCCATCACTATCCTTTCAGAATTTTCCATCTCCTTGTCTCTTAGGCTTTACCACAATCCAAACCTGGATCACTAGGCCCTAAACCGAGACTTATCACTCAGGCTTTACCATGTATCCTACCAAAACTAGTCAAGGGATTCCTAGGCCTTTGGGAAAGAACCTTGAGACCACCTCCATCCCGGATTCCAAAATCCATCTAGTAATTCCAAAGTTTCAAAAATGAAATAAACATTCTAACATCCCATGGCATCTGGAAAAAAGGTTAGGCTAGGTTGAAAACCACTTTCATAACATGGAAAAACCATGCCACTGACAGAAAGAGAGCCATACACCAACATGCAAATCCATGCATGTGGAATCACACATGCAAATAGTTACATGCAAGTATTCCCACTGAAGTTGCTTGATCCTGCTTTCCTTTCCTTGATCCTTGCTTTCTTTTTCTTTCCTTTGCTTGTTGTTCCTTTCCTTGCTTCAAACTAGAGTGTTCCAAGAAAACTCTAAGTGACCAAGAGAGAGAGAGAGAGAGAGAGAGAGAGAGAGAGAGAGAGAGAGAATAATGAGAGAGATCCAAACTTTCCCTAACCAAGAGCCTGCCAACTGATCCTTAGAAGCCTTTTTATTAATAAGGCCTCTAATTTCTTCATTTCCATTATTTTTCTTCAATTTCCTTCTCACATGCAACCTGTGACCTTTTACCTTCCTTTTCTCCTATTTTCCTTTATTTTCATAAACAAATGTGTCAAAAATGTTTTTTTTCCCTTTAATGCCTTTTCCTTTTCCTTTGTCAATTTCCTTAGCCAAAAAAACACATCTAATTATGCCCACTAAGATATATTTGCCCAACATTCAGCTTGGAATACGTGTCCCTTACCCGTGTTTTAACTAGGGCTATTCCAGAACCCCACCCCCTTGGGGAACACCATGCTCGATGTTAACTACACCATGACCTCAACAAGGCTACTGAAAAGAAAACATACTGCCCATGGATATTTTTAACATAGCTCATTGCAGTGTTTACCCATGACCTCAGCAAGACTACTGAAAAGAAAACATACTGCCCATGGATATTTTTAACATAGCTCGTTGCAGTGTTTACAATGAAATACTTGCTCAAAAGAAAAAAATCATGACAACATGACCAGATAACAACCATATCGCATACTGGAACTTTATAACACAACTCATTACGATATTTCAATAACCACATATACACATATGCACATTTTATAAACCAACAAATAAAAGGATATGATGCCTATATCAATCAACAAGGGAGTCAAGAGGATCACACCTCCACCCTCAAAAGTAGTACCAAGATTCACCTCCTTTCTTGGAAGTACAAAATCAACTGTCACAGTCAAAGCTGCATTCAATGTCCAGTGCTACATGTCCCCTTAGTGAAAAATTACTAGCTCATTGTTCCAGGGTGCACTCCCAATGTGCATCTGATTCCATCTGGCAATGCTCATGATCAAAACAAACATATATCTGACCTTCCCTTCTCTGCTACACAGTCCCTTGGGAAATCCAATCACCCCCTTACGTGCAGTCACTCACCTTCCAAGTTTCTCAGAATCCCCTAACCCGGGCGATCCATCCCTTGGCAAGGATTCCTTGCATCGGAAGATAAAACAACCAAGGCATATACCTGAATTTACCATCATACCTTCATAGCATGCTCATGGAAATAAATGGGCACTATTGGTACCAGTGTCCCACAATGGCCCTGCTCCTCAAGTACTTTACCAGCATACTACTGCATGTTCCAATTCTTTTGTTGTTGTTGCCAATTATTGCAATCAATTTCAACCAACCAATTGGGCCGGTTCATGAATTCCTGTTCCAAGCACATAATTTCTGTTAGATTCAAATAAATTGAAATAACCTCAAATCATACCTCATTGGTAGTTCATCAATAAGGTACTTTTGCAATCTTGTTCTCTTCCTATCACAACAAGTCAAACTAGCATATTTGACCAAATCAACATGTATAAAAATATCACATCAGGTTAGCTCAAAACATAACCATCAAAATCATAAATCACATGTAACCATGATAAACCCAATCATAGATCACATGTAATCATCATAGACTAGAATCATAATTCACATGCATACTAAAACTGAAATAAAACATTGATACTTATCCTTTAATCAATCCTTAGCTTCCACCTTTGTCTTTTATCCGTACAAACTTTGGATCAGTTGCTACACCAGACAAACAGCCAATGGCTTCTCCTCAGCCATGTGCACATACATGTAGTGTGCATCACACTCATACAACTATAGACTTCATAAAACACCATGAAATACATGCATCTACACTAGTGCCATATGTACCACATGTACACAGTACCACTTGTACACCGCAACCACCTGCACAATGTGTGCACAACATCACATGTACATGGAACCAACTGCACAACATGTACACAATTCCACATGTACAATGCACCATTGTACAACGTGCACAAAATACCAAATGTACACAACATCACATGTATGAAATGTGCACGACACCACATGTACATATCATCACATGCATGACATGTACACATCACCACATGCGAACAACGCCACATGCTCACAAAACCACTTGTACAATCATGCACACAATACCATATGTACATAGCACTACTTATCCAACATACATAACATCATCTATAAATAGCATTGCATATCCAACATGTGCACTATGGCATATGAACACAACACTGCATATCCATCATGTACATAACATCATCTATACCCATCACTGTATATGCAATATTCGCACAACACTATTTGTACCATCCTGTACATAATATTCCATACACAACATGTACACACACTATGTATACACAACATCACATGCGCACAACATCATAGATGCAACATGTACAACATATACAACATATGCACAACAATAGTACCCCACATCCAAAAGCATATTGTCTCTACTAAGAAACCTTGCTCCCAGTGTCTTATCTATGATTGCCCCAGCATGTCACAAACCACACTGCTTTCATTTTGTTGATGTGTCCTTATACATTACCTATCATAAACATAGGCATAATAGAAGTATATAATATAAATTCATATCCACATGATACTGACCTCGTATATTTGTCGCGACTACTCTTCCCACTTGATTCCTCATGAACCAAGAATCTCATCATGCCATTCACCTGCATAAGAAATCATTCCTCCACAACAACGATCCCTGACAACCCTGTCAAAAAATGACAACATACATAGATACATGTATAATCATTAGCATAAAACAATCATCATCCCGTCAAACAATGACATACATACATACATGCACACATATATAAACATCAACATAATCATGATCATGAAATAATTACTAGATAACATAAGGTCTAGGTTAAGAGAACTTCCTTTATCCGTTTACAACATGTACAACATTGAGAACAATCGTTCCCAACATAACCAAGGAGCCTAACACCTCAGATCCATTTACTTTACCTTTTGTAGGTACCTTTCTCATGTCTATACTGACACTGTCCATTTACCACCATGGACCCAACCAATCCAATCAACTGTCATAGTTTTACCTTCCGTTGTTCTTACTCATGCACATAGCTTCATCTAAGTCTTACCTTACCTGTTGTGTACCACATGACTCTCCCTGAGCTCCACTAACTTTCCTCTTTCTAAACCAATTCCCAAGAATCAAAACATAAAAGGAAATCCAAGAAAGAAACAAGAAGAAGATCATGAAAACCCATAACAAAAATATGACACCACAACAAAGTGGCATAGCTATGCATTAGACACAATCAAAATCACAAATCAAGCACAATAATCGCAAAAGACAAAAAGCGCAAGACTAGAAACAAACAACATGACTCAATCCCCATGGTTTTCAAGGAAAGTTTGACCTGAGCCTTCTTCAAGATTAATGGAAATCTCTCTTTCCATGCAACTCCATACATTATATTTCCATAAACACATAATTTCAGTGCATAAATAAACATAACAATACATTAGTTACCTTATCTTGTCGTACCAAGCTTGCTGCCTTGCAACTGAACACATCCACGCCATCTCTTAAGGGACTCCAATTATCTTTATAGATCCACCTGTAACTAGATACTAGCTAATATACCAGTCAAGTGCATGTTCATGAATCTAGTACATATCCACATAATGTCAACAAAATCAAGGTTAAGAAGACTCCTTGTATGCCAAGCACTCGTTTTTTTGGAATTAGGGTTTCCGAACCTATCCAAAGAAATTCTTGCCCAATTCCTTTCCTTTACCTTTTTCCTTGCTATAGTCGAGGCTTACTATGCTTTGTCACATAAAAACACATCAACTATTACCTTGTCATGCTAATACCGAACATGTTTCCTACAACTGCTCACACATGTCAACCACATGTTCCACATATCAATAAAATCATATCTATCAATTCGAAATCAACCTTTACGAGGACTAACAATCATGTCATAATCCATAGTCAACTTAGAATCATCAGTCATAATACATAATGCTACAACTATCACCTATCATACTCAAGTATATGTGAGCTATCTCAACTCATATGTATTAGCACAGTCATATTAAACCAAGATCATTTGAACGCGTACTCATATTATACAAACATTCAACAAACTTGCAACATACCATGTTAAATAAATCAACTAAACGACATAATCAACCCATCAAGCACCAAATATATGACATAAGAAAGCTCATACCTTATTGTATCTTAGGGAAGGCTATCTTGTCTGCACAATCAAGCTAGTTAGCATGATATAACTTCTCAACATATCAACTCAAACATAAATAATATCATGATATCCATAATAGTCACTAGCTAACATGTTTACATCATAACTCATACACAATTATCATTCACACATATGAAAAGTCAATCTAGATTAGTACAACACCATATCACAAATAGGTCGGCTCATACCTAAATATCATAACCATAACCATTTGCATAGGCAAATCCAATTTATCATGATACATGTAACATCAAGGTATAAATGTTATAACCCTAATCATCAAGCTAACTATCATTCTCATCAACACCATATAACCTAATCGTCAAGTTATGTAATATAAACAACAATAGCAATGCATACAACCATAGGTTACTATCATTCACGACAATCTCACACATGTGCATATAACTATACTAATAAACTAATCATCTATCATGAATGTAACCATAACATCAAAAGGCATGTACATAACCCTAATATATATAAACCTAATGCATATAAAAATCATTGACTTACATACCTACTTGCCAAACATACAATACATGTATGGTGATCTGCTCCTACTCCAAAGTCCAATGCTTCAACCACATTATGATGCTCTACATCTCCTGTTATATCTCAACCAACACATTAGCATCATAACAACCAATATCACCATGATGACCTAAATTGCATACGATGACTTCACAAGGCATGTTTGACCTATTATTCATGCATAACTATAACCAACAACCATACATGCATGACCACAACCATTACTCCATTGTACACATTTCCTCATGCAATTATTAACCTGCATAAGCAATGCTTAATCAACTACACATACCCATAACTGCATGTAGTCAAGAATTAGTGATCAATTCTTGTAATCAACCTACAATACTAATGCATGTAATCAAATAAACAAGAATGCAAACCAACATACAAGGATGTAATCAAGCTGAATATACTCATGTAACCAGTCATATATGCATGATGATGCATTCCATCAAATCGACATCAAGTTACTCATGATAACCTTACTTCTACCATGATCGATATGATGTAGTGTAATAAGCACATATAACGTCAGAGTAAGAGGCACACATTCAGCTGACATGCATGCATGACCAACACATTCACCCATATTTGTAGCACCGGATTTGACCCAAAGAGAGTGCAAACATGCTTTGATACCAATCTGTGGTATTAGATATGACCTAGAGAGAGAGAAACCTTCTCTGATACTAATCTGTAACACCCCCTCCCAAGTCTACCCAAAGTAACCATGCCAACCGGGGTAAATATCAGAAGAGAGGCTACTATGATCAGATTCAACCTCCTATGTGACCTTAAGGAAGTGGAATCAATGGAACATCACATACAATCATCCAACATCATCAACAGAACCCTGAAGAGACAAGTCAGCCATTCAGATAGCCTGTCCCTGGGCCCCATTACTATTTTGCAACTCTTAGCCCTCGGTCTCTCTCATTCTTTAGGCAAGGGAGTGACCAACAACTCAAAGTCACTCTCACAGACCTGCCCACCAGTGAATGTGGTCCAGAATTTCCAGTTATGTGTTAGAAACCCCGAGATTTAAGCCACTTTTCTAACCCATAATCTTGGCCTTTTCCCTGAATCTATTGGAAATTCCAGAACTCATTAAAAACATGATAAAAAAATTTATCAATCAAAAATCAACCTCAGGACTAAGCTTGAGCATCCCTAACTAGGATTGACAGTCTGTTAAACACTTGGCATCAATGCAACCTGGAGTTCTAGAATACAAGACAGAGTATAAATGACTGAAACAAATTATGAAATATCATCAAAAGGATCAAATCCTTCTCTATTGAGCTACTAGATCATCAATTAGGTCTTGCATCCATCCATTTAACAGTTACAAGTAAATACATGAAATAATGATGACATAAACTAGCCACATAAACATGCTTATAACTAGCATTAAACCATGTAAATAGAAGAGATAGGATAACAATTAAGTCCATATATAAAGTAGTGCAAAAGTAAGAGAACTTAGCTTTTAATAATCACAGGCCAATCGGACTAGGTTCAGGACTTCCACGTACCACCCGACCATAGACATGGCTAACCAAATCTCTCTTTTAGCCAATCACCCCTATGCCATATTCCAAGCATGAATGTGGGATCTCATAGAACAACCAATCCAAGAACAATCAAGGAAATCCAAAGGTTAAACCACCTCCACCCTCATCCAACTGTGATCACACCAAAAATGGTTCTCTGATCACAACCGAACATAACTTGGAACGCCTTTTGGAATCCATCACTATGCTTTCATAATTTTCCATCTCCTTGTCTCTCAAGCTTTACCGCAATCCAAACTCGGATTTTCTAGGCCCTAAACCGAGACTACTCCCTCAGGCTTTACTGTGTATCCCACCAAAACCAGTTAAGGGATTCCTAGGCCTTTGGGAAAGAACCTTGAGACTACCTCCACCACAGATTCCAAAATCCATCTGGTAATTCCAAAGTTCCAAAACTGAAATAAACATTCCAACATACCATTGCATCTGGAAAAAGACTAGGCTAGGTTGAAAACCACTTTCATAACCTGAAAAAGCCATGCCAACGATAGCAAGAGAACCATACACCAACATGCATGTCCAAACCATCTAGGAAATTGCACATGCAAAAGGTTACCTACAAGTATTCCTCCTAAAGCTTGTTCCTGCTTTCCTTTCCTTCATCCTTGATTTCTTTTCCTTTCCTTTGCTTGTTATTCCTTTCCTTACTCCAAACTAGAGTGCTCCAAGAAAACTTTAAGTGACCAAGAGTGAGAGAGAGAGAGAGAGAATAATGAGAGATCTCCAAACTTTCCCTGACCAAGATCCTACCAACTGATCCTCAGAAGCCCTTTTTATTAATGAGGCCTCTAATTTCTTCATTTTCCATTATTTTCCTTCAATTTCCTCCTCACATTCAACCTGTGACCTTTTACCTTTCTTTTCTCCTATTTTCCTTTATTTTCATAAATAAATGTGCCAAAAATTCCCTTATTCCCTTTAATGCCTTTACCTTTTCCTTTGCCAATTTCTTTAGCCAAAAACACACATCGCGTGATGCCCACTGGGATATCTTTTTCCAACATTCAGCTTGGAATATGTGTCCCTTACCTGTGGTCTTTTTTTTCCTTTATTTAATTTATTACATGGAATTTTGCACCAGGGTTGTTACAAAAACCAAGCTTTAGAAACTAAAAATGGCACCAAAATTCATTATTTGAATCCATCCAAGTACATCCCTGCTAAAAATGAATGTGAAGCTGATAAATAAAAAAATTGACCACAAGAAGACTAAGAAATACATCCCCCTTGAGGAAAATTCGAATTGTTACTTATACAAATTTATGGGGAAATATTATCCTTCAAAGGAGGAATCTTTCCCCTCCAAAATCCCTCAAACAGTGGATCTGGTTCCCAACACTAGGAATCTGCATTAAATGATAGGGAACACATTCCTAGATTTTTTCAATCACTGGAGTTCTATAATTTGTGCAATATTTTATAATGTCTTATTCATTTATTATCCAATATTGATCCTCTTGTAGTGGGGAGGAAGTCCCTAGACTATCTCCTCCTCCAAATCTTCATAATTTTCTCAATATTCTCACAATATTCTACAAAAATAAATAATATTAGGCACATAATATGCAATCATATCTAAACCTTACTAATGAACATATTAAAGCTAAAAATATGTCATTTAATAAAAAAAGATTTATTTAATGTATTGAAGAATGGTCATATGGGCCTTAATTTGTGTCTAATTTGGAGGCTCACTATACCCCCTACTGAAAGTGTTGCTCATCCTTTGAGAAACGTTGTGACCTAATTATGCCTCATTATGGCCCTAGTGGTCTCCTTAAAATCCAAAGCTACCTCAAAATAAATTTTGGCACACCTTCTCTTGCTCCATCCTCTTCCTCTTCTTCTCTAGCTTCTTCTTTTGTAGATCCATCATTTTCTTCAAGTTCTAATTAGGATTGTGCTTGTGTCTTAAGAATAGCCTCCTTGTCTATGTCTAAAATTTTTGTGCATGATACAATTTTTCGAACACTCTCCACAAAATATATGATAATTAGCATCCTTGATGAGTATATGGACTCTCTTCAATTGAAACCACCCCCCCCCCCCATTATTTCCACAATGATTTTCCAAGGTTTGGGAAACCAATACTCCCAATCTGCTACAAGGACAAAAGAGAAGTTTTATCCATGCTAGTTAGAGGAAGGAAAACTTCAGACTCACCTCAAAAACAATTCCATTTCCTTTCTTATATTTCTTAACTCAAAAGAAACATTGAAATTCAATTTTTTATTTCTCAAACTGCTATCACAATTTTGGTTGAAGGAATGAGAGGTTTTGTAGGTTTCTTGTCCATATATGGCAAGGAGAAATATGCATTTTCCCTTCCTTTGGATGTTTTCCTTCGAATCCTAGGGTTTAGGGAAGAAATTCCTTAAAATCAAGGTCCTTTGTAGCAACTTCTGCCTTCCTGTAGCATCTTTGTTTTCTCTTGTAGCACATAGCCTGTCTCTCTAGTAGCAACCATGTTTCTCCTTTAGAATCCTTGTTTATACTATAGCAGCTATGCTCAGTCTTGTAGCCCTTGCAAATCAACTCTTTATCTCTTCTATAACACCCTAGGCAGCCCTTGGTAGCATCTAGCTCGACCTTTAAATGATTTGCCTCTCTAACTATTTTTGGAATGAGCATCTGTACAACTGAAGTTGAGCCTTGTTCTTTTATTTATTTCGGTGATAGTGGGCTTGGTGCGCTTGGTGATCTGGTCCTCATTCCTCATAATTATCAAATTCCCCACTTTGAATTCTCCATGTTGAATGGGTGTTTGAGTAAACTACAGTTTTACTAATCAAGGGTGGCCAAGATTACTAGCCACCTTCAGCCTATAAAACCTTATCTCATATGCATTGAAAACAAAATTTTAACCACAATATGATCAATGGGAGAGGTGACAAACAATGCATACATGTGCCTACTTGATGTGAAGCTGCTGTAGATGCATGCATGATGTTGTTGAACCAATGTTCGGTCAACTATTCCATGAAGGTGCTCTTCCTCATTCTTTCCTCATGCACATGTATTTATTTGAGAAAACTTGATGATGCTCTCTGATAAGTATTTGACTAATACAATTCCCTTTTTTATGTAGGTCCCTCCAGTGCTTAATTTGATTATATTGGAGTGGATTGGTTACCTCTTCAAGGATGGTGTGGCTTCATCAAAACTCAAGGATTAACTTGTTAATTCTCAGGGATGGTCAGGTATTCATTATGAAGATGCAACAGTCCTATGCTCCTGATTCTGTTGGATTTGTGCAAGTTTCTACATGACTGATCTTTATCTTGTAACAACCACACAGTTCCCTCCAAAACATCATTCAAACCTTATGTTGCTTCATGAAATACATTCGGTGACTTGGATGAATCATGGTGAGCTTAGGGATAGGAACAAAAACTCTGATGGTGGTGAAAGCTTGTGAAGAAGGGGTGAAGGAAAAGTCTCTTTTCTTTGTTTTTTCATGAACAAAGGTAGAATCTTGAGAAGAAGTTGGTTAAATGGAGTGGACGAGAGGTGAAGGAGGTTTGATGAACCTCTCCTAACATTTCCCAAGGGAAAACATTATTTTTGACCCATGTTTCTAAGCAAATCTTACTTCTATAGCAAATTTGGACACTCTTGTAACAATTTTGGAATGCTCTTGTAGTAGAATTATTTTATCCATATATATCAAATGGTAGATTTGATTGACCTAAAATTTATGAGCATGTTTCCATCATCCTTATGCATCTCCCCATAAACAATCTTGGCCAACAAATGTATGAATCTCAAGAAAATATAAAAATGGATGCAGGTGACGGAGGCCAATTTCTCGAAAAGTGTGCGCTAGAATTTCCTGAAATTCCTTGACCGTGTTACCATAATCCATATGCATCTCCCCATGAAACAAATCAGACAATGTTGGACACAGATTGTCATTGATGTCAATATGGAAATATTCGAGGAGAAAAAGGAGCCAAGAGGAATAGAACAAAGGATGCAGACAACCATCGTAGCAACAGAGGAACAAGTAGAGTTATAAAGAAGCAGGCAAAGCCATCAGAGGAGAAATGGGTGCATTTATATTATTGGGAGCTATCGGGCCACAAAAGAATTATATGCATGAATATACAGGCGGAGGAGCATATATCATACATATGTGTTTTTACCTATCGATGGCATAAAACCTTATATCTCTCTCTCTCTCTCTCTCTCTCTCTCTCTCTCTCTATATCTATATATATATATATATATATATATATATATATATATATATATATATATATATATATATATATATATATATATATATATATACATATATGTATATATATGTATGTATATATATGTATATATGTATATATGTATATATGTATATATATACATACATTTATATACATTTATACTATCGGGCCCATAAAACCCATGTATGCATGCTTTAACACTATCGACAGATAGAAAGCCCATATACATAGGCTTAACACTATCGGAGGCAGAAGACTTAGCTCTAGGAAAAATACACTATCGGAGGCAGATTGCGGACTTGAAACTCTATACATGGGAGTGTTGAGTTGTATCGGGTCCGGCACATCCATCGCTATGAGGGGTCGACATTAATGTTGAGCACTGACCCTGTGTGACTTTCGATCACTGATAGTGAGTATCACATCGAAAATTTAGAAGTGGGAGCTACAATATGTCAAGCGGTCTATTACGATCGCCGATAGCGATATCACATCGGACCTCCGCCAGGGGAAATTCCCGACTGCGATGTATATCCACGCAGACCCGCCATACATTACAAATATGACTTAATCTATGATTGCATCCATTCCATATCGCAAGCCGTAAAGCCTTGCCACGTTGGAAGCACCGATTGCGATAGGCTGTGGACCCGACGGGCATATTAACTATGGTTTAATACCATATCGCATCTAGTCCATCAGAGCAGTGGAGGATCGGCCGTCGGCCATCGACAGAGTCATGGGTCTGATATATAAAGGACACCCGGCAGTCACGAATTGCCAATTGCGATTTAAGCGTTGACCCGATACAGGAATAGGTGTGATTGTAATATTTCCTAAAGTCCACCTTTTAGTCTATTTCACCGTTTTTTCTCATACTCTCTATGTAATGGAATTTCTGGCTTGCGCAGGGTGTTTTAAGCCGGAAGGCTTATGATGGCTGTTCCAACGGTTCAGGAGGCTGAACGTCAATGAAAAGGGGTGAATCATGGCAATTATGATTGCGATCGGGACAAAACATCTCCATTTAATTGAAAGAACTTTGTGTATGCCGCAATCATTGCCAAAAGGAGCACTGTTATGGTAAACCTGGAGGATGTGTTCTCCGTGGATCGTCTGGACTAGTCTAATGAATCTATGTATCCCTAGAAATCCAGTGAACTTGCACAGTGTAGAGGAAGCTGTAGAAACTGAGGAGGAAGCCTAAGAGGCAGTGTAAGCGAAATTAATGGACAGAGGTATGGGAATGTATAAAACAGTAAAAATAGAGAACTGTTGGTGCTGTTATTGTGGTGAAGAACCAGAGTTTGAGGTAGCAGAAGTAGGAGAGACAAAAGAGGCAGTAGAAGCAGTGGAGGTTGTAGAGGCAGCAGAAGCAGCAGAGGCAGGAGAGTAGGAGTGAGAGAACCTCAGCTGAATACAGTGTAGCAACATACCGGTTTATACCAAGGTTGGGTTGGAGCCCAAGAGGTTGGAGCCTCAAAACTGAACAGGACTGAAGTCATTGGGGGTAGGTGCTCCTAAGTGCAGAACCACTTCAAAACAGAGTTGGTGCTCTGGAGGTTGGAGCCTCATTGAAGTCCAAGTTGGAGCTTAGAAACTATTCACAATCAGATGTATACTTATATTGTATTTATTTCATAGCATTGTCTTGAGTTTTAATAAAAGCATTAATTCTAGCTGTTGATTTCTGTTTTCTGTGTATACATATACATATCTATATATGCTTTTGGCAATCACTAGAACAATTAAAAAAAAAAAAAATTACTGATTCACCCCCCCTCTCAATATTTCCAACAATTGGTATCAAAGCCCGCTTCTTCATACTAGCCTAACAGCTTGAAGAAGGATCCATAACCATGATGAGAAATCACAAAGCATCAAGAAGACCTCCTTTGTTCGATGGCACTAACTTTGGTTTTTGGAAGAAAAGAAGGACCTATTACTTAATGTCCCTTGGACCCGAAGTCTGGCATTTTATTCAAAATGAATACCAAATGACTTCCACTCTTCCAACAGACCCAGACGAGAGGAAAGCCTACATCGCAAATGCAAAAGCCTTGAACTCCATCACTAGTGGAATCATTGATTCTGAGTTTACAAAAGTCATGCATTGCACCTCTGCCAAAGAAATGTGGGAGAAGTTAGTTGGCTTGTATGATGGAGTCTCAAAAGTAAAAAAGGCAAAGCTTCAAAATCACAGAATAAAATTTGAAAGTTTGAGGATGGAAGATGAAGAAGATATTGCAGCATACCTCCTCCGAGTAACTGAAGTGATAAATTCCCTGAAAGGATTGGATGAAAAAATTCAAGAAAGTACCATTGTTCAAAAGGTATTAAGGTTTCTTCCAGACAGATTTGAATCCAAAATAAGCGCTATAGAAGAAGCAAAGGATCTAGATACCCTCAAAATTGATGAAATCCATGGAATTCTCACTACTTATGAAATGAGGAAAGGTGGCCCAAGGTCCAAAGATGCAACATTCAAGGCCTCAAAGTCAAAAAAGGGGAAAGAAAGGAATGACTGTAGTGATGAGTCCGATGTGGAATCTGAATTGGCTCAATTTGTAGGAAAGATGAAGAGAGGATTTAAGCTTAAAGGAAAGTATCCTCTTATCTGTTTTAAATGTGGTAAAATAGGTCATTATGCAGCAAGATGTCCTCATGAACATGACAGTGATGATGAAGGAAATTATAAAAGAATGGTACACAAAAAGAAAGGGTTCAATAAGAAAAAATTCTTCTCCAAGCAAGATGAGTCTGATAAGGATGAGTTTATGGTCATCAAAAATAAATCAGATGAGGAAAGTGATCATGATGAAAGCCAAGAAACATTATTCATGGCACTCACAGATGATGATGACTCAGGGCTGGAAGGAAATGTAGATGAACTGTTAATAAGCGCCATTGAAGAAAATGAGAAACTACAAAACAAAATCATTTATCTCAAAGTGGAAAATGAGGAAATAAGAAGGAGAGAAGATCTCTTGGAAGCAAAGCTTAAAGAAAAAGAAGAGACTTGTGAAGAACGTGAGGCCGAAATAGTGTCTCTGAGAAAGGAGTTGGAGAAAATTAAAAAGGGCTGTAAAAGCTCTCAAATACTTGAGACTATTCTGAAAAATAAAAAACCTCAACATGACAATTCTGGAATAGGTTTCAAAGGAGAATCCTCAAGCAATAAGAATAGTGTGAAAAGCTATGCCGATGCACGAACCTGAAATCCAAAAGATGAAAAGGTATGTTATCCAAAGTGCATCCGAGATCCCAAGAATGAAGAGAGAATTACTCCAAAGAAGAATGTGGAGTCAAATCATGGACACTATAGTAAATACAAACCTATACTCCACCAAGGGCCCATCGCAAATCTAAAGAACGAGGGAGGAGTAATTACCATGAAGGAAATCGACTGAAACTGTGGTTGCTTCAACAGGTACAAAACCATCTTTCTTGGACATTGATTTCACTATAAAAACTTCGGTCATCAAGCCAGACATTGTGTGGCTCGCAAAAGTTAAAAGACAAAGCTAAAGGATCGAATAATCAACTCATATGCCCCCAAAATTCAGGGACAATCAAAACCTTCAATTCATTTGATCCCTTGACCAAATTTGATCTGATTTTCTCTTTCTGCTACAATAATGGACACTATGAAGAAGATTGTCTACTCAAACTAAGAAAGATGAGTAGCAAGAACTCCAGCATGGATAAATGTAACCTGGCTCTATATGCTCAAAATAATGGAAACCATTGGTTTGTGGATAGTGGGTGCTCCAGACACATGATAGGAGATAGAAGGAAGTTTTTCTCACTGAGAAAAAAGGAAGGGAATGTGTCCTTTGGAAGCGGATCTGACAGAATTGTAGGAAAAGGAACAGTTACTCTGATCAATGGAAAAGGAAAAGCTCAAGATGCTTTGCTAGTTGACAGACTCAAGCACAACCTCCCGAGCATCAGCCAAATCTGTGATCAAGGACATAAGGTTTTTTTAGCATCAAAGACTATGAAATAAGGAACTCTGCCTTAGGGGAACTTGTGGCAAAAGGGGTGAGAACATCAGACAACATTTACATTCTGAACAAGATTCAAGAAAATAAATATTACTTGAGTCAGACAGATGAGAGTTGGCCATGGCACAAGTGACTTGGACATACAAGCTTTGAAAATCTAACCAATATCAGCAAGATCAAAGCTATACAAGACATCCCAAGGCTACTCAAACCAAATCAAGGAGTATGTGGTCCATGTCAACATGGAAAGCAGACCAGAACCAGCCACAAGACAAAGGAGCTCTCTACATCGAAGCCCATGGAGATCATCCATGCTGATGTGTGTGGGCCAACTAGAAATCAGGGACTCCAAGGAGAAAGGTACTTTTTGTTATTTGTTGATGATTATACTAGAATGATGTGGATATATTTTATAAAGTTTAAATATGAAACTTTTGAGTGTTTTAAGAATCTAAAAGCCCTCGTAGAAAATGAAAAAGATTAAAAAATTAAGTACCTCAGAACAGACCAAGGGGGAGAATTCACATCAAACGAATTTAGTGAGTTCTGTAACATCATGGAATTAAAAGGGAATTCTCTGCTACCAGAACACCTCAGCAAAATAAGGTAGTTGAAAGAAGAAATTGAACAGTCCAAGAAATGGAAAGAGTAATTCTATTAGCAGTAGACTTACAACCTAGATTCTAGAGAGAAGAAGTGGGGACAACTATCTATACATTGAATCAAACTCAATTAAGACCAAACTGTGAAAAAAATCCTTATGAGCTATGGAAAGGAAGACCTACTTCAGTGAAGTACTTCAAGATCTTTGGAAGCAAGTGCTTCATAAAAATAAATGATGGCTCACCCAAAAAGTTTGATTCTCGGGTTGATGAAGGGATATTTCTTGGATACTCTACACGGAGCAAGGCTTACAAGTGCTACAATTATCAACTGAAAAAAATAGTGGAAAGCATTGATGTAAAGGTTGATGAAGATCTTCCAAAAAAGGAAATTGAAGAACATGAAGATGACTTTCTCATTGAAGAATAAGAACCTAAAGAAGAAGAAATAGATGAGGAAGAAGAAGAAGAAGAAGAGGAAAGAGAACCACCTAATACCCCTTCAAAGCTGAAGTATGTCCAAAGACATCATCCAGAAGAGTAGATCATTGGTGATAGAGATGAAGGTGTGCAGACCTGAAGAAGGATAACAATCACACCCAACAAAAAAGTCATTGCTCTCCTACCTATGATAGAACCAGAAACATTTGTAGAAGCAAGTAAGGATCCTCATTGGGTAAAATCCATGGAGGAAGAAATGTCCCAAATTGAGAAGAACAAGACATTGGAGCTGGTACCTCGTCTACATGACAAAAAAATAATAGGAACCAAATGGGTGTTCAAAAATCAAATGAATGAGGAAGGACAAGTTATCAGAAACAAGGCAAGACTTGTCTGCAAAGGCTATTCACAATTTGAAGGAATTGAATTTGAAGAGACATTTGCACTAGTGGCCTGTATGGAAGCTATCAGGATGTTCTTGGAATTTTCTTGCTCAAAAGGATTCAAAATCTATCAAATGGATGTGAAATAAACATTTCTAAATGGGGAACTCAAGGAAGAAGTCTACATGGAGCAGCCAAAAGGTTTTGATCTAATAGCAAGAAAGGACTTAGTCTGTAAGTTGAAAAAGGCTTTATATGGGTTGAAACAAGCTCCTAGAGCTTGATATGCAAGATTGGATCACTACCTACAACAACAAGGCTTCAAAAAGGGAGTGGCTGGAAGTAATCTATACATAAAAACAGATGAAGGTAAGTTACTAGTTGCTCTTGTTTATGTCGATGATTTGGTTTTTGCTAGTAATAATGATGAAATGAGCCATGAATTTTCTCAAAGCATGTCAAAAGAGTTTGAGATGTCAATGATAGGAGAGTTGTCCCACTTCCTTGGACTTCAAGTATCTCAAACCAGAGCAGGATTATGTATATCTCAAACCAAATATCTAAAAGACATGCTCAAAAAATATGGAATGGAGGACTGTGCACCCATGAGCACACCTATGACCACAAACTGCAAACTGAGCAAAGATGATGACTCCCCTCTAGTAGATGCAACTCATTACAGATCAATTATTGGATCCCTTCTATACTTAACAGCTACAAGACCAGACATAATGGAGGCAGTCGGAATGGTGGGAAGATTTAAATCTACTCCCAAACAATCCCACTTATTAGTTGTAAAAAGAATTCTCAGATACCTGAAAGGAACTTCTGATTTCGGTCTTTGGTACCCAAAGAGCACAACACTGATTGTCATTGCATACACCGATGTTGATTGGGCTGGAAGTATAGATGATCGGAAAAGCAGTAGTGGATATGCATTCTTCCTAGGAGACTGTTTAGTATCTTGGCTCAACAAAAAACAGTCATCCATATCATTATGCATAGCTGAAGCCGAGTATATTGCTGCAGCAGATTGTTGTACTCAGATACTATGGATAAAGGAAGCTCTAAAAGATGTCGACATATGTATAGATCAATCAATTATCATCTATTGTGACAAAAATAGTGTTATCAGTCTTAGCAAAAATCCAATGATGCACTCAAGAACCAAACACATACCAATCAAGTATCATTTCCTCCATGAGCAAGTAGCTGATCAATGGGTGCATTTATATTATCGGGAGCTATCAGGCCACAAACGAATTGTATGCATGAAGATACAGGCGGAGGAGCATATATCATACATATGTGTTTTTACACTATCGGAGGCACAAAACCTTATATGTATATATATATATATATATATATATATATATATATATATATATATATATATATAGATAGATAGATAGATAGATAGATATATACATTTATACTATCGGGCCCGTAAAACCCATGTATGCATGTTTTAAAATTATCAGTGGATAGAAAGCCCATATACATAGGCTTAACACTATCGGAGGTAGAAGACTTGGCTCTAGGGAAAATACACTATTGGAGGCAGATTGCGGACTTGAAACACTATACATAGGAGTGTTGAGTTGTATCGGGTCTGACACATCTCATCGCTATGAGGGGTCTACGTTAATGTCGAGTCGCGACCCTGTGTGACTTTTGATCGCTGATAGCCAGTATCGCATCGGGAGCTACAATATGTCAAGCAGTCCATTGCAATCGCCGATAGCGATATCACATCGGACCTCCACCAGGGGCAACTCCCGACTGCGATGCATATCAACGCGGACCTGCCACACATTACAAATATGACTTAATCTATGATCGCATCTATCACATATTGCAAGCTGTAAAGCCTTGCCACATTAGAGGCACCAACTGTGATAGGCTGTTGACCCAACGGGCATATTAACTATGGCTTAATACCATATCGTATCCAGTCCATCAGAGCAGTGGAGGATCGGTCATCGGCCATTGGCGGAGTCATGGGTATGATATATAAACGACTGTTGGGAGTCACGAATCGCTGATTTCAATTTAAGCGTGGACCCGATACAGGAATAGGTGCGATTGCAATATTTTTGAAGTCCATCTTTTAGTTTGTTTGACTGTTTTTTTCTCATACTCTCTGTGTAATGGAATTTCTGGCTTGCGCAAGGTGTTTCAAGCTGAAAGGCTTACGATGGTTGTTCTGACGATTCAGAAGGATGAACGTCAACGAAAAGGGGTGAATCATGGCAATTATGATTGCAATCGGGACAAAACATCACTGTTTAATTGAAAGAACTCTATGTATGCCGCAATCATTGCCAAAAGGAGCACTGTTATGTAAACCGGGAGGATGTGTTCTCCGTGGATCGTTTGGACCAGTCTAATGAATCTACGTATCCCCAGAAATTAAGTGAACCTACGCAATGCAAAGGAAGCCGCAACGGCCAAGGAGGAAGCCTAAGAGGCGGTGTAAGTGGAAACGAATGGACAGAGGCATGAGAATGTATAAAATAGTAAAAACAGAGAACAGTTGGTGTTTTTGTTGTGGTGAAGAACTAGAGTGTGAGGTAGCAGAAGTAGGAGAGGCAGAAGAGGCAACAGAAGTAGTGGAGGTTGTAGAGGTAGCAGAAGCAGCAGAGGTGCGAGAGTAGGAGTGAGAGAACCTCAACTGAATAGAGTGTAACAACATACCAGTTTATACCAAGGTTGGGTTGGAGCCCAAGAGGTTGGAGCCTCAGAACTGAATAGGACTGAAGTCATCGGGGGTAGGTGCTCCAAAGTGTAGAACCACTGCAAAACAGAGTTGGTGCTTTGGAGGTTGGAGCCTCACTGAAGTCCAAGTTGGAGCTTGGCAACTATTCACAATCAGGTATATACTTATATTGTATTTATTTCATTGCACTGTCTTGAGTTTTAATAAAAGAATTAATTCCAGTGGTTGATTTCTGTGTTCTATGTATACATATACATATCTATATATGATTTTGGCAATCACTAGGAGAATTAAAAAAAAAAATATTGATTCACCCCCCCTCTCAGTATTTCCAACAGACAATGGATGCACGATTTTTAAGGTATGGTAAAATAATTTTTGCCTTGTGTATTTTGGCCTCTCATCGTAAAACATAACCTTCCTGCAACATTTTAGGACAACAGGAAAAATGAATGGGAAAGGCTTGGAAAAGATGGCTGGATGTCAAAAATGGATGAGGGTGATGGATTTCAATAGCCTTGGTCCTGTTGGAGCATCTGGGAAAAGGAGGAGAAATCCCAAGTTTGAATTCTATTGGCTAGGGTTTTGATGATTTTTTTTCTTTTGGTGATAAATTTTTCTTGTTGCTTGCAAAGGTTGGAGAGCACGTACATTAATCAGAGAGAGATACATGGAGAAAATATTTTTTTCCTTTTAAAATTTTCATTTTTTTCTCTAGGCCTACTAGCTGTCTCAATGAGGTTTTCAATTAGTAGGTCTGCCTAGGCATCTCAAAGGAGGTTTTCACGTATGATTTTTTTTTCTTTTTTTGACTCCAACCCAATGATCGCCTCAAGGAGGTTTTCAAAAAATTGTAGGTTTTAACCCCGTATATAAATTACCTGCATACGAATTCTAAAACATAGAAAATAAACAATGCGAGAGCATAACACATAAAACACATATACTCAGAGATTTTCCCTTGGATCCCAAAACCAGGACTACCAGCTTGATTTTTCATTATGTTCCTTTCAATGTTACAATACATATTTATACATGCCGAGGCATCCAATACCATGGATCAAAAACCATCGCGTCCAAAACCATGGATCGAAAACCATCGCGTCCAAAACCATGTGCGAAAATCATGCACAAAACCATAGGTAGGTCCGCCCAACCTAATATAGGGTCCAAAAAAAAAAAATTCCACGGCACTTCCCTGGACGCCATAGACGGGGGTTATCTGCACCCCTCAAATCCCCTGTGACCCCCCCGCTACGCAATTGGCGCAAAGAAAAGGGGGCTTTCTCCCCCCTCTAATCCCCCGGTTAACTATGTGGGCTAGTCGTGGAAAGAATATAACACAACCCAAAATTCTCCCACTTGTTGTTTTCTTTCCACATGAGGCCACAAGAGAGCTTAGTCATTTATCTAGCCCTGCAATGCCCATTGTTTTTCTACACTAAGAGAACTTCTCAGAGCTCACAAATTTTGTCAATGCATCTACAGTATTCTTCAAAGTGTCCACCTTTACCAGCATCACCTTTTTGTCTTCTACCATATCCTTGACAAAGTGATACTGAACATCAATGCACTTTGTATTTGAATGATATGTGGGGTTCTTTGTCAGGAAAACTACACTTTGGCTGCCACAGTCTATCCTTATAGCTCCATGTACTAACCGCATACTTGAACTCAATCTTTGCAACCAAACTGCTTTCTTGCTTGCATGAGTGGCTGCCATGTATTCTGCCTCTATAGTTGATAGCGCCACTACAGATTCTTTCTTACTCATCCAACTGACTACACCTCCAAATAGGTTAAACACATACCCACTTGTAGATCTTCTCTAATCTAGATCTCTAGCCCAGTCTATATCAACAAAGCCATGAATGTCCAAACCTTTGTCCAATCCTGGTCTTCCTTGGTAGAGCAAACCATAATCACTAGTGCCATGCAAATACCTGAAAAATCGCTTCACTGCTGTCTAGTGCTGCTTCCTTGGTTTTGACATAAACCTGCTCAATACTCCCACTGCATGTGCAATGTCTGGTCTAGTACAGACCATTTCATACATCAGGCTTTCGACTACACTTGAATATGGAACACGGGACATGTCCTCTTCCTCTTCTTGTCTCTTGGGACACTGTTTAGTAGATAACTTCACACCTACAGGAATAGGAACCTTCATAGGTTTACTATCTTGAATATTAAACCTCTGCACTATTGTCTCAACATACTTCCTCTGGTGTAACTAGAGCTTCCTCTTTGCCCAATCTCTTTTAATTTCCATGCCCAAAATATAGTTTGTAGCACCAAGATATTTCATGTCGAATTTTAAGGACAACTGGGTCTTTAAATCTTGGATAATTCCTTTGTCATTTCCAACCAGCAACATATCATCCACATACAAGACCAAATAAATAATATGGTCACCAATTAATTTAAAATACACACAGTGATCGGCTTTGCTTCTGGTGAAGTCAAGTCCCCATATAAATGTATCAAATTTCTGATACCACATCCTTGGTGATTGTTTTAACCCATACAAAGACTTCTTTAACTTGCATACTAGTTCTTTCTTACCCTTCACCATAAAGCCTTCAAGTTGCTTCATGTAGATTTCCTGTTCCAGATCCCCGTGAAGAAATGTTGTTTTCACATCCATCTTTTCTACCTCAAAATCAAAAGCAACAGCAACAGATAAAATTAATCTAATAGAGATTACCTCGGCAACAACAAAAAAAATATCACCAAAATCAATTTTCGACACTTGGGAATAACCTTTTGCTACTAACCGAGCTTTTTATTTCTCCACCTTTCCTTCTGCATTTGTCTTCTTCTTGAACACCCATTTGCTGCCAATGGGTTTCCTTGCAGCCGGCAACTCCACTAGATCCCAACCCTCATTTTTGTGCAAAGATGCCATTTCATCAACCATGGCCTTTTTGTAGAGTTTGCCATCCTCTAAAGCTACTGCTTCCTTCACAGTTCTGGGATCATCGTTAGTAATAGATAAAGAAAAATTTGAACAGAAAGCAAATGGACTATACCTTTCTGGCTGCCTTCTTTTTCAAATTGATCTTCTCACACCTGGAGTTTGTGTCTCTTCATATTCTGATTCCTCCTTTGTTGTAGAGTCTAGTTCTTCCTCCTTAAGCGCAAACTCTATCTTCTTAGTTTCCTTTGGTTGGAATTCATGTTTAATAACATCTTTTACCTCTCTGAACACCACATCTCGGCTATACACAACCTTCCTTGTTACTGGGTTCCAAATCTAATAACCCTTTAAACCATCCTTATACCCAACAAAGATGCACTTTTCAGATTTACTATCCAACTTGGTTCGTTTCTCCTTTGGAACATGTAAATATGCATCAAATCCAAATACCCTCAAATGTTAAAGAGAGGTTTTCTTACCAATACATACCTGTTGCGGAGTCTTATCCTCCAACGCTGATGAAGGTGATCCGTTGACCAGGTAACATGATGTCTCCACTGCCTCTGCCCAGAATTCCTATCCTAACCTGACACCACTGAGCATGCTTCTTGCCCTTTCCATCAATTTTTGTTCATTCTTTCTGCAACTCCATTTTTCTCAAGTGTGTATGGAGTAGTATTTTGACATGCTATACCACACTTCTTACAGAATTCTTCAAATTCCTTACTGCAAAACTCTCCACCGTTATCTATCATCAACACCTTTATCGTCTTCTATGTCTGGTTTTCCACCAGAGCCTTAAATTCTTTAAACTTGTCAAAGACTTCAAATTTCTTCTTAAGAAAATATATCCATGTATTCCTTGAGAAGTCATCTATAAATGATACATAGTACACAGACTTACCCAGTGATGGAACCTTCACAGGTCGAAACACATGACTGTGCACAAGTTCTAATATCTGTTTCTCCCTCTTACTACCAGAGGGGAAACTCACCCGATTCTGCTTCCCATATACACAATTTTCATAGAAATCAAAATCCAGAGAGCTATTACTCATACCTTCTACCACACCTTTATCATGAAGTATTCAAAGGCCCTTCTCTCTAATATGTCCAAGAATTTGATGCCACAACATGGTCTTCTCTCCAGAGACCACTAGATTTTCTGCTCCACTTTCAGGAACCACAGAAATGTTGCACCCATCAACAATAGTGCTACCTTGAAGGTTGTACAGAGTTCCAATTTGAACTCCCTGCATCAATACCAGTGCCCCCCGAACCATATTGTAGGTATCCTTCTCGAACACTGTTTTTATACCTGCATCATCTAACTTGCTTACATACATTATATTTCTGGCTAATGTAGGAATATGCACAACACCTGGAAGTGTTCTAATCCTTCCACCTTGCAACTTCAACTTTAGTTTTCCATGACCAATGATTCTAGCCTTCCTGTCATCACCCAAGAAGACAACACCACCATCATATTTCTCATAATCGCAAAACCACTCTCTATGGGGAGTGAAGTGAAAGGATGCACCTGAGTCAATCAATCATGCCTCATGATCTACATGTGTACTTGAAGAAGCCAAGTACACATCCCCACCTTCATCTGAGGTGGTTTTCACCTCCGCAGAAGGAGAATCATCAGATCGCTTTCCTTTTTCAAGAGATTTAGATTTATAGTCCCTTTTGTAGTGCCCTTCCTTTCCGCATTTCTAGCACACCACCTTTACAGGGTTTTTTGGAGATTTAGATCTCCCTCTAGATTTAAACCTCCCACTCGATGAATTATTTTTGTTTCTTCTTTGGGACCTGTTAGAGTCAGTCTTTGCAACCTTCCACCAGTGATTGAACATGCTCTAACAAAGTGGTCTTAGGGTGTCAAAGTCAAATTTTGTCATTTTAGTGAGTCTTCAAGTAAAATTTGGTCACTAGGTATTAGGTCTAGGATTGTTTTCACTCCTGCCAAAGTTTTCCAAATATTGGTCCATGTCACCATTAAGCTAAGTTTACCATCATTCAAAGAGTTGTCATCATTATTTCAAGTTCCAATGGGTCATTTTACACGTTGTTTGTGCTTCAGTGGTGCTTAGGTAAGGCTCATTTCCCTATCCTAGGGTTTTGAAGGTAATTTTCCTTGGATGGTCAAATCATGAACAAAAATTGTATCTTGATGCTCATACACCTTACCCTACCCTTAAAATACCTTCTTAAACACTTTCCATCACTGATATCCCTTAAATTCATCATTTTCCCTCAAACCCTAGCGTATTGCTACAATTTGACACCTTTCTAGGTTAAGCTTTGCCCTTTTGGACCCCTTCCCCTCAATAAATCTTTGAAATTCCACTTTCTCCTACTTCCTAACATCCTTCCATACTTCCAAAAAAATTTCTCAAGAAATTAGAAGCCCTTCATCCCCTTCATTTCCCTTCATTTCTACAAATCCTCTATTCCACACATCAGGATAGGTTTATTCAAATGATGTTTCTGAGAAAAAAAAGATGAATTTGACAACAATGAGAGAGGTTTTTTTTCCATCATAGATTCAATAATAAAAACCTCATTCATTTTTTACACATGTCTCATGGTTTTGGAGAAATGTCCAAAACATAATTTGCCTCAGAAGGGTTGCTGCACTTCTGGACTGACTTTGTCAAAATCAAGATTTCTCCTACATGGAGTGACAAAATGATTTTCTTGATAAGTCAAATGAAAACTAGACACAGAGAGCTTTCCAATGAGCTATCCAGAGCTCAATTTGGAGTTTAGGAAGACCTCCAAAAATTGACTGAAATAACACTTTGCATTTTGGCAGCCTCATTCTTCACATTTTGACCAGTCTTGGGAGATTGAGCTTTTGACAGGGAAAATGAGCTCCAAATTGAAAAATTCAAGATGTTATTGAAGGTAGAATTGACATGATTTCCAAAGAGCTATCCCAAGCCTAATTGGGACATCAGGAAGGCAGAAAAAAGTTTCCTTGAGGATGGCGCTACACACTCCCTTCAGGTGTTGCGCACTCCATAGTCAGGTAATTTTTGTATCAGTCCCTTGGTTAAACGCACAGTGCCTAGGACACTACGCACTTTTTGGGGGCATCTTTTGAAGGAATGGCCACCACCATTGGATTCATAAGACCATATAAACTCAAGAAAACCATGTTTTTAGATTTTAAGTCAAAACTACTAGGTGGAAAAGGCAAAAGACCACCTAAAAATCATGTTTCTGCCTATTTTCTGAGCCAAGCATTGCGTGTTTGAGCAGTCTTGGGAGATTGCAGTTTTGGAGGGGGAAATCAAGCTCAATTTGGAAACTAGGGGCATTTTTGGAAACTAAACAGGATAAGCTTTCCAATGAGCTATCCTGAGCTAGATTTGGGCACCAGGAAGGCAGTCAAAACTCACCCTGAAGATGTTGTTGTGCACTTCCTTCAAGCACTGTGCATTTGACATTGGCATTGTGCACTTGACAGGTAGCCAAAATTTTCACTGTTTCTCTCTAGAAAATACTTTTCACCTATGGGATTTTGATTTTCCATTTATTAATTCATAATGATGATGTAATTAAAGTTTTTTTTTGTTACCTAGGGTAGATACATCAGATGAATGGCCTAAGTGGCATGTAATGAATCAGTTTGTTTCATATTAGGGATGATTCAGTTTGACCACCCTAGTCTTTAGCTACCAGTTCAGTCTTTTGTGCAACTGCTCCTCCTCTCATGGATTCGACCCCTGAGGTTAAGATTAGTTGTTTTGAGGCCTATAGTATGTATTTCTCAGTCATTTTATTGGTTGGACTCAGTGTGGATGCTCAAAGCTTGATTGTACATCTTTGTAAGAAGTTTGGCAAGAAATTAACAAGAATTGCAACTATTTTTATGGGATCCCTGTGGTATGGAGTTCTAGTTCAGCTTCTTCTTATGTGATTATATGTTTATATGTTTTATGTATGCCATCAATTATTTCATTGCTTCTAGTTGAATGTTTTCAAGTTTGATAGGTAGAATCCATTATATTAGTGCTCTGCCTTGGGAAATCATTCACCATTTCATGTTTTCTGTAGTCCAAGAAGGACCCATGATTGTCACATGCCCTTCTCAGCTTCTAATGAGTCTAAACATATCACCCCTTCAAGCCTAAAAGTGCTAAATCCTATGTCTACCTTGCCCCATACAACACCCTGCATTTCTAACCTAATTTCCCATACCTAAACTGCCCAGCTCCTCCTGATCCCGAAAAACCTCTAAAAAATGCAATCAAAACTTTCGTGCTACTATACCTAGCCTAAAAGCTTTTACCTAATCCAACCATCTTGATTGAGATCCTTACGGAGAGAGCCCCTTCCTGGCTTAGTAGGGCTAGCTACTTGGCTAAGCTTGGTTTGTGGTTACCCTGGCATTGCCTCCCTTCAGCCTGAGGTCAATCTAGGTCATAACATAGTGGCGACCATACTATGGAACGTAGTTTTATGTGCCTCAGCAAAATGTATCAAGTTTAGATTTGATTGTTAATGGTGGACAACGTTAAGACACCGGAAGGCTGAAATCATTCACCTGGCAACTCTAAATCAGTTTTGAGATCAAATACAAGGACTCCACTAGAGGATGAACCTGACCAGCAAAAACATGAAAGGACAATATGGAAAGATCAGTATTCAAGTTGGAATTTCATCCAAGAAATTATGTTCTTTGTTGTAAATTGTTTCTTCTCTTTTCTCGAGAATATCAAGAATTCTTTACAAAGTATATTGTATTTGAGAAAATATCCTAGACCTACATGTGATTCTTTCCCTTTGAAGATTGTGAATACAAAATAGTCACATCCCTTTGATCTTGATCAAGACCCTTCTTCTGACTCTTATGATGACTGTCTTCAAAATGATGATCCTAAAGAGACCAAGACTGATTCTAGAGCTTCTGTACACACTCATACACCTTGTAAAATTCCAGATCAATACAAACCACTCATCTTACCTCCTATACTCCATGGTTTCCCTGAAAATCATTACCTATATCTACCAAGATTTGATCGTGATATATATATATATATATATATATATATATATATATATATATATATATATATATATATATATATATATATATATATATATATATATATATATATATATATATATATATATATATATATATATATATATATATATATATATATATATATATATATATATATATATATATATATATACTATCGGGCCCGTAAAACCCATGTATGCATGTTTTAAAACTATCGGCGGTTAGAAAGCCCATATACATAGGCTTAACACTATCGGAGGTAGAAGACTTGGCTCTAGGGAAAATACACTATTGGAGGCAGATTGCGGACTTGAAACTCTATACATGGGAGTGTTGAGTTGTATCGGGTCTAACACATCTCATCGCTATGAGGGGTCTACATCAATGTCGAGCCCTGACCCTGTGTGACTTTTGATCACTGATAGCCAGTATTGCACCAGGAGCTACAATATGTCAAGCAATCCATTGCAATCGGCGATAGCAATATCGCATCGGACCTTCGCCAGGGGAAACTCCCGACTGCGATGCATATCGACGCAGACCTACCACACATTACAAATATGACTTAATCTATGATCGCATCTATCACATATTGCAAGCTGTAAAGCCTTGCCACATTAGACGCACCGTCTGCGATAGGCTGTTGACCCAACGGGCATATTAACTATCGTTTAATACCATATCGTATCCAGTCCACCAGAGCAGTGGACGATCGGTTGTCTGCCATCGGCGGAGTCATGGGTACGATATATAAAGGACCGTTGGGAGTCATGAATCGTCGATTTCAATTTAAGCGTGGACCCGATACAGGAATAGGTGCGATTGCAATATTTTCTGAAGTCCACCTTTTAGTTTGTTTGACTGTTTTTTTCTCATACTCTCTGTGTAATGGAATTTCTGGCTTGCGCAAGGTGTTTTAAGCTGAAAGGCTTACGATGGTTGTTCTGACGGTTTAGAAGGATGAACGTCAATGAAAAGGGGTGAATCATGGCAATTATGATTGCAATCGGGACAAAACATCACTGCTTAATTGAAAGAACTCTATGTATGCTGCAATCATTGCCAAAAGAAGCACTATTATGTAAACCAGGAGGATGTGTTCTCCGTGGATCATTTGGACCAGTCTAATGAATCTACGTATCCCCAGAAAGTCAGTGAACTTGCGCAATGCAAAGGAAGCCTAAGAGGCGGTGTAAGCAGAAACGAATGGATAGAGGCATGAGAATGTATAAAACAATAAAAACAGAGAACAGTTGGTGCTGTTGTTGTGGTGAAGAACCAGAGTGTGAGGTAGCAGAAGTAGGAGAGGCAGAAGAGGCAACAGAAGTAGTGGAGGTTGTAGAGGTAGCAGAAGCAGCAGAGGCAGGAGAGTAGGAGTGAGAGAACCTCAGCTAAATAGAGTGTAACAACATACCAGTTTATACCAAGGTTGGGTTGGAGCCCAAGAGGTTGGAGCCTTAGAACTGAATAGGACTGAAGTCATCGGGGGTAGGTGCTCCTAAGTGTAGAACCACTACAAAACAGAGTTGGTGCTCTAGAGGTTGGAGCCTCACTGAAGTCCAAGTTGGAGCTTGGCAACTATTCACAATCAGGTATATACTTATATTGTATTTATTTCATTGCACTGTCTTGAGTTTTAATAAAAGCATTAATTCCAGTTGTTGATTTCTATGTTCTGTGTATACTATATATATATATATATATATATATATATATATATATATATATATATATATATATATATATATATATGATTTTGGTAATCACTAAAACAATAAAAAAAAAAAATACTGATTCACCCCCCCTCTCAGTATTTCCAACAGACAATGGATGCATGATTTTTAAGGTATGGTAAAATAATTTTTGCCTTGTGTATTTTGGCCTCTCATCGTAAAACATAACCTTCCTGCAACATTTTAGGACAACGAGAGAAATGAATGGGAAAGGCTTGGAAATGATGGCTGGATGTCAAAAATGGATGAGGGTGATGGATTTCAATAGCCTTGGTCCTGTTGGAGCATCTAGGAAAAGGAGGAGAAATCCCAAGTTTGAATTCTATTGGCTAGGGTTTTGATAAATTTTTTTTCTTTTGGTGATAAATGTTTCTTGTTGCTTGCAAAGTTTGGAGAGCACGTACATTCATCAGAGAGAGATACATGGAGAAAATATTTTTTTCCTTTTAAAATTTTCATTTTTTTTCTCTAGGCCTACTAGCTGTCTCAATGAGGTTTTCAATTAGTAGGTTTGCCTAGGCATCTCAAAGGAGGTTTTCACGTATGATTTTTTTTTTCTTTTTTGATTCCAACCCAATGATAACCTCAAGGAGGTTTTCAATAAATTGTAGGTTTTAACCCCGTATATAAATTACCTGCATACGAATTCTAAAACATAGAAAATAAACAATGCGAGAGCATAACACATAAAACACATATACTCAGAGATTTTCCCTTGGATCCCAAAACCAGGACTACCAGCTTGATTTTTCATTATGTTCCTTTCAATGTTACAATACATATTTATACATGCCGAAGCATCCAATACCATGGATCAAAAACCATCGCGTCCAAAACCATGTGTGAAAATCATGCACAAAACCATAGGTAGGTCCGCCCAACCTAATATAGGGTCCAAAAAACAAAAGTTTCCAGGGCACTTCCCTGGATGCCATAGAGGGGGCTTATCTGCACCCCTCAAATCCCCTTTGACCCCCCCACTACACAATTGGTGCAAAGAAAAGGGGGCTTTCGCCACCCTCTAATCCCCCGATTAACTATGTGGGCTAGTCGTGGAAAGAATATAACACAACCCAACATTCTCCCACTTGTTGTTTTCTTTCCACATGAGGCCACAAGAGAGCTTAGTCATTTATCTAGCCCTGCAATGCCCATTGTTTCTCTACACTAAGAGAACTTCTCAGAGCTAAAAATTTTTGTCAATGCATCTACAGTATTCTTCAAAGTGTCCACCTTTACCAGCAGCACCTTTTTGTCTTCTATCATATCCCTCACAAAGTGATACTGAACATCAATGCACTTTGTATTTGAATGATATGTGGGGTTCTTTGCCAAGAAAACTGCACTTTGGCTGCCACAATCTATCCTTATAGCTCCATGTACTAACCCCATACTTGAACACAATCTTTGCAACCAAATTGCTTCCTTGCTTGCATGAGTGGGTTCCATGTATTCTGCCTCTGTAGTTGATAGTGCCACTACAGATTGTTTCTTACTCATCCAACTGACTACACCTCCAAATAGGTTAAACACATACCCACATGTAGATCTTCTCTAATCTAGATCTCTAGCCCAGTCTATATCAACAAAGCCATGAATGTCCAAAACTTTGTCCAATCCTGGTCTTCCTTGGTAGCGCAAACCATAATCACTAGTGCCATGCAAATACCTGAAAAATCGCTTCACTGCTGTCTAGTGCTCCTTCCCTGGTTTTGACATAAACATGCTCAATACTCCCACTGCATGTGCAATGTCTGGTCTAGTACAGACCATTTCATACATCAGGCTTTCGACTGCACTTGAATATGGAACACAGGACATGTCCTCTTCCTCTTATTGTCTCTTGGGACACTGTTTAGTAGATAACTTCACACCTACATGAATATGAACCTTCACCGATTTACTATCTTGAATATTAAACCTCTGCACTATTGTCTCAACATACTTCCTCTGGTGTAACTAGAGCTTCCTCTTTGCCCGATCTCTTTTAATTTCCATGCCCAAAATATAGTTTGTAGCACCAAGATATTTCATGTCGAATTTTAAGGACAACTGGGTCTTTAAATCTTGGATAATTCCTTTGTCATTTCCAACCAGCAACATATCATCCACATACAATACCAAATAAATAATACGGTCACCAATTAATTTAAAATACACACAGTGATTGGCTTTGCTTCTGGTGAAGTCAAGTCCCCATATAAATGTATCAAATTTCTGATACCACATCCTTGGTGACTGTTTTAACCCATACAAAGACTTCTTTAACTTGCATACCAGTTCTTTCTTACCCTTCACCATAAAGCCTTCACGTTGCTTCATGTAGATTTCCTGTTCCAGATCCCCGTGAAGAAATGTTGTTTTCACATCCATCTTTTCTACCTCAAAATCAAAAGCAACAACAACAGATAAAAGTAATCTAATGGAGGTTACCTTGGCAACAACAGAAAAAATATCACCAAAATCAATTCTCGACACCTGGGAATAACCTTTTGCTACTAACCGAGCTTTTTAATTCTCCACCTTTCCTTATGCATTTGTCTTCTTCTTGAACACCCATTTGCTGCCAATGGGTTTCCTTCCAGCCAGCAACTCCACTAGATCCCAACCCTCATTTTTGTGCAAAGATGCCATTTCATCAACCATGGCATTTTTGTAGAGTTTGCCATCCTCTAAATCTACTGCTTCCTTCACAGTTCTGGGATCATCGTTAGTAATAGATAAAGAAAAATTTGAATAGAAAGCAAATGGACTATACCTTTCTCGCTGCCTTCTTTTTCAAATTGATCTTCTCACACCCGAAGTTTGTGGCTCTTCATATTTTTATTCCTCCTTTGTTGTAGAGTCTGGTTCTTCCTCCTTAAGTGCAAACTCTATCTTCTTAGTTTCCTTTGGTTGGAATTCATGTTTAATAACATCTTTTACCTCTCTGACCACCGCATCTCAGCTATAAACAACCTTCCTTATTACTGGGTTCCAAATCTAATAACCCTTTAAACCATCCTTATACCGAAAAAATATTCACTTTTCAGATTTACTATCCAACTTGGTTCATTTCTCCTTTGGAACATGTAAATATGCATAAAATCCAAATACCCTCAAATGTTAAAGAGAGGGTTTCTTACCAATCCATACCTCTTGCGGAGTCTTATCCTCCAATGCTGATGAAGGTGATCTGTTGACCAGGTAACATGCTGTCTCCACTGCCTCTGCCCAGAATTCCTATCCTAACCCGACACCACTGAGCATGCTTCTTGCCCTTTCCATCAATGTGTTGTTCATTCTTTCTGCAACTCCATTTTTCTCAGGTGTGTATGGAGTAGTCTTTTGACATGCTATATCACACTTCTTACAAAATTCTTCAAATTCCTTACTGCAAAACTCTCCACCGTTATCTATCATCAACACCTTTATCTTCTTCTATGTCTAGTTTTCCACCAGAGCCTTAAATTCTTTAAACTTGTCAAAGACTTCAAATTTCTTCTTAAGAAAATATATCCATGTATTCCTTGAGAAGTCATCTATAAATGATACATAGTACACAGACTTACCCAGTGATGGAACCTTCACAGGTCGAAACACATGACTGTGCACAAGTTCTAATATCTGTTTCTCCCTCTTACCACCAGAGGGGAAACTCACCTGATTCTGCTTCCCATATACACAATTTTCATAGAAATCAAAATCCAGAGAGCTATTACTCATACCTTCTACCATACCTTTATCATGAAGTATTCGAGGGCCCTTCTCTCTAATATTTCCAAGCATTTGATGCCACAACATGGTCTTCTCTCCAGAGACCACTAGATTTTCAGCTCCACTTTCAGGAACCACAGAAATGTTGCACCCATCAACAATAGTGCTACCTTGCAGCTTGTACAGAGTTCCAATTTGAACTCCCCACATCAATACCAGTGCCCCCGAACCATATTGTAGGTATCCTTCTCGAACACTGTTTTTACACCTGCATCATCTAACTTGCTTACATAAATTATATTTCTGGCTAATGTAGGAATATGGAGAACACCTGGAAGTGTTCTAACCCTTCCACCTTGCAACTTCAACTTTACTTTTCCATGACCAATGATTCTAGCCTTCCTGTCATCACCCAAGAAGACAACACCACCATCATATTTCTCATACTCGCAAAACCACTCTCTATGGGGATTGAAGTGAAAGGATGCACCTGAGTCAATCAATCATGCCTCATGATCTACATGTGTACTTGAAGAAGCCAAGTACACATCCCCACCTTCATCTGAGGTGGTTTTCACCTCCGCAGAAGGAGAATCATCAGATCGCTTTCCTTTATCAAGAGCTTTAGATTTATAGTCCCTTTTGCAGTGCCCTTCCTTTCCGCATTTCTAGCACACCACCTTTACAGGTTTTTTTGGAGATTTAGATCTCCCTCTAGATTTAGACCTCCCACTCGATGACTTATTTTTGTTTCTTCTTTGGGACCTGTTAGAGTCAGTCTTGGCAACCTTCCACTAGTGATTGAGCATGCTCTAACAAAGTGGTCTTAGGGTGTCAAAGTCAAATTTTGTCATTTTAGTGAGTCTTCAAGTAAAATTTGGTCATTAGGTATTAGGTCTAGGATTGTTTTCACTCCTGCCAAAGTTTTCCAAATATTGGTCCATGTCACCATTAAGCTAAGTTTACCATCATTCAAAGAGCTGTCATCATTATTTCAAGTTCCAATGGGTCATTTTACACCTTGTTTGTGCTTCAGTTGTGCTTAGGTAAGGCTCATTTCCCTATCCTAGGGTTTTGAAGGTAATTTTCCTTGGATGGTCAAATCATGAACAAAAATTGTATCTTGATGCTCATACACCTTACCCTACCCTTAAAATACCTTCTTAAACACTTTCCATCACTGTTATCCCTTAAATTCATCATTTTCCCTCAAACCCTAGCGTATTGCTACAATTTGACACCTTTCTAGGTTAAGCTTTGCCCTTTTGGACCCCTTCCCCTCAATAAATCTTCGAAATTCCACTTTCCCCTACTTCCTAACATCTTTCCATACTTCCAAAAAAATTTCTCAAGAAATTAGAAGCCCTTCATCCCCTTCATTTCCCTTCATTTCTACAAATCCTCTATTCCACACATCAGGATAGGTTTATTCAAATGATGTTTCTGAGAAAGAAAAGATGAATTTTTATAAAAATGAGAGAGGTTTTTTTTCCATCATAGACTCAATAATAAAAACCTCATTCATTTTTTACACATGTCTCATGGTTTTGGAGAAATGTCCAAAACATAATTTTCCTCAGGAGGGTTGCTGCACTTCTGGACTGACTTTGGCAAAATCAAGCTTTCTCCTAGATGGAGTGACAAAATGATTTTCTTGATAAGTCAAATGAAAACTAGACACAGAGAGATTTCCAATGAGCTATCCAGAGCTCAATTTGGAGTTTAGGAAGACCTCCAAAAATTGACTGAAACAACACTTTGCATTTTGGCAGCCTCATTCTGCACATTTTGACCAGTCTTGGGAGATTGAGCTTTTTGACAGGGAAAATGAGCTCCAAATTGAAAAATTCAAGATGTTATTGAAGGTAGAATTGACATTATTTCCAAAGAGCTATCGAAAGCCTAATTGGGACATTAGGAAGGCAGAAAAAAGTTTCCTTGAAGATGGCGCTACACACTCCCTTCAAGTGTTGCGCACTCCACAGTCAGGTAATTTTTGTATCAGTCCCTTGGTTAAACGCGCAGTGCCTAGGGTACTACGCACTTTCTGGGGGCATCTTTTGAAGGAATGGCCACCACCATTGGATTCATAAGACCATTTACACTCAAGAAAACCATGTTTCTATATTTGAAAGTCAAAACTACTAGGTGGAAAAGGCAAAAGACCACCTAAAAATCATGTTTCTTCCTATTTTCTGAGCCAGGCGTTGCGTGTTTGAGCAGTCTAGGGAGATTGCAGTTTTGGAGGGGAAAATCAAGCTCAATTTGGAAACTAGGGGCATTTTTGGAAATTAAACAGGATAAGCTTTCTAATGAGCTAGCCTGAGCTAGATTTGGACACCAGGAAGGCAGTCAAAACTCACCCTGAAGATGTTGTTGTGCACTTCCTTCAAGCACTGTGCATTTGACATTGGCATTGTGCACTTGACAGGTAGCCAAATTTTTCACTGTTTCTCTCTAGAAAATACTTTTCATCTATGGGATTTTGATTTTCCATTTATTAATTCATAATGATGATGTAATTAAAGGGTTTTTTTGTTACCTAGGGTAGATACATCAGATGAATGGCCTAAGTGGCATGTAATGAATTAGTTTGCTTCATATTAGGGATGATTCAGTTTGACCACCCTAGTCTTTAGCTATCAGTTCAGTCTTTTGTGCAACTGCTCCTCCTCTCATGGATTCAACCCCTGAGGCTAAGATTAGCTGTTTTGAGGCCTATAGTATGTATTTCTCAGTCATTTTATTGGTTGGACTCAGTGTGGATGCTCAAAGCTTGATTGTACATCTTTGTAAGAAGTTTGGCAAGAAATTAACAAGAATTGCAACTATTTTTATGGGATCCCTGTGGTATGGAGTTCTAGTTCAGCTTCTTCTTCTTTGATTATATGTTTATATGTTTTATGTATGCCATCAATTATTTCATTGCTTCTAGTTGAATGTTTTCAAGTTTGATAGGTAGAATCCATTGTATTAGTGCTCTGCCTTGGGAAATCATTCACCATTTCATGTTTTTTGTAGTCCAAGAAGGACCCATGATTGTCACATGCCCTTCTCAGCTTCTCATGAATCTAAACATATCACCCCTTCAAGCCTAAAAGTGCTAAAGCCTATGTCTACCTTGCCCCATACAACACCCTACATTTCTAACCTAATTTTCCATACCTAAACTGCCCAGCTCCTCCTGATCCCGCAAAACCTCTAAAAAATCCAATCAAAACTTTCGTGCTACTATACCTAGCCTAAAAGCCTTTACCTAATCCAATCATCTTGACTGAGATCCTTACGGAGAGAGCCCCCTCCCGGCTTAGTAGGGCTAGCTACTTGGCTAAGCTTGGTTTGTGGTTACCCTGGCATTGCCTCCCTTCAGCCTGAGGTCAATCTAGGTCATAACATAGTGGCGACCATACTATGGAACGTAGTTTTATGTGCCTCAGTAAAATGTATCAAGTTTAGATTTGATTGTTAATGGTGGAAAACGTTAAGACACCGGAAGGCTGAAATCATTCACCTGGCAACTCTAAATCAGTTTTGAGATCATATCCAAGGACTCCACTAGAGGATGAACCTGACCAGCAAAAACATGAAAGGACAATATGGAAAGATCAATATTCAAGTTGGAATTTCATCCAAGAAATTATGTTCTTTGTTGTAAATTATTTCTTCTCTTTTCCCGAGAATGTCAAGAATGCTTTACAAAGTATATTGTATTTGAGAAAATATCCTAGACCTGCATGTGATTCTTTCCCTTTGAAGATTGTGAATACAAAATAGTCGCATGCCTTTGATCTTGATCAAGACCCTTCTTCTGAATCTTATGATGACTGTCTTCAAAATGATGATCCTAAAGAGACCAAGACTGATTCTAGAGCTTCTATACACACTAATACACCTTGTAAAATTCCAGATCGATACAAACCACTCATCTTACCTCCTATACTCCATGGTTTCCCTGAAAATCATTACCTATATCTACCAAGATTTGATCGTGAATGTGACAACATCACTGCTGAGAGACATGTACTAAATTTTGAGTCTTTTCTTGACCTTTTTGAAGTTGATGAAGAGGATGTCAGTATTAGGATTGTGCTCTTTCTTTGCAAGGCAAAGTCAAGAGTTGGTTCAAAACCCTGCTTGATGCGAGCATCTCAAATTTCCAGCAGTTCGTCAAAATTTTCCTCGACAAGTGGGTGGTCAAACAAAACCCTTTCTTGATTATAGAAGAGTATAACCACCTGAAAAGACTGCCAGGGGAGACAAAATAATAGTTTTCTTCCAGGTTTAACCAAGTCTATTTTTTGATGCTTGTTAATATAAGACCTCCTCCTGGATCTGCTCTCTTGCACTGTCTGGAAGCTTTTGATCTAGAAATGGAGTTTCAACTGAGGGAAAGGAACCTGGCAACATTTGAAGAGATGCAAAACAGTGCAGTAGATATAGAGGCTAATCTGCTGATCAGAAGAGCAAAGTTGAAGGAAGAAGAGATGAAGAACATAGATCCAGAGGAATCGACATCTTTAGAGGTAAAGCTCGACATTTTTGTAAGTGCAATGGAAGAGATGATGCAAAATATCACCAAAAGGAATGCGTATGATTTTCAAGACCATGGCTCGCTGATTGAAGAAAAACAAGTGGCTGATCCAAAACATTTTCTTTCTTATCCCAGTTGTCATAGATTTGATAATGAGTCTTTTATAGATCATCTTGGAGAAGAGAGATCTCTTGATCTGACATGTATGCTTGATGATGTGTTTTATGTTGATGATTTGCGTAAGTTTGATCAGTGTGATGATGGTTATGTTATCCAAATAGAAGCTAGTCTTGTAGACAAATCAGTAGCTAGTTTGTGGAAGGAGGAAGTTCACTTTCAGCAGCTCAAATACAGTGATCAGTCGTTGCATATCAGCTATGGAAGTGAGGAGGAAAGTGGAGAAAATTTTGAAGTAAGTGAAGGATCTTTGCCTTTTTGTTTTACTTCATTTCAGATCATCAGAGACAAATTTCGTGCAATCATAAATCAACCATCGATAAGTTTCGATCTTGACCATCTAGAGGGCAATGAAATCTTTGTTTAAGACTTCTCATATCTAGATTTGCAACCCCCGAATGCCATTGAATGTTAGGTTGTAGATGAAGACTTGGAAGCTGGAACATATGATCAAATGATGCAAGATGATTTTGTACCATTATGTTTTGAATCATTTCAGTTTTTGAAGGGAGTTTTGCATAGCATATCTTCAATTGAGCAACCTGTAGAAAATCATGTAATCTCATTGGAACCAATAGAAAATGTGTTGCAACAGTCTTTTCAAGTTTTTCATGATCTAATAACCGATGTGTTGGATGATGTCTACAGTCAATGTCCTTCTCAATTAGCTAAATTTGTTGAAAAAAGTATTGATACAAACTTGATCCGAAAGCCGGTTTTTTTGTCATTTTCAATAGGAGTCTCATCACAAAACTGAGATAAAAGTTTTCATTCATGGTATCAGGAGAAGCAAAGTAATCCATTGGATGAGATAAGTCCCAGTGCACATGAATTCAAAGATCCTCATGTAGTCTTTTCGGAGTCAGATAGAACATCCATATTATTCAATCTAGGAAAATTTGGATCTGTTTACAAGTTTTCATGGGAGTTGCATTTCAGTAGTTCTCTCTTCTTTCTCATAAATAAGCACTTGCGGAGAATTCAAACAACAGCTAGAATTCTTACTTGGTTGCATTAGTTGTTTCATTTCCCCTGATTAGGTGATGAATGGAACAATTAGAGTAGGTTTTATTGAATAAGCTCCATTTTGAGTATCTTTTCTAGTTTGTCAGTTGTGTTTTATTATTGAGTGAGTTTTTAGTTGATTAAAAGTTAGTTTGTGTCTTTGAGTCATCAGTATTCAGTCATGTATTAAAAATTGTGTTTTTTTTACTCCATGCCAAATGGATAAGGCTAATTGGTCTACGGTGTTCTTGGTACCTTCAAGGAGTTACCATCCCCAATGGAGCCAATGTTAGAGTCAGTCTTTGCAACCTTCCACTAGTGATCAAACATGCTCTTACAAAGTGGTCTTAGGGTGTCAAAGTCAAATTTTTTCATTTCAGTGAGTCTTCAAGTAAAATTTGGTCACTAGGTATTAGGTCTAGGATTGTTTTAAGTCTAGGATTATTTTCACTCCTTCCAAAGTTTTCCAAATATTGGTCCATGTAACCATTAAGATGAGTGTACCATCATTAAAAGAGTTTTCATCATTGTTTCAAGTTCCAATGGGTCATTTTACACCTTGTTTGTACTTCAGTTGTGCTTAGGTAAGGCTCATTTCCCTCTCCTAGGGTTTTGAAGGTAATTTTCCTTGGATGGTCAAATCATCAACAAAACTTGTATCCTAATACTCTTACACCTTCCTCCACCCTTAAAATACCTTCTTAAACACTTTCCATCACTAATATCCATTAAATTCATCATCTTCCCACAAACCTTAGCCTATTGCTACAATTTGACACTTTTCTAGGTTAGGTCTATGTTTTTCCCTTTTGGACCCCTTCCCCCCACTCAATCTTTGAAATTCCACTTTCCCTACTTCCTAAAGTCCGTCCCTCCTTCCAAAAATTTTTATCAATAAATTAGAAGCCCCTCATGCCCTTCATTTCCTTTCATTTCTACAAATCCCCTGTTCCACACATCAGGATAAGTTTTATTCAAATGATGTTTTTGAGCAAGAAAAGATGAATTTGACACAAGTGAGAGAGGTTTTTGTCCATCATAGACTAAAGAATAAAAACCTCCTTCAGTTTTTACAAAGGTCTCATGGTTTTGGAAAAATATCCAAAACATCATTTGCCTCATGAGAGTTGCTGCACTTCTGGAGTGACTTTTGGAAAATCAAGCTTTCTACTAGCTGGAGCGACCAAAGGACTTTCTTGATGAGTCAAATGATAACTATACACATAGAGATTTCCAAAGAGCTATCATAAGCTCAATTTGGAGTTGAGGAAGACCTCCAAAAGTTGACTGAAACAACACTCTACATTTTGGTAGCCTCATTCTACAAATTTTGACCAGTCTTGGGAGATTGAGCATTTAATAAGGAAAATGAGCTCCAAATTGAAAAATTCAAGATGTTACAGAAAATAGACTCGACAATATTTCCAATTCACTATCGCAAAACTAATTTGGACATCAGGAAGGTAGTTAAAAGTTTCCTTAAAGATGGCGTTTCACACTCCCTTTAGGCGTTGCGCACTCCACAATCACGTAATTTTTGTATCAGTCCCTTGGTCAAACACGTAGTGCCTATGGCGTTGCTCACTTTTTTGAGGCATATTTTGGAGGAATGGCCACCACTGTTGGATTTAGAAGACCATTTACACTCAATAAAACCATGTTTCCAGATTTGAAAGTCAAAACTACTAGGTGGAAAAGAAAAAAAACCACCTAAAAATCATGTTTCTGCCTGTTTTCTGAGCCAGGTGTTGCACATTTGATCAGTCTTGGGAGATTGCAGTTTTTGAGTGGAAAATCAAGCTCAATTTAGAAACTAGGGGATTTTTTGGAAACTAGACAGGATAAGCTTTCTAATGAGCTATCCTGAGCTAGATTTGGACACGGGAAGGTAGTCAAAACTCACCCTGAAGATGGCGCTGCACACTTCCTTCAGGCACTCTGTGTTTGACACTGGCACTGTGCACTTGACACGCAGCCAAATTTTTCACTGTTTCTCTCTAGAAAATACTTTTCACCTGTGGGATTTTGATTTTTCATTGATGTAATTCATAATGATGATGTAATTAAAGTGTGTTTTTGTTACCTAGCGTAGATACATCAGATGAATGGCTTAAGTGGCATGTAATGAATCGGTTTGCTTCATATTAGGGATGATTTAGTTTGACCACCCTAGTCTTTAGCTATCAGTTCAGTCTTTTGTGCAACTGCTCCTCCTCTCATGGATTCAACCCCAGAGGCTAGGGTTAGTTGTTTTGATATCATGTAGTTTCTCAGTCATTTTACTGGTTGGACTCAGTGTGGATGCTCAGAGCTTGATTGTACATCTTTGTAAGAAGTTTGGCAGGAAATTAATAAGAATTGCAGCAATTTTTATGGGATCCATATGGTATGGAGTTATAGTATAGTTTCTTCTTCTATGATTATATGTTTATATTTTTTATGTATGCCACCAATCATTTCATTGCTTATAGTTGAATGTTTTCAAGTTTGATAGGCAGAATCCATTGTATCAGTGCTCTGCCTTGGGAAATCATTCACCATTTCATGTTTTCTATAGTCTAGCAAGGACCCATGATTGTCACATGCCCTTCTTAGCTTCTCACTAGTGTAGACATCTCACCCCATCAAGCCTAAAAGTGCTAAAGCCTATGCCTACCTTGCCCCATAGAACACCTTGCATTTCTGACCTAATTTCCCAGACCTAAACAGCCCAGCTCCTCCTGATTCGGTAAAAGCTCTACAAAATCAAATCAAAACTTTCGTGCTACTATACCTAGCCTAAAATCCTTTACCTGATCCGGTCATCTTGACTGAGATCCTTACGGAGAGAGCCCTCTCCCGGTCTAGTAGGGCTAGCTACTTGGCTAAGCTTGGTTTGTGGTTACACTAGCATTGCCTCCCTTCAGCCTGAGGTCAATCTAGGTGATAACAGGACCGTCCTCATACAGACAAGGCATCACCATTCTGGTTCTCCATATTTTTCCGTCTCATTTCCTTCCTGAGCAAGGATGACATTATTTCATCAAATTGCAAGGTAGTTGCATTGCTACCTATTGCAATAACCAGACTATCCCACGAATCTGGTAGAGAACACAACAAACTGATACACTTATCTTCATCTGAAATTTTAATATCAATAGATAATAATTGACTTACCACAATATTAAATACGTTCAAATGCTTTGTCATTGAGTCTCCATCTTTCATCCTTAGGTTATACATATTTTTCCATAGGAACAGTTTATTCACCAAAGTCTTAGATTGGTACAAAGTCCCTAACTTGTCCCATAAAGCCTTCACCGTAGCTTCCCCTGATACATTCAACAATATTGAATCTGAGACACACAATCATATTGTGCTCTTCCCTTCCGATCCAACTTCTTCCACTCTTCATCGAACACTCCCGTTGGTTTAGTACCTGGATCTAGCACGTTCCATTAATCTTTATCCACCAATATATCCTCCATCTTGAGTTTCCATAACTCATAACTCTGACCATTAAATTTGTCGATCTCTAACTTTCCACTGATCGCCATCTTCTTTCACCACCAGAATCAATCCCGTAGATCTCCCACTGAACGGGGTCTACCACAGGCCCGAGCGAAACCCCTTAGCAACAAAGGTGTCCCCTTGAAGCCAAAACAGTTCCGATACCAAATGTAGGTTTTAACCCCTATATGGAAATTACCTACATATGAATTCTAAAACATAGAAAATAAACAATGCGAGAGCATAACACATAAAACACATATACACAGAGATTTTCCCTTGGATCCCAAAAATGAGACTACTAGCTTGATTTTTCATTATGTTCCTGTCAATGTTACAATACATATTTATACATGCTAAAGCATCCAATACCATGGACCGAAAACCATCGCGTCCAAAACCATGGACCGAAAACCATCGCGTCCAAAACCATGTGCGAAAATCATGCAAAAAACCATAGGTAGGTCTGCTCAACCTAATATAGGGTCCAAAAACAAAATTCTCTGGGGGTGCTGCCCTGGACCCCATAGAGGGGGGTTACCTGCACCCCTCAAACCCCTTGTGACCCCCCTGCTACTCAATCGATGCAACGAAGAGGGGGCTCTGCGCCCCCTCTAACCCCCTGGTTAACTACGTGGGATAGTCATGGAAAGAATATAACACAACCCAACATCATTGAGCCAATATCAAGTGCCTCTGAGATTGTTTTCTTTTTTTTTTTCTCTCTTTTTCCATTTTTTATTTCCTTTTTCCTATCCTACTCTACTTGAAAAACAAAATCTCTTCCAAGTGTAGGAATAATTCCAATGGAGCCATGTGCACATCAATATGACATATAAACTCATGTGTAGGCTTAAAATATATGATTTGACATATACCTAAATATGAGAGACCAACTTCTTTGACTGCGATCAAATCGAGAATTTTTTAAGAAGCGTGTGTTGTTGCAACCATATTCCAATATAGTTGTGATGCCCCCGGTCCACTTGCACATTTGGATCTGTTTCTGTGTCCTCTTCTAGCATGACATTCAAACCTTCTCTTTTTTCTGGTTACTCCCTTGAACACATGGAGGATCTAATGGTAAACATGATAGAACTTTCTGAATCTTTGATTATGATGTCTGCTCTCCATCAAGTGCAGCCCATGAATCTTTGGTAGCCTCATTTGAATCTTCTTTTTCTTAATGTTGTCCTTCAATGACATCAAGAGAATCTCCTTTTTCAAATATTGTTCCTTAGCTAAGATGAATACCATTTAGATCAAGAGAAGTTTTTAAGTGTTGTACCTCATCATTGTAAGTGGGTTGAGATACTTCATTGTTTGGGTTTGGAAATGGTGGTACATGTATTTCAGTGGGAGTGGATCTTTGGGGTTGTGGTTGTGGTGGAGGTGGATGGTAGGGATAACATGGCATTGGGTATGGAAGATATTGAGGATATTGTGGATTTCTCCCATAAGGTCCTTGCCAACCTTGTTTCCAAGATTGGTTTTGGGATCGAGATGACAAAGGTTGCCAAGGAAAGGGTGTGTTCCAATTACTTTGAGATGGATGTGTATAACCTTGAAATTGTGAATTAGGTTCTTGCATCATATCAGGTTGACTAGGTTGCCATGGTCTTCTTTGAGCTACGTAACATAGCTACTTTAGTGATTGGCTTGCTCCATTATCCTCTTCTTAAACTTCCTTCAACCTCGATAATGATGGGAAATATTTAGTAGCATGTGATTTTGCATGGATAACACAAATATCAACATCCTATTTTTTCTGATTTTGCATTCTTAACATTTCTACTTGTTTACAGATTGCCAAGAATTTTTGTTTTAAAGTTATCAAACAAATTTCCAAGTTCGGCCTGACTTAGCAATCATGATGTTGATTTACCTACTCTTTCCCTTCCTCTTGATATGCGTTTGCATTCTTCACAGATTTCTTCAAATGATAATTGGTATACATCACCTCTACTCATGAGATCAAGGAGATCAATCCACTCATCTCTAATTGTTCTAAGTAAGAGGGTTTTTAGTGTGTTAGATCCTACATGATGTAATTCTGCCCTCTTAACATTATGCATGAATCTCTCTATTAGATCCTAAAGGCTCTCATCTTATTTTTGATTAATTATAAATATTTGTTCTTTAAGATATTGATCTTTGTATTTTTCTAAAAATATCTTTTGCATATCATCCCATGATCTTACTGAATTAGTCCCTAAACTCATGAACCATTTAAGAGATCTATCCTTCAATGTTGCAAGAAACAATCTCAATTTTTGAGTATTTAGTAAGTAGCCATAAGATATAGAAATGATTTCAAATTCAAAGAGAAAGGTTTCTAGATCCTCTGACCTCATACCATGGAAGTTGGGAAGGAAATATAGAGGTATTTTCTTCATATGAACATCGATATTAGTATTTTGAATAAGAAATCCAACAAGATCTTCTTCATTGTCATCATCTCCATGCATTTCTTCTACCTTCTTTTCCACCTCTTCTTCTTCTACATGCAAAAGTGGATGGCGATGTGGTTCTTACTGTACCATGTGATCAAACAGGGGGTTTGGTCTTGGAGAAGTATTTTTTTTATGCTTTTATAAAAAATAAGAATGCTAATGAAATGAAATTTTATTTTTTTGAAATGAAATATGCCTAATGCAAATTTTTATTGTGTTTTTGCAGAAAGTAAAACGAAATGAATCAACTAGGGAAGAAAATAATGCATACTTTGACACCTCCCCAACAACGATGCCAAAAAGTGATGAGCCCCAGTATTGCAATAAGAATGTTGCAACTCCCAAGGATACCAACTTAAATTATCAACCTAGGGTTCGTACAAACTTAAGAGATGTCAAAATTATATGTGAAGCATTCAATGTGTCATTCTTTCGTTGATATGATGCAATGCACTAAATTCCATGAAATACAAACTAAACTAATTACAGAAATGGAAATTTTACTCTATTTGCAGAAAACAAACCTGTATACTTTTGCAGAGAGTAAATCATATTTAATTTTGTAGAAAGGAAAGACTATTCTACTTTACATGAATGTAAATGTTAATCCTATTTATAGAAATGTAAACATTAACCTATTTGGAGAGTGTAAATGACACATCAAAAGGAAGTTTAGTCTATGCAACAGAAATAGAAATGTTAGAAATCGAAACCATAGATTAAGATGTAAGAAACCAAATGAAATCATTCTTCAATCACTAAATTCAAGGTAGATTTTTTCAACAAAGTTCATAGGGTGCTTCTTTTGACGGTGATGGAACCACCAACATTCAGGGGATCACCCTAGTATGAAGTCCCAACTAGACCTCACACCATTTGGTGTGGGATTCCCATCCGATATGATGGTCCGATTGCCATTATATTAAGGATTTGCCTCAACTCTTGCTTGTTAGCACATGAGAGTGGTTTTGCTTGTCTTTGAGAAGTGAGTTTCGTGCGCCTAGTGAGTATAAGTGTACTTGTGTTAATGGTTCTTTCCCTGTGAGGGGAAGAAGGTGAAGGTGAGTTCTAGGTTGAAAGGGATTAGTCCCAACTCGGCTAGGAACACACAACACAAAGGACATACACAGCTTCTAGTGGAGCAGTCCATTCGGATGTGGCAGTCATAACATACAAGGTAATATAACATGTAAAACACTCATGGATCAGTCTGAACGAGTGCAACTGTTGTTAGAGCAAGGTTCATGTGAAAGGTCTGTCTGATGTCTGGTAGAGCAGTCAACATGGATAGGACAACATTAGAAGCATATACAACACATTTCCGTTAATAGATTATGCATTACAACAAATGAATCAATTCAGATGTAGAACACAGGCTAAAGAAACATGCATTAAAAGTGTTAAAGATCAGTCTTATAACAAATACAATACATGTGTGAAAACGTGCTAGCCTATTGACGGGATTCTTAATTAAGAAAAAATTCCAAGACACATCATTACACCATACATCACTAATCCCATTTGTGGAGCGTTGGAGCCACTACTTACTCCTCAAAGAAAAGATTACAAACTATCTTGGCTACGTGGGAGGAGATGAGGTGAAAATTTGTTTCATGTACAAATGACGGGGGTATTTATAGCCAAGGGTGAAACTGACCCTTGTGGCTATTCGACTACCCTCATGACCATTCGACTTCCATGACTTTCCAACTTACATGACTCTATGTTCAACAGGTGAGTCTCTTGGACTTCCACATTACATCACATTGATTGACAGCAAGCCCATAGTGGAAATGTGGGAAACATGACTCATGACTTGACTCGACATGACTTGACATCGCAATGCTGGTAGATTCATGCTGCTGATGGAGTGCATGTCGAGCTACAGTGCTACTGAGTGATGGATGTATGCATGGTGTATCACAGCTTCACCTCCACATCGTGAAGTCCGTGGAGTCTTCGATGGTCCTTGGTTTGCTTGATGAAGCTTTAGCATGTTGTTCCTTGATTTCATGCTAGAAGTCTTAACAGGTTCACTTGCTCGTGAAGGTGCATGTTCATCGCGTTCATCTTCTTCAAATGCTTCATTTGTTTGTCTATTGGTGAACCTGTTCATCTGCATGTGCTCCCTTTGTTCATCTCGTTCGTCATCTTGACATGTTTGTTAGTGTACCTGTACCTGCAGTCACTCATGACGAGATGACATCAAATCCAAAACCTCCTAGTCTACCATGGCATATGATCATTTGGATGAAGGTGAATGGGAGAGGCAGCAGTGCTGTGATGTGGGATGATGGCTCCAGGCAATTGCTGATGAAAATTGTGCAAGAGTCACTGAGAGATGGAGACAGACAATCTGAGTCGACAGTGACTGTCTGAAAGGTTGAGATCGGGTAGGAGGAAACAATTGTGCAAATTTTGGGAGGGAGATTCCAAGCTGCAGGAGGGCAAGGAAGGCATTCTCTGTGCATTTTCTAGAATGAACAGTCAGTAGGGGCTAGATAACCAGATTTGCACAATTTTTTAGAGGAACGGGTTGGGTTGCATAAAGGGTCAGCATGCAGGGATTAGTTTTTCTGGGGAACTTCCTAGGAGACTGGCAGCCAGAACTACGCAATTCCCAGAGAAAATTGTCAGTTGGCTGCTGGGTCACTGGCAGCTCGAACTACACAATTCCGAAAGGGAACTACCAGTTGGCTGTTGGGGTCATTGGAAAAAACTATGCAATTCCTAGAGGGAACTGGCGGTTGGCTACTCAATCACTCATAGTAGAAATTGTGCAATTTCTGGAGGGAACAGGCAGTCTACTGCTAGGAGTTGTTGGTTGGGAAAACTGCACTAAGGTCGGGAGGCCAGCTTGTTGATCATCTCTACATAATTTATGAGCCGAGATGACTGATGGGCAGCGGAAGGCCTGCTCATGAGCACTGCATAATTTCTAAGACGAACAGTCGGTCGACTGTCCGAATGATTGACTGGGAAAACTATGCAATTTTTTGAAGGAGATAGGGATGGGCACTTGGTATCTGCCCGACCTATCTACGCAATTTACTTAGTCAGTTGAATGGGGGAGGTTAATGGCCTCTGTTCAAATTTTGAGGGGAGTCAGTCCCGGGGTGATTGTCGAGTCCGATTGTCCGGGTGGCCAACATGAGAGTTGATTAAGTTTCTTGCGGGAAGCGTAGCTTGAAAGGACTAGCTTGGTGGTTCTATGTTGTTTTGGTTGACAATCGATTGAGTCGATAGTAGGGTGATGGTCCAACTGTGAGTGAGGAGTCTGGTCTTCAGAACTTCAGAAAAAATTACTAAGTTTTTGAAGAGTCGAAAGATGCATAGGTGATCATACGAACACACACTTGCGTGACTTGATGACAAAACGACTAGACCATCCAGATATACATGTTCAACATGACTGATCGATGGTGCAAGTAATAAGAGAGACACTCATGATTGATCGTTCATGATCGATATGATGCTTGCACGATAGTGAATGTGATTCCATGTGTGAGTGTGACAGATGCTTTCATGGTAAACACAATAGACACATATGAAGCAAAGTCTTCGAGCATAACCAAAACACCATCGCAAGCATGAATTGAACATCAACATGCAGATACTTGGATGCAACGAATAAGCAAGGCGAATGTAAAGACTCACATGAGTTCACAGAGTGAAACTGAGTGTGTGTAATCACCAAGCGAAACTCTTCAAGGGAGGCTTTGAAATTGGTGCAGGCCAAAATTTCGAAGGGTGGTTGTAGCCGCTACAACACTTGGCGACACATTAGTAGAACTCCAACTTCTCTATTTTGGTTCATTGCTAGCACAGGACCTTGGTCTTTCAGGGAGTATTGAATCACTTTGCAGGTTACTTCAGTTTCCCCACTTACCCCATGGACATACATGGCTCATCCTTTGCCAACTTAGTCAAATACAATCAAAAGTTCAGCCTAGATCTCAGTGTTTCAAATCGGGAAGGGTAGTTTTGTTCAGAAGTTGAATATTTTCAGAGTATAAGTTTTCATCTCTAGTGTTGCCTCATTTCCAGTAGGCTTGGACAGTACCCGGTGGAGTCACGTAGGAACACACACATTGCTCCACTACTAGTGAGCCTGGTCAGTTCCTCGTTGGAGTTGCATGCTTTCCCTCTTTGCGCAGGAAGCCTTTCTCTTCTTTCTCCTTTGTATTTTTTAAGAGAAATTTGCATAGGCGCTTTTTATTTTTGGGGTTGAAGAGAGATCCCGACTTATTGAGAGCAGAAGAGGTTGTTCCTTTAGAGAAGCATGTAAGACCTCTGACATAGGTTTCCTCATTTAAAATTTTCCCTTCTCTGTTTCTACTAGTTAGATTAGCTTAAACACACAGAGTAGAAAGATGAGTACATGCATGGGGTTTCCCAATGTGGACACAGGTTCACGGTTGGACCAAAGCTTCCCTTATAGACGATTATTATTTTCTGTCAAGACTTCATTGGCTGAAGGTTGTAACCAAGCACAAAGAAAATGGACAGAAGACAGGCCAAATGCTGCAGTGTCACAAGTCTCTTCAAATTTCAGCCACATACTCTATTCAAAAGACAGAACGTAGTAGTTGGCAACACTTATTTCTGAAAATAAAAATAGTAATTTATCAAAAAAACAAAATGAACATGAACAAAAATAGTAAGTAGAATCAAACAAAGTGAAAGCAAAGCTTAATAAGTAAAATGAACCAAATGAAACAACAAGCAACAAGCAGACTATGTACATGGCATGGGCGCTGCCCGACCTACTGAAACTAGTGTTTGAGGACTTGGCCATTGATAGGAAGATTATCAATCCTCCCATTAAGTGATTGCACGTGATACGTGTGTGAGACAAGTTTCTCGTGGATCAGTGGTGGTCCATCGAGCTTTGCTACTGGAACTTGGTGGCATTCCAGAAGACCTACTTGTGAATACAACACCATTGTTTCAGGTATCGTGTACAACATGGTCTTGGATGATGGCACGAGGTAGTTGTTTTTATTCCGGGAAGGGTTTAAGTTGCGGAAGTTGGCGCGTAAGAAAATCTTCCCAGATTTCTTATGTGCAAGATTTAAATTAGAAAACCAAGTATGATGACAAAATTTTCAAGTAATCCAAACAATTAAAATGTTATCAATCTTTTTGGAAAAAGGAGGACAAACAACATGCATGCATTACTTGTTATTTGTTGCAATGGCTTGTCTCCTCCTTTACTTGGAATCTCATGTTGGATTGCTCACGTGAAATGGGTACTCATGTCATCATCTACTCGTACAAACCCATCTTGGTACTGCTCGATCAAGTGGTCAATAGTTGGTTGTTGCTGTAGTGTTTAACTTGTATCGAGATTGGCCATATTTAGATCATGGTGGGTTCCCAGGTTGCTCTATTCATTCATGGTGTTGGTCCTTCATGTGTTCAGAACGAGTGCTTCAACATCATAGTTTGTGACTTTGGACTTCAAAAAACTTGAAATCACACATGGTTCATTGTTTTGGATGACTGAGATACACTCGGTCCTTGAGCCATCATGTGTTCCTGATTTGTCAAGACTCATGGCCCACAACTTGTTTGTACATGGATCGTTTGGCGTGCTGGTACTGCTGCTACTACCATTGTTTCTAATACTACTACTATCAACAAAACAAACTGTAAAAGTTTCATTATCATGAGTTGGGCAAGGAAGGAGTCCCAAATGCTTGTCTAGTGAGGTTGGAGTAGGCTGTGCAGGATGACACTCCAATGTCTTCTCCAAGAGGCAATTGCCAAACATGAGTTCTGCAAAAGCCAATGGTTCATTCTCGTCATTAAGGGGAGTGACATGTGTTTCATATACCTCTCAGACAACACCCAGATTTGGTTTCATCTACCCTTGTACGAAAGCCACATGTGAGACTAGTCTGTAGCAAAATATCCATCTAGCTTGTTGGACAAGTTTTTGTTGAGTAGTAGGCCATATTCTTCTGGTATGTACACAATAAATATGTTGATGCATTGGTGGAATCAACTGTCATGGGATAGTCAGATGATCACGTCTCATAGTTCACCAATGGCTGATACTAATGTTCTATCGAGTTGGATGATTCTGGTGGATGTTTCTCTCCATCGTGCGTTGATCTTCTTAGCAATGGAGAGCAGCATGACATTGGTTGCCATGCCACAATCAACCAAGCAGTTGTGGACATTGTAGTTGAAAACTTCAAATGAAAGAAGGAATGGGGGGAAACCTGAGTTTTCTTCTTCCATCCAGAGTGTATTGAGCATAGTGGATAGTGATCTGGGAGGTGTGCTTGTTCCCTTGTTGATGGATGCCACGCTGTCTATTTCTATTTGTCCCAATGTGCACAGAAGGGTATCTCGCTGAATTTGGACTTTGGCTAGATCGAAAAAACTGTTGTTCGCTCGAGTTTTCTTCATGTCATCAACTATGTTGTAATCCAGAGATGGTAGACTCACCGAGGTGTCTAGGGTGGAATAGATGTTCGTGCTGTCCGATGGAGTGTTCTGCAGCTTGCTACCTATGGATCCACTATTGTCTTCCTAAACTTGCTTTGTGTTTGTTTCTTTGAGGTAGCTAGTGGGTCAGCCTTCTTTATCAGTTGTCTCACCTTCTCTTGCATCTCCTCAAGTGTAGGGGGTGCCCATTTACTCCTAATATGGTAACAATCATTTTTCTTTTGGGGCTGCTTCTTGTTCTTCGTCTTCGAGACTACTTGTGAGCATTGGTATGCGTTCACCACATGCCTAGAACTTGGTGCTTCGTCAGGTGCAACCTCTTCATTATCATTAGTGTCTTTCTGTTTCTCTTGTATGTCGCCATATGCATCGAGTGTATGAGTACAGAGAGAGGTAACAACTCACTTCCAATCTAAACAAGAGTTCTCACGGTGAAATTCTTCATGGAAGGAACGACCTTCTTTATCAGCTGTCTCACTTTCTCTTGCATCTCCTCAAGTGTAAGGGGAGCCCCTTTACTCTTAATATGGTAATGATCATTTTTCTTTTGGGGATGCTTCTCGTTGTTCATCTTCGAGACTACTTGCGAGCACTAGTATGCGTTCACCACATGCCTAGAACTTAGTGCTTCATCAGGTGCAACCTCTTCGTTATCATCAGTGTCTTTCTATTTCTCCTGTATGTCGCCATATGCATCGAGTGTGTGAGTACAGACAAAGGTAGCAAATCACTTCCAGTCTGAACAAGAGTTCTTAGGGTGAAATTTTTCATGGAAGGAATATAAATTAGGATCAACGCATTGATTGAGTTGGAACATAGGCTTCTGTTCCAATTTGGAACCAAACCAGTTGTTTCTTGATAGCTGGTTGATGAATTGCTTGCCTGTCTCTGTCTGGGTGGATGAATACTCATGAATGTGTCCATATTCCATTGCTTTAGTTTGGAAACTTCGGTGGTCAAGTTCTTGATAAGACAAGTGAGGGTCTCAATATTAGTTACTTCCTTGTCTCTACCCTTGCTCGTTGTTGCTTGGGGATTTCTGTTCACGTCCTTAGAGTATTCCATTGATTCATCATCCTTGATGACTCCAATGGTGCATAAGTCTTTCTCAACAACAATAGCCTCTTCATAGCTTTCTAGAAGTGTTGGGTTCACATCTTGCTTGATGAACTGTGAAATGGTGTTTGGCAGTGTAGACGTGTAATATTCGACAGTGATGGAGTCATGAGGTTTAGTGTCTGCTACAAACTTGTTCAAAATACGCATAAAACTCTGATTGAAATCTTTCATTTTCTCGTTTCCCTCCATCCTAAGGCTTCCTAATTCTTTGAGTAGCATGGCTAGGGTCTTATCATCAACAAAATTTTCAAGGAACATACGTTTGAAAGAACCCCAGTTTTGTATGGAGTTGGGTGGAAGGTTGTGATACCAAGCAGTTGCGCGACTATCCAAGGTACATGGAAACAGTATACATGCTACATCATCATAACATACCTCAAGGGTCTGCAATTTTAGGTAGAAGTTGTCTAAGTGGTCTTTTGCCTTCACCGCACTGTCAGGGTTGAACTTGATGTTCATCCTCTTTGCTCATTTCGACATCTTGCGCAAAACAACCAGGAGAGCCAATGGTCCCTAAGTCATCCATTCAAGATTTGGGTCAGCCATCTCTTTGTCCTCTTCATCTTCTTCCTCTCCTTCGGAATTTGGTCGTTCCATATCTAAGTCTGTTAGTTTGTCTCCACCTCCACCTCCTTCACTGCCTTCCCCTCTGCTTCCTATACCGAAGCTTGATCCCAAGACCACAAGAGTGCCTTGTTCATCTTCAAAGAAGATTGGAGGTTCCTCTACGTCTTCAATAGCTTCTTCCAAACCTTCAAGAGTAGAAAGGACTGATTTTTCCACCGATGATACAACAACCCCTGTGGGAGTGGCTTTTGGCTTCTTAGATGCATGTGGAAGATGCTATACACTTGGGATCAGTTTGACTACTTTCGCGAACTGGTGAGTGATGGGACGGACGGAGTGAAAGTGTTGATATGAAATCTCATGTTCAATTCTAGGAGGTGAGGAGTAACTAATTGTTGAGTCATGAGAGAGGGAGTGCGAGTTATTCCCTTGACCCGATGGTTGATGAGTGAATGTGAGGGAGACTTCAGCCATGTACAACTGGCTTCCCTCCTTCTAGCACCAAAAATGTTCACGGTGCTAGAACCGCCAACATTCATGGGATCATCCCGGTATGAAGTCCCAACTAGACCTCACATCGTTTGGTGTGGGAGTCCCATCCGGTATGATGGTTCGGTTGACATTATCTTAAGGATTTGCCTCAACTCTTGCTTTTCAGCACCAGAGAGTGGTTCGCTTTGTCTTCGAGAAGTGAGGTTCATTCACTTGGTGAGTGTAAGTGTACTTGTGTCAATGGTTCTTTCATTTTGAGGGGAAGAAGGTGAAGGTGATTTATAGGTTGAAAGGGATCAGTCCCAACTCAGATAGGAACACACAACACAAAGGAAATACATAGCTTCCGGTGGAACAATCCACTCAGATGCGACAATCACAACATACAAGGTAAGATAACATGTATAACACTCATGGATCAGTCCGAACGAGTGCAACGGTTGTTACAAAATGTGAAGGTCTATCTGATTTCCGACACAACAGTCGACATGGATGGGACAAAATTAGTAGCATATACAACACATTTCCATTAATGTATTATGCATTAAAACAATGAATCAGTTCATATGTAGAACACAGATTAAAGAAACATGCATTACAAATGTTAAAGATCAGTCTTACAACAAATACAATACATGTGTGAAAATGTTCTGGGCTGTTGACAGGATTCTGAATTAAGCGAAAGTTACAAGACACGTCGTTACACCATACATCGCTAACCATGACAGCGGGGCGTTGGAGCCACTACTTACTCCTCAAAGAAAAGATTACAGACTTTCTTGGCTATGTGGGAGGAGCTGAGGTGAGAAGTTGTTTCATGTACAAATGAGGGGGGTATTTATAGCCAAGGGTGAAACTGACCCTTGTGGCTGTTTGACTACCCTCATGACCATTCGACGTCCATGAATTTCCAACTTACATGACTCTATGTTAAATAAGTGGGTCTCTTGGACTTCCATGTTACATCACATTGATTGACAACAAGCCCATAGTGGAGATGTGGGCAACATGACTCATGAATTGACTTGACATGATTTGACATGACTTGACATGACAATGCTAGTACATTCGTGTTGCTGCTAGAGTGCATGTCGAGCGACAGTGCTACTGAGTGATGGATATCTTCATGGTGTATCATAGCTTCACCTCTGCATGGAAAAGTGCACGGAGTCTTCAATGGTCCTTGGTTCGCTTGATGAAGCTTTAGCATGTTGTTCCTTACTTTCATGCTGGAAGGCTTGACAAGTTCACTTGCTCGCAAAGGTGCATGTTCGTCGTGTTCATTTGCTTCACATGCTTCATTTTTTCATTTGTTCATGAACCTGTCCATCTGAATGTGCTCCCTTTGTTCATCCCGTTCATCAACTTGACAGGTTTGTTAGTGTACTTGTACCTGCAGTCACTCATGAAGAGATGACATCAAATCCAAAACCTCCTAGTCTACCATGACATATGATCATTTGGATGTAGGTGACCGGTAGAGGTAGCAGGGTTATGATGCGGGATGATGGCTAAACGAAACTACTGATGAAAACTGTGCAAGAGTCACTCAGAGATGGAGACAAAAAATCTGAGTCGAAAGTGACTCTCTGCAAGGTCTCGTTCAGCTGGGAGGCAAAATTGCAAAAATTTTGGGAGGGACAGTCCGTGCTGCAGGAGGGCAAGGTAGGCATGCTCTGTACATTTTCTAGAATGAACAATCAACAGGGGTTGGACAGCCAAATTTGCACAATTTTCCAGAGGAACAGGCTGTGCTACATTAAGGGTTAGCAGGTAAGGATTGCGAAGTTTTTCTGGGGAACTGCCGGGAGACTGGCAGCCAGAACTACGCAATTCCCAAAGGGAATTTCCAGTTGGCTGTTGGGTCACTGGCAGTTATAACTACGCAACGCTTAGAGGGAACTATTAGTTGGCTGCTGGGGTCACTGGTAGAAAAAATGTGCAATTCCTAGAGGGAACTGGCAGTTGGTTTCTCAGTCACTAGCAATAGAAACTACAAAATTCTTGGAGGGAACAGGTTGTCTACTGCTAGGAGCTGATGGCTAGGAAAACTATATTGAGGCCGGGAAGCCAAGCTACTGATCATCTCTGCACAATTTCTGAGCTAAGCTGAATGATGGGTAGCGAAAGGCCTGCTCATGAGTACTGCGCAATTTCTGAGATGAACAGTAGTTCGACTGTTCGGATGACTGATTGGGAAAACTGGCTAATTTTATGAAGGAGACAGGGAGGGGTACTTGGTGTCTGTTCGACTTGTCTGCAGAATTTTCTCAGTCAATTGAATGGGGGAGGTCAATGACCTCTATGCAAATTTTGAGGGGATTTAGTCTCGAGGTGACTACTGGGTCTGACTGTCTGGCTGGCTAGCATGAGAGTTGATTGCGTTTCTCATGGGAAATGCGACTTGAAAGAACTAGCTTGGTACTTTTGCGTTGTTCTAGTTAACAGTCGATCGAGTCGATAGTAGGGTGATGGTTCGGCTATCAGTGAGGATTCTGGTAATCAGAACTTTAAAAAAAAATGACTAAGTGTGTGAACAATCGAAATATGCATAGGTGATCATACGAACACACACTCACGTGACTTGACAATGAAATGACCAGACCATCTAGATACACATGTTCAACATGACTAACTGACGGTGCAAGCGACAAGCGTGACACTCGTGATTGATCGTTCATGATCGTTCATGATCGAGACGACACTTGCGCGATAGTGAATGTGACTCCGTGTGTGAGTGTGACAGATGCTTTCGTGGCGAACACAACAGACACATACGAAGCAAAAACTTCAAGCATAACCAGAACATGGTCGTAAGCATGACTTGGACATCAACATGCAGAGACCTAGATGCAATGAATAAGCAAGGTGAATGTAAAGGCTCACATGAGCTCACGGAGTGAACCCGAGTGTGTGTAATCACCAATCAAAACTCTTCAAGTGAGGCTCCGAAATTGGTGCAGGCCAAAATTTTGGACAGTGGTTGTAGGCACTACAACAACTTCATAAAGTAATCATGAAAATCATCATTATGCTCTTCAAGCCATGAATCTGTCCACTAACCATAACTACAGAGGTGAATTGCAATGGAGAAGAGGCAAGGCTTAAGAGGCTTTTAGTCTTACTCAATCATGGTTTTGGAGCCTAGGGGTCATTATTCAAGCAAGGGAAAAAAACCAAGCTTTTGGAGTAGATATGGTTAAGTTTACATGTGCTACAAGAGTGTTATAGGAGGTGTTATAAGAGTGCTACATGAGGCCCTGTTTTGCTATAGAAGTGAGATAACTTGTCGAATTCCTAATTAAATCAAATGAAAATGAGATTGGATTTTTTTATTTATTAAGTAGAATGTCCCAGGACTCCATTCCAAGTGGAATTACTCCAAAATACACCTGTTAGCACGTGTTAAAAAATAGCAAAATATTACTACTCTAAAAACTAGAAATTAAAGAACTAGTGAGCTAGTTAACCTACCAAATATCTATCCTAATAAAGTGAAAACGTTATGGGAATTTTTTTTATATTAAATTGAATTATTTTATGACCCAATACAAGTGGAATAAACTCAAAAGAAGCTCATTACACCTTCTAAAAAATAGCATAAAATTACTACTATTTTGTTACAAGGGATTTCCAAAAATTCTAAATTTGTGAACTAGTAGACCAATCCAAGTAGCTCAATGATGAATATGAATTTTCAAAGTTTTTCTAAAGATGCATCATACTTGTGAATCTATAAATAACCCGCAAACAACTCACTTCAATCATTTAACCAATGTAACCTACAACAAAAGAAGCATAAATAGTAAATGCATAAATAAGAGATGCAAGTGAAAAAGACATTAAAAGGAAATAAAGAAATTATACAAGAGGGATTTGAGGCTCCTAAGATGGCCAAACCCAAGGAAACTCAGAGTCCTATGAAATAAACAAAGATTTATAAGCTAAAAATGGCACCAAACTTCATTATTTGAATCCATTCAAGTACATCCTTGCTAGAAATGAAAGTGGAGTTTCTAAATAACACATTTTCTCCACAAGAAGACTAAGAAATACATGACCTTAGAGGAAAATTCAAATTATTACTTATACAAATTGATGGGGAAACATTCTCCTTGAAAGGAGGAAGGTTTCCCCTCCAAAATCCCTCAAATAGTGGATCTAGTTCACAACACTAGGAATCTGCATTAAATGACAAGGAACACATTCCTAGATTTTTTTAGTCACTGGAGCACCAAAATTTGTGCACTAATTTCATAATATATTGTTCATTTACTATTTAATCTTGATCCTCCTGTAGCAAGAAGAAAGTCCCTAGATTATCTCCTACTCCAAATCTTCATAATCTGTCCAATATTCTCACAATATTCTACAAAAATAAATAATATTAGACACATATGCAATCATCTCTAAACCTTCCTAATGAATATTATAAAGCTAAAAATATTTCATCTAATGCAAAAAGATCTATTTAATTTTTTTGAGGATAGTCAGATGAGCTTTAATTTGCATCTAATTTGGAGGCTTGTCACATGTTTACATGGATTCTCCTCCTTGTCCACCTCATAACACTCATGGGGAGAAGAGTCACTATGTACAACCACATGGACCAGTAATTGAGGTAGCCTTTTTAACTCCTAATATTTCAACAATTTCTTTTTTTAAGTTACATGTATGCATGTTAATTAATTCATAGAAAAATCTAATTTTTATTTTCCATTTTGTACACAGGCCCAAATGCAGAGTGGTGATGATGCTGCCGTTATGTTGACGCATGAGTGGGATGTTGGGACTGGAGACATTGAGACACATGAAGGGGAGCACCAAACCCATATTGAGCAGACCCCCATCCCACCTGACTTCCATTTGCACTCGATTGAGCCACATGTAGGGGACTAATTAAATGCACAGTTTCAAATAATTTATTTCCATGTTTTTTATTTTGTAAAAATAATGTTATAATTAATTTGAATTTGAATATTTTATATTGCAATACCAGGTTATGGATGCTTACTTTGCGCAATTGAACTCACATAAGAGTTCTAGAAGTGATACTTTCTAGATGGACCATAGATAGTTTGTAAATTTTTAGGCCCACTTCACAGGGCACATTCACATGTGATATAGACTATATATTTTCATATATGGACAATTTTTGGATGCATGTTATTTCAGTTTATGGATGTTCACTTAATGTAATTTTTATATATTTTCATATCGACAGTTTATTGATACATTCATTGTTTAAGTTTATTGATGTTTATCAATCTTGTTTATGGATGTTCATTAAATTTTAGTTTATGGATTTGTTAATTATTTCACCAGTTTTTTGTTTTTTTGTTTTTGTTTTTTGTTTTTTGTTTTTTGTTTTTTGTTTTGTTTTGTTTTGTTTTTTTTTTTTGTTTTTTTTTTTTTCTTATAGTATAACTTTTATTAAAAAAGATAACAATTTTGATTTCTCACTTCATAGACTAAAAAAATAATACAATCTTATACTATGATGCAAGTCACTTTGATACTTTTAATGAACTAAAATGCATCATGGTTCAATTAAAAAATGCAAATAAGAATCAAATATTTTTAAATTCAATTTTAAAAGATGTCTTCAACCAGTAAACAACAAATAAGTTTTATTCATTTTTATTTCTTATGAGGTCATCTACAAGAGCTTAGTCATAACATGATATAAGTCATATGTATTGGAATTTAAAATACCAAAAAAATTAATGATATGTTTCTATATAATTTTATGAGCTTTCCTAAGTTTACTTATCTATCCAAATAATTCAATCAATTCCTTATCTTAAGACTTTCATTTAAGAACATTCAAGAACTAAAATTTTACAAAATAATAATTTTGATTTCTAGTTTTATAGACTAAGGAAATAAGTACAACCTTACTACGATGCAAGTCACTTTGATACTTAAAATGAACTAAAATATATCATGTACATCAATTTAATATTGAACTTGTAAAAAGTGTCTTTTAGTGCAATCAATTTATGTTAATTTAAACAATTAATTATATGTTTCTATATTTTTATGAACTTTCCTAAATTTACTTGGCTATCCAAGTATTTCAACAATTCCTTATCTTAAGATCTTCAATTAAGAACCTTTAAGAAGTAAAATTTTACAAAATGACAATTTTGATTTCTAGTTTCATAAACTAAGGAAATAAAGACAATCTTACTATGATTTAATTCACTTTGATATTTAAAATGAACTAAAATATATCATGTACATCAATTTCATATTGAACTTGTAGAAAATGTCTTTTAGTGCAATCAATGTATGTTAATTTAAACAATCAATGGTATGTTTCTATAATTTTATGAACTTTCCTAAATTTACTTGGCTATCCATGTATTTCAATCAATTCCTTATCTTAAGACCTTCAATTAGGAACATTTAAGAAGTAAATTTTATAAAATAACATTTTTGATTTCCAGTTTCATAGGCTAAGGAAATAAGTACAATATTACTATGATGCAAGTCACTTTGATACTTAAAATGAACTAAAATATAGCATGTAGATCAATGTAATATTGAACTTGTAGAAAGTGTCTTTTAGTGTAATCAATGTATGTTAATTTAAACAATTAATGATATGTTTCTATAATTTTATGAACTTTCCTAAATTTACTTGGCTATCCAACTATTTCAATCAATTCCTTATCTTAAGACCTTTAATTAAGAACATTAAAAAAGTAAAATTTTACAAAATAACAATTTCAGTTATCATATTGGCTTGCATAAAGTGTCTTTTAGTGCACAATTAATGTATGTTAACTTACAATGATTTTAAAAGTTGCCAAGATGTAAACTACAAATAAGTTTTATTTGCTTTTATTTTTTTTGAGGTTTAATAAAAGAGCTTAATAGTCATAACATATATATATATATATATATATATATATATATATATATATAAAGCATGTGTGTAACTTTTTCCATGTTTTATATCAAACTGACACATAACATTTATTAATAACATAAAAAATGTTTCAATGTTGTTCATAACCTAGACAGTTGAATTTCTATTTCAAGTAAAATAATATTATATCAACATGGTTGATAGATACTAAAATGGATTTTCTAAAATCCATTATGATGTATATCTATAAGATTTCTTCCATGTTCAACATGAATATTATACATACCATTTAAAAAAATTGATATCAAAATTTTAATTAAATCTAAATATAAATACCTATTGATTCTTAATTTTTATTAAATTTTAGATTTATGGGGTTCAGATAAGGATCATATCCCTAAAAATAAAACCTCCTTGAAATTTGGAAAAAATTAAAAACTTAAACACCTCAAGGAAGTTAAAGCTTATATAACATTTATGTACATCATTATTAATCCATCTTGGACCAGAGAGAAACATTTCCCTATTCAAAATTACAAAATTACAAGAGTATTCAACTGTCACATTTACAAATTACAACATCCACATCTTAATCTCTTATACTAGATTAGAATACACTTGATTGTTATAGACTCGAGTTCAAGGCTTGACATTTGCATCATCTACTCGTCTGGCCAATGGCTCATAGGAATTCAAGTATCCCTAACACATCCATGGTTTGGTTATGGCATCTTCTATCTCCTTGGTTCACCTTTCTTTGTTTTGATTTCTATGAGATAGATCCAAGCTGCTATGAATATATGAATGTATTGGCAACATATATATTCAGGCTTAAAACATTTATAAATGATGTGTTCAAATTGGTTTTTAACCTTTTCAAAAGAATGACCCATCACAACCATGTCACCAATTTGGTATGTGAGTTGTCCATCTTCATGCGGTCACACCAACCTGCTTTTCACTTGTGAGGATCACATCAAATAGTAGGCCACATTCTCTTCGTTCCTTGAGCGGGTAGTGATAGGAAAACATTGCCTAAACCTAAAAATAAAATATGTATTAGTTAAATATGTTCAATATTTCAATTTATGGATGAAATCATTAATGATAGATGAGCTACATACCTTCCCTTACAAGATTGGAGTCTCGATCATGATCAAGTGAAACAATGGCCTCTTCATCGAGCATTTCTTGCAACAACAAAAGATGATGAGGTCCTGTTGTGCCCTACAACAACCCCCCATTTCATATCATTCTTATTTACAAAAATTAACATATGGAATGGGTCCCTTTTAATAATTTTGGCATCAATGCTTGTATGTTCAAAAAAGGCTGGATAATCAAATGAGCTTTCATATATTTAAGCCTTTTTGGATATTAATGTTTCAAATAATAAATAATCTTTTGTTATTGCGATAAAGCGATCGCAAGATCGCATATCGCAAAAACATGAGAGATGCATTCAAATGGCATTTTGGTCTCCACCGATGCGATATCGCTATTGGTAATCGGCAATGTTACATGCACACCAAGTAACGGCACATAACTCATGCCCCGACGCGATGCGATATCGGCGATCGGCAATCGGCGATACCCCATGTGGAACCGCTTTATGTTATAAACCCCGACCCGATGCGATATCGCTATCGGCCGTCGACAGAATTCCATGCACTTTAGTAAGGCACCCGGTTCCTATCCCCGATGCGATATCGCTTATTGGCTGTCGCCAGGATCTTTTGGTGATAATTCTGCAACACTTATTTCTCGGAGCGATGCAATATCGCTCATCGGTGGTCAGCATTCTTAAAAGCTATTATTTAAAGCTTTAATTTTATATTCATATCCAGTTGACAAAGCGCGAATCCCAAAATTCCGTTAAATGCAGGGGATAAGGTAATCCGTGTGTATTTAAAAGATTTTGCCCCTTCGATTAACGAACACTTACGCTTAACCGCCAGAATATCTGTTACACGCTTAAGGGAGTCATTCACCCGGATAACGGTGTAATCATCACATTTAATGGGTAGCAGGCCTCAAATCACCATTAATGCACCTGCAATATCCTCTCAGCGATTGGATCCACAACCACTTTTGAAAATTAATCTTAGCACGCTTCAAATGATATATCTATCCCGCTGTGAAGTGTTATTGTTATTGTGTTGTTACGATTACTTTTGTAATTGTGTAGAATTCGTCTTTCGAGAGAAGCCTGAGCATGATGGGGAAGAGATCCAGGAGGACTACGGGCTCTGCTGTTACACCCATAGTAGGTCAAGCTGCAACAGATAAGAAGAAAGGCCTCATTTCAGACACTACGTGCACTGGTCTTAACAAGACTACATGGCAGGGCACATATAATTTACTAGAAACTGAGCAACCAGAAGTTTCAGTGACAGAGGCTACTGCGGACTCACTCAAAAAGTCCGATGCAACTCTCAAAGAATTGGCCGATTCCTTTCTTCATAGAATAGCGGCCAGAGAACAAGTCCTTCCCTACACTGATGTAGTGCGATGGGCAATCGAGGAAATTCCAATCATTGACAGAACGTTCCACACAAGAGATGGACGGATTTTCGGGTCGTTTAAGCCAGAGCACCTAAGGCAAATGTATCATTTGCCTGAGCCAGAGAAAATCTACAACAAAGACTTCGTGGAGAAGTTTGCAGCTGAAAATGAAGTACCATCCGAGCCCATTCGGGATTGGAGGCAGAACCCAGCCAAACACAAGCACGAAAGCTCGGGTAAGTACTCTGTTGATTCTTTGGCTTCTCCCTATTGCTATGCGGGAATTATGATGTGTAGGCTATGGGGATTACATGATTCTGCCAATTTTGATATAGAAATGGTTCCCCTGATGGAGGCCGCTGTTAATAGCATAATCATGGATTGGGCCACCATTCTTTTTGATAAGTTGACTGTAGCTGTTCGGGATTTTAGAGCTAAATCTGTAGTCACCGAAAGGAAAATTCCCCCATTTTATTATAGTGCCTACATTATGGACACATTGTGTTTTAACTCTGAGTTTCCCATCCTTGGTTGGAGATGGACCGCCCAAGACCCTTCGCCCATTCATTTGTATCATTAGAAACTGTGGAAGTCCTCTTACAAGGACCATTTGTATCAAATTTGCAATGGTTTTATGGTTCCCATTTATTATTCCATTTTTGATCGGCCCATTCCCAAAATCTCCTATCTGGCTTCCTTCGACTTACCTGTTGTCGCAAGTTGGTTTGGAGAGGAGCATTTTACCTATATTAGAGTTTATGGAAGCCAAGCCAAGCCGCATGTTCTCCCTCTATATGTTCCAGACAAACTATTAGCCCAAGAGATCTCCTACCAAATTATGGCCGAGAGTGTAACCCAAACTCTCAAGAAAGAGAAGAAGAGGGGCTGGCCCCCTTTTCCCTTAAGGATGGGTGTTTTTACTCTGCATAATCTTCAGCATGCAGAAAAGGAGGCTATAAATATGCAAGCTTTATCCCTGCCCACTATGCCAGCCAGACTCTATGATCCAAGGAAGACTGCTTTCATTGCCCTAGAACAGGCCAAACTGACAAAGATTGACCATCAAGAAGATGAGTTTGATGACCTGTTCGCAGCTGCCGATACAATAAGTCAAACCAAACAGCTTGCCAGGATGAAATATAATGATGAGAATTTAACTGAGTTCAATAAACATAGAGAGCAGAGGTTGCAAACTCTGCCTCTAGATTTATCCTCATTAACCTCAGCGTCCTCCTCAAGTGAGCCTGGTCAGAAACAAACAAGCCAACCTCCTGTTATAACTAAGGAACAAAAGAAACAACAGGAGGAAAGGCAAAAGAAGCAGCAGAAAGAGCAGAAGGAACAAGAACAGAGAAAGCAGAAGCAGATGGAGGAACAGCGGAAGAAGGAAGAAGAAGAAAAACAAAAGAAAGAACTGGCAGATAGGCAGAAAAAGGAATTGGCAGATAGGCAGAAAAGGGAGCAAGAAGAGAAACAGAGAAAGGAGTTAGAGGAGCAGCAGCGGAAAGAGCTGGAGGAGCAAAAGAGGTTGGAACAAGAAAAAGAAAAGAGTAAATCCCAAATGGAGCAACACAAACAGACCTCCATAGATCCTGAATTGCTTAAACAATGGAATCAATTCGATTCCATTATCAGTGGAAAGGAAGGCTCCAAAGACACAGACACCTCTAAGACAAGCGACGCACCAGACACCACTTCTTCTCAGGTTCTAAGCGGAACCAGCGGCCCACCCACTTCAAAGGAAATCGAGGTAATCACCAAAGACCCTTCCGATCAGATTGTGCTCCAGGTGGAAGATATTCCTCCCCTGGATGTTTTCTACAGCCCTAGGCACAAAGCAGTTGTTAAGCGCTCAAGGAAGAGACGAAGGCTTGATCAACCTTCCATCTTTCCTGAACAAACAATCACGGGGAACGTAGTGTGGAAGGAGGAATTAGACCCCTCCGATGATCTGACAAAGCTGTCACAGTATGCGGCAGCTTATTCCGCAGCGACTATTGATAAAGCATCGGAGGTGAGTCTTTTGTTAAAGACTAAGGACCAGGAGATTTGTGCATTGCAGGCAGAAGTAGCCGAGGCGCGAAACAAAGCAGCACAATTAGAAGAGCAGTTGCTGGCACAACAGCAAGCAAACAATGTATTGACCCAGCAACTGCAAACTGAAAAACAGAGGATTGACCAAAACTCAATCGAGAAGCAGAAAGAATTAACGGAGGCATTGACACAATTGAGAGCGGCAAACAAGATAATGACGAAGTCAAAGGATGAGAAAATCGCTCAACTGTTAGCACAACTCGAAGATATCAAAGGCACCAAGAAAGTCGAAGATTTCAGAGCAGAGGCAGCTCAAATAAATAGTGCATTAATATCTCTGGTTAGACTCCTATGCCGACAACTTACCGAGGTTGAGCCATTATGTGAAGTATCTACAGCAGTATGTCAACAGATAGAAAAAGTCAGAAATGAGCTAGATCAGGCCGAAGAAACCATAGCCTCATATCTTGATTGGCAAGATACTGATGTGGGGAAAGCAGCAAATTTGCCTAGGATCTATGAGCCATTCAAGGACATACTCTTCACGGAATGGAACACTCAGATGTTGAAAGCGGAGAGGGCAGCTTCAAGGTGTAAATTGATTACTAGCAATATTGTTGATTTAGTCAACAATACACTCTCTTTGGCCAACATGATCTCTCAGTGCACACCTGGAAGCATGACCACGGCAAACATGATTGAACAAACAAGTTATCATGAACTGGAGGAAAAGAGAAATTTAATCGCTGGAGTAAATACTTTAACCTCTGACGCATATTGGCTCTTTCTAATCAAGTCGCACACTCAAAGGTCGGCTCTTAAGTGTTTAACAGATGCTCTCAGATGCCTAATCCCCGACATTCAGGATGCCACATACGATGCCCAACTCACATCGCGTCTCAACACTCCACCGGAAGTAGAGCCAATGCTGGCGATATGTCAGCTGAGTGTTAAAGGCAAAGAGCCCACCGAATGAAGCATTGCTGCCGACTGCCAGATCGCCAAAAAAGATGGAAAATATTTATTGATGCCAATTTAATAGCTTTTCAGTTTTTTCTTAGATATTTAGATTAGATTAGTATTTATAGACCCTTTCATTGTTTTGGAAAGGGTCGTAAAATTTTGTAATAGACTTAAAGGCTGAAGTTTGCACTACTGTGCTTCAGCCTATATTCTTTTGTGAAACTCGACCGATAGTCCTTAATTTGACAAGAAGGTTGTTTTATGCAATTGCGCACTATTGTCTCTTGTTTGGAATGCTTTCTGGTTTGAAGGAAGGACTGCAACATAGCGATTAATACATCGGATTGTTAAACAACTTACATGGTACTTTTATCTGCATCTGTTTTCTTTCCTCTTATATGAATTGCTGTGTTATTATTTTTGCTATTGTTGAATACATGTATGCGCTGTAACAGCAAATCTTCATTTCATTCCACTATTGGATGTTTTGTGATATGCCCTTTCTTTTAATCATGCATGTAGCAATGATATAAATGACAATGTGTAGTAATTCGCTATTATCGCTCTGCATAACTAATTATGCATAGCAATCTTAAATGGTTTAAAAATCTATGCTTTAGTGTTAGAGTCATCTATATGCCTGCCTTAAAAGCATAGATTATCAAATGCTACGCTTTGAAAGATTGATAAGTCCCGGGATTAGATTAGAGTTAATATATTTCGTCGATAGTTTTAGTTGTTCGCTTATCACCATCACACATCATAAGTTACTCATCCATCCCACTTTTATCTATTATTGGGAAACTGGTCCCATTATCCCCAGTCGGAGCCACTATTCCAAACAGAAAAGGAGCTGTACTAAGGTCCGGACCGGGTGGTTTCCCCTTTGTTGTGGCAGCGATTTTCAAGGCCTCAACAAAATTGGTGCTAGAAGGAGGGCATCAACTGTGAATGGCACATAAGTCCAAACCTATAAGTCATTCCAAGAGTATATCCCCCTCCGAATCCCCTCGACCTTCTCATTTGCATATTGGTTCGCCTGTATCCAAACAAGGAGAAGGAGAATCAACTACCACTGCTCAAACCCATCATACCACAGAACATTTAGGTCTTGAATCACCTGAAGTCCAGTATCTAATCCATAAACTTCAGAGCTTCTCGATCTCACCACAGAAATCTGAGGTATCAGAAAGCAGTGCGACTTCGCAATTCAACCTCACTCACCCTCTCACCAGACTTCAGAGCGAAAAACTCGGTATTGAACCCACTGAGTTTCCTTTACCTAAAAGGAAAAAGGCAAAGAAAATTACTGAAGGATTTGATAGTGAAGAGCTTTCATCCACGTCCTCCATTGCATTTTCTCCTCTGCAAGGTCAACCATCCACTCCCCCACTACAAATTGTCGTTCACCAGGGATCAGAAACCTCAATATCCCAACCTATTCACTCCTCATCTTTAATCCCTTCCCATACATCTGGAATCCCAGCAGTAGTCTCAACCACTGTCGCTATCATAATGGCAGATCCATGGACTAGACCAGGAGTAGTCAACATGCCTGGACCATTGCATGATCTACCCGATGCTCCTGAAAAATGGCTGCCTAAATTCAATCCAGATGACGGGACCCAGGCTGAAGAACACATCAACAACTTTATGTTAGCAGTTAACCTAAAAGGAGTGACAGAACAAGATGTTGTGGTAAGACTCTTCCCTTACACTTTACAAGGATCAGCAGGATCCTGGTATTTTTCATTACCTTCTGGTTCAATTACCAGTTGGAACACATGCCAAGAGCAGTTTCTCACCAAATATGGAGATGACAGGTCCTTAGCTACTTTAATAAACGACCTCTCCAATCTGAGAATAGAGCATAGGGAACCGATAAAGGAGTTTAATGCTAGATTTAATAAACTCCTGAATAAAATCCCTACCGCTTCTAAAGCAAGTGAACAAATACGAAGCGAATGGTATATTACAGCCCTACCTGCAAACATAGCCATTTTTGTAGACAGGGCTGGGAAACCTACCTTAGCTGAAAACATGAGAGAGGCACTTGCTGTTGAAAAGCGCATCAATGCTTTAGAAAAGAAAGCTGCTTTGGAAGATAGAAAAGCTAAAAAAGTCTCGTTTAAAGAAGATTCTAAGAAGAAAACCCCAAAGGACCCGTATGACATGGAAGGTTTACAAAAGGTCCTTAAAACATTGTCTAATGAAATGGTTGAGATAAAAAAGCAGGTGGCCGAAACTTCAAACAAAAGACCATTTAGAACTTATAAGAAAACTGAATCAAAGCCGCCCAATATTATATCTAACGCAGATTCAGACCAAGAAGAAGAGGAAGAGGAAACAACTTCACAAACCGATGATGAAGAAGAAGTAGCTGAATGCCACGGAATGTGGGATTTTATACTCCCAAACTCTGATACCGAGAATGAAGAAGAAGCCTTTCCGGTTACTACAAGAAGCAAGAGTACTCCTGAACCCGCCCAGGCAACTTCAAAGAAGAGAAGCGCAGGTGCTACTACAACGAAGGAAAAAGTTCCCCCAAAAAAGTCACCTGTAGTAGTTCCCCAAAACCAGCCTTCAACTTCTAGTTCTCCTTCGACATCTAAGACTCTAGTGGTATCTGATTCTATGGAATATAACATTGTTGATGACATGAAGAAAACTAAGGCAAATATAACCATGTTTGAACTTAGCAAACTAAAGCACCAACAAAAGTTACTTCTTAAAGAATTAAATGTTGTTCCCTCTACTCCCCTTCCCAGTGCAAGAGCTGCCAACGATTCAGGCCAGCCTCCTGCAGGTATGGTTGAAATTACCGATTCAGTTTTAATCGGAGATAAATCAAATTCTCACACTCCACCCTTCCTGCTGACTTATGAGATTTATAATAGAAACCTGCACAACTGTTTAATTGATTCAGGGGCCTCATCTAATATAATGCCAGCTTCAGTTTGCTCTAAGCTGAACATTGAACCCCAGAAGTCTGCCATTCATATTGTACAGTTGGATAGGACTAAGGTGCAGGTTGTGGGAGAAATTAATTCTGTAACCATCAGGTTGTCAGCCGACCCCAGAATTGTTCAGAGAATTGACATCTTAATTGCCGACATACCTGAATTTTACGGTTTGATTTTAAGCAGAGATTGGTCTGAAAAACTGCATGGGTATATTTCCACAGATTGGTCACATATGTGGCTTCCCTAAAAGGGAAAGCCGAATCAAATAAGGATCGATCGGGAGAAGCATATGACCCACACAGTTACTGAATTTGAGCAAGAAAACCAACCTGTGGCATTCAACAACAACATTTTGGGGAACTATTCGTCAGAATCATTCTTTGGCAACTTTGTTGCCCAACCATCTCCTTTTTCAGTCAATCATTTTACATCTTAGATTGAAAATTTTTCACAAACAGACAAGTCCAGATGTTTTAATGATGCTGAGAAAAATGTAGATATTTTTGTTAATACTCCTTTATTTTGGTCTTTATATTTTGATGGCTCTAAGTCCAGCGAAGGCTCAGGAGCAGGTTGCATTTTGGTTAGCCCGCAAGGAGAAAAGACAATGTTGTCTTGTAGGTTAGAATTTGAGTGTACTAATAACACAGTCGAATACGAAGCTTTAGTCCAAGGTTTATATAAAGCGATCGGCCTTGAAGTGCGATATCTAAAAGTGTTTGGCGATTCGGAAATAATTGTCAAACAGGTGAGAAATGCAATTCATTGTCTTTCAAGTCACCTCAAGCATTATCAATCGCTAGTACAGGATCTTACCTCACACTTTTCAGCTTTCAACATTTCTTCTATTCCTAGGTCACAAAATTCAGTAGCCGACCTACTAGCCAATGTAGCCTTTAAACTTCTACCTTTTGAAGACTACAGCGTTGATAGATTTTCTGTAGAATTACTTTTTAGACCTTCAATTCCTGACAATGTCACCAATTGGAGAGTATTTAACCATGACGAAGATATCTTGCAGTTTCTAACTTCGGAAAAATCCTATGACAATCAAGTCATTGAGGAAGATGATCACGATCTACAGATGAAACAAGCGCCTCAAGAAAATTCAATTCCCAAACCCGTGGTGAAGCTTGAAGACCTTTACGATATCAAAGATAGGTTTAAACCTGTAATTAATGCAAAGCTTCAAAGTTCCACCCTTAGGTTTGAATTAATAAATCTAGGCACTGACGATGCTCCTCAAAACATCAACTTAGGAATAGGACTTTCCCAGGAATAAAAACAAGCATTTATTAAACTATTGAGAAAAAACAAACAGGTCTTTGCTTGGAAATACGATGACTTAAAGACATATGATACATCTATTATCCAGCATACCATTCCTATGCTTCCTGATCAGAGACCAATTCAGCAAAAGTTAAGGAAAATACATCCAAATTTGGAGAGCCAGATAAAGTCGGAGCTTAATAAGCTTTTGAAAGCCAAAATTATTTTTCCGGTCCGACATTCAAATTGGGTCTCTAATATGGTACCGGTCAGGAAGAAAAATGGCGACATTCGAATCTGTATTGATTTCAGGAACCTGAATAAAGCGAGCTTGAAAGATAACTTCCCATTACCTACTATGGAGCAAATCCTCCAATCAGTAGCAGGTTCTGAATTGATGTCCTTTCTTGATGGGTTCTCCGGATATAACCAAGTTTTGGTTCATCCTGATGACCAACTCAAAACCACATTCAGAACAAAATGGGGAACTTATGCATATCAGAAAATGCCTTTTGGACTCATAAATGCGGGAGCGACATTCCAGAGAGCCATGGATATAGCCTTCAAAGGGTTGATTAATCAATCAGTAGTCGTCTATCTAGACGATATTACTGTATATTCTAAAAAGAGATATAATCATTTGCATGACTTAAATCAAATCTTTCAGCGAAAAGATATGGTATTTCTCTAAACCCAAAGAAGTCTTTCTTTGCTCTTGACCAAGGAAAGCTTTTAGGCTTTATAGTATCCAAAGATGGCATTTATATTGATCCTGATCGGATTAAGGAAATTTCTGAAATCCCTTTCCCACACAATAAAAAATCGATGCAGTCATTTTTGGGTCAGATTAATTTTGTCAAACGATTTGTTCCAGATTTCTCTCAAATTGTATTACCACTTCAGACAATGATCAAGAAGAATTCAGTCTTCAAGTGGGGATCAGAAGAAAAGCAAGCTTTTGATGTTATCAAGCAATCAATAATCAATGCCCCAGCCTTGAATACTCCCAATTTTTCTGATCATTTTACATTGTATACCGTTGCGTCCGATATATCCTATGCTGCAGTTCTCACGCAGCCAAATGCTCACAACTTGGAAGCACCCATTTCATTTTTTAGCTCAAATCTTCAGGGTGCCGAACTAAATTATTCCGATGTGGAGAAACAAGCCTTTGCTGTGTTCAAAGCAGTCAAACATTACAGGCCCTTTCTTTTGAAAACTCACACGAAAGTTATAGTCCCTTTCCCAGCGGTAAGGCAACTATTAACTCAAAGAGAATTGGGTGAAAGAAGGGCCAATTGGGTCACAGCGCTTCAAGAATATGACTTAGAAATAAAGCCAGCAAAGATTGTTAGGGGCCAAGGTTTTTGCAGGATATTGGCAGGAGCATCAAACATCCCTGAATCAAGCGATATGGATCAGACTGAATCAATCAATCAGATAAGTGTCACTGATTCTGAATCTCAATATGCAGATTTAATATTTTATTTAAAGAACGGTTATGCTCCTCCAAATTTATCTTACAAAAATAAAAGGGCCATTAGGTTAAAAGCGAAGAATTTCACTCTCATTGATGATGTGCTTTTTAGACAAAATTATGATTCTATCCTGTTAAGATGTCTTGAGAAACCTGAAGCTCAAAAGGTTTTACAGGAGCTACATGATGGGCCAGCGGGAGGACATTTTGGAGCAGACACAACAACCCACAAAGTTATTCATGCTGGATATTATTGGCCTACACTGTTTAGAGATGCTCATGAATACGTAAGAAAATTCTTCAATTGCCAAACTTCTAGTGGGAGACAACGGAAATCAGCTTTCCCTCTGCAACCTGTCAACATTGAACAGCCATTTGAACAATGGGGATTAGATATCATCGGGGAAATTACTCCTCCATCTTCCAAGCAACATAGGTATATCCTCACTGCTACCGATTATTTTACCAAATGGGTAGAGGCTATTCCTTTGAAGGCAGCAAATTCAGAGGCAATCATCGATTTCATAGACCAATTCATCATTACCAGGTTTGGTGTCCCAAACGCTCTCGTATTTGATAATGCTTCCTATTTCTCAAGAAATGCTATATATGATTTCGCTATTAAGAGGGGGTTTAAACTGAAATACTCGGCTAATTATTATCCCCAAGGAAATGGTTTAGCAGAATCTACTAATAAGAATCTCATCAAAATTATTAAGCGAACTGTTGAACAGAATCATAGAAAATAGCACAAATCTTTAGTGTTTGCATTATGGGCTGATAGGATTACACAAAAGGCTTTTATAGGTTCCTCCCCATTTAATTTGGTATATGGAAAAGAAGCAGTATTGCCTACAAATCTTGTTTTACCCTCTCTAGCCCTAGTACAGTACATTGAAGAGACTCCTTCTTCCTCTATCCAACTTAGACATGACCAAATTCTCAAATTAGAAGAAGAAAGGGAAAAAGATAGAATCACTCATGCCAAACATCAACAAATCATCAAAGCATCCTTTGATTTAACCTCGTCCGGTTCCACACACTTTCAAGTTGGTGACTTAGTTCTCAAATGGGACAAGGCCCATGAAGATAAAGGTAAACATACCAAATTTCAGAAAATGTGGCTTGGACCATTTCAGATCTGTGAGAAGATAGACCATTCGACCTTTTTATTGCAAGACTTATCAGGGGCGAGAGATTCTCTCCCTGTTAATGGCCTGATCTTGAAGAAATTCTTCAATTAAGAAGGTAATCCCTTCTCCTCTTTGTAGATTTGTGTAGTTTGTAGAATCAGTAGGAAAAAAAATTGTAGAGTATCCCCATTGACCTTTTGCTTGGTTTGAAGAAGCTGTCCCGTAAAATAATATGAATATTTGCTTTTAGATAATAGAACCCTCAACCAAAAGGAATAATTTCTTGGAAACTAGATATCTGTGTGTTCTGAAATCACAACCTAACGTTTTGGAAACTCTTCTCAAAAGGTAAAAGTTCTGTGAATCATTTTCGGTTTTCAAAACTGGTCTCAAGAGGTTATCCATTTTGAGATAGAAACTGACCCATTTTCAGTATCTTCAACTCTTCACCTGTCATCCATCTGCTCTTAAGGAGAAAATTGTTCACCCCATTCACTAAAGTTTATAGTTACTCAGAGTGTAATTCTAAAATATAAAAAGATTAAAGATAAGAGGTCTTATTACAAGCCTGCTTACCATGTTCATAGGAAAATAGTTTGACTGACATTACCAATACTGCCTACCACAACAGGGTAATGGCTTGAAATTTCAAGACAATAGGTCTCATAACGAGCCGGCTTGTTCAGTTAAATTATGACCAGTGAATGGCATTGTCAACAGCTGGCCACCAAACCAGGACAATGGCTTTTTATCTTATAAATGATAAAGAAGAAAAAACAGATGATAAATAAAATATGGGAACATGTTTTAGACTCATTCTGTTAACTACAATCTTATGTGAATGGAAAAGTGAACAATACTATGGTTAAAAGGTATCCCTGTCGAGACTATAAACGTTTGCTGGCAACAGAGGCTCTACCTATGACAGAGGAGTTAATTATAAAAGCTAATTTGGGAAAGTTTTTGTTTTATCATTATAAACCAATAAAAGGCCTATTTTAAAGACTTAGAATGTATTTATTTTTCTTGAAACCAAAAGGAAAGAAGTTGACAGAATAAGTTCAATTGGTTCAGAACGCGCGAATATCCAGTTAAATTAGAGGTTTTCCCTTCTGATTGAGTTTCTATTTTCAAAAAGCTTAAGTGTTTGTTTTAATTTTAGAGATAACTGGTTCTTCCAGCGAATCGCCAATTGTTGTGCCCTACAACAACCCCCCATTTCATATCATTCTTATTTACAAAAATTAACATATGGAATGGGTCCCTTTTAATAATTTTGGCATCAATGCTTGTATGTTCAAAAAAGGCCGGATAATCAAATGAGCTTTCATATATTTAAGCCTTTTTGGATATTAATGTTTCAAATAATAAATAATCTTTTGTTATTGCGATAAAGCGATCGCAAGATCGCATATCGCAAAAACATGAGAGATGCATTCAAATGGCATTTTGGTCTCCACCGATGCGATATCGCTATCGGCAATCGGCAATGTTACATGCACACCAAGTAACGGCACATAACTCATGCCCCGACGCAATGCGATATCGGCGATCGGCAATCGGCGATACCCCATGTGGAACCGCTTTATGTTATAAACCCCGACCCGATGCGATATCGCTATCGGCCGTCGGCAGAATTCCATGCACTTTAGTAAGGCACCCGGTTCCTATCCCCGATGCGATATCGCTTATCGGCTGTCGCCAGGATCTTTTGGTGATAATTCTGTAGCACTTATTTCTCGAAGCGATGCGATATCGCTCATCGGTGGTCAACATTCTTAAAAGCTATTATTTAAAGCTTTAATTTTATATTCATATCCGGTTGACAAAGCGCGAATCCCAAAATGCTGTTAAATGCAGGGGATAAGGTAATCCGTGTGTATTTAAAAGATTTTGCCCCTTCGATTAACGAACACTTACGCTTAACCGCCAGAATATCTGTTACACGCTTAAGGGAGTCATTCACCCGGATAACGGTGTAATCATCACATTTAATGGGTAGCAGGCCTCAAATCACCATTAATGCACTTGCAATATCCTCTCAGCGATTGGATCCACAACCACTTTTGAAAATTAATCTTAGCACGCTTCAAATGATATATCTATCCCGCTGTGAAGTGTTATTGTTATTGTGTTGTTACGATTACTTTTGTAATTGTGTAGAATTCGTCTTTCGAGAGAAGCCTGAGCATGATGGGGAAGAGATCCAAGAGGACTACGGGCTCTGCTGTTACACCCGTAGCAGGTCAAGCTGCCACAGATAAGAAGAAAGGCCTCATTTCAGACACTACGTGCATTGGTCTTAACAAGACTACATGGCAGGGCACATATAATTTACTAGAAACTGAGCAACCAGAAGTTTCAGTGACAGAGGCTACTGCGGACTCACTCAAAAAGTCCGATGCAACTCTCAAAGAATTGGTCGATTCCTTTCTTCATAGAATAGCGGCCAGAGAACAAGTCCTTCCCTACACTGATGTAGTGCGATGGGCAATCGAGGAAATTCCAATCATTGACAGAACGTTCCACACAAGAGATGGACGGATTTTCGGGTCGTTTAAGCCAGAGCACCTAAGGCAAATGTATCATTTGCCTGAGCCAGAGAAAATCTACAACAAAGACTTCGTGGAGAAGTTTGCAGCTGAAAATGAAGTACCATCCGAGCCCATTCGGGATTGGAGGCAGATTCTAGCCAAACACAAGCACGAAAGCTCGGGTAAGTACTCTATTGATTCTTTGGCTTCTCCCTATTGCTATGCGGGAATTATGATGTGTAGGATATGGGGATTACATGATTCTGCCAATTTTGATATAGAAATGGTTCCCCTAATGGAGGCCGCTGTTAATAGCATAATCATGGATTGGGCCACCATTCTTTCTGATAAGTTGACTGTAGCTGTTCGGGATTTTAGAGCTAAATCTGTAGTCACCGAAAGGAAAATTCCCCCATTTTATTATAGTGCCTACATTATGGACACATTGTGTTTTAACTCTGAGTTTCCCATCCTTGGTTGGAGATGGACCGCCCAAGACCCTTTGCCCATTCATTTGTATCATCAGAAACTGTGGAAGTCCTCTTACAAGGACCATTTGTATCAAATTTGCAATGGTTTTATGGTTCCCATTTATTATTCCATTTTTGATCGGCCCATTCCCAAAATCTCCTATCTGGCTTCCTTCGACTTACCTGCTGTCGCAAGTTGGTTTGGAGAGGAGCATTTTACCTATATTAGAGTTTATGGAAGCCAAGCCAAGCCGCATGTTCTCCCTCTATATGTTCAAGACAAACTATTAGCCCGAGAGATCTCCTACCAAATTATGGCCGAGAGTGTAACCCAAACTCTCAAGAAAGAGAAGAAGAGGGGTTGGCCCCCTTTTCCCTTAAGGATGGGTGTTTTTACTCTGCATAATCTTCAGCATGCAGAAAAGGAGGCTATAAAGATGCAAGCTTTATCCCTGCCCACTATGCCAGCCAGACTCTATGATCCAAGGAAGACTGCTTTCATTGCCCTAGAACAGGCCAAACTGACAAAGATTGACCATCAAGAAGATGAGTTTGATGACCTATTCGCAGCTACCGATACAATAAGTCAAACCAAACAGCTTGCTAGGATGAAATATAATGATGAGAATTTAACTGAGTTCAATAAACTTAGAGAGCAGAGGTTGCAAACTCTGCCTCTAGATTTATCCTCATTAACCTCAGCGTCCTCCTCAAGTGAGCCTGGTCAGAAACAGACAAGCCAACCTCCTATTATAACTAAGGAACAAAAGAAACAACAGGAGGAAAGGCAAAAGAAGCAGCAAAAAGAGCAGAAGGAACAAGAACAGAGAAAGCAGAAGCAGATGGAGGAACAGCGGAAGAAGGAAGAAGAATAAAAACAACAGAAAGAACTGGCAGATAGGCAGAAAAAGGAATTGGCAGATAGGAAGAAAAGGGAGCAAGAAGAGAAATAGAGAAAGGAGTTAGAGGAGCAGCAGCGGAAAGAGGTGGAGGAGCAAAAGAGGTTGGAACAAGAAAAAGAAAAGAGTAAATCCCAAATGGAGCAACACGAACAGACCTCCATAGATCCTGAATTGCTTAAACAATGGAATCAATTCGATTCCATTATCAGTGGAAAGGAAGGCTCCAAAGACACAGACACCTCTAAGACAAGCGACGCACCAGACACCACTTCTTCTCAGGTTCTAAGCGGAACCAACGGCCCACCCACTTCAAAGGAAATCGAGGTAATCACCAAAGACCCTTCCGATCGGATTGTGCTCCAGGTGGAAGATATTCCTCCCCTGGATGTTTTCTACAGCCCTAGGCACAAAGCAGTTGTTAAGCGCTCAAGGAAGAGACGAAGGCTTGATCAACCTTCCATCTTTCCTGAACAAACAATCACGGGGAATGTAGTCTGGAAGGAGGAATTAGACCCCTCCGATGATCTGACAAAGCTGTCACAGTATGCGGGAGCTTATTCCGCAGCGACTATTGATAAAGCATCGGAGGTGCGTCTTTTGTTAAAGACTAAGGACCAGGAGATTTATGCATTGCAAGCAGAAGTAGCCGAGGCGCGAAACAAAGCAGCACAGTTAGAAGAGCAGTTGCTGGCACAACAGCAAGCAAAAAATGTATTGACCCAGCAACTGCAAACTGAAAAACAGAGGATTGACCAGAACTCAATCGAGAAGCAGAAAGAATTAACGGAGGCATTGACACAATTGAGAGCGGCAAACGAGCTAATGACGAAGTCAAAGGATGAGCAAATCGCTCAACTGTTAGCACAGCTCGAAGATATCAAAGGCACTAAGAAAGTCGAAGATTTCAGAGCAGAGGCAGCTCAAATAAATAGTGCATTAATATCTCTGGTTAGACTCCTATGCCGACAACTTACCGAGGTTGAGCCATTATGTGAAGTATCTACAGCAGTATGTCAGCAGATAGAAAAAGTCAGAAATGAGCTAGATCAGGCCGAAGAAACCATAGCCTCATATCTTGATTGGCAAGATACTGATGTGGGGAAAGCAGCAAATTTGCCTAGGATCTATGAGCCATTCAAGGACATACTCTTCACGGAATGGAACACTCAGATGATGAAAGCGGAGAGGGCAGCTTCAAGGTGTAAATTGATTACTAGCAATATTGTTGATTTAGTCAACAATACACTCTATTTGGCCAACATGATCTCTCAGTGCACACCTGGAAGCATGACCACGGCAAACATGATTGAACAAACAAGTTATCATGAACTGGAGGAAAAGAGAAATTTAATCGCTGGAGTAAATACTTTAACCTCTGACGCATATTGGCTCTTTCTAATCAAGCCGCACACTCAAAGGTCGGCTCTTAAGTGTTTAACAGATGCTCTCAGATGCCTAATCCCCGACATTCAGGATGCCACATACGATGCCCAGCTCACGTCGCGTCTCAACACTCCACCGGAAGTAGAGCCAATGCTGGCGATATGTCAGCTGAGTGTTAAAGGCAAAGAGCCCACCGAATGAAGCATTGCTGCCGACTGCCAGATCGCCAAAAAAGATGGAAAATATTTATTGATGCCAATTTAATAGCTTTTCAGTTTTTTCTTAGATATTTAGATTAGATTAGTATTTATAGACCCTTTCATTGTTTTGGAAAGGGTCGTAAAATTTTGTAATAGACTTAAAGGCTGAAGTTTGCACTACTGTGCTTCAGCCTATATTCTTTTGTGAAACTCGACCGATAGTCCTTAATTTGACAAGAAGGCTGTTTTATGCAATTGCGCACTATTGTCTCTTGTTTGGAATGCTTTCTGGTTTGAAGGAAGGACTGCAACATAGCGATTAATACATCGGATTGTTAAACAGCTTACATGGTACTTTTATCTGCATCTGTTTTCTTTCCTCTTATATGAATTGCTGTGTTATTATTTTTGCCATTGTTGAATACATGTATGCGCTGTAACAGCAAATCTTCATTTCATTCCACTATTGGATGTTTTGTGATATGCCCTTTCTTTTAATCATGCATGTAGCAATGATATAAATGACAATGTGTAGTAATTCGCTATTATCGCTTTGCATAACTAATTATGCAGAGCAATCTTAAATGGTTTAAACATATATTCTTTAGTGTTAGAGTCATCTATATGCCTGCCTTAAAAGCACAGATTATCAAACGCTACGCTTTGAAAGATTGATAAGTCCCGGGATTAGATTAGAGTTAATATATTTCGTCGATAGTTTTAGTTGTTCGCTTATCACCATCACACATCATAAGTTACTCATCCATCCCACTTTTATCTATTATTGGGAAACTGGTCCCATTATCCCCAGTCGGAGCCACTATTCCAAACGGAAAAGGAGCTGTACTAAGGTCCGGACCGGGTGGTTTCCCCTTTGTTGTGGCAGCGATTTTCGAGGCCTCAACAGGTCCCTTTGGATTAAGAGGGATATATTTTCATCCTTTCATATACTCGTGTTTTTCATAGTGATCAAGTATAAATCCATTAAAACCAATGAAAAACTCACTAAAACATGTGATTTTTCTGGGCTTGATGGCAAATATTTCCTCCATGTCTTTGCTTCGCATTAAGTGTAATTCCATTGTTCTTTCTATAGTATTACAATACCAAGGGATGGATCTATTTACATCGCCAAGTTCAACATTCCAAAATAACCTATGCACAAGCCTAATATATTCGTGACCTTCATGTCCTAAATGATAGTTGCACTAGTTGACCACCTTTAGTGATGATTTGAGTCAATCTGCGTCATGACTCATTTTGTACTTCCTAAGTGTTTTCATAACACAAGCACTTGCACCATCATGTTCACCCTTTCCATGTCCTATTTCAAAATATATCCAAGTATGTTAAATTTGTCTTCTTGTGTAGCCGAATCAATCAATAAAAATTACATGCTAACTTGAACTGCCCTACATAACCATTTAACCATATCCAATTCTTTCAGAATGATATGCCATTTGTTTGAATGATTCATAAATGACGTCAAATCAATGTTCCACGAATAATGTATCATGCTCACTATCATCGTTGATGTAAATGTGATACTCCTTAATCACATCACGCGACTTGCAAGTGTTATCCCTACCATCAACATTCAATTGCACATGTTTTTACATAAAATATATGAATATGGAAACTTGGTCTGAGTGATAGTACTCACTCTAGATCTCTATCTGAGGAGAAAATGTGTAATTATCGACAAATTCTACCATTGATAATATTGTGTCTGGATGGAATACTTCATGAGAATTCTTGAATTCATAAGCTCACTACCTAAACTAGTGCTAGTCCTTGATATATTTATAGATTTTATTTTGAAACATCCCCATGAATTGTGAAATAGGAATCTAATCCTCAACATAACTAATCCTCCTAGGCATCAGAGTTGAAGAAGATGGTTGATTTCCCATGACATACTCATAGTGATTCCATGTGATGGTGACATATGACATCCCATACTGGTTGGGATCAATAGGAACTTTCCTATGGAACAATGCTAAATCACCACATTCAGTGCATCTTCTCCCATCTATACACTTTTTCTTGTAAAACAAATATTTTGGCTCCCTTCTACACAATATTGATGAAACAAAAGCGCACATTGTAGGAGGAGGAGGGCCGTTGTGATAGTTCTTCTTGTAAAATTCTTGTAAAGTGTCATAATGAAGCTGAAATTCAACATGTTATCGATAACAACATGTGTCACAGGTTGTATTAGGCCTAATAAACCATGGTTTCAATTTCTGAAACATCCTTATGGATATCTTCACATGGTGATTGCTTTCCTAAAACTCCTCAAACAATGCAACTTCTATCATTTCTACAACATGCTTAACATAATCTACATACTCACCTTTAGCTGGGAGATGCTGTATGACATGCTTTGTATATGGAATAGCACGAGAATGACTCTCCCAAAACTCTACCACACGTGCTCTGATTCATGTTGTAAGTTTGTCTTGGTAGGGTTTCCCGGTGATAATAGCCCAACAAACAGATTCATCATTTTCAATTACTCGAACCATGAATTTGGTATGCTCGTGCAATAATTTTCTTGAGACATGGAACAATTTTTACTTTATTGCCAAATTTTGTTGTCTTGATGTACTCGGTGCAACAATAGTATTTGTAATTTCCTTACAAGTATCTCAAACATCAAGTTTTATTGATTTTATAAACATAGTGAATGCCTTTGATATATTTTCAGTGACATTCATACGTGTCTTCTTGCATTTATCATCTTGGACACCCAAAATATTTATGACATGTTTTAGTTTCATATGTTTGATTAACCCATGTAGTTTTTGAGCTTATGCAATAGTTGAATGTTTCTAAACATATTATCAAATGATGTTATTGACATGATCTCTAATAGCGCGAGTAGGGATAAGCTCCCCAAGTTCCTCTGTTATGCTTGCATCCAAATTTTCTGCAAACCTTCCACTCCTTTCCAAACCGTTGTAGCTCCCTATTATCCTATCAACTTGAGAGAGATCAACCCATTCTTCTGGTGGTTGATCAAATTCATAGGGAACATATTCTTCCTCTAGTGGTTTATTAGTTTGATATGGCACATATTTTTCCTCTAGTGAGAGTTGATTAGCTTGATAGGGCACATGTTGTTCCTATAGGGGTTGATAAACTCGATAGGGCACATCTTGATCATCATATCTTTTATCAGCTTGATAGGACACATCTTGTTCCTCATGTGGCTGATCAATTTCTTTCTTGCATAGTGGAATACAAAATATACTTGTAATTCAAGTGAATCACCATCATAAGACAAGTGAATAGTAGATCTACACATGTTTATTTGAGAAATCACGATAGGTGGAAGGTCATGATATGATTGACTTGTGTATTCCCCCTATTTTCCTTTTAATTTAGGGGTATCCGATGGTAACATGGTTGACAGGGGGGAATTGCTGATTACGAGAAATGGGATCATTTGCAAGTTTCGTCAAATCTAGGATATTTAATGAAGCGAGAAATAATATCTTGTTTGTGTTAGCCATGATGTATTGAACTTATGTGTTGGTGTTGGTATTAGTGTACCCTGCGAGGTATTATTAGTTGGGGTACCTTGCAGGGTGGGGTTGGTTAGAGTACCTTGCAAGGTAGTGCTTGTATTTCCTTGAGAGATGGTGGTGTGGGTGCCTTGAGAGGAGTTAGATCCCAATAAGATGGCTCCAAGAATGGATGTTCTAAACAAGGTGGCTTGGTCCTATTTTTTAATCCAGAATGGTGAGAGACCAGAAAATCTTCCTTGTAATGGTGGGAGATATTGTAGGTTCCTAGAGTGATGGGTATCCCAAGCTGGGTCCCCTATGGTTCCCTAGTAAGTTTGTGGGAAAATATGGTGAGGGGAATTTTCTTTAGGAAAACCAAATGAATCACATACATAAGACAAAGTGAAAAATAAATGGTTAATTTTCCCTTTAATTCTAATGTGTGAAATAATCAACAAAAAAGGTTTTGTGAGGTTTTGCGTATGAGAAAAATTCCTAAAAATACTTAATATCCTTCCGCTCAAGTAGTAACTGGGCCTTGTGAATATTTTAGAATAGGGTATTGTTGAGAATGCAACAAGATGATGGAGCTTAATGGAAAGAAGTCACCTTCACTAAGTGGGTCTGCAGGCTATTTTTGGCGCAAAGTCTATTTTTAGACATATGGATCATGGTCTATGAGTTGCAAGATGCTATTTGTGGATGATTGGTCATGTTGGTAAAAATAGATGGACTTCTATTTTTAGACATATGGGTGGTTTCTATTTTTAGACTGCCAGGCTAAAAATAGAACAGTTGAATATTATTGTCTCATATTAATATTTGGACAATAAACATTATCTTATCCTCTTGGAGCACTTCAGTTTGAGCTACAGATGTGGCACATGCAGCTGTTAGAAGGAAGTACGCTTTTCTTGTGGGTCAGTTGAGCTATTGCATGCAGGACTTCAGTTAGAACTCATGTGGTTGAGTTTGGTGGAGTTGATTGTGGAGTTGATGGAGTTGTGTTTAGTTTGACTTGGTTAAACTAGTTGTATTTTAGTCTAACTAAAGAATACACTAGTGATGAGTTGTGTGAATTAAATATTAATTAATTCACTAATTATTAACTCATAAAGCAACTGGAGAATACATTAGTTAACTCAGTGCATGTACAGTTCAGTGGAGACAGGTGTTAGAGGTTGAGATTGCTATCAGTTGTGACTATAGTGTGACTATAGTTGTGCATGAGATTTGCACATGCATGGATGGAGATTGCCAATGGTGGCTTGCGTAGTATACCAAGGGAATTCATTTTTACAGAGTGGATGATTTCTCTTGCAGATTGAGCAGTGGAGGCAGGCAAAGCAGTGGAGGATATTTGAGCTGTGATTGAACAGATCTGAGCTAGTTTTGTGTGTAACCGGTGGAGATAGTGCTGGATACTTGAGAGGAGTATTGTACTATGTATTGTTACATGTTATCTATCATTATAATATATAGATAGTGTGGGGTTTTCATCTGTATGCTTTCCCCGGGTTACATACTGTGTTAATGTGTGCATGCAATTGATGTTTCATTGATTTTAATGCTGCTAAATTGACGATCAACGTAGAGGAGATTATGTATTGTGCATGTATTACGCAATAGTGTATAATCGGTATAATCTATGTGAATAAGTGATTAATTATTCAAAATTTCTGCATGGTATCGGAGCTGTTGATCATCAGATCTACTATTCAAAAAGTGTTTACATTTTATTTCTTCAGGCAGAGTCTGTAATCAGGCCAGGTAGCCTCTAGATTCATCCTTCCTTTGAACGTGAGATATCCGGTAAAATCCCATACAGTCAATCTCTATACGAGAAATAATTTGTTCTCACAAATTCTAGATTAGAGGAGGTTGAGTTTTTGAGCTGGTGGAATTCCAATTTGCAGTAGTGTTTTCTTGGTGTCAACGTGGCAATGTCTTTCAACGGATTGCGATTGGAGTATGCTCTTGAGGGCAGCTCGAACTATATTGCATGGAAGGACACGATGGAGGCAGTGTTATATGATAAAGGGTTGAAGGAGTTCATAGAGGCTGAGGTCCCAAAGCCTACTAATGCTGCCGAAGTTGAGGTTTGGCAAAAGAAGACAACAAAGTGTCGAAGGATTTTATTGGAGGGCGTGAAGGATCACATTGTGTCCAACCTGCATGGAAAGGCTTCTCCATACTTGATGTGGAAAGTGTTGACAGATTTATTCCAAAGCAAGAGCGATCAAAGGAAGCTAACGCTCAAGGATAAACTCAGAAACATTAAATGCGAGAAGGGAGATAGTATGCCCAAGTATCTCACAAAGTTCACTTAGTGCAGGGATGAGCTGGGAAGTGTGGGGGTGACTGTCGATGATGAGGACTTGGTGAGCTTGGCTCTCCTTCATCTTCCGAAGAGTTGGCATTCCTATTAGGACTTTGTCAATGGTTGGGAGAAATTGCCAGGATGGGAGAGACTTTGGTTAGATCTTGTGCAGGAGGAGATCAGGCGGAATACCAGGGACGGATCTTCATCAAAGGCACCTGATGAAGAAAATTGCACTTTGGATGCCAAAGCAAAGAAGGGGAAGAACAAGAAAGCTTCTCATTCAGGTACGAAAGGCGAGAAGCAGACATGTCCAAGGTGAAGTTCTTTCACTGTCACTAGCACAGACACTATGCCACTAATTGTCCGCAGAAGAAGAAGAACAAGCAAGCTGCTAGATCTGCAGCAGGAGAGGCTCTAGCCTCGCAATTTGAGCTTGATTTTTCATTGATTGCATGCTTGGTTTTAAGTGTGATGGGATTGGTGTGGTTCTTGGACAGTGGTGCATCTTTTCACATGACAGGAGATCGAGATTTGTTTTCTGATCTGGAGGAGAAAGATCTTGGAGTGCACATCGATATGGGCGATGATGGCAGATATAGTGCGACCGATATTGATACCATTTCCTTTGAGAGGGATTCGGGTAAACCCTTCGTATTGAAGGAAGTGATGCATGTTCCAGGATTGAAGAAGAATCTTATCTCTGTGGCGATGTTAGAAGACAAGGGATATGATGTTGTTTTCAGCGAGGGAAAGGGTTTCCTGTGCAGTAAGACAACTGGAGAAACTCGAAAGATAGGGGTTCGAGTTAGGAACCTTTATCAGTTGCATGTAGATGGCTGTGCAGCAATGGCATGCAAGGTAGAAGGATTGGTGAGCCGGGATGATGGCGAGTTGTGGCACAGGAGATTGGGTCACCTTCACCATGGAGCCTTGAAGATACTGCAACAAATCACTACTGGGCTTCCTAAAGGCACTCTTGCGTAGTCAGATCAGTGCAAGGGGTGTACTTTGGGAAAGTTTGTGAAAGCCACCTTTCACGAGAAGGATAGTTGTGCCACGACGATCCTTGAGAGAATTCACACAGACATGTGTGGACCTTTCTCAGTAGCTTTGACAGCAAAACACAGGTATTATGTGATCTTTGTTGATGATTTCTCTCGTAAGTGCTGGATCTTCTTCATGGAGAAGAAGAGCGAGACATACTCAAAGTTCTGTGAGTTTAAAGCACTGGTCAAGAAGGAGTCGGGGAAGAAGGTGAAGGCTCTTAGGAGTGATAATAATGGTGAATAAATCTCTGGCAAGTTCAAGGACTTTTGCAGTGCAGAAGGGATTCAAAGAGAGCTCATAGCTCCCCATAGCCCATAGCAGAACGGGGTTGCTGAGTGGAAGAACAGAACGATCGTGGGTGCTGCACGGGCAACGTTGCATGATCAGGGCCTACCCCTTCACTTGTGGGAGGAAGCATGAAATACAACAGTATATGTGCAGAACTGTTGTCCTCACATGATACATGGCATGAGTACACCCGAGGAGGCTTATTCTGGTAAGAAGCCTAATCTTTCTCATTTGAGGATTTTTGGTGCTAACGTTTACATGAATGTGACGAAGGATGCTAGGAAGAAGTTGGAGCCGACCGTAGAGGTTGGGATATTTGTGGGGTACACTAATACGCCCCACAACTATCGTGTGTATTTTCTAGACAGTGGCAAGATTGTTGTGTGACGGGATATAAAATTTAAGGAGGAGAAAGCCATGAAGTGTTCACTTGAGAGGGAGCCACACTTGCATGCAGATGAGGAGCTATTAGTTCCTAAGGATGAGATTCAGGACGTGGATCAGCCACAGGACAAAGTTCATGGAGTGGAAGAGACCACTCATGCAGCGCCAACCATCAGAGGGCGAAAGCGCTTGACAGAAGCTGAGCGCTGGCTTAAGATGCAGAGAAGGTTGTAGGACCACCTATAGCTCAATGTAGACAGAGATAGTCACTTGATCACTACACTAGATACATGGCTCTTGCGAGCAAATGTGTTGTGACTGAGCCATCCTCTTTCGAGGAAGCTGTGGAGGATCCCGCATGGGTAGACGCCATGGTGGAAGAGTATGATTTGATTGTTAGAAGCAGTGCATGGGAGATTGTCCCAAGACCGGAAGGGAAATCAGTGGTGGGTTCGAGATGGATCTACAAAGTTAAGCAGGTAGCTGATGGGAGTGTGGAGAAGTAAAAGGCAAGATTTGTTTCCCGAGGCTTTTCACAGATAGAGGGGATTGATTATGAGGAGGCCTTTGCACCTGTCGCAAGGTATTCTTCAATGCAGACGATTCTTGCTCTCTCATCGCAGATGGGGTGGCACATTCATTAGATGGATGTGAAGACTGCGTTCCTCAATGGAGTCATTGAGGAGGAGGTGTACATAGAACAACCTGAAGGTTTTGAGATCTTCAGCATCGAGTCGCATGTGTGCAGGCTCAAGAGAGCGTTGTATGGGTTGAAACAAGCACCACGTGCTTGGTACACACGGATAGACAGTTATTTCACAGGACTTGGATTCTCTAAGAGTGAGGTGGATCCTAACATATACCAGATTGCGGTGGAGGGTAAGTTTGTTATCATTGTACTTTATGTAGATGATTTGATTCTAATAGGTGATGAGCTGTTGATACTTTCATGCAAGGATGATCTTGCTAAGGAGTTTCAGATGAAGGACTTGGGCCTCCTTCATTATTTCCTGGGATTGGAAATCTGGCAGCGCATTGATGGACTATTTGTTTCTCAAGGTAAGTATGCTCAGGAGATACTGGAGAAGTTCAACATGCATGGCTGCAAGCCTGTTGATACTCCTCTTCCTGGAGGTTGGAGGAAGGAGGATGCCACTTCAGCAGAAGAAGTGGATGCCACTGTTTATCAACAATTGGTGGGGTCGCTTATGTATCTGGTCAATACACGACCCGATATATGCTATGCTGTTAACCAGCGTTCATAAGCTATGGTTAAGCCAACCAATCTCTTCTGGAAGGCAGGCAAGCATGTATTGCGTTATCGCAGAGGCACATCGCGATATGGATTGTGGTACAGACAGGAGGATGAGGTGAAGCTATGTGGCTTCATGGATGCAGATTGGGTAGGGAGCCCAACAGACAGAAAGAGCACATCAAGAGGGGTCTTCAGTATCAGGTTGACAGCAGTTCGTTGGTACAGCAGGAAGCAGAGATTCGTGGCACTCAGTTCAGCAGAGGCCGAGTATATGGCAGCAAGTTTGGCTGCATGCAAGGCTATATGGATGAGGAAGATCCTGGTCGGGTTGTTCGGTTCATACTTGGAGCCTAATGTGATCTACTGTGATAACCAGAGTTGCATTAAAATCTCAGATAATCCAGTATTTCATGATAGATCTAAGCATATTAACATCAGGTACCATCATATCAGAGATTGTGTGCAGTGGAGAGTCATGTTACTTTCATACATTCCAACGGAGGATCAGGATGCTGATATCTTGATGAAGGCGCCCACCAGGAGAAAATTCGAATACCACCGAGGCAGGATAGGGATTGCTAATAATGCATATCTTGTTGAGAGGGAGTGTTGAGAATGCAACAAGATGATGGAGCTTAGTGGAAAGAAGTCGCCTTCACTAAGTGGGCCCACAGGCTATTTTTGGTGCAAAGTCTATTTTTAGACTATGTCTATTTTTAGACATATGGATCATGGTCTATGAGTTGCAGGATGCTATTTTTGGATGATTGGTCATGTTGGTAAAAATATATGGACTTCTATTTTTAGACATATGGGCGGTTTCTATTTTTAGACTGCCAGGCTAAAAATAGAACAGTTGAATATTATTGTCTCATAATAGTATTTGGACTATAAACATTATCTTATCCTCTTGGAGCACTTCAATTTGAGCTACAGATGTGGCACATCTAGTTGTCAGAAGGAAATATGCTTTTCTTGTGGGTCAGTTGAGCTATTGCATGCAGGACTTTAGTTAGAACTCATGTGGTTGAGTTTGGTGGAGTTGATTGTGGAGTTGATGGAGTTGTGTTTAGTTTGACTTGGTTAAACTAGTTGTATTTTAGTCTAACTAAAGAATACACTAGTGATGAATTGTGTGAATTAAATATTAATTAATTCACTAATTATTAACTCATAAAGCAATTGAAGAATACATCAGTTAACTTAGTGCATGTACAGTTCAGTGGAGACAGGCATTAGAGGTTGAGATCGCTATCAGTTATGACTACAGTGTGACTATAGTTGTGCATGAGATTTGCACATGCATGGATGGAGATTGCTAATGATGGCTTGCGTAGTATACCAAGGGAATTCTTTTTTACAGAGTGGATGATTTCTCTTGCAGATTGCACAGTGGAGGCAGGCAAAGGAGTGGAAGAGATTTGAGCTGTGATTGATCAGATCTGAGCTAGTTTTGTGTGTAACAGGTGGAGATAGTGCTGGATACTTGAGAGGAGTATTGTACTATGTATTGTTACATGTTCTCTATCATTATAATATACATATATTGTGGGGTTTTCAGCTGTATGCTTTCCCCAGGTTACATACTGTGTTAATGTGTGCATGCAATTGATGTTTCATTGATTTTAATGCTGTTAAATTGATGATCAACGTAGAGGAGATTATGTATTGTGCGTGTATTCCGCAATAGTGTATAATTGGGATAATATCTGTGAATAAGTGATTAATTATTCAAAATTTCTACAGGTATTGGGGCCACTTCATGAATGTCATTGGCGATGCTTCAAGCAACCAAAAAACCAACCAAGGTATGGAGGGGGTTATAATGGACTGATGTACCAGGGATACATCCTGAAAGAGCTAGCAACGCTTCTAGTAGTCTGACCAAGATCACCTTAGGTCTAAGTGCTCCAAAACCTCAACTTATAGGGAAAGATGCCCTAAGATCTAGCCACTAAGTTACCTACATCCAGTAGGAGTGGATGAAACTTAGCTTCTGGTTGTTAGTTTTGGACCTAGAACTCCTGCCACATGTCAGGAAACATCATGAAGGTTCATGATAATCCACCACCTAAGCCTTACCCCCTTCATGGGTTCCTTTCCATGCACTATATTTCTCACTAGATGATGCGGGATTTTAAGCTCCCTAAAAGACAACTTTCTATGTTTCAATATGAAAAACAACCATAATAGCTTATGTGTTTCCTACCGCCATGGTCCTAACCTAAAATATAAATTATCTTGTGGCCCTTGTGGGGAATTTAATGTCTTCAAGTTAAGGTAGTTTCTAGAAAGGCTTTGCTTCGCTTAGGGTGTCCAACAAAATATAAGCTCAAAGAAATTAAGTACACAGATTTTGGAAAGAGGATACCATTTATACAAATTTTAAGTGAGCTTAGTGTGTGCAAGTAAAATTGTGAGCATACAAAGTGTGAATTGATATGGATATGCAATGATCTTTTACAATTTCCCTAATTACACTATGTTATTCTTGTTCCTTGCAAGAAAAGGAATAATGTGTGGATGATGGGCCACTTACTTCTTTCCTAATTATACTATGTGAGCATATAAGGAGATGAAAGATTTAGTGCTTTGAGAAAGGGTTCAGATGCAACCATAGGTTTTATAAAAGGACATAAGAGAGGTTGTGCTCACTTTCTTTCATTACTAACACCAAGTTCTAGTCCTGAAAATAAATGAATGAAATCAAAGCTTTGGTTAGTAAAACAAGCAAAAAATATCTGTGCATTTAGGGCCACTTACTTTCCTCCTAGTTAAGCTAGTTGTGGTGTGAATTGGATTGAGAAAAACAAGTAAAAAATATATGTGGATGAGGGCCACTTACTTAAACCCTCTTAGTTTTAAGCTATGTTTGGGTGCAAAATTTCAAAGTAAAATATAATAAATTACTCTACTTATAATGGTTAGTAGTGATAGTGTGTGCAAGGTGAATAATTCACATAAAAAGGGTTTGAATTGCAAGTATGTGGATATGCAGTTCATGATCCTTCAATAAAATTCCCCTAATTACATTATGTGATGTTTTTTCCTTCCAAGAAAATAAATGATGTGTAGATGAAGGGCCACTTACTTATTTCCTAATTATATCATGTGAGAATATGGGGAGATGGAAGCTTAGTGCTTTGAGAAAGGGTCTAGATGCCACCACATGTTTGCCACAAGGATGTAATGGAGTTAGTGCCTACTTTATTTATTTACTAACACCAAGTCCTGGTCCTATAAATAAATGAATGAAATAAAATCTTTGGTTAGCAAGACAATTAAAAAACATATGTGGATTAGGGCCACTTAAATCCTCCTAGTTTTAAGCTATGTTTGTGTGCAAAATTTCAAAGTAAAATATAAGCAATTACTCTACTTGTAATGGTTAGTAAAAAAATTGGTTAGTAGTGAGGGTGTGTGTAGGGTGAATAGTGCACATAGAAAGGGTTTAAATTGCAAGTATGTGGATACATAGTTCATGATCGTTTAATACAATTCCCTTAATTACACTATGTGATGTATGTTCCTTCTGAGAAAATAAATGATGTGTGAATAATGGGCCACATACTTCTTTCCTAATTATAGTATGTGAGCATATAGGGAGATGGAAGCTTTAGTGCTTTCAGAAAGGGTCCAGATGCCACCACAGGTTTTTCACAAGGATGCAAGGGAGGAAGTGCCTACTTTTTTTATTTACTAACACCAAGTCCTGGTCCTGAAAATAAATGAATTAAATAAAAGTTTTGGTTCGCAAAACAAGTAAAAAATACTTGTGGATTTAGGGCCACTTATTTTCCTCCTAGTTAAGCTAGGTGTGCTATGAATTGGAATGGGAAAAAAAACTAAAAATGATATGTGGATTAGGGTCAATTACTTAAATACTCTTTGTTTTAAGCTATGTTTGTGTGCAAACTTTCAAAGTAAAATATAAGCAATTACACTACTTGTAATGGTTAGTAATGCAAATTGGTTAGTAGCGATGGTGTGTGCAAGGTGGATAACTTGCACATACAGAGTGTTTGAATTACAAGTATGTGCATTTGCGGTTCATGATGATTTAATACAATTCCCCTGATTACACTATGTGATGTTTGTTCCTTGCAAAAGCAAAGATGTGCACAGATAATGGGCCATTTACTTTTCCAAATTATGTTATATGTGAGCATATAGGGAGATGGAAAATTAGTGCTTTGGGAAATATTATATTTCTATTACCATCTAAATTGAACTATGTAAATTGTTTAAATTAAATCTTCCAAAAGAAACATTCAAATATATGTATACTTGCCTAAATTAATACATGTTTTCTTAATATTTACTCAACTTATACATGTTGATGCCAGGAAAAAATCTGAGTCACGTGAAACCATTATATAGGAAACATACGAACAAATAAATTTCATCAAACCAAGCCAATGAAATAGCTAGAATTTGTTGCTTATGCATATATCATGATTTCACTGAATAAGTGATGCCATAATTGAGAACACCCAATAGAGGAACCCCCATGTAAAGGATAAGAAATTTACAAACTAGTTGAAGGTATGCAATTTGTAAAATATTTGCACTTAAATTTATATTTTACTTTTTAACTATGATCCTATGTTAGCAAAGAAAAACTAATTCATTTATATATAAATTTTAATGATGCAAATTAAAATTATCTTTTATGTTAAATCATGGCTAGATGTTGGAGATTTTTTTTTTTTTTTTTTAATTATATAGAAATTTTAACGATATATTATAATTTAAGTGTTTAAATAATTTTCATTTGAAATATGAATTATATAGTTATAATGTGTGGTTATATATTTCTATAAAAGGTTAATAAATACAATATTGATTTTTTAAAAATAATTTATTTTAAATTTATTTTTTATAATTTTTCCAATATCATAATTCAAAATTGTTAATATATTTTAATCTTATTTATATAAAATTATTGTATTTAATCAATTATTTCAAGAAAATATACCATACTACTAAAAAAAATGAAATTGCTTTATTCATTTAATAATGTAAAAAAATAAAAACTAAATTTATAAATATATATATTTTTAATATTTAAATGTTTTTAATATATCTAACTCCATGTCTCCATTTACCAAGTAAAGAATTTGACCTTTTTCAAAATTAGTTCTTCTTAGCAACAATTTTTCATTTCTTCAAGATACTATATAAATCCTAAACTAAAAGTGATCTCTACAACAAGGATGGTATTATATTTTTGTTCATATATCTCATTTACTAAACATTTGAATTAAAATCCAATGCCAACTAAAAGGGATTGTGAGAAGAGAAGGAAAGAGAAAATTGATTTAAAAAGCATAGGTGTTAAGAAGAACATTAGAAAAATTGGAGAGTAAATTGTCAATATATCAATTTCCCAAGTAATCTAGTTCCACAAGCAATAATATCTCTTCAATCTTCCCCCAACAAATGTTTAAGAAATGAAAAAAATTAACCATTTGGGCATAGGATTGAAGGGTGTGTGATAAACATGATCTATTGTTAGATATAACCCCAGAATTTTACTAGTGAGTTTGAAGATTTGTTTAGTTTCACAAGAAGTCACATTTACTAAGTGAAGCATTTGACCTTTTTCAAAATTATTTCTTCTTGGCAACAATTTTTCATTTCTTCAAAAAATTATATAAATCCCAAAGTAAACATGATCCCTATTGTAACAAGGATGGTATTATATTTTTGTTCATGTATTTCATTTACCAAACATTTCAATTAAAATCTAATGCCAAGTAAAAGGGTTTGTGAAAAGATAATGAAATAGATTTAATTGATTAGAAAAGAATATGTGTTAGGAATAACATCAAAAGATTTGGGGAGTTTATTAAAGAAGCCAAAGAGAGTGGCTCAAAAATGAGAAGAGGTTGAAGATATCGAAAAGTTGATGAATAAGATATTGTATAATAATTTGCAAGGTTGTTTAACTAAAGACTGATAGAAATTAAGTTTAAATTCTTATATAGGAAGTCTAAATACATATTTCAGAGGGACTAATTACTAACTTAATGATATGTTGAATCTTTTGAATTTGAGGGAATGGGAGATTCTTGAAAAATTTGTCTAGACCGAATTGAAGGTCCAAGTTTATTTCATGAGAGAAAAAAATCTATATCTTTAAATTTATACAAATTTAATTGTATATAAGATAAATTGTGACTAAAAAACCATACAATACATAAATAAACACTGAACGATACAAGAAGGAACCTATTCAACTAGTTTTTAAGTATGTTAATATTTGAAAACCTACTATACAAGATCAAATTAGTTGGAAAAGTTTTTCTTCAATAGAAGCACCATATCATTTAGTGTTTTAAAATTTGTAACTAAAATTACCACAAAAAAATAGTAAGAAGTTACGATAACTACAAAGAATTTGACAATTCCAAACAAAAAGTGGAATAAATGTGGGATGAGAAGTATGAGAAGACCAATGAAATTATTGATAAGGAAACAAAAATAAATAAAAACGATAGAGGTTTTAGTGGATTTAGAGAACAAGGAATATGATTTAACTCTTATAAACAATGGATGTAAACTGTTATCATTTGTGATGAAGAGGGTCACAAGTGATTTGAGTGTTTTTTTGGGAGAATGTGTTGGCATTATGACTAATGTGTTGTCCTCGATGGAAACCTACTTGATGAGTTGTCCTTTGATGGAAACCTACTTGATGAAGATGTCAACGAGATGTGTCTACATGTGATAGAGAGTTATATCAAAGGCACAGTAGTTCAGAGACAGAGAAATGATAAAGATGACTAATATGTTGAAAGGCATAACAGTTAAAAAATATAGAAATGATAAAGATGAAGTTTGAAGAAGTATACATATGTTGGGTGAAGAAAAGTCGAGTATACACAGGTTCTATGAAGCAAAGTAGTGTACACACTCAGGTTTGGTGAAGCAAAGTAGAGTATACGCAGGTTCTATGAAGAAAAGTTACGTACACATGCAGGTATGAAGAAGGAAAGACGTGTACAATTTCCACACCATGGTATTCTAAATACCAAGGGTACTTAACACGGTATTTCCCTGTGGTATCGAGCCCAACAACAAATATTTGATCCCATATAAGAATACCATCAGTATTAGTATGGTTTTGATCTATGGTATTGGATAAGAGATAATCTATATAAGGAGATGAAGATCAAAGTGGTAAAGGTGTGCAAGTGATGAATGTTTTATGAATAGTTAGATCTGAAGTAAATATGCATGTAATGGGATGTTAATGTTTTTCTTGATCTAAAACTATGTATGCACCTCATAATTTGATGATTGATCAGATCAAATAGATTTGAGATGACAATCTTGATTATGAGGCGATTTGATTTGTGTTGATAATGTCTTGATGCTTTATTTTTCTGTGTATGTCGAGATATGGGTATGTCTGAAGTTCTGTGTTACAACAAACATTTGTGTCAGTAATTGCATATCTGTACGTGGGTTTTACAACATGAAAGATGTGTATACATGCAGGTTTGGTACTATTAAGTCGTGTACATATGATGATCTATATGCGAGTTTTTTTCCTAAGAAATGCGTATACACGTGGGTTTGTTTTGAGGAAAGAGCATACGTAAACTAGGGTTTTGATGAAAAGGATGTCTAATCAGTTTAATTAGTCTTACTTTGTCTCTCTTGTATATCATTGAAGTCTTACTTGATGATCTGGGCTTAATAATGATGTTTTGATTGATTGAATAATGATGAAGCTACTAGTTTTTTGTGATTAAAGATCAGTAATGGTTCTGTGATTATTTCATAATAATGCAGTGGATCTGTGTATGATTCAGTGTTTGTTTCAGAGTCATAATGGTTCATTTTTAGGATTCAGTGTTTTACTTTCAAGTTTAAGTGGTTTAAGATATGTATGCGAGTATGCCTTATGAAAAGTGCATACACATGCGGGTTTGCTACTATAAAGTAGCATATATATTTTGATATATGGTTGATCATGGTTTGCAGTAACAGAAACTAGTTTCTGTGATGTGCAGTATGTTGATCGGTGTTCTGGTTACAATGATATGAATTTTCTGGTTGTTTAATTTTGGGTTTCAGTTTATTGGTTGAGTTTTGGTTGATTCGGTTAATTCAGTGATTAGGTTTCAGTTGATGGTTGACTTAGTTGGGTTAGAGATTGGTTGTTTCAAATGATGATTGAGTGGTCAATTTCAACTTTGATATTTGGTTTTGGGCTTAAATGTTGATAGTGCGTCCAATTTGAAAATTTGATGAAATGTGGCCTAGAGTTGTGATGTGTTGTATTAGGTGGATCTTGTATGAAAATTTATGAAACGTGGTCCCTAGAGGTGTTGAAGGTTGGAGCCTTCAATGGGAGAGTTGAATCTTACTTCCAGTGGTAGCTGGTAAATCAGATCAAGGGGTTGAAGCTCCCTTCATGTGGGTGTCGGTAAATGAGATCAGGGGGTTAAATCTCCCTTCCAGTGGGTGTTGGAGAATGAGAGAAGGTTGTAGCCTTCTATAGGTGGGTTCTTGTGTACTAATATGAGTCTGTGACAATACAAAGATTGTAAGAAGTTTTTCTTTATAACAAAAAAAAGACAGAGATGACTGCAACGATGGTTTTTTCCCACATGGTGTTTCCACGTTAAATCCTGGTGTTCATGTGTGATGGTTTATTTTGTTCTTACTACACATGGTTACTATTTATTTAATTCTTAATGAAGTACTAATGCACTATCTCAAGAGAAACAAAAGATGAATTAACTGAAAAATCAGTTGTACTGGATATATGCAAGTTGTATGAACAACAACCATGTACACATGTGGGTTCCCTTCAGTAAAGTTGCGTACAAAAATTAGGATATGAAATTGAAAATTCTAATGGTTTGAAAAATTGATTCACCCCGCCCCCCGCTCAGTGTTTTTCCTAACAATTGGTATTAGAGTTGGTCCTTCAGCAAAAGCTTGATCACTTGGAGGAGATGTTTCAAGATGAGTAGTTAGGAAGGATTATTTTCTATCAAACCTCCTATATTTAATGGAACTAACTTTGGCTTTTGGAAAGTTAGGATGAGAGCATAATTGCAGGAACTAGAAGCCGATGTATGGGAAATTGTTGAAAGTAGATATCAATATCTAGCCTCTATTCCTTCATATACTATAGGAAAGAAACAATACAAAACCAATGTAAAAGTTGTGAATGCCATCTTGGGAATTTTGACTGAGTCTGAGTTTGTGAAGTTAATGCAGCTAAATACAAAAAAAGGAATGTGGGATAATATTATCCAAATTTATGAGGGCGACACCAAGGTAAAAAGTGCTAAACTCCAAACATTCAGAATAGAGTATGAGAAATTGAAAGTAGATGATGATGAAAGCATTACAACAATTTTTCTTATAGTAGATGAAATTGTTAATTCCTTGAGAAATATTGGTGAAGAAATAAAAGATGCTACTACTGTTGAAAATATTTTAAGATCTCTGACTCCGAAGTTCGACTCAAAGTCTCTGTTATTGAAAAAATGCAGGATCTCAAAATTCTCACACTTGATCAACTCCATGGAACATTGACAACATTTGAGATGAGGAAAGGTGGTCCTTCAAACATGAGTGAAGCAACCTTCAATGCTAATGCAAAAGGACAAATAAAAGGAAGAATCAGGGTATGTATCAGAAGTAGAGGAAAACTTCGTAAAGAAAATTCAAGTAGGTACTGGAAGATTCAGAGGTAAGCTTCCCTTCAATTTTTTTTCTTGTGGTAGAGTTGGTCATTATGTTGCTAAGTGTCCCTATAGAGAAAATCATGAGAAAGGAAAAGAAGCTGCAAAAATAAATAGGAAGAGGTTTGAAAACAACAGAAGTTTTTATACACATGAAGATAGTGATGGTCTTTCAAATGGTGAAAAGAGACAGTCTAATCAAGATTGTCACTTACTTATGGCATTTGAAGATAAAAGTAGTAATGAATTTGATGGCCTAGAAGAGGAGGGTATTTTGATTGAAACCTTTGACAATAATATATCAAATGTAGTGACAGTTGCAAGTGTCAACAAATATTCAATTTTGGGAGAAACCTGGTTTCTATTGATCAAGAATGAAGAAGATGAAGCATCATCAGGGATGGGTTTTTGTTCAAAATGTGATCCATTTCCTTGTCTATGTAATAATGATAGTGATGATGAGATTGAAACCAGTGAGCTTCCACTTATGGGTAAAAGTGAAAGTAAGTTCTTTGAAGAGAAAAAAGATTCAAAAATGACGCCTCTAGAAGCAACAGATCAAGGCAAGTCAGAATCAATTGACAATGCATATGTTCTTATCAACAATGGAAAGAGAAGACGGAGTATCATATAACGAATATTGATGTTTGGAATCTAGCATGTAATGGCTACACCAAGTTTCCTCCATCAGATAAGGAAGTGCAAAAGAACAGTAAGGATTTGAGTAACATTTTTTGTAGCATATTTGATTCAATATTGAATAAGGTTATGCATTATAAAACTTCAAAGAAAGTGTGGGATAAGCTACAAGAAATACATGAAGAAGTCCCAAAGGAAGATTCCTCATTCAGGTAACTACCAGGCAATCCTATCTCTAACAATGTTTCCAAAATGACAGACCGAGTTACCGATCCAAAAGAAGACATGTTAGAAGATTTTTTTGTATCTTAGAACAAAACTTGATCTCGCTTTGAAAAGGATTGTTAATCTTAAAGAAACATTGCAGGCATATGATAACAAGGATCATGATGGTATGATATCTAAGAAATATTGTGAAGCTCTTGATGCTGAGGTAGTCTCTCTAAGAATAAATCTTGAAAAATCATATAAGAGGAATGAAGAACTACTTCAAGCATTTGAATAACAAGAAAATGGGCTACAAGAAGAGAATCTTCTCAAATTAAAGCAGAAAATGGATGAAGGAAGAAGGGTTAAATAAGTTATGAAGAAGAAATATCTACAAAAAAAAAACAATATTAGGTTGAGGTAAACATCCAAAAAGGTAAATTAGAAGAAAAATATAAATATTTGTGATTTCAAGATAGTACTAATGTAATAACCCTGATTAAAAATCTATGTAAAATATATAAATGCCACGGATGATGGGAAACATATTCCAAACTGAATGGTGGGGGAAACATCCTAGTGGGTGTTGATTCAGTTTATTATGGCTAAGGAAATTGGCAAAGGCATTGACTAAGGTTTTGGAAAGGGAAAATGGCATTTTTGGCACATTTAGTTATGAAAATAATGTAAATTAGGAGAAAAAGAAGGTGAAAGGTCACAGTTTGCATGTGAGGAGGAAATTGAAGGAAAATAATGGAAAATGAAGAAAATAGAGGCCTCATTGATAAAAAGGCTTCTGAGGATCACTTGGAAAGCTTGATTAGTTCAGTTTCAAAGCTCTCTCATAATTCTCTCTCTCTCACTCTTGGACACTTAGAATTTTCTTGGAGAAATTTTTGCATTGGATCAAGAAAGGCAAAGAAGGCAAGAGGAAGCATAGATCAAGTAGGGAAAGGCAGGATCAAGTAGATACAACATGATTCATTGCATGTAACAATTTGCATGTGTATTTTCCTTGCTAGATTTGGCATGTATGGTATTTCATGTGGTTCTTTTGTTGTTGTGGCATGGGTTTTTCCAGGTGTACCTGTGTTTTCAGCCTAGCATTGCCATTTCTGGATAGCCATGGTGTGATGGGGTTCTCATGTTTTGGTTGATCTGGATTTCCGAATGGATTCGAAGATGAGTGGGCTAGATCTCCGAATGATAGAGAACATGGCATAGTGGTCCCTAAACCAAACTGTGGATCACGATAAAGCCATTGGTCTACTGACCCTAGAGCCATACTGTAGGTTGTGGTAAAGCCAGGATTGTGTTGCCTTAGTGGGCCTACAAATCCTTGACGGTGAATGGTAGGATATACGGTAAATCTAAGAAGTGGTTTTCTCTCTATTGGGCCTAGTAATCTTGGGTTTGGGATATGCGGTAAATCCCGAAGAGTGGGTCTCGGTTTAGGGCCTATTGATCCGAGTTTGGATCTTGGTAAAGCCTCAGATACTAGGAGATAGGAAAATTACTCACAGTGTAGGTGGAGAAATATGGTGGCATCCATGCTTGTTTGGCCTAGTGATCAGATGGAGATCATGGTAAAGCCTACTATGATGTGTTCATTTTGTTGGCCTAGTGATCCGGGATGGATTACGGTAAAGCCTGGTTTCTATTGATGAGGGTGAGGTGGTTTAGCCTTGGTATGCCCTAATTGGTTTTTTTTGTTTGATCCCCACATTCATGTTGGAATATGGCATGGGGGTGAATGGCTGAAGAGATATTTGGCTTAGCCATTCTATGGTCAGGTGGAACATGTAAGTCCCATCCCAGGTTTTGTTTTTGCATCATTAATGAAAGTCTATTTCTCCTAGTATTTATATGTGTATTTTAATGGATTATATGTGGTCTATATGGTTATACTTTTACGGGTATTAATGTTCCTATTATGCTGGTTATGTGTGTTTTATGACAACAGTTATGTATACCTCTCATCATATTGTTACTTGTATATGAATAAACAATGTATCTATGGTCTAATGGATGGAATGGAAGTTAATGTGTTGAGGCATCAATGCTTCATGGCAAATTTCAGATAAGTATGAGATCCCTATGCTCAAATCTATTATTTACACCTATAGTTTACATATTCGTGATATGTTTGACGAAATTCCTGTCATGGCTAGTAGGGGTCCAATCAAGGTCTTAAACAAGTATTTCCTTTAGTACTACCATTTCCATGTTATTTTACTCTTTTGAAGGTATCGTGAAATTATGGGTAGTGACCTGGGCTTTGGGCCAAAAAAAGTGGCTCAAATCCCAAGGATGCTAGAAAATTGGGTCTCAAGACGCTGGAAGGCAAGCCTGTGAGAGCGAATCTAGGTTTCTGGAAAATGTCGTGCCTATAGCATGAGAGTGATTGAGTCTTATGTTGGTCAAAACTTCAGTAAGACCCAAGGTGAGAAAGTTGTTTGATTTTTGGATTAGTTCTTGAGGGTCCTGAAGTTGATGTTGAATGTTTGTGTGTTATGTTTCCATCAATTCCACTTCCTTAAGTTCACATATGAGGTTGAATGTTATGCAACCATCTCACAAAGTAGAAGAAAATATAGATCAACGACTTCAAAATAAACCTCTTCGAGAGGGGAACCTCCCTTACATTACACAAATAACAATTCTTGGATGATACAAATGACAAAACCTCCTTTCTATATATAGGAGTCTAAGGGGTCACAATATAATTAGAGCTAACATAACAATAATAATATAAGGGCACAACAATAGCAATAGTGGTTTATATGGGGCACAATAATAACAATATGGGGATAACAGGGGCACAACAATAACAATAAGGGGATACAATGACAATAGTAATGGGGGAATCACTAGTATTATAGGGACCTAACATGCCCCTCTCCTTAAAAAATGCTTTTTCCTCAATGCTTAAGTAGTTCTAGATGCTTCTCTATAAAATTCTCATCCTCCCATGTGGAATCTTCAGTGGGTAAGTTCTTCCACTTGATGAGATACTCTGAAATTGATCAATTCCATAGTTGTTGAGTTCTTATTTCTATGAATGCTTCAGGTTCTAATATTATTTTTCCTTCCTTGTCAAGTTTTTGAAACATTGTTTGAACTGGGAGCTTGTCACTCATAACATTCTTTAAGCATGCAACATGGAAAACTGGGTGCACTTAGGAAGATGCAGGAAGCTCCAATTTGTATGCCATAGTACCAATATTTTGCAACACCTTGTATGTACCATAATATTTTGGTAATAATTTATTATCCTTCTTAGCTTGTTTGAGGGACATTTGTTTATATGGTTGTAGTAGTAGAAATACAGAGTCACCTACATCAAAACTTCTTTCGTTACGATGTTGATATGCCTGTTGTTTCATTCTATTCTGTGTAGAAACTCCCACTGTAGATCACCTGATAATGCAATATACTAAAGAAAAATACTTGATCTACTTCTACAAACAAACTTGCAGAAGCTTAATCGATTTTGAACAAGATCAAATAGGAACACATATAACAGAGAATAAGAAATCATACACATGAAACATAGAAGAATAGTCCAGGGAAATCCTCATCTAGAAACCCTGCTATCTGTATTATCATACAAGTGGAAATATCTCAGGATTACACAAAGCTTTAGCTCACAAGCTATCCAGCTCTCAGTACAATCCCTCACTGCTACTCATAGACAGTCAAAGGCTTCTCACAAACCTTCTCCTCTACCCTCCAAGCCTCCTATTTCCTTGCATAGTTTCTCCTGGGTCATCTAGTCGCCACCTGTGTGAATTCACATCTCACACAACTCACCAAACTCAGAAATAACTGTGCAATCCTAAAGGAGATAATTATTTTTGCATGGATGAGTTTCCTTTATAGGAAAACACATCCAAATGATAGTACATTGTCCCTTTCTTTAATCTAAATTGGGTCTTTCTCTGAAATGACATGCATGAGTTATTTATGAGAGAATATTTAGTTATCTGGAGAACACTAGTTGCATGCATGCCTGCATTAACTAACTGAACTCACAATTAGTTCCTCCAACTTTTTGGAACTAATTTAACTGGACTTAACTCAGTTAACTGCGCTTACTAATTATAACTCAAATACAACTCATCCTTATCTCCTTAATTAAGGGAAAACTTCCTCAATCAAAGGGATAGCTTTTTCATGTCTTCACAAAGACTTCATGTTTGATTTTCTCCAACTAATTAACTCAAGATGAATTAATTAATTATTTTTTAAACATCTGCTAAGACTAAAATCAAATTTTAATTCTCAATTTTAATTCAGGGACTAATTAAAATTGGAATCTATCCTAAAATTCTATTTATAGCAATTTTATTTTTAGCAATTCTATTTTATTATTCCTTATTGCTAATTCCAACACTGGTACTTGAAATGCTATTTATAGAAATGTTATTTTTAACATTTATATTTTTAGCATTTCTTGTTTCTATTTTCAACACTCCCTCTTAACAAGAAAGGCATTCAACTCGAACCTGATCTTGAACCTTTGGAATGTTCTGCATGCAACACTTCTCTCAAGTGTTGTTACCAGCAACTCTAGAAACAAAAAATATCCAACCTGAATCATAATGATTCCTCTATCATCAAAGTATCTGACTGCTATTGCCTCTGTCAACTGAAAAAATTTACACCTCTATGCTCTTCAGTATCTGACTACTCTAGCCTCTATCACTTTGATCTCTGACTGCATCAATCACATTGATTTCTCCAGCTGCATCCGTGCTGCTGCTAGTCCTGTCTCCTAGCACTGCATCTGCACTGCACCTCCTCTCATCATGTTGCATCGTGCTGCCCACTATTGCACTGTAACTCAGTTACTAAGAAGTAAGTAACTAATCTTCCAACCGACCTCCCTGTTGGGCTAGAAACAACCTTTGATGCTGAAGCTTCCTCTGTCGCTCCATCCACATCTGTCTTTACACACTCAGTCAGTCTTGCTACTCCTCGTCGGGGCTCTCGTAGCAAGGTCTAATCAAAGAGGTTGGGTACCTCAAGTATCCTACCCCTATTTCATCCTTCTTGGGAACTGTCACTCCACATGTTAGGACCCTATACTACTAGTGTAACCCCTTGTTATTATTAGTACAACCCCCTTATTATATTTTTGTGCCCATGTAGTCCTCATATTGTTATTATTGTGCCCCATAGAAGCCCACTATTATTATTATTGTGCCCTTACATTATTATTGTTGTGTCGGCTTTGATTATATTATGACCCCTTATACTCCTATATATAGAAAGGAGGTCTTGTCATTTGTATCATCTAAGAATTATTCATTTGTGTAATGTAAAGGAGGTTTCCCCCTTGAAGAGGCTTATTTGTAAGGTGTTGATCTATCTTTTCTATCTTTTTGTGAGCTGGTTTCATAACATTTGGTATCAGAGCTTTGGATTCTAGGGTTCCATTGCTCCAAATAGGTCATCGTGGCATTTTCTCTATAAATTTTTTTCTGCGATGTTTCAGGAGCAAAAAATACCCATTTGAGAAGAACTCGCACTACACCTCGGGTCTGAATTTCAGAGATTGTATCACTATATTTTTGGAGATATGATCTAAGGAAGTTAGGGTTTTTGAAAGCTCTAGAATTTCAACTAAAACAGGTCATCGTGGTATTTTTGCTATAAGTGTTTCGCTACGAAGTTTCAAAAGCTAACCCAAAAACCAATTTGAGAAGAAATCAGTCTAAACCTCTGATTCGAATTTCAAATCCTGTCTCGCTGTATTTCAGAGACATAGTCTGAGGAAGTTAGGGTTTTTGCAGACCCCTAAATTACATTCCAAATAGGTCACCTTGGGAAATTCGTCATAATTGTATTTTTGAGAATCATATTGAAATTTAGTGAGAAGTTACAGAAAGAGGATGGACTGTAGTTTCCTGTGTTTATTTTTTAGATCCGAAGGTCAAAACAGTGACACATGGCACTTCATACAAGTTCGCTCTTTTGAAAAGGTATATAATCAGGTCATCTTGGGAGATTGTGCATAACTCTTTCTTGGAGAATCCAATTTCTATTAGACTGGTGGCATTGGAAAGAGGACACAAAGGGATACTTTAGGTCACATTTTTAGAACTAGAAGAGCCAAAATTACAGAGTTATAGTCGTTTCAAGATCAAGCTCCTAAAATCAAGAAAATGCGATATGAGGAAGTTTGATGGCAAGGATCCGGTAAATTGGATACTACAAATGAAGCAATAGTTTGATCTACATGAGGTGCAACTGTTACAAAAGGTATGTATTACATCTTCATATTTAGAACTAGATCAATTTTTATGGTATAAAGGGATTTGTTCTTGTAAACCACTTGTTACATGGTCAATTTTCATGGAGGAAGTGATAGCACATTATGAGGATACAAAGTGAAACACCTTCTTTAGCCAATTGATAAATCTCAAACAAAAGTGTTCAATGGTAGAGCACATTGAGGACTTTAAAAGATTGAATATAATGGTAAATGATATTCCAGAGAAGCAAATGATTGATTTCTTCATAGGTACTTTAAAGGATAACATTCAACATGAGGTTTGTCTTTGGGAACCTGATTCATTGGAGAAGGAATTCAGGTGGGCAAGAAAAATTGAAAGAAAAATTATGGAAACAAGGAATCCCACCACTCATGACTATAATTATGGAAGTGTTTCTTCTCCTAGCCTTCCACAATCTACAAGGTTTACACCACAACAATTGGAAGAAAAAAGAGAAAAAGGGCTTTGTTACAATTGTAATAGAAAATGCACTAAAGGTCATAAGTGTGCTGAGAAGAAATTATATAACATAGAGTATGAAGAGGAGGAAGAAAAGGATCAAGAAACATCAAAAGAAGAGGATATATGCTAGGACCAAACCCCAGAGAAGGAAGAAATGAATTTGACCATATATTGTAAAGCATTGGCAAGAATTACCACTCCTCAAACTCTCAAGATAGAAGGAAATATCAAGAATAAAAAGGTTCAAGAAGTGAAAGATCACATAAGGAAAGAAGAAATGAATCCAACCATATCTTGTAATGCATTGGCTGGAATTACCACTCCTAAAACTACCAAGATAGAAGGACATATCATGAAGAAAAATGTTCAAGAAGTGAAAGATCACATCGAGAATTAAGAAATGAATCCGACCATATCTTGTAAAGAATTGGAAGAAATTACCACTCCTAAAACTCTCAAGATAGAAGGACATATCAAGAAGAAAAAGGTTCAAGCAGTGAAAGATCACATCGAGCATCAACAACAAGTTCTCCAACTTTTAAAGGATAACACCACTTTGGTGCAAAATCGAATGAAACAACGGGTAGATCAACATCACAGTGAAAAAGTTTTGATGTAGGTGATTGGGTATTTTTACAGCTACATCTCAAGCAAGCTATTTATGAGAAGGAAATGTTGGAAATATTAAATGCACTTAAGAAATGGAAACCTTACCCAAGGGGAAGATACTTCAAGGTAAAAATGGTTCATGATAGTCTTAAATACCTTTTAGAACAAATATTATCTTTAGAAGAACATAAAAAATGGGTCACAAATATGTTGGGTTATGACTTTGACATCATCTACAGAAAAGGGAAGAAATTTTTTATTGTAGATGCACTCTTAAGAAAGGATGAGGATGTGGAAGCATCGTTTTGTGCTATTTCTATTATCCAACCAGATTGGATAAACGAAGCAAGTGATGAATGGAAGAAGGACAAAGAAGTGTGGCCACTCATTCAAAAGTTGCAGAATATCCCAATTCAAACAATATTGCCAGAACTTGAAGAGGAAGGAAAAATCATATTCGAACCTGGAGCAGTGATAGAAACAACAACCTGACAGCCGGTGGGCTCCAGTATTGTAGCAATAATGCTACAACTCCTGGAGCTTCCTTCTCTAATTTTATCAACCCGGTAGTTCGTAACAAACTTGGAAGCGACGGTGCTGTATGCACAAGTACTAGCTCTTGTCGCAGCTGTCACTTGGTCAGCTGGCACAAGTCCGCTAGGGCTCAAGCCAACTTCTATATGTTCTCAGAAGAAGCTTTTTAAGTGATGAACGAAAGCTATCTCAAAGGAAATTAACCTACTTTGCAAGAATGAACTGAAAGCCAACAAAACATGGAAACCCTAGTAAACCCTAATTCTACCAGCTTAATCCTTATGATGCAATGGTGGGAATGCAACTTCTAAAAGTGATGCCATTACTTCTATTGAGATGAGATGCATGTGTCTAAACTACTTTCATCTGAAGAGAACATGTTTTTGTATTTTTGCTCAAGTTGTTGGAGTTATTATCACTGTGCTTCTTACTGGGTCTTGACTGTACAGGGGTAGATCAAGGGGAGGAAGGCTTGGAAAAGGTCAGGAGGACTCTGAGAGGGTCCAAGGGATCCCTAACATCATTCCACAGAAGTTCACAAAGTTCAGATGCCTGGAAACCGTGTTTGCAAGCTTCTACAGGATGTCTGCAGGGGATTCTACAGGAAGTTCAGGATTTCTACAGGAAGTCCCGTAATTTCTACAGGATGTTCTGCAATCGGAGTTTTGGGTGATGGATGAGTGAATGAGTTGTATGGGTGGATAGGGAGGTAGGAGGGGAGCTTGTGATGGCTTATGGACAGAGAGATGAGATGGATAGGGGGTGTGTAAAGCTGGTTGGTCTAGAGGAGGGTAGAGGCAATGGAAGGCCGAAAAGATAAAACAACGTGGATGATAGAAGAGTTGGGAGGAAAATGATCTAACTGGGAGATAAATAGATGGCCTAGGCACGGCTTAGAAGGATAAGGAAACGATGGAGTGGTGCTGCGCAGTGTAAATGAAACAAATCACCCCTGTCTTGCGTATAACCGAAATGTCATCAACCTACTCTAACTGTTTTATTAGAAACCAAAGAACAACAATGTCGTTTTTAAGGGAAAATTGTGCATGGTGCTGAAACAAAGAGTTATTGCTCAAGATCTAAATGCATGGACACTTCTACAAATGGAAATATTACGTTAAAGCTTGCATGAACATGTAAAACTGTGTTTTTGGTAGTTGGCACGGTCTGCACTCCCAGTCCCCAAACAGAGGTGAAAGTGAGTGTGCATTCAATCCTTTTTGGAACTCAGATTAACTTCAATCTCCCTACTCTAATCTGAACTACTGAAGCAACTTTGTTCATAACACTAACCTATGTAACCACACCAAGAAATTCGAATCAGCAAACTATGTTTCCAAGTGCATGTAAAGGAAAATAAATATAATGCTGAAAGAAAGAATGGTAACAATACAAAGGAAGGAAGCCTTAGGCTCTCAGGTTGTGTCCAACCCTGAGAGCTTAAGCTCCTTTAAGAACTCAGAGCTGCCTCAAATTTTCCTGCTTATTCATTAAAAGATAATAGTCAAAAGTCTGATAACATGCCAAAAATGGCTTACAAAGAGAAAAACAGGGCTATAGCTCGTAATTCAGAATCTACAACAAAGTTTCAAAAGTCTTTTTTCGAAGGCTACAACCTCAATATTTATACATTATGAGGGCCAAGCTGGCCTCCTAAATTAGTGGGGATTGGCTGACCAACTAAAAGTAAACTGCTGTTCCCTTAGAATCTGTTGGCTGCCTTCTAGCTCGATGGTGATAGCTGTTGGAGCTCGGAGTTATGGGTGGAGATCACGAGGAAGGCCATTCAATGCCGTGGACAACCTTCCTACAAAACCTCAATGCCACCTTGGCTGTCTCCTAGCCTTCATCTGTGTGGTTTTGTTCCATTTAATGTCAAAAAACCTGAAATAAACATGTATTAGCCACCTAGGAATAGTGACTTCCCTTCATTCGTACAAATAACATAAATATACTAAAAAATGATTCATAAGTCATGAAAAATGAAGGGTTGAGCAAGGGTAGTGAGGCCAAATGATCCCAAAATGTTACCAAATTTGGGGCTCATCATCACCCCCAGCTAAAATATTTTCTCATCCTTGAGCAACTAATCCAGCTCCTCATCCTTCATTGCCTTTACTGCCACCCTTACATCCCAAGCCTCTGTAGTAGTGTCCTCCTTGCTGATATGGAACCCAGCCTTTCTGTTTACCTCTTCCCACTGTTCATTATCATCTTTCTCTGTGCTGCCTTCCATCAATCCTAGCAGCAGTGGTGGGCTTAGCTTGAGGCCAATCCAGCTGGCCTGGAGGTTTTGCATGGATTTCTTATAGAGGGCCACCCATACTAGAGCTTCCCTCATCCGAGTTGGGGTATGATACTCTCTGATTTTCAGACTGTGGGCCAATGTATTCCATCGGCGGGTGCAAGCTTGGACAGAGTTGTCTCTTAACAGTCTCTCCATGTCCTCAAAATGCGCTATGGCCTGGGCCTGCTGATCCATATATCTCAATGAAGCTTGAGGGTCGGTGGACAAGTGTTGGTGTGCCGAGATTAGTGCAACTGGATCCCCTGGTTCTGCTCTAATTAGCAATGGCTCATTCAGCTCTCGGTTCATGACCGCTTTGGCTTCTGCTGCTCTTTTGTCCTCATGGTTCAACCATGAGGAAAATGCCATTAATTGCATATCTCCTAAGGCCGTATTGGGATCCCATGAAATTACATTAGCCAGGGCCAAATTATGGAGGTAGAACTCCACTAATTTGGCCTTATCCTCTGATGAGCTGGTACTGCATAATTCAGTGAATTGCTGCGGGTCTTGGAGCTGAGAGATACCCCTTTGCGCCAAGGTATTGATTTGAAATTGCAGCCATTGGTCTTTCAGGTACAGGCCATAGGATTTGACTGGCTGTCTACATTGTATAGCATCCATGGCCCAACTGGCCATGCAGGCCAATTGTGCCTCTTTCTGCTGCAGCTGTTGTCTGAGAGCTTGCACCTCAATTTGTGCTTGCTGTTCTGCTTCCTGGAGATGCAAGGTTGGCTCCCCAAGACCGGTTTGCAGTTCCTTTTTGCCTTGCTGTTCTGCTGTGCTGTCCCCTGAGGGTGTGCCTGTTCCTCTCCTCAGCTCTTGTAGTTGCAGTCTAAGTTTTTCGTTTTCTTCCTGTAGGAACACCCGTTGGCAATTTTCCACGTGTTTAGCCATGGCTAATTCACTTCTGGCCTCCTTAAGTTGCTCTTCCAAGGGGCCTATGTCCGCCACACCTTTTGATTTGGCTATTTTCATCCACGTGTGTGATTGTACTCTCTCTTCCTCCAATTCAAAGAACAGTGGCACAGTGAATTTTTGTGGTATAATTTTACCAGCTTCCAAGATGTTATAGTATGAGCTCAGACTTGGCTGAGGGCTAGGCTCTGGAATGTGCTCTTTTTCTTCTTCTCTTGGTGGCTCTACTTCGCCCTCCCTCGGTGGTGATGAGGGTGCTTCTCCTTCCATTCTCTCTGTTTCCTTAAGCCGGGCTAAGGTTTCCTGTAGAGCAGCTTCAGCATCCTGTAGCCGGGATTTTGAAGCCAATTGGTCTAATCTTTCTTTCCAAGTAGTCGTTTTCGAGCTCCCCCTCTCATAGGTGACTGATATCTTTGAGGGGGACCTCTCCTTGGGTGAAGTAGGGACATCATCTATAATGATTGGGCTGCTGGACGGAGGCTGTGGCTTGCCCGTCTTTATTCTCACACTTCTCCTAGCTTTAAAATATAGAGGGGCCTCCCTCTTTCTCTTTTCCTTGGGCTTAGGAGGTGTACTGAGGGCGGCCAGCACAGCTGCTGCCTCCCTTGCAAGAACATCGGCTTTCTTTTCCCTTGGTTTTCTTTTCTCAGGGCTTCCTGTAGAAGGCCCTTTTTCAGCTGATTTCGGGCTTCCTGTAGAAGCCGGTTTCGGTTTTCCTGTAGGAACAGGTGGCACCACTTTAGGTTGCTTTGCTGAGGGTGTTTTACTTTTTGACTTGGTCGAGGCTGCTGTCGAGGTGCCTTTGCTGATGTGGACCTGCTCAGTCTTGTCCACCCTGCTTTGTAATCTTTTCTCTCGGGGTGTTAATATGGGTGTGTCCTCTTTCTCTTTGGCACCCTTTTTCTCTTGTTTCTTCTTTTGCTCTTTCTTCTGCTCTGTGGTCGTGGTCTTCTGGCCTTTTTCTTTCTTCCCTGCGGGCACTGACTCCTTCTCCTCACTGCTGGATGAACCGAGCTCTTCGGTCAACATCTTTATATCACCATCCTTGGTCAAATTTCTGAAGGCTTCCCATGAGAGAGGAACCTTGTATGTGTGGAGTGCATCCTCCATGAGGAGTTTAATGAGTCCATGGTGGGCTTCCTGGTCTGGTGTGCCTTCTTTCAACTTGGTGGCACATTCAATCATAGACTGTAGTAGAAAGTAAGGGATACTTAGTTTGTTTTCTACAGGTAGGTCCATCTGATGCCTCAATTCTGTGAGTAACCGAAAATGGTACCCATACACAATGCTAAACCGACCTTCGCAGGTGATGTATTTCATGATTTGGAGGCTGACTTCGCTCCACAGTGGCAGTAAGTTAGTCCTGCGAACCCCGTTCTTATCTTCTGAGAACTGCTCCTCTGGTGGAAAGAATTATTTCTTAGCCTTCTGGCCCAATTTCCTCTCTTCTTTATCCCATGGTAATCCCATTGGGAGCTCAGTAACTCGGCTAATGAATTGTGTCGTGAGTCTGAGACTCAAACCCCTGAAGTTGACGATGGCCAATGTTTTGGATTTCGGCTTCAGAGCTTGCAAGAACTCCTCTGCTACCTCATCGTCATAGCCCTAAAATTTGTCGTAGAACGACATCCATTGCGCTTGCGTGAACAGCTCCACCACCTCAGGATTCTCTCTTAGCTTTGTTGAGTCGGTTGGTTCCCTTCTGATGAACCCACCTGGCATGGTGAAAAACTATTGCGTTAGCTGGAGGTGGCGAGTGCGGAAGAAAATTGGCCTACTGGGACAGAGCGTAGAATTACGCCTCTGCCACGCATACAATTCACGAAAACTTATCTCCCGATGAGCCTTAACACGGCTTAATTATAACTCACATCCTGTAGGACAACAATTCATGCAAACGACAGACAATACTTGCAATTTTTTTACGACCAGACTGTAGAACATCGACTCTGCCACCCTCGAAACCAATTGCATGGAAGGTTCAGGCTTACCTTTTTAATCCGCCACCTTTTGACGTGAGGAACCCAATTTCCTGTAGAAGCAGCGCACGAATTCTGGAGGATACTGCAGTGGGTCTGCGCCTTCTGTGCTGCTATCAGAAGTTCGAATGGCCGAAGGCTTGGAGTGTCGAGCTTCAGAGGAATGCAGATGCTCACTCGACTTCCAAACGGTTGATGATAAATGCGTGGGGTGGCGACGTAGCCGATAGATTTGAATCCGGCGGAATTCGTGGCGCGGGGGTGAGTTGTCCCTGCCGGACCGTTGGATGACGTCGTCTACTCATTCTACTGCAAGTTCCCTGACTGCTGCATCATTCCCCGCAGATCCGCCGCCGCCATTTCTATTAAAACGCGCTTCTCCCCGACTGACGGTTCTCACGTGTCCACTACCCGTTCTTTTCCACGGCCACCATTCTACACATCCGACTAGACCAGCTGACTGGTCGACGTGGCCAGTTGAATGGCCATGCAACTACTCAACCCATTCATTTCATGCTTGCAAACATTTCAAAGTAATATTCATGTAATTCGACGAAAGAAAGGGCGAGGCACTTACCTGTGCGGCCGCGACATGCTTTTCCAGGCTTCAGGACGACGATGACTAGATTTGCTTGGTGCTGTTATTTGCACAGGTCTGGATTTGCTTGCTGTTGCTGCTATTTGCACAGGTCCGGATTTGCTTGCTGCTGCTAATGATGAAGCGTATGACTCCACTGCATGCGCCCGCTTTGTTATTGCATGTTGCAGGCGATCGAATGGTTTACACTCTAGTTGGCTAAACTGCTACGGGATTCCTGTAGGATGTCCTGTAGTAGTTTGTCCTCCTTGGGTGCATGCTGAACGATGAAGACAGTGGCATCACGATCATGCTCGCAGGGCCCTTGGATAGCTGGGTTGAGTATTGCATGGCATCTCAGTGTCTTCTTTTATTTCAGAATTGCTTCCTCTTGATAATTCACTGATCTGCTTTGATTGTGCAGGTATCTTCATTGCATGTCGACAGGGGTGGTAGAAGGAGGTGACAGCAGTGTGTGAGGGAGAAAATAGTAGCTTGCATGTGCCCATACCGGACCTTGGTCGTTAGATCTCCTCATACAATTAGTTCTAGGCCGTCCAAAACTTCTACAGGAAGTTTCCTGTAGAAATATAGAACTTCCTGTAGAAAGTCTGTAACTTCCTGTAGAAGACTAAATCGTGCCCATACCTTGGAGAAGAGGAGTGTTTCTGGAGGAGGTGCTGGTGAGGTCTCCTGGCAGCATGATAAGGATCCTTGACTTCGAGTTGAGAGACCTCCTCTCCTTCATAGAATACCTGCAACTCGCATGCATTGCCACATTATAAACTTGCTGTCCCTGTCTCTTTTGCTTATTGTTTTTTATTTTTTCCTTTTCTTCTTTTTTTTTTTTTTTTTTTTGAAAGATAGCAGGGGCGCCTCAATGAGGTTTTCACCCTTGCCATCTGCCTTAAGCGCCTCAGAGAGGTTTTCACTCAAGGATCTTTTTTCAATTTTTTTTTTTTTTCTTTTTTGAAAGACAGCAGGGGCGCCTCAATGAGGTTTTCACCCCTACCATCTGCCTTGGGAGCCTCAAAAAGGTTTTCACCCAAGGATCTTTTTTTTTTTTTTTTTTTTTGAACTTTCAGGGTATGCCCAAAACAGAGGCAGAACCCTTCTCTATAACCAACACTGATTTCTCCACAGTTTTAATGAATTCTTGTCTTGAGAGAGGTTTCCTGTAGATTTTCAGTCGATGCCCATTGACAAGCATGGGGATGGCCTCCTCGTCAATGGTCCGAATGAGGACAGATCCATTGTCATGACATTTCTCTACTGCATATGGTCCTAGCCATCTGGTTCTCATCTTCCCCTTGAAATCTTTATGCCTGGAATCATACAACAGTGCCCAATCTCCTGGCTGAAATTGCTTGTCATTGAGGTGTTGGTCATGCCACACCTTGCTCTGAAATTGAACCACTTCTGTGTGAAGAAGGGCCTGCATTCGGTGCTCATCCAATCCATTCAGCTGCAATAACCTTTCTTGTTGGGCATGGCTAAGGTCTAGGTCCAGCTGAGCTGCCATCCTCAAAGTGTTGTATTCAAATTCGATAGACAGCAAAGCTTTGTTCCCATAGACCAGCTCATAAGGTGTGAAGCCGGTTGTGGTCTTCCAAGTGGTGTTGTAAGCCCATGTGGCCTCAACCAGGTGATCTGCCCAATCTTTCCTACTGTTGCTCACCACCTTAGTCAAAATCCCTTCCAATGCTCTATTGGTGACTTCCACTTGCCCATTTTCCTAAGGATGATAGGGGGTGGAAGCCCTATGCTTGATTTTGTGATGAGCTAGTAGGTCTTCAATTAGGTTGGATGTGAACTGGCTTCCTTGATCGGTGACTAGCTCTCTTGGGTAGCCAAACTTGTAGAAGATGTTTTCCCTTAAGAACTCAGCCACCTTTTCTTCTGTTGCTGCTTTGATTGCCTTGGTTTCTGCCCACTTTGTTAGGTAGTCGGTGCACACAATGATGTAAGATCTCTGCCTCGAAGGAGGGTTGATGGGACCCACAAAATCCATACCCCACTTCTCAAATGGCTCAAGAGTCACTTGAGGTTGGAGAGGCATTTCATCCCTTTGAGTTGGTTTCCCCAACCTTTGGCATTGGTCACATTGGCTGATATACCTTCTGACATCTTGATGAAGTGTGGGCCAATAATAGCCTGCCTGCAAGATTTTGAAGGCGGTCCTCTTTGCTGCAAAATGTCCTTCACAAGGCCCATCATGATAAGTGAGGAGGATGTCAAAGACTTCCTCCTCCCTTACACAACGCCTTAAGATCTGATCAGGGCCAAGCTTGAACAGGTTGCCCCCGATCCAAGTGAACGAGGCACTTTTTCTGATGATTCTGCTCTTCTCTATTGAGGACAGGTGCGGAGGGAACTGTGCGGAAACAAGGTAGTTCACTATATTAGCAAACCATGGAGAGAGTATTGAAATAGCAAACAGATGTTCATCGGGCATCTGGTCATCCACTGTTCCATCCTCATCTGCAGACAAGTCTAATCTAGATAAAAAGTCAGCAACAACATTTTCTTTACCTGGTTTGTCAACAATGGTCAAATCAAACTGCTGCAACAAAAGTAACCATCTAATAATACGAGCATTCACATCTAGTTTATTTGTTAAATATCTAATTGCAACATGATCACTATGTACAAATGTTTGATAGCCAGTGATATAATGTCGGAACTTGTTCAGTGCATGGACCACGGCCAGGAATTCTTTCTCAGTTACAGTGTAATTCAGTTCAGCTTTGGATAAGTTTTTGCTAACAAAGTAAATGGCATATGGAAGTTTTTGTTCAACTTGTCCTAAGGCTGCCCCTATGGCTTTGTTCGAGGCATCAGTGTGGATGTGGAAAGGTAGGGCCCAGTTTGGACCTCTCAAGATTGGGGCAGACACCAACTTGTCCTTTAATTCATTCAGAGCCCTCTGAAAATCGTCAGTCCATTTAAACTCCACATCTTTTGCCAACAGGCCAAACAATGGCGAGGCTAGCTTGCTGAAGTCTTTAATGAATCTCCTGCAATACCCTGCTAATCCTAAGAAACTCTGAACATCCCTTACCTTTTGAGGAGGTGGAACCCTCTTGATGAGAGCAATTTTGTTAGGATCCACCTGTAACCCTTGGCAAGAAATGGTATGGCCTAGCACGGTCCCTTCAGTCATCAAGAATTCACATTTTTCAGGACTAAGGGACAGGTTCATCTCAATGCATTTGGTTAGGACTTTTCCCAGATTGGACAATGCTTCCTGGAAGTTGGACCCATAAGGAGTGAAGTCATCCATATATATTTCCACCGCATCATGGACCAGCTCAGAAAAGATGCTCAAGACGGCTCTCTGGAAGGTAGCAGGAGCATTGCATAGCCCAAAGGGAAGAACTCGGTAGGAAAAGGTACCCTAAGGACAAGTGAAGGTGGTCTTATCTTGGTCTTCCGGGCTGATTTGGATTTGGTTGTACCCGCTAAACCCATCTAGGAAAGAGAAGAACTTCTTTCCTGCCAGTCCATCCAACACTTGATCTATGAAAGGTAGAGGAAAATGGTCTTTCTTGGTAGCTTTGTTCAGTTCTCGGTAGTCCACACAGATTCTCCACTTCCCATTTTTCTTGGGAACCAACACCAGAGGGGACACCCATTCGCTATCCGAGATGGGGTAGATGAATCTAACATCCAACAGTTTTTGCAGTTCTTCCTTGACAATGTCCTTAAGGGATGGATTCATTCTCCTCTGGGGTTGCCTAACCGGTTTACAGTCCTCTTTGATGTATATGTGATGGGTACAGACCGAAGGATGGACTCCTTTCATCTCCTTATAGCTCCAAGCAAAAGCATCTAGATGACTGGCCAACAGGTTACACAGCTCCTTTTCCTGGGAAGGAGATAGGGAGGAGCTGATCTTTAACGTTCTCTCAGGGCCGAACTCCACATTTTTTATTCTGGGAGTGACAGGGTTGGTCGCACAAAGATCCACTAGGGCGCTAGCTTGGGCATCCTCCACCAATTTCTCTAAGGATAGTGCACTGGGAGGTGGATTCTGGATCAAGGTCTCAATCAAGTCATCCTCGGTTCGGGGGTCTCTTCTAGTGGTGTCTAGGGTGCACAAAGGTGCTGAGTACACCTCATCCTCTTCTCCTTCCTCCAACCAAAGTGGTAAGTCATGCTCTAAGGAGGGTTGGGCAGGAGGGTATAGGACTAGCTGCTTAGACATAGGACCATTTTTGATGGTCATGTTTCTTGCACGACAGCTTATGTAAGCATCTGCAGTGGCTAACCAAGGCCTTCCCAAAATGAGAGGGTATCCAGTAAGCTTTGCCTTTGGTTGCAGAACCAAGAAATCTGCAGGGTATTCCCAAGAGTCAACAGAGACCAAGACATCCTCCACAATCCCTTCGGGAGTCACGGTGGAGCGATCTGCTAGTTGTAGGACTGTCGAGGTCTTCCTCAAGGAACCCTGAAGGTTGAGTTTGAGCATGGTATCCCTGGTCATCACATTAATGGCAGCCCCCAGATCAATCAAGGTGTGAGGTATGATGGTGTCATTGATGTGGACATCTACTACAGGACTCCCAGGATCTAGATACTTTGGGCAGATGACTTGTCCTAACATAAGGTTAGACAGCTGTCCTAAGACATTGATGGTTGAAGCATCTCTCTTTCGCCTGCCTGGGTGTCTGAAACACTTTTTCTTAACCAATTTGTTGTATATTGGTACATCTTTGATGGCTTGGAGAAGTGGAATTTTCACACACAACTGCTTGAGCTCTCCCAGAAGCTCATCCTCCTCTGGGTTGGGTTGTGTGGTGGCTGTTAGTCTCTCAGGAAAGGGTGGAGTAGCCTTTGGTTCACTTTCCTGTTTATCTTCCTCATCCTCTGGGGGAGGAGGTTGGCGATCCGGAAGAGTCTTTCCAGATCGAAGATTGATCTCCTGGATCTCCACAACATAGGTAGGGCATGATGTTTCCCCAGTGTATACCTGCTAGGCCTGTCTATTGTTGGGGTTTGGGTTCGGTTGAGCAGGAATTTGAGGTTGCCTTGGAGGAGCAGGAGGTAATGGTTGAGGTTGAACTGGTGGTGGAGGCAAAATGGCGGGAGGAGTGTTGTACTGGGGCCTCCACCCCGATGGAGGTGCATTCCACTGAGGCTGTGGCTGGGCCTGTGAGTGATACGAATGAGTAGTGGGTTGAGTATGGTACTGAGGTGGATAAGACCATGGAGGAGGCACAGACCAGGAAGGATGAGCAGGGGGACCCCAGGAAGGCATAGGAGTAGATTGGTTGGGGCTGTAATAAGCTTGGGGTGCCCCTTGCATCCCCTGCTGGTAAGGTCTAGGTCCCTGTGGCCTCCTTTGGTTGAGGAAATAGAGAGGTTCAGTGGGGGCTTCTGTCCCTTGATACATGGCTTTAAGCCCAGGTAAGGTTGGACACTGGTTTGTGGGGTGGTCCTCCTCACAAACGAAACATACTTCAACCGAATGTAATGGGCATTCGTTCTTAGGGTGTCTCCTTGTACACCTAGGGCAGAAGATAGCCAAGGCCCTCTCAGCTTCTTCCATCTTCTGCTAGATCCTGAATGTATCAAGTTGCATGGCAATGGTCTGTCTCACCTCACTTTTGAGATCCTCTAATTGATTTGCAAACTCATGTTTGGAGAAAGGAATATTGGCTGAGAGGAGGTTTCCCCTACCTCGTTTCCGGGCTACTCTAGAGTGGTTTCTAAACACAGTCTTTATGTCCTCATAAGGCAGTTGGTAAATATCTCCTCCAGCTAACATGTGAAGGGTATCTAAGAGGTCTTCAGGGACTCCTCGGAGCAGGACCAACTTGAGGGATTCAGGGTCAAGTGTGCACCTGGCCCGTTTATAGCTAAGTTGGAACCTTTCCTCATAATCCTCTAAGGACTCATCATTTCCCATGGTCATCCGAAAGATTTCTCCCTTGGTTTCCTTGGACCTACAGTAGTCCCGGTACTTGGTATTGAAAGCTTGCTGCATCTGAGCCCAAGTGGTGATACTGTTCCCAGGTAAGCCCATGAACCAACGTAATGCTGCATCCTTAAGGGTTGAGGGGAAGAGTTTCAGCTTCTGCTCATCTTCAGTATAGTCATAGGTTCGACAAAGGACAGCAAACTCAAACAGGAAGGTATCATGATCTTCAGTAGTCAGTCCATGGAAGTGAGGTAAAGCGGAGGGGCTAATGTTCTTCATTTTCATGTCCCCATTGGTCTCTCGGATGGGGAAGGCACCTTCTATTCTCTCATCTTCTCCTCTATTGTCAGCCATAGTTTCAGATGGAATGGTCTCTAATTCTTCTTCTGCTATAGGATCTTCGTATATCTTAGGAGGTTCGCCTATAGGTTCTTCTGGATCACTGTCACCGAAGAAGAGAGAGGGGTGACTCAGTGATGTAGTGGGGGTGTTGGGTAAGAATTTGCCTGTTTTATCTCAATTCCTACGAGGCATGAAATGGAAATACTTTTGATTGCTTTTATTTTTTCTCTGGTACCTGCAAAAACAGAAACAGATTGATCTACAACTAACTATCTTGTTGAAATGAAAATGCAGAATTGAAATGAAAGCAGGAAAGAACTAATCTACTTTGCTCAAATGAAATTGCAGGAATGGAAATGCTAGTCTACGCTTGCAGAATTGAAATGCTAATCTATGCTTGCAAAAATGAAATTGCAGAATTGAAATGTTAATCTATGAAAGCAGGAAATGTCTATGCTACTTTTGCAGAATGGAAATGAAATAAACTACTTAGCAGAATGAGAGAGTAGGAAAATAGAAGAAAAGCAACAATTACTAATACTCTGACGCTTCCCCAGCAACGGCGCCAAAAAGATGGTGGGCTCCAGTATTGTAGCAATAATGCTACAACTCCTGGAGCTTCCTTCTCTAATTTTATCAACCCGGTAGTTCGTAACAAACATGGAAGCGACGGTGTTGTATGCACAAGTACTAGCTCTTGTCGCAGCTGTCACTTGGTCAGTTGGCACAAGTCCGCTAGGGCTCAAGCCAACTTCTATATGTTCTTAGAAGAAGCTTTTTAAGTGATGAACGAAAGCTATCTCAAAGGAAATTAAGCTACTTTGCAAGAATGAACTGAAAGCCAACAAAACATGGAAACCCTAGTAAACCCTAATTCTACTAGCTTAATCCTTATGATGCAATGGTGGGAATGCAACTTCTAAAAGTGATGCCATTGCTTCTATTGAGATGAGATGCATGTGTCTAAACTACTTTCATCTGAAGAGAACATGTTTTTGTATTTTTGCTCAAGTTGTTGGAGTTATTATGACTATGCTTCTTACTGGGTCTTGACTGTGCAGGGGTAGATCAAGGGGAGGAAGGCTTGGAAAAGGTCAGGAGGACTCCGAGAGGGTCCAAGGGATCCCTAACATTATTCCACAGAAGTTCACAAAGTTCAGATGCCTGGCAACCGTGTTTGCAAGCTTCTACAGGATGTCTGCAGGGGATTCTACAGGAAATTCAGGATTTCTACAGGAAGTCCCGTAATTTCTACAGGATGTTCTGCAATCAGAGTTTTGGGTGATGGATGAGTGAATGAGCTGTATGGGTGGATAGGGAGGTAGGAGGGGAGCTTGTGATGGCTTATGGACAGAGAGATGAGATGGAGAGGGGGTGTGTAAAGCTGGTTGGTCTAGAGGAGGGTAGAGGCAATGGAAGGCCGAAGAGATAAAACAACGTGGATGATAGAAGAGTTGGTAGGCAAATGATCTAACTGGGAGATAAATAGATGGACTAGGCATGGCTTAGAAGGATAAGGAAACGATGGAGTGGTGTTGCGTAGTGTAAATGAAACAAATCACCCCTATCTTGCGTATAACCGAAATGTCATCAACCTACTCTAACTGTTTTATTAGAAACCAAAGAACAGAAATGTCGTTTTTAAGGGAAAATCGTGCATGGTGCTAAAACAAAGAGTTATTGCTCAAGATCTAAATGCATGGACACTTCTACAAACGGAAATATTACGTTAAAGCTTGCATGAACCTATGTAACCACAGCAAGAAATTCGAATCTGCAAACTGTGTTTCCAAGTGCATGTAAAGGAAAAGAAATATAATGCTGAAAGAAAGAAAGGTAACAATACAAAGGAAGGAAGCCTTAAGCTCTCAGGTTGGGCCCAACCCTGAGAGCTTAAGCTCCTTTAAGAACTCAGAGCTGCCTCAAATCTGCCTGCTTATTCATTAAAAGATAATAGTCAAAAGTCTGATAACATGCGAAAAATGGCTTACAAAGAGCAAAACAGGGCTATAGCTCGTAATTCAGAATCTACAACAAAGTTTCAAAAGTCTTTTTTCGAAGGCTACAACCTCAATATTTATACATTATGAGGGCCAAGCTGGCCTCCTAAATTAGTGGGGCTTGGCTGACCAAATAAAAGTAAACTGGTGTTCCCTTAAAATCCGTTGGCTGCCTTCTAGCTCGGTGGTGATAGCTGTTGGAGCTCGGAGTTGTGGGTGGAGATCACGAGGAAGGCCATTCAATGACATGGACAACCTTCCTACAAAACCTCAATGCCACCTTGGCTGTCTCCTAGCCTTCATCTGCGTGGTTTTGCTCCATTTAATGTCAAAAAACCTAAAATAAACATGTATTAGCCACCTAGGAGTAGTGACTGCCCTTGATTCGTACAAATAACATAAATATACTAAAAAGTGATGCATAAGTCATGAAAAATGAAGGGTTGAGCAAGGGTAGTGAGGCCAAATGAGCCCAAAATGTTACCAAATTTGGGGCTCATCAAAAGCTACGAAATCGATCAATTTCATAGTATCTCATCAAGTGGAAGAACTTACTCGCCGAGGCTCCCGCATGGGAGGATAATAATTTTATACCAAAACTTCAAGAACTACTCAAGCGTTGAGGACAACACTTTTTGAAGGAGAGGGGCATGTTAGGCCCCTATACTACTAGTGTAACCCCTTATTGTTATTAGTACAACCACCTTATTATATTGATGTGCCCATGTAGTCCCCATATTGTTATTATTGTGCCCCATAGAAGCCCACTATTGTTATTATTGTGCCCTTACATTATTATTGTTACGTCAGCTCTGATTATATTATGACCCCTTAGACTCCTATATATAGAAAGGAGGTATTTTCATTTGTATCATCTAAGAATTATTCATTTTTGTAATGTAAAGGAGGTTGCCCCCTTGAAGAGGCTTATTTCTAAGGCATTGATCTATCTTTTCTATCTTTTTGTGAGCTTGTTTCATAACATTAAACAAATGAATAATTCTTAGATGGTATGGATTCATGTGATCCCTCTTCCCACTTGGCTCAAAATTTCCCCTACTGGAGGTCTCTGCATGAGTGGATGCCTCCACTTGGTCTCCTCTCGGCTTCACTAGTTGTGGCTACTCCACAACCTCGTAAAGTTGCTTCATCAATTGTGGCTCCTCCACAATTGTCTGAGACTTCTTCTGGCACTGCATGTTGAGAGGTAATGTACTCTCCCTCTCAACCACCAAGTCTCCAATAGTTGCCTTGCTGCTCAAGGATTTACATGCATATTGAACCTCAAAAGCATACATGTTCTTGACTCGTGAACTGATCTGCTTCACCTGTCTCATAGTGATGTGTCTAAGGAAAATCTTTCCCTTACTGAAGACTAGATCATAGCCTTTGTCTTCCAGCATCACGATCAATACCATGTTCTTCTTTAGTCATGGCACATAATTCAAATATATCAAGGTAATGCGAGCTCCATGCTCCCTTTGAAAAGAAACCATGCCCACACCTGAAACATTATACTTTTCATCATCACCCATCGCTATGAGTATCTTGAGGTCTTTCTCCTCCAAGGTACTGAACAAAATCTTATTGCCGATCATGTGGAATGAGGCTCCACTGTCAAGAAACCAACTGCAACCCATCATCGATGAAACCATGCATGCGATGAGGGTAAACTCCAATTCGAACTGAGAGGCCAATGCCTCACCTTCAGATCCTTCCTTGGATCCCTTCTTGGATTTCTTCAATGGACAATTAGTTGAATAATGGCCCACCTCATGACAATTAAAGCATCACACTTTAGATTTTTCAATCTTCTTCCCACCATGAGAAGAACTTGATTTGGAATGAGAATCCTTTTCCTTCCCTTTCTTTTCCTTACTCGCTAAGGCGCAATTTTCTTCATCCTCCTTGGATGAAGAACCATCTCTGGTGCTTCTTCTGATCTCCTCCTGCATTAGATCTGACCAATGTCATTCCCAATCTCGCAGTTTCTCTCTTCCATTTATTGAGTCTTGGTAGATGTGCTAGCTCTTAGGGAGACCTAGGAGAGCAAGACTCACCATGTCATCATCGTCTGTTGTGGTTCCTACACTTCCAAGCTCATCCCTGCAGGTGGTGAGCATGTTCAGATATGTAGAGATCACGTCGCCTTTTTCACACTTGATTTTCTGAAGCTTGTCTTTTAGCGCTAGCTTCCTCTGATTGCTATTGTTCTGATATAGATCCTTAAATGTTTTCCACATTGAAAATAGTGTCTCCTTCCTATGGAGACTCGAGACAATGTGGTCCCGATCTCCCTCCAGAAGAATCCTCCTCGCTCTAGCCACACATTTCTTCCATTCCGACAATTCTTGGGCATTAACAACTGTTGGCTTGGGGACTTATTGATCAATGAAGTCCTTCAAACCATTGTCCTCTAATAACTCTTCCATGAGATCCTTCTAGGCTATATAATTTGAGATGCCATCCAGGGCATACTTGAGTCTCAAATTGTTGAAGGCCATTGGTAAAATTTGAGATGTGATAAGAATTTGATTTCTATAATCAGGAACTTCAACCTTCGAACTTCTCCCTTGTTTGTATACTATTCTCGACTTTGATCACCTTTGCTCTAATACCATGTATAAATTCCCACTGTAGATCACCTGATAATGCAATATACTAAAGCAAAATACTTGATCTACTTCTACATACAAACTTACAAAAGATTAATCGATTTTGAGCAAGATCAAATAGGAACACATATAATAGAGAAGAATAAATCATACACATGAAACATAGAAGAATACTCTGGTGAAAGGTTCAGCTAAAAACCCCACTATATGTATTATCATACAAGTGGAAATATCTCAGGATTACACAAATCTTTAGCTCACAAGCTATCTAGTTCTCAATACAATCCATCACTGCTGCTCATAGATAGTCAAAGGCTTCTCACAAACCTTATCCTCTTCCCTCCAAGCCTCCTATTTCCTTGCAAAGTTTCTCCTGGGTCCTCTAGCTGCCACCTATGTGAATTCACCTCTCACACAACTCACCAAACTTAGAAATAACTGTGCAATTTTGAAGGAGATAATTCCTTCTACATGGATGAGTTTCCTTTATAGGAAAATTCCTCCAACTGATAGTACACTATCCCTTCCTTTAATCTCAACTGGGTCTTTCTCTAAACTGACATGCATGAGTTGTTTATGAGAGAATATTAAGTTATCTAGAGAAACTAGTTGCATGCATGCATGCATTAATTGACTGAACTCACAATTAGTTCCTCCAACTGTTTGGAACTAATTTAACTGGACTTAACTGAGTTAACTGAGCTAACTAATTATAACTCAAATACAACTCACCCTTATCTCCTTAATTAAGGGATAATTGTTGCATTTCTTCACAAATACTTCATGTTTGATTTTCTCCAACTAATTAACTCAAGATGAATTAATTAATTATTTTTCAAACAACTGCTAAGACTAAATTCGAATTTTAATTCTCAGTTTTAATTCAAGGAATAATTAAAATTGGAATCTCTCCTGAAATGCTATTTTTAGCATTTCTATTTTAGCATCCCTTGTTGCTATTTCCAACACTAGTACCTGAAATGCTATTTATAGCAATGCTATTTTCAACCTTCTGCATCAAAATGAGGTTATCCTTTAAGAGTTGGATAACTTGTTGTTGATGCTCGATGTGATCTTCCACTACTTGAACCTTAGAATTTTCTCTTAAAGGTGTTGTGATGGATGGTGGATGTTATCCATAAAGTGCCATAAATGGGATTATTTTTGCTGCAGTATGGAGGGAAGTGTTATACCACCATTCAGCCAGAGGAAACCATGTGAACCATTATTTTTGTTTATCAAATACAAAGCAACATAGATATTGTTCCAAACATTTGTTCACTATCTCAGTTTTCCCAATATATTGAGGATGATAAGATGAGCTATGAGCTAACTGAGTACCCATACAAGAAAATAATTCGGTCCAAAAATTTCTAGTGAAAATGGGATCTCTGTCACTTACAATAATCTTTGGCTTTCCATGTAGCTTTTTAATTGTTTCCATAAATGTAGTGGCAACTGCATTGGCTTTAAATGGATGAGATAATGCACAAAAGTGTGCATACTTGGTAAGTCTATCAAATAGCACCATGATGACACTCTTTCCTTCGGACTTGGGTAAACATGTGATAAAATCCATTGAAACCTCCTCCCAACGTTGACTTGTTATAGATAAAGGTTGCAACAGAACCAGGGTCATAATTGTCTCAACTTTATTTTGTTGGCAAACCAAACATTCCATCACAAACTTTTGAATATCAAATTTAAGACCATCCTAAAAAAATTCCTTCTTAACCCTATGGTAAGTTTTTAAAAATCTTGACTGCCCTCCGAAGGGAGAGGTATGCAATTCAAGAAGAATCCTTTGTTTGAGTTGGGAATTCTTACAGAGGTATAAGTGATATTTGTACCATAATGAATCATTTTTCTAGCTAAATGTATCAGATGTAATAGGATCTTGCTACAATTTTTGAATGATTTCCCACAATTATTCTTCATTCTTTCATTCATCCCTTACTTCATTTATCCAATCTGGTTGGATGATAGAGATGGCACAAAGCAATGATTTCACATCCTCATCCTTTCTTGAGAGTGCATCTACAACAATATTTTTCTTCTCTTTTTTGTAGATGATTTCAAAGTCATAACCCAACATCTTTGTGACCCATTTTTGTTTCCCTTCTAAACATAATATTTGTTCTAAAAAGTATTTAAGACTATCATGATCCATTTTTACCTTGAAGTGTCTTCCCATTAGATAAGGTCACCATTTCTTAAGTGCATGTAGTATTTCCAACATTTCCTTCTCATAGATAGATTTTTGTAAATACTTTCCTTTGATTGGGTGACTTTCAAAATCAATGGGTCTTCCTTCTTGCATTAAAACAATGCCAATTCCATTTCTTGAGGCATCACATTCCACAATAAAGGTTTTTGTGAAGTCTGGCGTAGCTAAGACCGATGCTTGGCACATTACCTCTTTAAGATGTTGAAAGCCCTTTATTGCTTTTGGAGTCCAAGAAAATGCATCTTTATTCAATAATGTTGTTAGAGGTGCTGCTATTTTTCCATAATTCTTAACAAACTTGTGATAGTACCCTGTCAACCTGAGAAATCCTTGCAGATTTTTTATGGATGCCGGGATTTTCCATTCCTTAATGGCTTTAATTTTTCCAGGGTCTACTTTAACACCTTCATCAGATACAATATGACCCATATATTCTACCTCCTGTACTCCAAAGAAACATTTGGAGGTTTTTGCATATAATTGTTTCTCCTCCAATAGTTTGAGCACCCTGTCAACATGTTGAACATGATCCTTCCATGACTTGTTGTAGACTAGTATATCATCAAAAAATACTAACACAAATTTTCTAAGGAAGGGTTTGAAAATTCAATTCATCAAACCTTGAAATGTAGAAGGTGCATTAGTAAGGCCAAAAGGCATTACAAAAAATTCATAATGACCCTCATGAGTTCTAAATGTTGTTTTCGTGATGTCTTTAGTCTTCATTTTGATTTGATGATATCTTGAACGAAGATCCAACTTGGTGAAGTAAATTGCTCCATGTAATTCATCCAATAATTCATCAATGACAAGAATTGGAAATTTATCTTTAATAGTGAGTTTGTTGAGCTCCCTATAATCAAGAAACATGCACCATGATCCATCCTTCTTGTGCACCAATACTACTGGAGTGGAAAAATAACTTTGACTAGGTTGAATTATACCATCCTCTAGCATTTTTGCAACCATATGTTCAATTTCACTCTTTTGGGCATAGGGATATCTGTAAGGCCTAATGTTTAGAGCAACACTTCCTGGAATCAAATGAATAGCATGATCATGATCACGAATAGGTGGGAGATGTTTGGGAGTCTCAAACACCTTGGAATGATCATCCAAGACTTTTTGGAGATTTGGAGAAATAGATGATTGTTGGGTAAAATGAATTGCTTAATAAAAACAAATAATCACTTGAACATTAACTATCAACCTGAGGAGTGTATTTTTATTTCAAGGCAATCGGAAAATATATGCATACCAATACCAACAACTAACATTGGTTCTATATGGTTGTGTTGTATACTATCAAGCTCATTCAGCAAGAAATAAAATGTAAGACTTGAATAATAAAACTAAAAATAAAAAGAAGAAAGTAAATGATAAGAAAAACAATTATGCTAATCACACAACTTGAATCATTGATAAATTAAACCACACATTTCTGAATTAGAAATTTAATCTATTGCACCCAACATAATTCAAATTCTAATCTAGAGCAGTAAATTAAATGAAATCTAGAAATTGCAGAAAACATCAAATCTAAAAAATGTAGCAGCCAACAAATTACTTGAATAAAAGGAAATTTACTTTAAACGACAATGATTGAAATTCAAAGAAACAAGCACATAATTAAACTACTTTAGATGCTCAAGGAAACACCTCATCTAAGGTAGTGGGCCCAATTGCTCAAGACTCAGTTTCGCCTTGAGAAATAAATTAGATTACATTACAGATAACAAATTTAGAACTCAATGGATAGCTTCCTTTATTAAAACATATGAGAGAAATAATTACATAAAATTGAAGTTCTTAGCTTTGCCTCCAATTCAACAATTGTTCATCTCCCATCTCTCATCTCTTATCTCATCTCTTACATCCTATCTAATAATTGTCCATTTCCTATCTCCTAATTATCCCTCATTTTCCCCTCCTTCTTTGATCTCTGTTTTCATTTAAATACATAGAGAGAAAAGGGAAGTTACATCAAAGTTGATTACAAAATGATTTACATTACAATTTTGGAGTAATTACATAATCTCAATAAACAATATCATATCTAAAAGATCTTCCCATCATCATTTAGCAGGAAAATGTCAAACCTCGTATTGCAATTGGAAGAATTTGGAAAACCACTGCAACAACACATTTGAAAAAATCGTCTTCGAAGAACCTTGAGTTTCTCTTAATACAGACTGAGTTTTGGAAAACTACCCATTACAAAACTAATTTGGTCCATTCTATACAAAACCTGTGTCTTGGAATTTCAATATTCATCTTCATTTGTCCGGAAAGTCCAACACAAAATTATCACTTCTTATTCTTAAAATCGTGAATGATGTTATAAAAAATTCATTAATAAACCATGATTGGAAAAATAATGCATAATAACCTTCAATATATTAAAATAAATGGAATTATATGATAAATTATGATAAATGAGAGCATAAATAATTATAAAATGGAATTATATGATAAATTATGATAAATGACGTGATAAAGAATGGTAGAAATGGATGAAATAGACGTTAAAAAGCGATAGTAATGATGACAAAGTAGTGGCACAACAATGATATCAATGTGGGAACTTCTAGTGAACATAATTATGAAATTACACCCCATTGTTCTTTCTTTAGAAGCTTTGTCACGTTGTTAAAGATGATTATCTTTCCCACTTTCCCTATGATACCCCATAATTCAACATCCTTTCCTTCCCAAAAAAATTGAAGAAAAAATATTGAAAATTAAAAGCTATTGTACCCAAAGATTGTAGCCATCAGACTCCTAATACAACATCAACACCACCCATTGGAATATAAAGCATACGACTATTCAATACATATTCTCCCACCGATAACTTGATATTATGGCACTTTCTAGAGAAATTTATGGTTCCTTCATTTGCAACCATCACTTGACACTCTGGTGCTGGATATAGTAAGCAATTCAATTCCTTAGCTATCTTACAATGATTAAAATTATGGGTACTACCCGAATCAATCAACACTATTACCTTTTTATTCTTGATATGTCCTTCTATCTTGAGAGTTTGAGGAGTGGTAATTCCTGCCAATGCATTACAAGATATGGTCGGATTCATTTCTTCTTTCTCTAGGGTTGATTCCTAGTGTATATCCTCTTCTTTTGATGTTTCTTCATTTTCTTCCTCCTCTTCACAATATATGTAAAATAGTTTCTTCTCGGCATACTTATGACCTTTAGTGTATTTTCTATCATTGTTGTAACAAAGTTCTTTTTCTCTTTTTTCTTCTAATTGTTGTGGTGTCAACCTTGTAGTTTGTGGAAGGCTAGGGGAAGAAACACTTCCATCTTTATAGTTGTGAGTGGTAGTCTTCCTTGTTTCCATAATTTTTCTTTCAATTTTTCTTGCCAACCTGAATGCCTTCTCTAATGAATCATATTCCCAAAGGTGAACCTCATGTTGGATTTTATACTTTAAAATCCCTATGAACACATCAATCCTATGTTCCTCTGGAATATCATTTACCCTTATATTCAATTTTTGGAAGTCTTCAATGTGCTCCACCACTGAACCCTTTTGTTTGAGATTTATCAATTAGATAAAGAAGATGTTTCTCTTTGTATCCTCATAATGTGCTATCATTTCCTCCGTAAGAATTGACCAAGTGAAAATTTGTTTATGAGAGAAAAGCCATTGATACCATACAAACTGATTGGGTTCCAAATATAAAATTGTAATGCGTACCTTTTGTGTGTTTTTCACATTATGGAGATCGAAATATTGTTCCATATGTAGTATCCATGTTACGTGATCCTTGCCATCAAACTTCCACATATCAATCTTTGGAACGTGGTGGCTCTTCATTCCAACGTTAGAGTCTATGAAATCATGATTAACATTTCTTTTGTTCTCATCATGAGTTTCCTCTACTACCTTTTCACTATTAGGAAGCCTTTCTTGTAGCAGCTTTGTCAAACCTTCCTTCAAACATTCCTTATCTTTCTTCAAATATTCAATGTTGTCATTCTTCAAATCATGATTAACATTTCTTTTGTTCTCATCATGAGTTTCCTCTACTACCTTTTCACCATTAGGAAGCCTTTCTTGTAGCAACTTTGTCAAACATTCCTTCTAACCTCTATGTCTTTCTTAAAATATTCAATATTTCCTTTCATACCATTGATGCCATTCTTCAAACCATCCATCTTAGCTTATGATAATTTTTGTGAGAGCGAAATTTGTTGCACTTGGTCTTGTGATTTTGATATATCATGTTGCATTTCATCCTCTTCTTCATGTGTCATAGTAGAGCTTTCGGGTTGCTTACTAGGTGTTGATATTTTCTTTCTTTGGGGCATCAACTAATAATAATTTTCTTCACTATTCCCTTTTAATCACTTCAAACTAATTTTTCAAACAAAACTTATGTAAAATTTTAAAAAGACTACACACCTTTTTTTTCTTTGTATGAGCTCGATATTGAATCTATTGTATCTCTGTAATTTTTGGTTTCCAAGGTTTGAAATTTCATCCTGCGGTAGCCCTATGTGTCCTCTTTCCAATGCAACAAGTCTAATCAAGATTGGATTTTCCAAGAAAGTGTTATGCCCAATCTCCCACCATGACCTTATTATAGATTGGTTTAGTAGAGAGAACTTGTACAAAGTTCCATGTGTCACTGTTTTGACCTTAGGCCTTGAAAATGATACCCAAAACACTATAGTCTGCCATCTTTCTATCACTTTTTAAAATATTGGAATATGATGCTCAGAGAGAAAGTTATGGTGATTTTCCCAAGGCCACCTGTTTGAGATGGAATTAAGATTCCTGAAAAAACCATAAATTACTCGGTTCATATCTCCAAAAATATAGTGAGAAACAGTTTGAAATTCAACCACGATGTTCATCATGACTTCTTCTCAAATGGGTTATTTTAGCTTCTAAAGCTTCATAGAAAAAAAGTTATAGATAAAATGTGACGATGACCTATTTGAAGCAGCAAAACCCTAGAATCAAAAGCTTTGATACCAAATTTTATGCAACCAACTCACAAAATAGAAGAAAAGATAGATCAATGACTTCAAAATAAGCCTCTTCGAGGGGGAAAACTCCTTTACATTACACAAAATAACAATTCTTGGATGATACAAATGACAAAACCTCATTTCTATATATAGGAGTCTAAGGGGTCACAATATAATCAGAGCTGACATAACAATAATAATATAAGGGCACAACAATAACAATAGTGGCTTCTATGGGGAAAAATAATAACAATAAGGGGACAACAGGGGCACAACAATAAAAATAATGGGATATACTAATAATAGTAATGGGCGAATCACTAGTATTATAGGGACCTAACATCAAATCTAATCATAGTAGCCTCTTGTCACATGTTTACCCCAGTTGGCACGATTACTTGAGTAAATGTGGGAGGAAGGTGTTACAGAGTGGTATCAAAGTATGGTTCACCGCTCAGATTTGATGGGCGGTGTGCGTTGGTCATGCATGCATGTCAGTTGCATGTGTGTCTCTCACAGGTGCATTCCATGTGCTTGCTGCATTTTCTTGATGTTGATCATGATGGTAGTAAGGTTGTCACGAGGAACTTGATGTTGATGTTGTGGAATTCATTGTCATGAGTATGTGACTAGTTACATATTGTTGTATGTCGCTTACATGTTGATTACATGTTGCTTGATTACATCCTTGTACGGTATGATGCATTCTTATATGTTTGATTACATTTATCAGTCTTGTAGGTTGTTTACAAGAATTGATCACTTATGCTCGACTATATGCATTCATGTGTATGTGTAGTTGATTAGGCATTGCTTATGCATGTTGATGGTTGCATGTGGCAATGTGTACAATGGAGTAATGTTTTTTTTCATGCATGAGGTTATGGTTTGTGAATTTGATATGGTCATGCATTGATGACTGGACTCTAGCTAGAATGATGTGAATATGGTTGGGTACTCATGTGCTATATGTTTATATGTAGTTTTTATACATGTATGGTCTTGGTTATAGTTATGCATGAATAGTAGGTCAAACATGCCTTGTGAAGTCATGGTATGCAATCTATGTCATCATGATGCTATTGGTTGTTATGATGCTAATGTGTTGGTTGAGATAGAATAGGAGATGCAAATCATCATAATGAGGTTGCAACATTAGACTTTGTGATAAGAGTAGATCGTTATATAGGTTTGCATGTTGGGCATGTAGGTAAGTAAGTTAAGGATTGTTATATGCATTAGGTTTATATATATTAGGTTTGTGTACATGTATTTTGATGTTATGGTTACATTCATGATGGATGTTAGTTGATTAGTGTAGTTATATGCACATATGTCAGATAGTCAAGAATGATAGTATCATATGGTTGTATGCATTGCTATTTTTGTTTTATGTTAGATAACTTTATGATTATGTTATGTTGTTGATGAGTATGTTATAGGTTAACTTGTTGTTGTTATATGCTAGTAATTTAGGTCATGATTATGCTATTGGTTGTTATGATGCTAATGTGTTTGGTTGAGATAGAGCAGGAGATGAAAATCATCATAATGAGGTTGTAGCATTAGAATTTGGGATAAGAGTATATCATTATACAGGTTTTCATGTTGGGCATGCAGGTAGGTAAGTTAAGGATTGTTATATGCATTAGGTTTATATATATTAGGTTTTTGTACATGTGTTTTGATGTTATGGTTACATTCATGATGGATGTTAGTTGATTAGTGTAGTTATATGTACATATGTCAGATAGTCAAGAATGATAGTAACCTATGGTTGTATGCATTTTATTTCTTTTATTATGTTAGATAACTTGATGATTATGTTATATGTTGTTGATGAGTATGTTATAGGTTAACTTGTTGTTGTTATATGCTAGTAATTTGATGATTCAGGTTATTTAAGATTTGATGTTATATGTATCATGCTAAATTGGATTGGCCTATGCATATGGTTAGTGTAACGACATTCAAGTATGAGTTGACTTATCATGTTGCATTGTGTTGTACAAATCTAGACTGATTGTAAATATGTGATTTCTATCCATAAATGATAATTGTTTATGAGTTAGGATGTGAACATGTTTGTTAGTGATTGTTATGGATAACATGATATTATTTATGTTTAAGTTGATGTGTTGAGAAGTTATATCATGATAACTAGCTTGATTGTGTAGAAAATATAGCCTCCCCTGAGATACAGTAAGGTACGGATTTTCTTATGTCGTATATTTGGTGGTTGACTGTTTGATTATGTCATTTAGTTAATTTATTTAATATGGTATATTGCAAGTTGGTTGAATGTTTGATGAATTGCATGATATGATTATGTGTTCAAATGATTTTGTTTTAGATGATTATACTAACATGTGCTGAGACAGTTGATATGTACTTGAATGTAGTTGACAGTTGTGGCATTATGTCTAATGACTATGAGTTGACTATGGGTTATGACATGATTGTTTGTAAAAGTTGATTTCAAATTGACAGATATGATTGTCTTGATATTTGGAACATATGGTTGACTGATGTGTGAGTAGTTGCAGGGAACATGCTTGGTATTAGCGTGACAATATAATAGTTGATGTGTTTATATAGCTATCAATTGGGTGGTGTGACAGTACATAGTAAGCCTCAATAGCAGAAAGGTAAAAAGGTAAATGAAAGGAATTGGGCAAGAATTAATTTGACTATGTTTGGAAACCCTAATTCCAAATGAATGAGTAATTTGCACACAAGAAGTCTTATTAACCTTGATTTATCTGAAATTATGTGGACATGTGCTATATTCATGGGCATGTAATTGATAGATATAGTAGCTAGTATCTAGTTACAAATGGATTTTTCAAGGGAATTGGAGTCCCTTGAGAGATGGCATGGATGTGTTCAGCTACAAGACAATGTTCTTGGAACAACAAGATAAGGTATCTGGTGTATGGTTATATTTTTTTATGCATTGATAGTTATGTGTTTATGGTGGTATGACGTAGGGGATTGCACAACAAAGAAATTTACATGAAATTTTGAAGATGGCTTTGGTTGATCTTTAATTGGAACCATGGGGATTGAGTCATGGCGTTTGTAGTTAGTATTATGCTTTTGGTCTTTTACTATTGTTGTGCTTGATTTGAAATTTTGCATGTGTTTGGTGCAGTACTATGCCACTTTGTTGCAGTGCCATATTTCTTTTGGTTTCATGGTCTTCTTGTTGCTATTTCCATTCTTACCTTCTATTGTCTTGAGTCTTCAGAATTGGTTGGGAAAGAGGAAAGTTAATGGAGCTCAGGGAGAGCTATGTGGTACCCAATAGGTAATGTAATATATGGATGAAGCTTGGTGCATGAGTAAGCATAGCTGAAGTTAAGACTATGACAGTCGGTTGGACTGGCTGGGTCCATTGTGGTAAATGGACGGTGGCAGTAAAGTCATGAGAAAGGTAACAAAAAAGGTAAGGTAAATGGATCTGAGGCATTAGATGCCTTGGCTATGTTGGGAATGACTATTCTTAATGTTGTGCATGTGTTGCATGAATAAAGGAAGTTCTCTTAAACCTTGACCTTGATATCTAGTAATTATGTTATGATCATGATTATGCTGATGTTTATATATGTATACATGTAGGTGTGTAGGTTTGTCGTGTTTCATAGGGTCATCATGGATCATGATTATTAATGCTAACATTTATGTGTATATATATCTATGTATGCATATCGTTGTCTAACAGAATGATGATTGTTTTATGCTAATTATTATATATGTATGCATATATGTATATATGTCACTGTATTATGGGGTCATCAAGAATCGTTCTTTTGGAGGAATGATTTCTTATGTAGGAGAATGGAATGAAGAAGTTCCTAGCTATGAGGAATCAAGTGGGAAGAGTAGTCATGACAAATATATGAGGTCAGTATCATGTGAATATGAATTTATATTGTATTCTTTTATTATGCCAATGCCTATGTTGTGGACAGGTTATAACGACGGATACATCAGCAAAATGAAAGCAATTTGGTTTGTGACATCCTAGGATAAGCATGGATAAGACATTGGAAGCAAGGTTTCTTGGTAAGGACATTGTGGTTTTGGATATGTGGTACTACTATTGTGCATATCTTGTATGTGTTGTACATGTTGCATCTATGATGTGTGAACATGCAGTGTTGTGTATATATATAGTGTGTGTGCATGTTGTTTATGTAGTGTTATGTACAGGATGATACATATAGTGTTGTGTGAATATTGCATATGGTGTTGTGTGCACGATTGGATATGTAGTTTTGTGTACACATGATGCAATGTACATGTTGGATATGCAGTAATATGTACAAGTGGTGTTGCATGGATGTTGTACATGTGGTGCTATATACATGTGGTATTATGTACACATTGTATAGTAGTGTAGTGTACATGAGGCGTTGTGTACATGTTGTGCAGGTGGTTCCATGTACATGTGATGTTCTACACATGTTTTGTAGGTGGTGCTTTGTACATGTGGTACTGGTGTACATGTGGGATAGAGTGGATGTCATACATGTTGTGTTGCGAGCATGCGATACTATGTATGTGCATTGTGTAGTCATGGTATTGTGACATATGCATTCATTATGTTGAACTCTATATATGTTTTTGTGTTGTATTGTACATCAGATGTAATTGTATGTGTTGTATGTCAGGTGTAGGTGCATGTATTTCATGGTGCTGTATGAAGTGTCTGATTCACACTATGTGTACATGCACATGGTTTAGGAGAATGCACTAGGTGTTTTTCTGGTGTGGCAACTGATCCAGAGTGCATATGGAATAAAAACAAAGGTAGAATCTAAGGATTGATGAAAGGATAAGTATCATTATTTTATTTCAGTTTTATCATGCATGTGATTTATGATTATGGTATATGATGATTATATGTGATCTATGATTTTGTTTATGACGGTTATATGTGATTATGATGTTGATCTATGATGGTTGCGTTTTGAGCTAACCATATGTGATATGTTTATGCATGTTTTTTTTATCAAACAATTAGTTTGACTTGTTGTGGCATGAAGCAAACAAAATTACAAGTGTATCTTACTAACGAGCTACCAATGAGGTATGATGTGAGTTTATTTCAATTTATTTTAAATCTAATGGAAGTTATGTGCTTGCTATAGGAAGCATGAACATGCCCAACGAAATTGACTACAAGAATTAGCAACAACAGTGAAAGAAATTGTAATGTCAAACAGTATGTTGGTAAAGCACTTCAGGAGAAGGGCCATTGTGGGGCACTGGTGATGAGCCCCAGTATTGTGGCAAGGATGCTACAACTCCTAGGGATACCAACTTTAATTTATCAACCTAGGGTTTGTACAAACTTGGAGGTGACATTGCTATATGCACAATAGATGCAACAATCTACTCTTGTCACTTTTCAACTTGGACGATAAACCACTAGGGTTTTTCAAAGTAGTCTCCTATTGACTAGAAGGAATCTGACTACTAACAGTGAATGTAAATCTATATTTAATGCATAAATTAAATGCTTACATATTTTAGGAAAATTAAAGTGTTGAATGGAAAGTGTTATGAAATGACATGAAATTATCTAGCTAAGAATTGACACACATTACTTGTGGAAGAGAACTAATCTAACCTTGCATTCTATCATCTATATATCTCGACTAAGTAGGCATGGAAATTATCTTAACACTGCTATGATTGATGTATTCATGCACTAGCTATCTTCTATTAAAATTGCAGAAAAAGAGTCTTTTGATTTTCAAATTAGAAATGTAAATGCTAAGCTAAACAATCTAATCTTTTGCAGGGAAGAAAGGCATGGAAAATCTGGCCCAAAATGGCATTGAGGGGCATGGAAGTCAAGTGGAGGGACTACCCTATGCTCAAACCATCATTTCTACTAAAAACAGGCTAAAACATGTTTCTACAGGGTTGTAGTTACTACAAGATGTCTTGGTTTACTGCAGGATGTCCTGGTTTTCTACAGGAAACTAGATGAAGGCTATAGGAAGGTAGGGAAGGTGAAATGAAGTGCTAGGAAGATATTTTATGGTGGAATAAGGTGTAGGGAAGATGAACAATGCCCAAGGATTAGCCCAACACTTCAAGATGGTTGGATTTACTCTAGGTGGTTGCCCACAGTGGCTATAAAACATAAATTTGGATTAGGGGTTGTTAGGACTTGGCAGTAGGTGGATAAGGCTTAGATGAGGCTAGTGGAATGAGTTCCTCCCTTTAGATAAACAAATCCTGCATCAACACATGTTCTTTTCTTCATTTTTGCATAACTTCATATAAATATGGAAAAGATGAGTTGAATTTGAGAAAACTGATTTATTTATGGCTAATGACCATATCCATGAAATGAAATGCCTTATTAAACTACAACAAACTCAATAAACAAAATAACAATGATAGGTGCTTCTAAGAAATTATAAACAATGCTCTTTTCAAGAAGGAACCCTAAGTTATGCAATGATCAAAAGATAAATAAGATTTTGGGGTTGTGAGAGTGGGGCCCTCAAACCATGATCCCATGAGGGAGATGAGGAAGAGGTCACTATCACAAGATTTTTTAAAGTATTATATTTCACTACTATACCACTAATCTACTTCTTCAACTAATGAAAGCAAGACTAGATAATCATCCAACTACTTGTAAATTAAACAAAGAAGAAATAACTTTAGCAGCTAACTATGATTTTAACCTAAGAATACATGTACAAAAAGAGGAACCTCTGCTTCTATGGTTTGGCCCTAACCCAAGAGACTCAGCCCTCTAAGTCAACTCAGTGTTGGATCAAAGTAAACCTTCTCATTATCATCAAAATATCGAATACAACATAAGATTAATAGTCACAATGTTTTAGCTCTGAATTTCCTGTTGGCTACAACAAAAAATCGAATCCTAATGAGGCCCTTGGCCTTCTTATTTATACAAACTGGAGCTAGCAAGAGCTTCCTAAAAAATAGGGAGACTTGACTCCCAAACTCGAGAATTACTTGTCTTCACTGTCACTGGCTTGGCTAGCAATGAACTCGATTGGCTTTACTGCTTGTAACTCTGAGCTGATGAAATATGGTGGAGGAATGTTTGAATTATTTGAGGAGTTAAGGAGAGAGAAAAATCCCCTACAATCCATCTTGCTTGTCCACTTCGAGTTCTTGCACTTAAATTAACCAAAAAATGCTCCAATTTCTACAATTAATGCATATTAGACCACATGACATAACATCTCATCTTCACCCTTCTCACTAAGAAAAATATAATAAAATATGTAAGTAAATGTGAGAAAAGTTGATTTTAATAAGCTGGAGAGTGGCATTAAGACCCATATAGTTTACTTGTTTATGAGCCTTATCATCACCCCCTTTTGAAGGTGTTTTTCATCATCTGAACAAGTTAGTCTATGTCCATATCTTTCATAGCTCTTATGGCCTCTCTGGCATCCCAAACCTCTATTGATGGAGTTTCCTCTTGAGGATAAAACCATGCATGTTTCTCTATTTCTTCCCACTACTTTCTTTCCTCCTCTTCCTTCCTACCTTCTATCAGAATCAAGAACAAGGGTGGACTAAGTTTCAACCTAATCCAATTGATTTTTAGTCTCTACATGCCAATCTTATATAGTGGGGTCCTTTCTAGTGCATTCCTCAACCTCTCAAGAGAATGGTACTCTTTGATCCTTAGCCTATGTGGTAGATTTCTCCATCTCCTCTGGCATGCTTACTGGCATTCATTTCCCAACAACCTCAAGGTGTTTTCAAAGTGGGTGATGGAATGTTCTTGTATAGCTAGGTATCTTGGTGCAAGTTGGGCATCATTGGAGATGATGTTGTGGGTGCTAATGATAGCCATTGGATTTATCTATTCTGCTATGATGTAAAGGGCCCCACCTTTATCCTTTTCCAATATTCTCTTCACCTCCTTAGCCCTGGCCTCCTCATGACTCATCCATGATGCAAGGGCCATTAGTTGTAAATCCCCCAACTTTGCATTGGGGTCCCACACATTCAAATATGTTAAGGCCAAGTTGTGTAGGTAAAATTCAGATATCTTGGCCTTATTTTCTAGGGTGATCTTGTCACATAGTTCAATGAAATGCCTATAGTCTTGGAAAGGCATAGTCCCCTATTTTGCTAGTGTATTGATATGAAATTGCAACCATTGATGTTTGAGGTATAGTTCATATGATCTAGATGGAATCCTCCATTGAAGTGCCTCCATGGAGAGGCTTGCCATGGTGGTCAATTGGCCCTCTTTTTCTTGCAACTGCCTCCTTAGCCATGTGTTTTCTTCCTATAGTTGAGATCTCATCATTTTCTCCATGTCTCTCATCTCACTCAACTCCCTACCCATCTCTATGTGTTTCTCTTCCATATGGGCCACATCTTCTACCTTCTTTGACTTGGAAATTTGCATTGAATGATGTTTCCTTCCTCTCCCTTTCTCAAGCTCAAAGAAGAGATGGATTGCAAATTTATGTGGTATTACTCTTCCTCTCTCAATGAACTTGCAGTAAGAGCTCATATTTGGCTATGGGATAGTCTCCTACAGCTCTTGGAATACCCCCCTCAGATGTTTTTGGAGAAGTTTCCCCCTCCTGCACTTGTGGTGTTGCTTCCTTGCCTTCCCTATGCCCCTGTTGTCCTTCATGTATATTTTTCTATGTTTCTTGTAGGACTGACATAGTTTCCTGTAGAAGGATTTTTCCTCTCTGTAATAGTGTCACAGGTGCCTTATCTTGCTTTGTTGATGCTGACATGGTGACATGTTTCCTAACATAGGTGATGGGAGACTTTGGGGTAGCTTGTTTTGATGTACCCTCTTCAACTTTTATTTCTAGGGAAAATAGCTCTTCTTGCTTTTTTGGTGACTCCTCAATTATGATTGGATTCCTAGTGGGTGTTTGTGGCCTCCCTTATTTGATTTTGGTGCTTCTCCTTGTTTTGAAATAGAGGAGAGTCTCCCTCTGTCTTTTCCCTTTTGACTTAATAGGTGTGCTTAGGGTAGTTAAGGCAGCAGTTTCCTCCTTCTCAGTGAGTTTAGGGGACATCCTTGGAGATTCCTCCTCTTCCTTCTGCTCTTCCTCTTCACTTTTCTCTTCTTCTCCTTATTTTCCTTCTTCCTCCTCTGTTTTATTTGTTTCTGCCTCCCCTTCTTCTCCTTCTCCTGGTTCTTCCTTGTCTTTTTCTTCTGCCTCCTCTTCACCACTAGAGGTTCGGTCCTTATCATATTCAAGGGCTTGGATATCAATTACAACCTCTCTGTACAAGTCTCTAAATGTGGACCATAGAATAGGAATTATTAGCTGGCTCAAGGCATCCTATAGTATTACCTTAATGAGTCCATGATGTGCCAATTTTTTATGTTTCCCCTCTTGTACCTTTAGGATCATGTCTATTATTGATTGCAACAAGAATTAGGGTACACTGATTCTTCTGTCAATGTGTAAATCATTTCCAAATATCAACTCATGGAGGAGTCTAAATTGGTAGTCATTGACTATACTGAGCCTCCCTTCACAAGAAATATATTTGAGAATGTGATAACTCACCTCATTCCAAGGATATGGAAGGATCTCCCTTCTGATCCTATTTTTGTCCTCAATTGGCTCTTCATATTTTAAGAAAAAAATTCTTAACAAAAGTGTTGCTAGCCTTATCCTCCTTTCTCCATTGCACCCCTTGAGAAAGTGTAGTGACTCTCCTATACACCTCAGGGTTAATTGTAATTGACATCCCTCTTACCACAGTAGTAGCACTGGTTCTAGCATGAGGGTTGAGTGCCATGGAAAATTCCTGAGCTATATCATCATCATACCCTCTGAGTAGCTCAAAGAATCCCAACCAATGATGCCTTCTAAATATTTCTACCATAGGGGGATGGAGGTGGATCCTGGATGTGTCTGTGGGTTCCCTTCTATTGAACCCTGTTGTCATTTCTCTTCTCTGATTAGCTGACTGTAGGAAGTTTTGTAGGCTAGCCTTAGTGTGAGTTCAGGGTGATTGAGAGTTTATAATTTTTGGTGGATGATTGCAATTTTTACCCTTTCCTAACTCCACACAATTTTCTTTAAACTTCACAAAATTTTGTCTAAACCCTAGGCCCATTGTAATTACTAGAAAATTTCAGACTTGTCCCTCTTTTTCTTCCCTAGCTATCAAGTTAAAGACACAAGATATATGGGCCACCTAACTTTCACTGTGATGCTTTGAATGATGAGAATTGTTGAACAACTGGACCCTAGGAACTCCCTTGCAAATTTCTTGTGAATTTTTAGTTATTTCTGTAGCTCCCTCAGTTTCCTATAGTTCTATTTCCTGTTGGGTGGCCAAAATAGAGTTTTCTTCCTCAATGGATCTCTAAGGTGGTCCTGGTCTCTCTAATATTGAAATGAATGATGGGTGCATGAAATTTTGGAATTTTTGTTATTTATGGTCGATTCCTTGGAGTGCTATGTTGGATGGAAGTGTACGTGATTTCCTCATTGGGACAGTTGGCCTACCATTGGTGATCATGCAGTCTCACCTCGTAATTATCACCCACTCTCACATAACCAAATCGACCACCTTTTCAACTGATGCTTCTTGATGTGACCCTCCAGTGTGGCATGTTGACTGGAAGTTTAATTTTTGTCTTCGATCTAAGGGTGGCCAAGTTAACTGGCCACCTCTAGCTTATAAAAGAAAATTTTCACATTCCTTACACTTTTAGCATATCGTAATTGGGGAAGAGTTTGGATGAGGTGCCATACCTATGCCTTCCTTCTCTTGGTTGATGCATGCTGGAGGGTGACTTTTCTCTGCATTTTTTTTTCAGGTAAGTGCTCTCCCTTGGTCATCTTTCTGTTGATTTATTCTTGTTGGAGTAGTTGTCTACTTTTTTGTGGTGTGCAAATTCTTGGTCTTTTTGTTGCTGTTGAGCTCTGCATAGGAGTCAAAATTCCTGCAGGGATGTTGGAGCTCTTTATTTGCATGGGTGGTGAAGGATAATGCGGAGATAATTTGTTGTTGTCATAACATATGTTGCTACAGGGGATCCTATAGTTAATACAGGAAGCCATCTAGTTGCCTTTTCTTCATTATTATTATTTCTTTTCCTTTTTCACTTGGAGGGGGGATGGGTGGTGATGTAGGAGTGGGGAGATGGTAATGACGTAGATGGAGTGATGGGCGAGTGAGGCCAATGATGGCATGTCGCTTGGACTATCTTTTTTGTATTTTTTCATTTTTCTGAGTTATTTTTTTTGGATGGACACAAATGTGGGTATAGTCATAAGCTAGCATTGGGTGAGAGGTGGTGAGGTGTAGGGTCCTCATTTTAACATATAATAGGCTTGCATCATTTTTTTCCAATCAGGACTCCTTTCCTATAGTTTTTAAAGACATCCTATAGTACTATAGGATCTTCTTGTAGTAACTATAATAAACCATGTGGAAGCTAGAAAAATGCATAAAAATTGGTTTTTGATGCCCAAAAGTGAGGTTGGATGATGGAGACATGGTAGGCATGGAAGATGTGAAGTGAATGGAGGAAGAATTGGTGTGATGCTTCGCTTGCTGTCCCTTGAACTCTGAGTCCTCTCTTGTCATTAAAAACTTGCAAAAATCACAAAATTTTATTAATGGACAGGTTTGAGGTCCTTTCCATGGCAATTTGTTTTTCTTTTTCTCTTTTTTTTTGAAAGACACACAAGTCACCTCAAAGGAGGTTTCCATCCTGTTTTCTTGCCCTAGGCACCTCAAGGGAGGTTTTGACCCAGGGATCTTTTTATTTTCCCTTTTTCACTCTTGGGATGCCTCAAGGAAGCTTTCAACCCAAAATTTGGCCTCAGGTGCTTCATATAGGATTTCACCTAGGTCCCTTATTGTTTTTTTCTTTTTTCTTTTTTTCTCTTTTTTCAAAAATAAAAAGAGTCTTCAATAATTTGGTGAGATGGAAGCTGAGACACTTCCAAGAACATTTACTTCCTTACTGATGGTACTAATGAAATCCTCCCTTGACATAGGTCTTTTATAGGCTTTCAATATGTATCCATTAACAAGAAAGGGGATAACTTCTTCACCAATGGTCCTGATTTTCACAAACCCATTGTCATGGCACTTCTCTATCAGATATGGGCCCAGCCACCTGGTCATTAATTTTCCTTTGAAGTCCTTGAACCTAGATTCATATATCAGAGCCCAATCTCCTTCTTGAGAAACCATGTCCTTGATGTTTTTTTCATGCCAAACCTTTCTTTGTACTTGAACAACTTCAGTGTCTAGGAGGGTCTACATCCTAAATTCATCCAAACCAGTAGGCTCTCCTGATGTGCCTTTGTAACATCCAAATCCAACTGTGTTTCCATTCTCAAAGTGTTGTACTCAAACTCAATGGAGAGTAGAGCCTTCTTTGCATAGACCAAGTCATAAGGGGTGAAGCCAGTTGTTGTCTTCCAGGTTGTATTATAGGACCAAGTGGCCTCCACTAGTCTGTCAGCTCAATATTTTATGCTGTTGCTCACAACCTTGGTGAGAATGTCTTCCAATGCTCTGTTAGTAACCTCTACTTGTCCACTGGCCCGAGGATGATAAGATATTGACTTCCTGTGTTTGATATTATTTTTCCTCAACAAATTCTAAATCAAGTGTGATGTGAATTGAGCTCCCTGATCAGTGACTAGTTCTCTAGGGTGCCCAAACTTGTAGAATATATCCTCCCTTAAGAAATCAACCACTTTCTTCATGTTGCTACCTTGACAACCATGGTCTTAGTAAACTTTGTAAAATAATCAGTGCATACAATTATATACTTTTTCTGCCCTGATGGTGGGTTAATGGGCCCAATGAAATCCATGCCCCACTTGTCAAATGGATCAAGAGTTGCTTGAGTTTTCAAAGGAATTTCATCCTTGGGAGTAGTTTTCCCCATCCTTTGGCATTGATCACATTGAATGGTGTATCTTCTTGCATCTTGGTGGAGAGTGGGCTAGTAGTAGCTAGCTTGCAGTAACTTGAACGCTATCCTCTTGGCTGCAAAGTGACCTCCACAAGGCCCATCATGATAGGCTATAAGGATGTCAAATACTTCCTCCTCCCTAACACATCTCCTCAAAATTTGATCTAGGCCTAGCTTGAAGAGATTTCCCCCAATCCTGGTGATTGGGGCACTCTTCCTTACAAATTTTCTTTTTTCCTTGGAGGACAGATTTGGAGGGAACTGTGCAACGACTAGGTAGTTGGCTATGTCAGCAAACCATGGAGAGAAAACTGAAATAGAAAATAAATGATCATTTGGAAACTGACCATCAACAATTCCTTCCTCACCTACAAGCAAAGAAACTCTAGATAGAAAATCTACAACTACATTTTCTCTACCAGGGTTACCAATGATAGTTATATCAAATTGTTGTAATAAAAGAAACCATCTAATAATTCTAGGATTCACATAAGGATTGTTAATCAAATATTTTATAGCATCATGGTTAGTATGTACAAAGTTATGGTAACCAATGATGTAGTGTCTAATTTTTTTCAAGGAATGGACAACAACTAGGAGGTCTTTTTCAGTCACAATATAGTTAAATTGATCCTTAGACAAATTTTTGCTAATGAAGTAAATGGCATAAGGAAAATTTTCATCTATCTGGCCTAGAGCTGCTTCTATAGCTTTTTCATAGGCATCAACATGGATGTGGAAAGGAAGGGACCAATTTGGGCCTCAGAGTATGGGTGTAGTAGTCAACTTGTCCTTTAAAGTTTCTAGGGCCTCTTCGCAGCTCTCTGACCAACAAAGGTCAGAGTCCTTAGCCAATAGTCCAAACACTGGTAAGGCTACTTTGCTAAATCCTTTATGAATCTTCTATAGTATATAGCTAAGCCCAAGAAACTTCTGACATCCCTTTGATTCTAAGGAGCAAGGACCCTCTTTATGATAGCAATTTTATTAGGGTCCACTTGTAGTCCTTCTCGAGATATTGAGTGACCTAGAATAGTCCCTACATTCATCAAGAACTCACACTTATTAGGACTAAGGGATAGGTTCATTTCAATGCACTTATTTAATACTTTCCCCGAGTTAGAGAGAGCTTCCAAGAAATCACACCCATAGGGAGTGAAATCATCCATATAGATTTCTACAGAGTCATGGACTAGCTCTACAAAGATGCTTGGAACTGCCCTCTGAAAAGTGGAAGGGGCATTACATAAGCCAAAATGAAGGACCCTATAAGAAAAGGTACCTCAGGGACAAGTGAAGGTGGTTTTATCTTGGTCCTCTGACTGATTTGGATCTAATTGTAACCACTGAATCCATCCAGGAAAGAGAAGAACTTCTTCCCTACAAGACCATCCAAGACTTGATCAATGAAAAGTAGAGGGAAATGGTCCTTTTTAGTGGCTTTTTAAAAACCTCTCTAGTCCACAAAAATCCTCCATTTTCCATTCTTCTTTGGGACCAGAACTAGAGGAGACACCCATTTACTATTTGAGATGGAGTAAATGAACCCTGCATCCAACAAATTGTAAAGTTCTTCTTTAACTATGGCTTTGAGGGTTGGGTTCATTCTCTTTTGAGGTTGGTGCACTAGCTTGCAACCTTCCTTGATGTAAATGTGGTCAATACACATCGAAGGGTGCACTCCCTTCATTTCCTTATAAGGCAAAGGCATCCATATTCTCTCTTAGCTTGTCACATAACTCCCTTTCTTGATGTGCATAGAGAGGGGTTGATTTTCAATGTTTTAGCTAGACAAAATTCTATCATCTTGATATGTGTAGGACTTGAATGAGCTAGGCACAAATCAGTCCAAGGTTTATGTTCACATTTATTTACTAACTCATCAAGAGACATGGTGTTGGGGGTTTGATTCTAGAGGATTTGATCAATCAGGTCGTCTTCATCGAGTTTCCCCCTCCTATGATAACATCTAGGGTACATATTGGGTAAGATGTGGCATGGTATAATTCATCTTCCTCCTCCTCTTCTAAACATAAGGGTAAGTCGTGTTGTAGAGATAGTTGAGCAGGAGGGTACAAAAACAATTGTTTGGACAAATGCTCATTTTTAATGGTCGTATTCCTAGCCCTACAACTTATGTAAGCATTAGGAGTGACTAGCCATGGCCTTCCAAGGATGACAGGATAACCATTGAATTTGGTATTAGGATGGAGAACTAAGAAGTCAGAAAGGTATTCCCAAGAATGAATGGAGACCATCACATCCTCAACAACTCCTTAGGAGCTAGTGTGGATCTGTCTACAAGTTGCAAGACTATTTTGGTCTTCCTTAATGATTCTTGGAGATTCAGTTTAAGCATGGTCTCCTTAGTCATCACATTGATGGTAGCCCCAAGATTAATCAAGGTATGGGGGGAAATGATGCCATCAATGTGCACATCTACCACAAGACTTCCATGGCCTAGATACTTCGAGCGAATCACTCTCCCCAACATTAAGTCAAACAGTTGTCCAATGACATTAATGGTAGGGGTGTCTTTCTTTCTCATCCAATAATTCTTGAAGAATTTATCCTTGACTAACTTGTTGTAGATGGGGACATCCTTGATAGATTGGAGGAGTGGGATTTTAACACACGAGTTTCTCAATTTACCCAGAAGTTCAGTGTCTTCTGGGGTGTGCTAGCTAGGATGGATTAGTCTCTCAGGAAAATGAAGTGGATTGGCTTGAGGAACACTCTCTTCCTTTTCCTCTTCAAGCTCATCAGGTGGATATGGAGGTTGGTTATATGGAAGCACCCTTCCATACCTGAGGTTGAATTCTTTAATTTCCACAACATAGGTAGGGTAGGATGTCTCTCCACTATAGACTTGTTGTCCTTTTTTTTTATCAGGTTCAGATTTGGCTGAGCATGCATCTGAGGTTGCTTAGGTGGAGCAGAGTGAAGGAGTTTTGGTTGAGATGGAGGTGGAGGTAGTAAGGCTGGAGATTGGTTGTATGGGGGCCTCCACCATTGTGATGGGGTATTCCACTGAGGTTGTGGGGGAGCATATGGCTGAAATGATTGATTGACAGGTTGGGAATGGTATTGAGGTGCATAAGACCAGGGAGAAGGTGTGGACCATGAAGGATGAGTAGGAGGACACCAAGGGGGAATGGATGCATTCTAATTGGGGCTGTAATATGAATAGGGTGCTCCTTGCATGACCTGCTAGTATGGTCGAGGTCCTTGAGGCCTCCTTTGATTGATATAACAAAGTTGTTTAGTCACATCTTTAGTTCCCTGATAGACATATTTTAATCTAGGTAGAGAAGGGCACCTATCTGTGGAGTGGTTTTCCTCACAGACCAAGCAAAACTCTATAATATTCAATGGACATTCATTTCTAGGGTGCCTCCTAGTGCATCTAGGGAAAAAAACAACTAAGGCTCTTTCTGCTTCCTCTTGATCTGCATGGTGTCCATTTGTAGAGAAAGGGTATGCAACATATCACTCTTAAAGTCTTCCAACATGTTCCCAATTTAAATTTTGTTGGATGTGTTGGAAGAGGATGAACTCGACAAAACTTGAATAACCCTACCCTTCTTTCGGGCTGCCCTAGAATTATTTTTGAAAACTGTTTTGATATCATCATATGATAGTTGGTAAATTTCCACTCCGAATAGCATGTTTAGGATTTATAGGATATCTTCCCTCATTCCTCTAAGAAGAACTAACTTGAGTGATTCGAGATAGAGGGTGTATCTAGCCATTTTGTAGCTGAGTTGGAACCTTTCCTCATAATCTTCCAAAGATTCATCATGCCCAAAGGTCATTGTAAATATTTCCTTTATAGTTTCCTTGGACCTACAATATTCTCTATACTTCTTATTAAAGGATTGCTACATTTTAGCCCATGTAGTGATGATGTCCGCAAGTAAACCCATGAACCAGTGCAAGGTTGCATCCTTAAGGGTGGATGAGAACAATTTCAATTTCTGGTCATCAGAGGTATAATCATAAGTTCTGTAGATGACAAAAAACTCAAACAAGAAGGTATCAGGGTCTTCTGAGGTTAAGCCTTGGAAGTGAGGAAGGGAAGAGGGGCTTATGTTTTTTTTCCTAACATCTCCATTAGTCTCTCTAATGGGAAAATCACCTTCATTTATATTTTCATCCATGTTGTAAGTGTGTGGAAGGGTTTCTTCTTCTTCTTTCCCAGTAGGCTCTTCAAAGATCTCTGGTTGTTCACCTAATGGCTCCTCTAGCTCCCCTGCAGTCTGAGAGGGAAGATGACAACCACTGAAGAAGAGGGAAGGTTGGTTATCTAATGTTGTGGGGGTATTTGGAAATTTTTTCATAAATTGTCTCTACTCCTATGAGGCATGAAAGAAATTGTCTGTTTTTTTAATATTTTTTCCAAAATTACTTGAAAAATAGAAAGAAAGCAGAAAATGCAAAACAAAAAGAAAGCAACAATTGCAAGTATTTACTGAATGTAAAATAGAAAGGAAAGCATAAATTACATCTACCTAGACACCTCTCTGGCAAAGATGCCAAAAATTGATGAGCCCTAGTATTGCAGCAAGGATGCATCAACTCCTAGGGCTACAAACTTTAATTTATCAACTCGGGTTTGTACAAACTTCGAGGTGATAGTGCTATATGCACAATAGATGCAAGAGTCTACTCTTGTCACTTTTCAACTGGGGTGATAGACCACTAGGGTTTTTCAAACCGATCTCCTATTGAATAGAAGGATTCTAACTACTGACAGTGAATGCAAAGATATCTTTAATGCAGAAAGTAAATACTTACCTATTTTAGGAAAATGAAAGTGTTGAATGGAAAGTGTTATGAGATGACATGAAATTATCTAGCTAAGAATTGATACACATTACTTGCAGCAGAGAACTAATCTAACCTTTCATTTTATCATCTAGCTATATGGACTAGGTAGGCATGGAAATGATCCTAAACTGCTATGACTGATGTATGCATGCACTAGCTATCTTCTGTTAAAATTGTAGAAAAAGAGTCTTTTGATTTTTAATTTAGAAATGTAAATGCTAAGCTAAAAAATCTGATCTTTTGCATGGGAGAAAGGCATGGAAAAGATAGTCCAAAATGGCATTGAGGGGAATGGAAGTCAAGTGGAGGTCCTACCCTATGCTTAGATTAGAATTTCTGCTCAAAAAAGGCTAAAACAGGGTGCTACAAGGTTGTAGTTACTACATGATGTCCTGGCTTTCGACAGGAAACTAGATGAAGGCTATAGGAAGGTAGGGAAGGTGAAATGAAGTGTTGGGAATATGTCTGATGGTGGAATACGCTGTAGGGAAGATGCACAGTTCCCAAGGCTCATCCCAACACTTCAATATGGTTGGATTTGCTCAAAGTGGCTACCCACGGTGGCTATAAAACAGAAATTTGGATTAGGGTTTGGTAGGCCTTGGAAGTGGGTGGAGAAGGCTTAGATGAGGCTAGTGGAATGAGTTCCTCCCTACAGATCAACAAATCCTGCAAAAAAACATGTCCTTCTCTTCATTTATGCATAACTTCATATAAATATGGCAAAGATGAGTTGAATTTGAGAAAATTGATTTATTGATGGCTAATGACTATATCCATGAAATTAAATGCCTTCTTAAACTACAACAAACTCAAGAAACAAAATGACAACTGTAGTTGCTTCCAAAAAGTTATAAATTGTGCTCTTTTCAACAAGGAACCCTAAGCTATGCAATGATCAAAAATAAATTTGTTTTTGGGGTTGTGAGAGTGGGGACCTCAAACCATGATCCCATGAGGGAGATGAGGAAGAGGCCATTGTCACAATATTTTCTAAAGTATTCTCTTTCACTATTGTATCATTGATCTACTTCTTCAACTAATGAAAGAAAGACTAGACAATCATCCAACTACTTGTAAATTAAAAAAAGCAAAAATAACTTCAACAACTAACTATGATTTTAACCTAAGAATACATGTACAAAAAGAGGAACCTCAGCTGCTAGGGTTGGGCCCTAACCCTAGAGCTTAAACCCTCTGAGTCAACTCAATGCTGGATCAAAGTAAACCTTCTCATTATCATCAAAATATCAAATACAATATAAGATTAACAGTCACAATGTTTTAGCTCTGAATTTCCTCTTGGCTACAACAAAAAATCGAATCCTAATGAGGCACTTGGCCTTCTTATTTATAAAAACTGAAGCTACCAATAACTTCCTAAAAGTTAGGGAGACTCGGCTCCCAAACTCAAGAATGACTTGTCTTCGCTATCACTGACTTGGTTGCCAATGAACTCGGTTGGATTGGATTCTTGTAACTCCGAGCTGATGAGATATCATGGAACAATCTTCAAATGATTTGAGGAGTTAAGGAGGGAGACAAATCCCCTACTCTTTCTTTCCCACTTCTAGTTCCTGCACTTAAATTAACCAAAACCTACAGCAATTCTTATAGTTAATGCATATTAGGCCAGATGACATAACATCTTACCTTTACCCTTCTCACTAAGAAAAATATAATAAAATATGTAAGTAAATGTGAGAAAATCTGATTTTAATAAGCTAGAGAGTGGCATTAAGAACCATATAGTTTACCTATTGATGAGCCTCATTAACTAGTACCCGGTAGTGTCCATTGATTTTCATGAGCATGTTATGGCTAGTATGATGGTTTGAGGCAGGTATATGCCTTGGTTTTGTATATTTCTGTCACACAGAATGTGTCGATCTTGCAGACAAGATAGACCTTCATAGAATCTAACGATATCTAGTGACAAGCAAGCCAATCAAAAACTATCTTTCTCTAAATATGCATTTATAAAAAAAGGAAAACAAGTGTTTAGGCCTATCTTGGGTCCAATGCAAGTTTGTGGAAGCCTTGCTCCTTTGATCCAAATAAGCTCCCTTGTTGCGAATCTGCAAACACAAACAAGCAAACAAATTAAATAGCACCTGAAAAGCCAATATCATAAAACATACTTAACATGTTGATAAAGGAATTAATGAAACAAATGACATAAGACAATTTGTTGAGAAAAATGAATCTGATTGTATTAATTCAAATGAAATAAGAACTTTACAACCTGTGCCTTGATGCTGTACAAGCTTCTCCCAGGGTCCAACAAGAAGTCTCCTCTACTTTGACAAGTTTCACTCTCTTCCCAATGAAGCCAAAAAGGTATGTGATCTCTCCTCTGAAGCTTAACTAGGAAGTCTCAATTCCACCAGCATTTACCCTCAAAAATGTTTAGCTTCTAACCTCCCTAGCAACCAGCCCAATGCCTTAATTTATAGTGCAATGGAGGGAAGTTACTAGGTCCTCCTTCAAAGGGATAGATCCTCTCATCAAGGGATTAGCTCCTCCTCTTTTGGGATGCATGAACCACCTAAGAGCGACCAATCCACGTCAAAATTCCTTCTAGAATCATCTAGAATTAACCCAAAGTCAGTTTTTTTATAATAAACTTGCGCCTTTTTGACTTTCACATGGGTCCGCACCCACCCCTTTAGGGATAGAGCGGGCAGGGCCGCAATTTTTGTGAACAGGGGGTGCGGGACTGTAGGCAACAGTGAGAGAAAGTGCAGAACCAGAGCTTTGTTGATTTTCAATGTCTTTCTCTCATTTTCAAAACTTGACTTGAAGAGCTGAGGTCTGAGACTTGCTTAGGAGGACAGTACAAGTGATGATATACCAATACTGACTGTAAATAATCATGGTGATGACATTTTTGTGTAATAGATTGCCCCCTAAAGTGCGAAGTCTGTAGTATATGAGGAATTCATTTATCATCTAGGAAGAGTGAAGTACTTTATCATTTCGAGGATCATCTTGTGGAGAGCTCGGTCAGAACCTGTAAAAACATTCAATGCAAGATATATATATATATATATATATATATATATATATATATATATATGAGATCATATCATCGCTGAGGTAGGCATTCCCATACTCAGATCAAAACTGACTTAGAAAACTAGCTATTGCTATGATATAGGAATGATCTTGTAATACATCACAAGTATAGACTCATGTGGACACAGTATGGACGCAGCCATCTGTTTATGAATAGTCCACCATATAATGAATACAAAATTCCTCGCAGCCTGGATTGCGGAAACTAGATCTAGGGTCTTCATTTCTACTTCTCGAAACAGTGCGATTCTATCCATGCGAATGAATGTGTTGAAGTCGAACATGGTAGAAACCACTTGATTACCAGTCAATGATGTAAACTTTTAACAAGTGTGACAGAAACCACCAGTGATGTCAATGGCTCTCAAAGTACCCAGTACAATCCATGAGATGTGAATAGATGTGTTGATGTTGAACATGTCACGGAGTCCTTTGATCTAAGGTCAATGATGCAACCTGTCGTCAAAGGCGAGAAACCTACCATTGAGGCATGCAGATCCCAAGGTACTGACGATTTCTAGATCATCTTTCTAGATAATGAGCTGAAGTCGATAGAAAGCGATCCGTTGTAGGCAAGCCCACAACACAAAATCATAGATCAAGTTGAAGAAATTTAGTTGCAAGGACTGACTCAGGGATGGTCAAGATGGATGACAGATATTTTGCAGATGAATGGCTTTATTGGCAGTGACCTCTTGAACACATAACGACACAACAAATGGTTTGGTGACAATTGACACAAAGTTAATACCCAGAAACCGGCTGAAGACTTTCAATGTGGTTTGATCAACTGTTAGGCAAAGGATTTCCCAACCCACGTGAATAAAAGTGTCGTGTTCAAGAGTGGTTACAAAGTATGACAAACAAGATCATTTTTCTCTCTTTTCCCCCACCATTTCTGGCAAGTACCTCTTTATTTTTGACAAGCTTGAGGAGGATAACATTTGCTTGATTATAAGCTCATCCTTCAAATGAGTCCAACTTAGTTTAAATTCGAACCCTAAGAAGGAGTGGTTCATTCCTATTTGTAATTTAACGGGTCCTTTACTGTGAAATTTTAACGAGTCCAATATAGGAGAAACTCAACATTTTTCAATTTTAGAGAGTCTAAAAAAACTTAAGAAGACTCCTGGGTTGACCTTTTTCGTAAATTTGTGTCTCCCAAGCCCAAAAAAGTATAAAATAATACTTGAGAGAACCGCTTTATCTTTACGAACAAGGTGTACTTTTCGTAATTAGTGCCTCTGATCTGAAAAATTAAAAAAGTGATCAAGGAAACGTTGTTTTATAACCAATATCGAATTTGAAACGACAAAAATCCGGCAATCTTTTCATGTTTTTTACGGTCAGAATAAGAGCTGTAAGTGGACCGTCCTTTTAGTTCCGTTTTAACGAGTTAAAAAGAAAACTCGGTGATCTTTTCATGTTTTAGGAGTCAAAAAAGAGCTTAAAGGTGACTCTAAATGTTTTTCCATCGAAAATGATCGATTTCGCCTAAACAATCCGTTATCCTGAACAAAAATGCAAACATTAATCATACCTATTTGAGATGGATAAAAATACTGCCAAAATTACCTTTCTAAAGTGAAACATAAACAAATTTACAATTTATTTATTCAAAAAACTTATAAAAAGGGCTTTCGTCAATTCATTTTTACCGTTTGAAATTTGGGTGGAGAATAGTGCTTTTGTTCGGAAACTTCCCATGAAGATTGCGGAAAATCCATCCGTCGGAATCGAACGCCGTCTCCTCCAAGTAATCCACATCATCCTACTCTTTAATTTCAACTGTTTCAATTTGTGTTTTAGGGTTTTATTTGATTTTTTAGAGGGTTTTTAGGCTAGAAACCCGCGCGGGGGCCCGCAGGCATAACACTGGCAGCCCGCAGACCCTGACTTTTTCTCAATGGGGAAAAAGTTAGGGGTCTGCATCTTCCATGAAGGCAAGATGCGGACCCCCACACTGTCTCTAATGGAGAGGGTGCGGACCCCACAGCAAGGGTTTTTAACCCAAAAATTTTCAAAATTGACCCAAACAATTTAATTTCTTGCATTCTAATTTGCCTTTTTGTTGGATGTAGAGTGTACATCATGCTCGATTAGCGAGAATGAGAGCATGAGGATGTGGATCTTACCACATTGAATCACCAACCTTCGATCGATGCATTGAAGGCATGTGGCTTGTACAAATTCTAGGCCATACCTGGCATGAGGGCCCAGGTGGATTTCTTATAGTGGCTGGTAGACAGGTGGAGCATACAAGACCAGTGCTTCTTCATTGGTGGCCACCAGCTCGAAATTGAGCCTGAAGATATATACTTTTTGACTGGTTTGCCTAAGAGAGGCGAAGACTTGACTCTATTCGGGACTAGGCCAGGTGCCCAGTCTGTCGATAGCCTCCGGCTAGAGTTCTGTAACAGCCAGGATAGAGACAAAGGGATAGACATTAAAACAATATCCCGTCCTAAACTCATGGTGATCGCGTTTACTGTCACCAGACTTTGTGGGAGTTCCGCATTACATATTTCCACCGGATCCCAGATGCGGATGGCAATTGACTGCTTTCGAGGCACCATCTTCAACTGGTGCGATGCTGTGTTGGCCAATGTAAAAGGCCAACTGACTAGAGCCAAGAACGGACAACTGAAGACCTTTGGTTATGGGGCTTTGGTTGTGAGCTTTGGTCTGGAGAGGGTCCCAATGTTGGTCCCGCAACACCTTACTGTTGGAGCTGGGCTTCCTCGAGAGCCCAAACTGATGCGATGGGTCACAGTTATGGCCCGTCATCTGGACGAGGGGACAGAGGTCGTTCGATTCAAACCTGAGTATTTCCATTGGTTGGAAAACCAGGTTTTTGCTATTCAGGACTTCCCTTATGCTGGGGTAGATTTTCGTGGTGACCCAGACATGGTTCTTCCACCAGGAGAGCAATGGGATGATTTAGGTAAAATCATTTTCAACATTTTCCTATTTTATATTTTTTTTTGTTTTTTATATCGTCCCAAAAATGATAGTAAAAGTTTCAATGCAGATGTGGGTCCATAGTGACCAGCCGCTCTCCGGCCTTACGAGAGGATACAACCAGCTGCAGCGGCGCCAGCCCCATAGGACGAATCAGCAGAGACCTTGGCCGAGTTGGAGAGTCATCTAGAGCGCTTGACATGGGACATTCCAGAGACCGGCATAGATGACATTCCTCGTCGACTACAACGCTATGTGATTAGGGTCTCAGGACCTTTTAGGAGGTTCCTTTGTAAGGTGGCCCGTACAGTGGTTTCTTATCGAGATCATCACCAGTGATAGGATGATCGCCTATTGTAGACACATATGTCATTTTTCTTTTTGTACTTATCATTTTTGCCGATCATAAGGTGTTTTTCAACCTATGATCGAGGACGATGTATATTTTGACACACTCCTATATATATCACTATTACCGGCTTATCTTGTAAATCATGTTACGGAATGGCTTTTAAATTTACATGTATGATTATTGCAAATGTCTACTTAACATTCGAGAAGAAATTGCATCTGCTAATGTATTTAAAGATCTCAGAATATGCTGATATTCAATATAATCAAATTCACGTTCCAAGAGACGCACTCTCAAAAATAATCTCAATAACACTAGATTTCTAATGGCATACACTCTATTAAGATGTAATACAACGAGTTCAGAATCTAACCTCACTATCAAACTACGAATCCCAAATGAAATAGATTCCGATAATAACTCAATCACTGCACTATACTCGGCAATGTTGTTTGTTGTTTGACCGAGGCTTACCCCATGCATAGATACCAACTCGTCAGAGGGCGAATAGATAACCCAAGCCGTGGAAGAAATGTTCCGTGTATTACAACAAGCACCATCAGCGAAACCAATGTATGTTTGGAGAGGCATCGACATCTGCAATATCAAGAGTAAAACCAAGATAAGCAGGAATAATGACGAAACAACACTCTCTACGCTTAAGCACACTTTTTAAACTAAAACACACCAGCTAGAAAGAAAACTATCCTAACTAAAAATCTCCATACCCATTCTTTAAGCAAAATACCTCTTCAGGTAAAGACCATTTCTGGGTTTACCTAAAGAGTCCCGTTAAAGTCTACCAATTCATAGGCCCCTTTTGCTAGCTTTCGCTTGAAAACATAGGGACCATGCCACATAGGAACGAATTTCCCAGTGCCTAATTTATCATTAGCTTGATTGTACAATAAGACTAGATCTCCTTCCGAAAAATTTCGAGGGGTCACATTTCGATCATAATGACCTTTCATACGTTTTGCGTGAGTTTCGATCGCCAATGCAGCATCACGTCGATTCTCATCTAGTTGAGCCAAGTATAACAAACGTTTTTCCTCTTCAGAAGTGGCTGGAAGTAACTCAATGGCCATTTTCAATGACGGGATTTCGCATTCAATGGGTAACACAACTTCCAGACCATAAACTAGTTGGAAAGGAGTGAACCCTGTTGATGTTTTTACTGAGGTTCGATACACCCAAAGCGCTGAAAATAGAATGTTATGCCAATTCGACCGATGAATCCCAATGATTCGTCGGATCATGATGACTAAAACTTTGTTGATGGATTCAACCAGACCATTAGCTTGTGGATAATAAGGAGTTGAACTATCGTGACGAAAGCCAAGATGGCCTGTAAGTTCGGTCATCATAACGTTTCGAAAATGATGCCCATGATCAGTGATAATCACTTGTGGAACACCAAACCTAGAAATTATATGATTGAACACGAAAATTGCAGCTATTTTGCCGTCTGCCTCGAATGTAGGCATCGCCTCAACCCACTTGGTAAAATAATCTACCGCAAGGATGATATACGCATGCCCCCCGGCCGAGTGAAGGTTACATGTAATAAAATCGATACCCCATTTGGCAAAAGGACCAATGGAAATTATAGGGTGGAGAGGAGCAGGTGGAGCGCACATCTTTCGATCAAAAATTTGGCAGTTGTGGCATTTTCGGACCGCGTTAATACAATCTTTAAACAAAGACGGCCAGAAGTATCCAACGCACAATATCTTTTGGGCTGTGGCATACCCAGACATGTGACTGCCACACGATCCAGAGTGACAGTCATTTAGAACCCTTTCAGCTTCCTCGTGAGTTAAACAACGATGAAAAACAGAGTCCGCCCCATGGTGATAAAGAATATCTCCAATAATTCTGAATTGTTGGGACTGGAATCGTATTTTTCGAAGTTCTGACCTTGAAATTTCTGGACGAAAGGATTGGGTCTGGAGATAAATGATGATATCCCCATACCACGGATCTAAAGTGCTGATTAGAAACAAGGATTCGTCTGCAATGGGCTCCTCCACCACAGTTTCCGTGTCAGCACGCGGGAAGTCACACATTAACTCCGCAAAAACTAAAGATTTCCTAGACTTAGATTTTTCAAATTCCAAGTCGAACTCCTGTAGGATAACAATCCATTTGGAGTACTTGCCCCCTAGCAATTGCTTGGTCAAAATATAGATCATAGGGTTGCAATCAGAAATTACTGTAGTTTTACGTAGTAAAATGTAGTGACGAAAACATTGGATAGCTTGAACAGCTGCCAATGCCAATTTCTCCACATGTGAGTATTTTAGCTCAGTTGGATTTAAAGTTCGACTAAGGTAATATATCACATGTTCAATACTGAATTCATCTTCCTGAACTAAGACCATTCAAATGGTGGAATGAGAGGCGACGAGATACAAGAAGTAGTCTTGGTTGTAGTTGGGAGGATGCAATAACGGTGCATGGGTCAACGTGTGTTTTAGTGCATCAAAAGATTTCTGAGCTATCTCATCCCAATAGAATGGAGTATTCTATTTCAACAACCGAGTAAAACCCTTTGTAACCTCGGCGTAGTTAGGAATGAATCGTCGTAAAAAGTTTTCTTTCCCTTGCAAACTTTGGAGTTGGCGAAGACTCGAAGGAGGAGGAAATTTGACAATAGCTTCAACTTTCGAGGGATTGACGCGAATGTCAGCTTTCGAAACAATAAACCCCAGCAATCGACCCGTTTCTATACAGAAAACACACTTGTGTGGATTCAACATAATCCGATAATGCCTACACCTCATAAAGATTGCTCGTAAATGGATGAGATGATCAGCTAGATGTAATGAATGAGTAGGAAAATCATCAAGATAGGGTTGCACAATGTGCTTGATGTCATGAAACACATAAGACATGGCCCTTTGAAAAGTTGCCCTGGCATTCTTGAGCCTAAAGGGTAGTTTGCAATAAACAAATGTCCCCCATGGAAAAATGAAAGTTGTTTTTGGTTGATCGGCAGGTAGAATATTGATTTGATTGTATCTGGAAAAACCATCCATGAAGGAGAATATTTCACTGCCAGCACAATCATCAATGATTTGATCGATATAGGGAGTTGGGTAATTTTCCTTTGGACAGGCTCGATTAATGTCCCTATAATCGATACATATTCTTATTGTCCCTTGCTTTTTGTTAACCGGAACAATATTCGATACCCAATCCGTTAACAAGATCGGATAAATGAAACCTGCTTTGAGTAATTTTTCAACTTCTTCTTTAATAGCAGCAACTTTTCTTGGGTGAATCTGACGCAAACGTTGCTGGACGGGTTTAGCGTCCGGGTAAGTCTTGATTTCATGAACAACAATTGCGAGGTCAATTCCTGGCATTTCCTCATATGACCAGGAAAACACGTCACGGAATTCTTGAAATAGGGCCTTATATATTTGAATTTCATCTTCTGTACACGAGGCACCTATATGAATGTTTTCAACAATTCCAGGCTTAACCGAAATGTCAATAGGAATAGCTCAAGAGATGTTTCCCAAATTTAACTCTGAATCAGGATTTTTCATTGGATTATGAGGTTCCTTGACATATTTAGTCGTAAAAATTGATGAAAAATCATTTTCAAAATGATCATTCTCGGGTAAGAATGAAGATCTGTGATGGAGATCTTCCCGTGGTAAATCATCTACACATAGGATTTCACGAATTTTCTCATCAGAGTGAACAAGTTCGGAAAATGTTGTTGAATCCGAGCTTGATGTGAAAAGTGATTCCTCATGGACCACATTCATTAAGTCAATTTTGGTTGAAGATGGGTCGATAAACGATTGCACGGCCTCATATGCAATTTCATATGGACTCAAAGGCATAACATCACCAAATGAGTCTATCTCAGATTCAGAAGGTAGGATCCAAAGATCATCATAAACAATGGTGTCTGACGAAATCATATGAATGGTTGCAAAATAAGACACTGTGTTGATCAGAGGAAAAGGAAAAGTTCCCAGTAAACCGACATCTTTAACTAGTCCTACTCCAACATCCTTATACGGGATAGTCATTTTATCGATATGCTGAATGCTTTTAGAAGAGGTTGGGTAGGATGAAAAGTAAGCCAGCTGGTCTATTGTTACGATCTTTCCATTGTGACGAAAATTTATAACCCGAAAGACTGATGAAACAACAGCTGTCATAGCGTAAGACCAACTACGACCCAAGAGAAGGTTGTAATCTAGAGGGGCATCAATAACCTCCACATCTAGATTAACGGTTTTTCCTTCAACCCGTATGGGTAAATCCTGTAGAATGCCAAAAGGATGAAACCCACGACCATCAAAGGCCTTTAGAATCGTCGGGGATTGATTTAGTGAAGGAGAACCAAGCGATCTCCAACACTGTATCGACATAATACACGTTGAGGCTCCCTCATCAATCACAGTCCTATGAATAGGCCTGTTTTTGACTATCACTGGGATCTGGAAAACCATTTGATGAGGTAAGCGCGGTGTACTATTTTCTAGATCGAAAATTATTAGGTTCGAGTCCTGAACGTCAACAGCTCCTATAGCCGAAAAAAGTAATTTACGATTTGTTGGACATGATTGCAGCACTTCCAAAGCCGATATTGCTGAAGGTGAAACAGTTAAATCCTCAACAATGTTATAGTTCTGATCCGCTCTCGCATGTGGATTGAAAGCTGACTTTCGAAGTATACCCTTGGCGGGTGGTTTGATTACCAAGTCTGGATTAGGTTTCTCGATCTGTAGTGGATTGGAACTGGGAGCTGAGTTTGATGGGTTAGAATGAGAATATTCTGCTTCTTTACCATCAACAGGACTTTTACTACCATAATCATGCGATCGAGTCGCAATCCTAACATGGGACATCATCACTATGGGTTCTTCATTGGCACTCGAGGAAGAACCTATCATATTACTGTCTTGACTTGGAAAAGGATCCTTCAAAACAGCAGGCGTTTGGGAACCTTTGACAATCTTCGCAACCTCTGCATGATGAGGGCAGTCTCTTGTAAAATGCTCTTCATCACAAATGAGACAAGGATAATGAGGTTTGCATTTCTCATCATTTGATTCCAATTTTTCAGGTTTCTCTTTTGAATTTTTGTCCATTTTATTTTTCTTCTTCCCTTTCTTCTTACCACCAGATTTTGATTTGGCTAGAGATGACTCTACAACGTGAATATCGGCGGAAATCTCCGTGGAAGAATCTCCTGTCGGGGAATCTGGCAAGGTTATGATAGGAGAAGAATTCTTGGAAGACTTCTTCTTACTTTTGGTGTTAACCGTACCAATCATACCGTCAGCGGCATGAGACCCTAAAGGAGCTGCAGCGATTTGATTTTGCTTAGGAAGATTGGGGATTTTCTCGTGTAACGTACCTAACTGAGTATAAACCAAGTCAAGGTACTGTTCTTGAGCAATTACTTGCTCCTCAGTAACGACTCTGGCCTTAGCTACATCCTCAGCGATCTTTGGCAATAAGGATTTTACAAACCATTTAGCTAAGATCTGATCCGGAATAAAAACCTTCACTAAACGCCGTCGACGTCTCCATTCATGAATGTGATCTGAAATATAAGTGGACGTTGACTGCTTTAATGAAGTTAGTAATTCCATGCCATTGTCATATCTGACTGGCAACTGAAAATGAGTTAAAAACGAGGTAGCTAATTGACTAAAGTTATAAAAAGTGCCTCACGGTAACTCAATGTACCACTTGGCCGCAAGACCACTTAGAGTGCGCTGGAAAAGCCTTAGACGGATTGAATCATCTGAAAGGGAGTTAGATGCACACCAGAGGTGATAAGTCATCACATGGTTTGATGGGTCCTCTCCTGATTTGCCTTCAAACTTAGGAATATCACTAGGCAACTTATTCGGCATTGGCGGCCAAAACGGAAGATAATTAATGGGATCATTTGTTAGGCGCGACAAGTTAGGCAAGTCCAAAGTTGCGATAAACAGTAACTGATGATTAGGGTCCCTAAAACTCTGGGTCATGAGACTAGCCCCAGGAGGAGGATATCCAGGATAACTAGGAATAGGAATTGCATTTGGGATATTGTATCCTCTCGGAAAACCAGGATTAACTGGACCGTACTGGGGTTGTTGAGGTTGTTGATATGTGTACCCAGGGTACGGTTGATACTGATAGATTGGCTGCTGCACAACAGGACCGAATTGTTACTGTCCCTGGTACGGTTGATAAGTAAATTGTGGTTGACTTGTGACAACCGTACTTGAACTAGGTTGTCCTACAGGCATCTGAACCTAAGTTTGAATTGTGGATCCAGACTGAGGTAAATATGTTTGAGGAGTAGATACAAGAACAGTAGAAACCGGAGCTGTCGATACTCCAGAAGTAGGTGGGGTAGATTGAACAGATGTTGCAACAATTGTAGCAGCCGTTTGAGGTGGAGTACGAGGCGTACTAGGCCCAGGATGAGAAACTACCGAAGGTACAAAAGTTTGAATAGTAGACTGGACAGGTTGCTGGGGTGAACCAGAAACTAAGGGTTGTCGAGTTTGAGATGACAACTGTACACTCGGTTGCAAGACCTGTTGAGTTTGCGATGGATCCCACACTAAATTCATTCTGGGGTACGGACCCATAATAGGTTGAGAATATTGAGGACCATAACCGGGTTGAGGGTAGGGTTGATAATTCAGGGGTACATTTCCCGTTCCTTGAACATATGATTGACCGGAAGGTGGTTGGACACCTTGGTTCGAGTACTGACCTTGGGGTTGATACCCCTAGGGCACGTACTGATACTGGGGTTGACCTTGAGGTACATATTGATACTGGGGTTGACCTTGAGGTACATATTGAGTCTGGGGTTGACCTTGAGGAACGTACTATCCCGTAGGTATGTATTGTCCTTGAGGTTGCCTCCCAGGCGCAAATTGGGTATCTTGAGGTTGCCCCCCAGGCGATAATTGAGGATTTTGAGGCTGCCCCCCAGGCGATAACTGACTACCTTGAGGTTGAGGATTAGGAATAGTACTTGACATCATGAGAATATCTTCTACACTCAACGGCTTAGTACCATTGTTTCCAGTTAATAACCCTTGTTCAATGGGTTGAGGAGATGCTCCCGCAAAAGTACCAGAAAGTGACTGATACCCAGAGGGAACAGAAGGACCACCGTACAAAAAGGATTCTGGCGATTGAGTAAACATGGATGACTGTCTTGACATATTTAACGAGGGATAGTAACCTCTAGGTGTTGGGTGATAAGGAATATGAGGTGGTGAAAAACTTAACCCTGGGTTTTCCAGAAAATTAGTCAATGAAAGATACCAAGCACTGCTCCTAGGTGGACTGTAAAAAATTGATTCACTCTCCCTTAGTTCAATAACAGGTTGATTTTCAGGGATAGGGTTGCCTACTTCTTCTTCCGGAGTAGCAAGTTCTTCGATAGCTATAAGTCCAGAAGGAAGATTTTGGGTAATTATTCTTTCTACCCTGGGTGAACCAGGACCACTAGAAGTTGGAGAAGTAAACCCTGATGTTGGAGTAGCAGCAAATTCACTTTCAGGTTCGGATATTTCAGGTTCCTCACCTATATCACTAGTAGATGAAAAGCTACCAGTAACTTCAGAAATAGACACTGATTGAGGATTATAATATGCTACTAAAGCTTGAAAATCAGGACGTACCACCAAAGAAGACTCTCCTTCTTCAGGTGACCCAACTCTATTGTCTCTAGGAGTTACAAGGGCTCTTAACCCTTCAAGCCGGCTCGATGAAAACTTAGGAGATTGGCCTCGAAGTCTTCGGGACTTCCTCGGTAATTCAGCCATGATTAAAAATTTTAACTACTTCACACGCAAACAAAGTAAAATCTCAATGAAAACCACCTAAAGCCTCTAAAGAACCAAACAAATTTGAATCACACGCCTAAAGAATCTAGGAGATCAAACACACACAAACAGTAACTTTCCGTACTGAAAACACTAGTTGGTGATGAAGCCCAACGTCGTAGAGTTCAATATAGAAATGGCGGTTAGAACAGTTACCCCGGCAACCTGCTTAATGAATAGACTAGCACAAGTTCCTCCACTAAACCATCTCGAGTGAAGAGAACCCCCCATAAAATCCAAGTGAGTCTAGCCGACGTCTGCTCCAGGTACAGTGGGATCTTCCCACCACTGTCACCTTAGGAAGAATCCTATAGAATATGGTCACTAAGGTTACCAACGGAAAGAAATATATCTGGGGGAACAGTCTACGATCCGATACGCACGCAAGGGTAGAGTAACAAGTTCAATCCCCTTGAAGGCTCCTTGACAATAATCCAAGTTTTACCAACAAGTGACCCTAGGCTCCTCGAAAATGGTTAATCCGAGGTTTACCATTTTTAATACATGAATATCTTGCGTCATTCCCAATGAGGAAGGGTTGATTCCCACACTGGTTCAGACACGATCTCGTGATTCTCCTCTAAGAGGAGCTTTCCCAGAGCATAAATGTAACAATTGGATTTTTCTCCTACCACAAGATACAGCTAGCTTGTTTTACTGTCTTGGAGAGTTAATTACTCCCTACTCCAAGACACTAGCCTAAGCTATATTGGTGTATCAGAGCCCTAGAAATAAAAATATTACTAGATAGATTTTACTTTAAGCGTTATTTTTATTGGTTTTTGTTTAAGTCAAGAGGTGCGGAGATGAAACTCGTGGTATGAAGACTCGACTCGAAATCACTAAAAATGCACTTAAGATGATTAAGCAATCTTTTCCCTTCAATGAACTTCTAGCTAGGAAAGAGTTTGAGAATGCAAATACTTGTAAACACAAATATTTCTTAACAAACAAATTAAAAGAAGAGCTTTTTGTCTTTTCCAATGCACTCAAAACGAGACAACTAGTTATTTTCACAAAAATTTCTCTTTTCGTTCAAAACACTCAACCACTACAAAAACAAACTTTTTCCAAAAGAGATTTTTTTATTTTTTATAAAACACTCAAAACTATGGAAATGACTAATCTTGAGATCTATAAACTATAAAAACCTATTTTAAGTCAAAGCTTACAAGATGTCTTTTTAAGGATGTTTTACTTAGCTAGATGTAAACTAAGGACCAATTTATGCAGAATCACAAATCAGTCAAAAAACAACCAATTTCCGTTTTCTTTTCTAAAAATGAAATCCAAACTTTTAACACAAGCTTTTCCGAATTTTCGTAAACAGAAAACACAAGGTGGATTCCTCAACAAAGGTAGATTTTGAAAATGGTCAGACTCATACGAAGGCTAGCAAACCCAAGGGAATCTGAGGTTTCTACAGCTTCTAAGCTCAGAGCTACTATAAGACCAAAATGAAAATCAAACCCAACAACCAAAACTTCTAGGAATTTCACCTAAAACCCTAACACCAATGGAATTAACCTAAGAAAAGCTTCTAACAAGTTATATGCAGGTCTGGGTAGGGGATAATAACATCTAAACAAAAACTTAGCTGACTAACAGAGAAAATCTTAGGTTTTCCCAAATTTTGACAGGGTCCGCAGGCCCACAGTTAGCACAGGTGTGGTACCGCTCTGTGCTAAAAGGAAAAGTGTGGATATGTCCGCACTGTGTCCCAAGCCGAGGGTGCGGTCCTCTCCCAAAGCTATGAAAAACAAAAAATAATCCTAGATCTACTAAATCTACCCAATTCCACACACAACAAGCCAAAAACAGAAACAAAAACACAGTTTCTCAAGTCAAAGTAAAAACAAGGAAAAAATCAAGTCCCCAGCGGAGTCGCCATTTTGTCACACGGAATGTGTCGATCTTGCGGACAAGATAGACCTTCCTAGAATCTAACAATATCTAATGACAAGCAAGCCAATCAAAAACTATCTTTCTCTAAATATGCATTTATAAAAAAAGGCAAACAAGTGTTTAGGCCTACCTTGGGTCCAATGCAAGTTTGTGGAAGCCTCGCTCCTTTGATCCAAATAAGCTCCCTTGTTGCGAATCTGCAAACACAAACAAGCAAACAAATTAAATAGCACCTGAAAAGCCAATATCATAAAACATACTTAACATGATGATCAAGGAATTCATGAAACAAATGACATAAGACAATTTGTTGAGAAAAATGAATCTGATTGTATTAATTCAAATGAAAGAAGAACTTTACAACCTGTGCCTTGATGTTGTACAAGCTCCTCCCAGGGTCCAACAAGAAGTCTCCTCTACTTTGACAAGTTTCACTCTCTTCCCAATGAATCCAAAAAGGTATGTGATCTCTCCTCTCAAGCTTAACTAGGAAGTCTCAATTCCACCAGCATTTACCCTAAAAAAATTTCAACTTCTAACCTCCCTAACAACCAGCCCAATTCCTTAATTTATAGTGCAATGGAGGGAAGTTAATAGGTCCTCCTTCAAAGGGATAAAGCCCTACTTCAAAGGGATAGCTCCTCTCATCAAGGGATTAGCTCCTCCTCTTTTGGGATGCATGAACCACCTAAGAGCGACCAATCCACGTCAAAATTCCTCCTAGAATCATCTAGAATTAACCCAAAGTGAGTTTTTTTATAATAAACTTGCGCCTTTTTTACTTTCACAGGGGTACGCACCCACTCCTTTAGGGACAGAGCGGGCAGGTCCGTAGTTTTTGTGAACAGGGGGTGCGGGACCGTAGGCAATAGTGAGAGAAAGTGCGGAACCAAAGCTTTGTTGATTTTCAATGTCTTTCTCTCATTTTCAAAGCTTGACTTGAAGAGCTGAGGTCTGAGACTTGCTTAGGAGGATAGTACAAGTGATGATAGACCCACACTGATTGCAAATAATCATGGTGACGATATTTTTGTGTAACAATTTCTATGTGAGGAAGCCTTTCCAAGGGATGAACTGCCTGAGATGGGGGTGCCAAAGGAACTTGGAAGGTGAGTGATTGCATGGAAGGGTACGACTCGATTTCCTAAGGGACTATATAGAAGAGAAGGAAAGGTCACGAATGGATTTGTTTTAGTCATTAGCATTTCCAGATGGAATTAGATGCACATTGGGAGGGCACCCTAGAACAATGAGTCCGTAATTGTTCACTGAGAGGACAAGTGGTGTTGGAATGTAGCACTGGACATTGGATACAAATTTGAATTTGGAGTGGATTTTGAACTTCTTGGGAAGGAGGTGAATCTTGGTATTACTTTGAGGGTGGAGGTGTGAGCCTTTGGATTCCCTTATTGTGGATGCGGGCATCATATCCTTTTATTTTCTATTTGAGAAAATGTGCATGTGTGTATTATTGTAAATATTGTATCGAGATGGATAAATAAAGATCCATAGACAGTATTGTTATTTGATGGTTGAATAAAATGCGTATGTGTATATGTGGTTATTGTAAATATTGTAATGAGCTATGTTATAAATCTCCAGTAAACGGTATGATTTTCATGTTTCAACAATGGTCATTGTAAATACTGCAACGAGTTGTGTTATAAATCTCCATGGGCAATATGGTTTGTTTTTATCAGTCTTGTTGGTTATAGGTGTTGTTGAACACCGAGGACGGTGTTCCCCCAAGGGGGAGGGTTCTGTAACAACCCTTGTTAAAAATCCATGTAAAAATATATAAATACCACAGATGATGGAACACGTACCCCAATTTGAATAATGGGGGAAACATCCTAGTGGGTTTTGATTCAATTTATTATGGCTAAGGAAATTGGCAAAGGCAATTGCTAAGGCTTTGGAAAGGAAAAATGGCATTTTTGGAACATTTAGTTATGAAAATAATTGAAATTAGGAGAAAAAGGAGGTGAAAGGTCACAAGTTCCATGTGAGGAGGAGATTGAAGGAAAATAATGGAAAATGAAGAAACTAGAGGCCTCATTGATAAAATGGCTTTTGAGGATTAGTTGGCAAGCTTGATCAGTTCAGTTTTGGAGCTCTCTCATTATTATCTCTCTCTCTCACTATTGGACACTTAGAGTTTTCTTGGAGCAATTTTTGCATTGGATCAAGAAAGGTAAATAAGGCAAGAGGAAGCAAAGATCAAGTAGGGAAAGGCAGGATCAAGAAACTACAACAAGATTCATTGTAGGTATTGATTTGCATGTGTGTTTTCCTTGTTATATTTGGCATGCATGGTATTTCATGTGCTTCTTTTGCTACTGTGGCATGGATTTTTCCAAGTGTAACAGTGTTTTTAGCCTATCCTTTCCATTTCTAGATAGCCATCGTGTGATGGGGTTCTCATGTTTTGGTTAAGCTAGATTTCCAGATGGAATCGAAGTTGAGTGGGGTGGATCTTTGAATGATAGAGCGCACAACCTAGTGGTCCCTAATCCAGACTACAGATCACGGGAAGGCCACTGACCTAGTGACCCCTGAGCTAGATTGTGGGTTGTGGTAAAGCCAGGATTGTGTTGCCCTTGTGGACCTAGGAATCCTTTTTGGTGAATTACAGGATATACAATAAAGCCAAGAGGTGGTTTTCTCTCTGTTGGGTCTAGTAATCCAGGGTTTGGGATATGCGGTAAATCCTGGAGAGTGGGTCTCCATTTAAGGCCTAGTGATCTAGGTTTGGATTGTGGTAAAGCCTAAGAGACTAGGAGATAGGAAAATTCCTCATGGTGTAGGTGGAGAAATCTAGTGGCATCCATGCTTGTTTGGCCTAGTGATCATGTGGAGATCATGATAAATCCTTTTATGATGTGTTCACTATGTTGGACTAGTGATCCGGGATAGATTACGGTAAAACCTGGTTTCTATTAATGAGGGTGAGGTGGTTTAGCCTTGGTATGCCCTGGTTGGTTCTTTTGGTTTGAGTCCCACATTCATGCTTGGAATATGGCATGGGGATGAATGGTTGAAGAGAGATTTGGCTCAACCATTTTATGGTCAGGTGGAACATGGAAGTCACATCCCGGGTTTACTTTTTTCATCATTAATGAAATGTTATTTCTCCTTGTATTTCTATGAGTATTTTTATGGATTATATGTGGTCTATATGGTTTTACTTTAATGGGTATTTTTGTCCCTATTATGTTGGTTATGTATGTGTTTTATGATAGCAGCTATGTATGACTCTCATCACATTTTTACTTGTATATGAATGAACAATGTATCTATGGTCTAATGGATGGAATGGAAGTTAATGTGTTGAGGTATCAATGCATCATGGTGAATCTCAGATAAGTATGAGACCCCTATGCTCAGATATGTTATTTACACCTGTAGTTTACATATTCATGATATGTTTGACGAAATTCCAGTCATGGATATTAGGGGTCCAGTCAAGGTCTCAAACAAGTATTTGCTTTAGTACTGCCATTTCCATGTTATTTTACTATTTTGAAGGTATCATGAAATTCCGGGTAGTGACTTGGGCTCTGGACCTAAAAAAGTGGCTCAAATACCAAGGACGTTGGCATAACACTAGAAAATTGGGTCTTGGGACGCTGGCAAGTAAGCTTGTGAGAGCGTCTCTCGGTTTCTCAATGCTGTCATGCATATAGCATGAGAGCGATTGAGTATTATGTTGGTAAAAACTTTAGTAAGACCGAAGGGAAAGTTGTCTGAAGTTTTGGATTGGCTCTTGAGGGTGTTGATGTTGATGTTGAATGTTTTTGTGTTATGTTTATGTCGATTCCAATTCCTTAAGGTCACATAGGAGGCCAAATCCAAGCATAGTAGCCTCTTGCTCCATGTATACCCCAGTTGGCACAATTACTTGGGTAGATGTGGGAGGAGCATGTTACAACTAAGATTATGGATAGCATTCTTAGTAGTCAATGATCTCCCACCATCAAGTTTGGTCTTGGTTTTCATGAAACTGTTAAAAGAAAATCTAGTTCACAAGCTGAGGCAAGGAATTCTAATGCAAAATCTGAAATGCTCAACAAATAGATAAGGATTCAACCTGATCAAAAAAGGAAAGTGAATCTTCAAACGAAATCATTTACTTCTAACTATATAAATGTTAATTGATTCTCTCCTCTGGTCAATAATGTTGAATGTCCTATATGTTATAATTATGGAAATTTTGCAGCCAATTGTAGAAGTAGATTATCTCAAGCTAATAACCACCTCTTAGAAATATCATCAGCTTCCAAGTAATTTAATGGATATTGTTTTGCTTTCCATATATTTGGTCACAAAGCCATTGATTGTAATAGAGGGAATATGAAATATATAAGATGTTATGCTTGTAACAAGTTTGGGCATGTAGCAAAAGAATGCAGGAACAAGTCTATGGATCACCGAAGACAACATGGTAAGAAACCAGATAAGAATATTGATGTTAGAAGACTTGAAAAAGATAGAACCACCAACATTTGTCATAATAAGTAGGAAGAAGAAAACCATATAAGGTGTGGTCTTGCTCTCTGCTTATTTGAATGTGAAGATGAATGGTACAGAGACAATGGATGTTCTCATCATATGACTAGAGATAAGAATAAGATGGAGTCTCTCAAGAAAAACCAACATGATAATGTTATTCTTGGAACTAATGTTACAACAAAAGTATTGGGACATGGTAAAGTCAGAATTAATAAGCATAGAGGAGCAATTGATGCTTTATTAGTTCAAGGTCTAAAGAAGAATATACTAAGTGTAGGTTAAATAGAAGATAAAGGAAATATAAATGTGTTTACATCAACCAAGTGCAAGGTTATGGATGAAGAGACTAGAAAAGTCATAACAAGATGATATAGAAACCTAGACAAATTATATGTGCTTGGAGAACGAAATTCTTGCAGATATGAGGATTCATACTTAGAGTAAAAGAAGATGGTGCCCATTATAGTCCATCATTCTTAAAATAATAATTCTAACAGTGACTGTAGAAGTAATGTGAGGTACTTCACGAGAAGAACAAAAGTTTATTATTAGGTCCACAGGATCAGTAATCTCACGTGGAGCAATACATGTTTTATCTTGATGATGATTCCTATGATTGTTTTGATATTCATGTTTCTTACACTACTGACAATGCATCTGGTCTAGTAACAGTGAAAAGGTACATATAGTACAGGCTCAGGTGGAGTTGAAGTTGTGAAGTTTCATTATTTCTCTTTCTATACGCAAACCCTATGAAGAAAGTCGCATATATACCCGATTTTTGAACTGAACAGTCGCATACATCTTGGTATGATGAAGAAACAGTGGGGCAGACTCAGGAAAATGATCTGATATGCTTCAGTCAATTATTGTTTGACTTTCCTATTTTTGTGGTTGATGATTACAGTCGGTCGATTCTATTTTAAAGTGGCTTTTGCTTTTTATAAGTTATTGATACCTTGATGGGTGACTGATTGATGAAGATACTTTGATGTTCTTACTGATAAATGAGATGATATGATCATATCTAATAGTGAACAATTGGCACAAGTTCGGGGGGAGAATTTTCTATGCTTCTAATAATGAATTGTTGGCATTATGTCTTCTTTAGAATTATTTGTACACAATGATGGTTATCAATGGTGATGGTGTTTATGTTTTTGAAGTTCTTGAATGATGATGCATGAGTTGCTAAGCATGGTTGATACTTATCAATTTTGGAAAGAACATGAATATCTTTTGACTCAGTTACCGGAGAATCCACAGTATGAACATTTTTATGCCAACGTTTCAAATCCCAACTGGGATCCATCATCAGGACTTATGAATGATGATAAAAGAAGAGTTGCTTAGAAGGAAATAAATAATAATGAGGATAATAAATTTTAGGATCAGCAGAATGTCGGCTGAATATTTATTTTTAATTTATTTATTTATTAATTGTTCATTCATTTATTTATTTTTAATAAATTATTTTATTGTTGAGTTTTATATATTAATTCTTACTGGTGAGTTAATATATTAATTTAAAATTCATAACCTTAATGGTAATAATAATTAAATATTTAATATATGTTAATATAATAATTTTTATTTTTTTTTTTATTATATATATATATATATATATATATATATATATATATATATATATATATAGAAATGTTTATTTATTTTTATATATATTAGAATTTGAAGAATAGAGAAATAAGTATATTGTATTAATATTTAAAGTTATTTGATTTAAAATTATATTAATATTAAAAATAATTAATATATTAATTAATTGCTATAAATTAATTAATATATTAAATTAATTATATTAATAAATGTTAATAATGTTAATAAATATTAATAATACTTAATTAATTAATAATCATTTAACAATGAATTAATAGTAATTAACATTAATAATAATTAATATATTAATTAATATATTAAGTTAATTAATATAAAATAAATGTTAATAATGTTAATAAATCAAAATTAATAATGTTAATAGATATTAATAGTGTTAAAAATATTAATAATACTTAATTAATAATGTTAATAAATCAATGTTATTAATGTTAATGGATATTAATAGCATTAATAAATATTAATAATACTTAATTAATCACTTAATAATTAATAAATAGTAGTTAATATTAATACTTGATAATTAATATTAATTAATATTACGACATCATTAATAATTAATATCAATAAATAAAATAGTACCTTTTATTAAGATTTATTTATTCATTTATTATGATTTATTTATTTATTATATATTTATTTGTTTATTTATTATTATAATTATTATTTATTTTTAAGTTAAGAATAAAAAATTTTAATAGTTAATATAAATAATATTAAATTAGTAATCACTTAATAATTAATTAACAGTAATTAATATTAATAATAAATAATATATTAATTAGTTGCTATATAAATTAATTAATATATTAAACTAATTAATATTAATAAATGTTAATAATGTTAATAAATCAATATTATTAATGTTAATGGATATTAATAGCGTTAATAAATATTAATAATACTTAATTAATCACTTAATAATTAATAAACAATAGTTAATATTAATACTTGATAATTAATATTAATTAATATTACGACATCATTAATAATTAATATCAATAAATAAAATAGTACCTTTTATTAAGATTTATTTATTTATTATATATTTATTTGTTTATTTATTATTATAATTATTATTTATTTTTAAGTTAAGAATAAATTTTTTTAATAGTTAATGATAAAGGTAGAAGATATGCTATACCTGGGACGTGTTGGCGATCTTGATTTCCCTGATCAAGGGAAGCCAGCTCCCGCTAATCTCCATACCATTGTCTCTGTTCAGATTATGAGGATGTTTGATAATTTCAAGTGCTTCTCTGATCTTTCGTCTATGATGCTGCTCTTCCCTTGCGACAATTGAGGCGCTTTCCAAGCAGATATGGTGCTTAGTTTTTGAGGAGTGCTCTGCCAAGGCTGAAGTACGAGACCTTTCATTCCTAATATCAGCGCCATGTTCCTTGAGCCTCGTCTGTAGGGAGCGACCTGTTTCACCAATGTAGCTTTTTCCACATGAACAATCTATTTTATAGACTCCTTTAAGCTGATGTTTGTCAATATCATCTTTTACAGACCTCATACCTTGCCTAATAGTTCCAGGTGCTGAGAAATGCGTGATTATGTTTTTCTTCCTTAGGATTTTAGCGATTTTGTCTGTAACTCCATGGATATAAGGTAGAAAAACCTTACCACACTGAGGTTGGTCTTGAGCCTTAGGTTCATGAGATAACAACCTTCTCTTAGCTTCCTCTATGGCTCTTTTAATCTCATGTTCTTTGTAACCTATACTCTTAAAGGTTGAAACTAAATGCTTCTTTTCTTCATTCAGATGTTCAGAGTCAGAAATTCGAAGGGATCTGATAGCAAGAGTGTTTAGAACACCAAACTTCTGGGCCGGGTGATGGTGGGAATCAGCATGGAGGTAACTTTCTGTGTGGGTTGACTTCCTGAACACCTTATGCCCTAAAGAACCATCCTATTTTCTGATGATGAGAACATCTAAAAATGGGATGCTCATGTTTTCTTCAAGTTCCATAGTAAATTTTATTTCTGGAGAGATATAATTTAGGTGAATGAAAAACTTGACAAGTTCTGTTTTACCATGAGTCCATTTTATATTGGTATCATCAACAAATCGCTTCCACCAGGCTGGTTTTAAAGGGTATGATTCAAGGGCTTCCTTTTCAAATTATTCCATGTATAGGTTGGCCACGATTGGTGAAAGGGGTGATCCCATTGCCACACTAGATGTCTGCTCATAAAATATTCCTTGGAAGGTGAACACAGTTGACCTCAAGCAGATTTCAGCCAATTTTGCAGTCCTTGGATCAGTAACATCTTTTATAACTTGAATGGATTCATCAAGAGGAATCTTGGTGAATAAGGATACTACGTCAAAGCTAACAAGAATGTCATCACACTCTATCTTCTCATTTTTAATAAGATTCACAAAGTCGTGGGAGTCTTTGATGAAGGAATCAGTATTTCCGACAAGGGGCTTACGAATTTTAGCAACATACTTAGCAAGCTCATAGGTTGGGGAACCATGTAGATCTTGTCGATACTGTTGCTATCATGGTTGAGTAGTTGGTTATGATATATGATTGAGGTTCATATTGGTGAAATAAGTTAGTGATGTAGTGGTGTTGGTGTAATTCTTCTTGTATGAAGAATTTAGGCCAAGAGAATGATGTTGCTAAGACATGGTTATTGATATGTTGTTGCTACATCTGCTGGATAATACTTGGCATGGCATATTTTGATGATGTCGAAGAATGATGTGACACTGCCCTATCTTACTTTATGATGATATGCTTGGTCCTCACTTATGTTGATGCTGCTACATACTTGGTCACAGGTTGATGATATTGAAGCTACATTGTCCTATCTTTCATGAGTTGCTGTTGACATATGCTCATGGTGCATATCATATGTGGTGTATGATAGTTGACGATGACTATCATGGTATTATTGAGGTTCTTAGTCTTTATTAGACATGTCATATTTGGCATTTGATGTAAAGTTCATGTAAAGGCCTATGATGTAATTGTTGTAAAATTCAGTCATGTACGGACTATTTGGGTGTATGATGTAATTTGTAACCCCACTATGACTAGGAGGTTAATGTAATCATGAAGTCAAATATGTAAACCCACTCTAATTGGGTGATTGATGTAACTTTGAGTCCTTGTGTTAGGAAAAGTCATATTTAGTTGAGTCATAGAGTCATGTAATTCATTGTACATTCGTTAGAAATTTCAGCATATGCTCAGGGGGAGCATGGTCAGTATTCAGTTCTCAACAATTTAGATATACAAAACTCAAGAGAGAAGCCTTCATTCAGCATTGGTCAGACCTTTTCCTTTGATGTCAAAGGGCGAGAGAAGGTTGGTGTTTGAAAAGCTTGATGCTTGACTTGATGTGTTTTACAAGTATCTACGAGTTGTGGTGACTAAACACCAAAGTGGTTTCCATTAAGTCGAAAGGGGGTGATGATTGCCATTATGACTAATGCATTTTTTTTTATGGAAACCTACTTGATGATTTGTCCTTTGATGGAAACCTACTTGATGAAGATGTCAACATGATGTGTCTACATGTGACAGAGAGTTATATCAAAGGCATAGCAGTTCAGAAACAGAGAAATGATAAAGATGACTAATGTGTTGAAAGGAATAATAGTTCAGAGACAAAGAAATGATAAAGATGAAGTTTGAAGAAGTATACGCAGGTTTGGTGAAGGAAATTCAAGGATAAACTTGCTCTATGAATAAAATTAGTGTACACACTCAGGTTTGATGAAGCAAAGTAGAGTATACATGGGTTCTATGAAGCAAAGCTGCATACACACATGGGTATGAAGAAGGAAAGGCACGTACAGTTTCTGCACCATGATATTCTAAATACCAAGGGTACTTACCATGGTATTGCCATGTGGTATTGAGCCCAACAATGGATATTTGATCTCGTCTTAGAATACCATCGAAATTAGTATGGTTTTGACCAGTGGTATTGGATAAGGGATAAGCTATATAAGGAGATGAAGATCAAAGTGGTAAAGGTATGCAAGTGATGAATATTTTATTAATAATTAGATCTAGAGTAAATATTCATGTAATGGGATGTTAATGTTTTTCTTGATCTAAAACTAAGCATGCACCCAAGAATTTGATGACGGATCAGATCCAATAGATCTAAGATGACAATCTTGATTATGAGGTGATTTGATTTGTGCTGATAGTGTCTTGACACTTTATTTTTATTTTTTTGTATGCCAAGATCTGGGTATGCCTGAAGTTCTTTGTTACAACGAAGAATTGTGCCAATAATTGTAGATATGTACACAATTTTTACAACCTGAAAGGCACGTATACACGTGGGTTTGATACTAGTAAGTCGCGTATATATTCTGATCTATACACAGGTTTGTTTCATAAAAAGCGTGTATACATGTGGGTTTGTTTTGAGGAAAGTGCATACAAAAACTAGGGTTTTGATGAAAATGATGTCTGATCAGTTTAATCAGTCTTATCATGTTTCTGTTGTCTGTCAATGAAGTCTTACGTTAATTTGGGCTTAATAATGATGTTTTGATTGAGGATTGAATGATTGAAGAATGATGAAGCTACTAGTAGTTTGTGATTAAACATCAATAATGATTATGTGATTATTTTATAATGATGCAGTGGATCTCTGTATGATTCAGTGTTTGTTTCAAAGTGACAATGGTTCAGTTTTTAGGATTCAGTGGTTTAATATCTATACGTGGGTATGTTTTATGAAAATTGCGTACACACTGGGTTTGCTACTATAAAGTAGTGTATATATTTTGATATATGGTTTAATAGGGTTTGTAGTAACAAAATCTAGTTTATGTGATGTGCAATATGTTGATTGGTATTATGGTTACAATGTTCTGATTGTTTAAGTTTGGGTTTCACTTGATTGGTTGAGTTTTGGTTGATTCAGTGATTGGGTTTTAGTTGATGGTTTATTCATTTGGGTCAGAGATTGGTTGTTTCAAATGGTGCTTTAGTGATTGATTTCAACTTTGATATTTGGTTTTGGGCTTAAATGTTGATAGTGGGTCTAGTCTGAAAATTGATGAAACGTGGCCTATAGTTGTGATGTTTCGTATCAGATGGATCCAATATGAAAATTTATGAAATGTGGTCCTCGAAGGTGTTCAAGGTTGGATCCTTCAGTAAGGGAGTTGAAGCTTCCTTTCAGTGGTAGCTGGTAAATTAGATCAAGGGTTTGGAACTCCCTTTTGTTGGGTGCCAATTAATGAGATCAGGGGTTGAAGCTCTCTTCCAGTGGGTGTTGTAGAACGAGAGAAGGTTGTAGCCTCTGTTAGCACTTGTTAGTGTGCTAAGGCTGAAAAAGGAGACCGATGGAGGTAACCTCAAACCAGTATTTTAGTCTGGAAGCTAGCCCTACCAAACCAGATAGGGATCTCTCTATCGTCACAATCAAGAATTTGACTGGTGTTATCACTCCTCCAGATCTCCAAGGCTGAGGAAGAATCCAGCTGAGGTAACCACAGACCAGTATTTTGACTTGGTAGCTAGCCCTACCAAGCTAGAGAGGGCTCCTTCCAAAGGATCAAAACCAAGAGGGTTGGATAGATTAGGGCTTTAAGCTAGATATAAAGTGTAGAGGGTTGTTTGATTTGATTTTGGTTGGGTAGTCACAAGGATGATGAATTAGGTCAAGGATTGAACTAGGTTAGGGAAAAATGAATTTGAATTATAGACATCTTATGGGGAAAGGTAGGCAAGGTACTTTAAACTTTGTAGTATAGTGATGAGATGGTTTAGACTAGTTAGATGCTAAAAAGAGCATGAGGGTCATGAATTTTTTTTAAAGAAATGAAACAATATATGATGATTTTCCCAAAACAAAGCATACAAAGATGAATTCTGCTTATCACACCTTGAAAATCAAACATAATTAGAGTGAAATGGATCATGAAAGGAACAAAACATTCACACATACAAAATTGAAGAATAAACAAGATCAAAATTCTGTGCCACAAGAATCCCACCAAAATAGCTGCAACTTCATCCAATATACTCCATGCCAAAGTCTAAAAGCTATTCCAACATCCCAAGAGAGTCCAACCTATAAAATGACTAAGAAAATACATAATATAGGCCTCAAACCAGCTCATCCTAGCCTTAGGGGTCGAATCCATGAGAGGAGGATCAGTTGCAAGAAAAACATAATTGATAGCTAGAGTATAGGGTGGTCAAAGTGACTCATCCCTAACTTAAGCAAACTGATTCATCACAAGTCATGTAGGCCATTTAACTAATATCTTTACCCTAGATAACATTAAGAAACATAATAATTACACCATCCTTATTAATTAAATTAGTAAAACATAAATGTCCGATAGGCAAAAATTAATTTGGAGAGAAACAGTGAAAATTGGAGAAGACTGTCAAACGCACCCTCTCTTTGTTAAACCTACCCTCTCAGTGTCAAACACACCCTCCAAGTTTAGGGCTGCTTTTGGGTGCCTTTCCAGTGTCCAAATTTGCTCCAAGATAGCTCGTTGGAAAGCCCTTAAAGTATAATTTCCATATATGCCTTCAGTTTTCAATTTGGAGCTCATTTTCCCTATCAAAATTGCAATCTACCAGCACTGGTAAACACACAGTGCCTAGGCCAAAAAAGAGGCAGAAAGGTGTTTTTTTGGTGGTTTTCGACATTTTTGACTGACCAGTTTTCCTCCAAATTCTTAGAAAATGCATAGGGTGCATGTCCTTGTCACTCTAAATCCAAATATGCTGACCTTTTGTTCATCATATGTGTCAAAAAAGAGCGCAACATCCTAAGTGTTGCGCGTTTGACCCTTTGACTGTGTTAAAAATGCTCTAAAAAACACAGAAAACCATAACTTGAATTTTTTTTCAAAAATTGTAAAACTTGGTGGGCTGATGGCTTATCATATGTTTGAGGCATGGATCGATGCCTCGGTAAGAATATCTAACCTCCTTTTCTCCTCTTGCTTGGTCAAGGCTTCCATTTTTGCATGGGCTCTTTTTAGTTTGGCTCTTGCAATTTTGTTTCTCATGGCATAGTACTTTGCTATCCTTCTCTAAATATCAACATCCCTTTTGGACTTGTCTAAGAGGCTCTCAAGATGGGTTTTCACCCTCTTGAGCTAATGTTCCCGGTTCTCATTTACCATTTTGGCAAATTGCTCATTTAGGGTGAGATGATTGGCTAGTTTTGCCTCCCTTTGCTTTTCTAGCTCCAACGCTCTCTTTAGGCCTCTTGTCCTTGGCCTTATTCTTGGCACCTATTCATAAAGTTTTTCACCATATTTTCCATATGCCTCATCAAGTAAGGCCTTAGCCTTTTCATCCTCTCTCTTTACTTTGATGAGCTGAATCTCCATGTGCTCATTTTTGACCTCAAATTGCCTCTTCTCCTGTTCATAGTATGAAATAACATATTTCACCCTTTGCAAGTTGACCTAGAGCCCTCCTATGAGTGCATTCTTCTCCTCGATCAAAATGGTTGTGTTATCACTGTCATCATGCTCATTTGGGTCAACTAACTGAAAATCATGCTCTGTCTCATGGAGGTCCTCCTCCTGCTACTGAAACTTTGCCTCTGTCACCTTTTCCTTACCCCTCTATACCTGCTTTGCCAATGAATAAGGCAAGGCCCCTCCCACAATTTGTGGAGAAAACAATTTCTTGTGCCCTCTTTGATAGGTATGTGTCAAGGTACCTAAACCAACCCCTTTAGGCTTGTTATTTTCACCATGCTCAATGTGTTCTTGCTCACTGCCTTCATCTCTACACTGCCTTCATCTATACTAGGTGAATGAATAGTCTCATGAGATGGTGATGATGAAGGTGATGGTGTGGTTGACTCATCAGATGAATATGGATGATGTATGGGCTGAGGTGGTTGAGATGATGAAGGTACTTCTTGGCCATGTTGAATAGGTGGGACTGTGAAAATCTCATTGGATATTAAAGTGTCCCATGCAATGTTAAGTTGATCAAGGTGGTGTAGGACTACCATCTTGATGAGGGAATGGTGAAATATAATTTTCATTTGATGATCATAATCTTTCCTCTGGGAAATTAATGACATATTTTCAATGTCCCGGTAAAGATAGTAGGGCATATTGAGCATTTTAACTATGTGAAATGCATGAGTAGCTGAATATGATAGGAATAGAGCTTAGAAAACCTACCCTCACATGTGAAGTACTTCATGATGATTTTCATCATGGGAACATATCTGTCTAGGAGGTAAGAGAAAGGGAAAATCCTCTTTCTCTCATTCTTGTACCTTGGTTTAAGATATGACTCATAATAAAAATGATCCAATTCTCCTTGTTCAAAACCATTTTTCCCCAACACTTGGGATCCCAGAGGCTTCTGATATGATATTAGGATATATAGTGAAGGTGACACCAACAAGGGTTACCTGGTTGTCATGGAGGTTGCTGATGAATAATCTGGTCAACACAGGATGATGCTGGATCCTTTCCACTTTCTCACAAAACTCAAAACAACCCATATGTTTAAAGCTTGTCACAGTGATGGGAGATGCCATGATTTCTCTGGTATTGGTTGCCTCATGTCTAATGATTCTCCCTCCTTTCTTACATAGCCTCCTCTCCTATCTTCCTTCCTCACTCTGACTTCTATTATCTTATTTTTCCATGAGTTATTGGAGTCAAACCCCAGGGAGATGATGAAATGGAATATGAGTGTAGAGGAGATGGAAATGGGGACGTGTGATATGAGGGAGGTGACAGGGGGTATTTTTGAAGTGTAAGAATGGTAGTGGGATGATAGAAAATGAGATTTAGGAGTGGAATTATGTTACTAGGGTTTTGAACTTAGTATGACTCCAAAACAAAATGAAACACCATCTAAATCAATTATGAAGGAGAGGAATAATGTAATTCTAACCTACTTGCTTGTTGGAGCACCTTGGTGGAAATTTTGATGCTTGGAGCAATCTAGTGCATTTTGGGAAATTTTTGGATGTTCTCGAGCAAAGGCACAACAAAATTGTCAAACACACCCTCTCCTTATAGGTGCGTAGCACCCCTAGAAAATACTCTAAGTTTTATGGAAAACATGCAGCACCAGTTCTGGACACACCCTCCAGTTTCTAAACATGCCCTCTGGCCCTGTTTTTCCCAATTTTGCCTTAAATTTGAAAATTATCTTTTGTTGAGGATGCTTTGAGAGTGTAGGAGTGCAAATGAATGTTGAATTGATGTCTTTGAGGGATTTTATACCTGAATGGGTTTTGATTTATGCTTTGAAAACCCATTTTCTAATGTTTCATGTCACTTTTCAAATTTTCATACTAATGCTCTTTGACTTTCTGACTTTTTCCTTTGACAATCTTCATTTTGACTTTTGTTTGGATGCTATGGGTAATGGAATTGAGTAGACAACTAAAATGTTGACTTATTACATATAATAGACACAGAATTACATAAATGAAATAAAAATTATTACATCTCTTTTGAAATAAAATTTACACACTAGAATAAATTCCTTACTTGAAATCAAATTTGCAAGTTCAGTAAAACCTTTATTTAACTGAAAAAGGGATATTATTTTTTTCACTCTCACACTTTGCTGACCATATGTAGTGAGATGGTGATTTATTGGACCTTGGGAAATTGAAACCTAGGTGACCTAATGGAACCTTGAATGATTGAACTTCAGGTGGACTTGACTGATATAAAACATGATGAAATGAGCCTTTATAGTCAATGGATGCTCAACCAGACACATGAATGTGGGCTATTAAATACAATTTTTTGGGAGGGTAGTGTGATTTTTGATTATGGGCTACCATTGGTGAGTAAATTTTTGCATGATGACCTAGGTGGAATGATAAAAATTTCAAATGGGACACTAATATGATATGAAAGAGGAATTTTGATCACTGATGGCAGTATGCAAATACTGACTCTAACAACTGGTGCAAGAATGGATTTTAGGCTAGATAGTTCCGTTCAATTTGGATTTTTTGATTTTAGGGTTTTTGTTGGATGATGGTCTAGCCCTAGGGGGCTAGGTTAGGGTTTCCGAAAGATGATTTTGCAGATAATGGGGCAAGGTAGGCATGCTCAATTAGCATCCTTGATTTTTCATGGAGGATAGGGTAGAAAAATAAGGTTTCAAAATGTGCATGAGTTCATGAATTCATTTTGTGAGAGGAAAATCTAACAAAATATGAGAGTTTCAACAAAACAAAGCATAAACATATGAATTTTGTTTAATACTTATGAAACAATCACAAGAAAGAATTAAAATGGAAGTATAGAGGACAATACATTCAAACTGATGATAATAGAACAAAAAACACTTCTAATGAACATACCACAAGAATCCCACTATAATAGCTGCAACTCCTGTATATTACTCCTACAAATAGTCACAAGTACAAGAGCTCCACAAAGCTTGACTAAATAGCATCCAATCATTTCACTGACTTAGATTTGGCTTGATATAGATCAAAAACCCCTTTCCCCTCTCTCAGGGGTCAAATCCAACATGATAGGAAATTTTTACATAAGAATCTCTAACTAAACCTAAATCTAGGAAAGTAAAAAACAAACCCTCACTATAGAGAAACTGATTCACTTTTACTTTTACAACATTAATGAGCATGAATCTGACTCAACTTGACCTCTAGTAGCATATTTACATTCAATTACATCATATTAACTCAAAAAAATGACAAATTATATCCTCAAGATCTGAATTTGACTGATGAATTTTGAAAATTTGGTCTCTAGGGAAAAGCACAACAAAATTAGAGAAAAGCACAATGTTTCCAGGGAAAAGCACGATGCCAACTTTGAGGAGAGATTTGACTGCTTTCCCGAGTTCCAAATCCATATCTGAAGATACCATTGGAAATATTAGGATGTCTAGTTATTCATAGACTCCTAAAGAAAGAAAAATGGCTTCTCCAAGGCTGCGAAAAACTCACTCTCCCAAGGTGACACAAAAAGCACAACGCCAGGGTGCAAAAAGTTGCAAAAAGTGGTTTTTTGGCATGTTTTTGGCTCTTTTCTCACAAATTGAAAGATGACATGGAACCCAAGTGGCATAGCTAATATGTGTAGGTGATAAGCTACCTGGGCATGCAATTTTTTTGTCATTTGGAGGCCCCAGGGAAAAGCACAATGCTTTTGTCTAATGAGAGAATGATTTGAGTTGGAGAATGATGTGTTATGCAATGAGAGAGGCCTCAGCTAACATGTCAAGTTTATCCTTCTTCATTTTCTCAATTAGGGTTTTCCTCAATTCCCTATTCGAGTTTTTGACCCTGATTTGACTGATCAAGTGCCGAGTGTAGTAATGTCTTTCCATGTGCCTCTGTAGTTTGGTGGCCTTGTTTTCCCTTTTCAGGAGCATCTACAAATGATCATTGACCTTCTCAAGCCAATACTCCTTGTTTTCTTCAATATATGCTTCAAATGCTTTAACAAGGTCTTGCTAAACTAATGGAGGAGATGACTCACTCCCCTGCCCTTCTTGTCTCTGTAAACCTATGGTCTTTGGCCCTTTAGGCTTGATCTAAATATTATTTACTTCAACCTATTCCACATCTACCATTTCCTTTTCTTTGTCATGCTCTGCCACCACATCAGTTTTAGGTTTGTTGAGTAAGATATTTTTTACCTTTAGATGTATGTTTTCCTGCTGTAGGAATGCAATCATATAGTTGGCCTTTGCCAAGTCATCCTTATCCCTCTGATTTATGCCTATTTCTCCTTAATGATTTTCTCATGTGACTTTTCCTCTTCATGCATTGCTAAATATGCCATATAGGTGTCAAAATCTACCTGCTCTTCCTCTTGCAAAGGTGCCTCACAGTGATATGATGATGTCTTTTTCTCAACTGAGGTAGGCTTGGCCCTTTCAACATTGATTGGAGAAAATACAAGCTTCTTTCCTTTGGTGTATGTTTTAGTCACCTCAGCCATAGATATTCTTGTTACAGGTTTTCTTGTAGAACCCACTTCCTATGGTCTTGGTGATTCCAAAGGTGTAGATTGATTGTTAGATTGAATTGGCGTAGGCAAAAGAGAGGTTAACTGCATGAATTCCTCCCAAGACAGGTTGACCTCTATAAGATGATGATAGACAATTATTTTCACCAAGACATGATGGAACAAACTTTCTTTATGATCTTTCCCTTTCCTATGTACCTTTTCTTCCATTTTGACCAAGATTTTGTAGAGGTAGTGAGGTAGGTTAAGAGGTTTAACACCTATGAAATGCATCAATAATCTAACATGGTACTGATATATCCTTGAAAACCTACCCTCACATGTGAATTATTTCATGATCATTTTCATGAGAGGGGCATACTTGTCAAGCAACTGTCTAAAAGGAAAAATATGTTTTGGGGCAACTTTGTATGCAGATTTCAAGAACATTTTGTAATTTTCAAGGTCTAGGTCTATCCTCTTGAACCAAACCTCTCCATGATTTGGGAGCCCAGTGGCTATGGAAATGGCCTCTGTTGAAATGGTAAAAGTGACCCCTGCAATAGTTTCCTTATCCCTCCTTAGACTAGTGGCAAAGGTTCTTGTTAACTTTTCATTAAAACCTAACTCTTCAATCTTTTGGTAGAAAACAAGGCAACCTACATCTTGGAATGATTTCTTAAGGAAGGTTGAAGCTATGATGTCTTGCACCATAGTGGATTCATATCTGATGATTTGGCCTCCCTTATTCTTCTTTTGATCAATGTTTTAGGTTTCTAGATCCATTGAAAACCCTAGTTCACTAAGAATAGGAATTAGGGTTTTGTGCTATGAAAACAGGGGATTTTGGGGTAGTTTTAGGAATGGAGGGAGATGAAGGGTTTGGGGAGCTTATAAATTCTTGGGAAAATTTAGGGGGGTAGAGATAGATGTTAGGGAGTGTAGGTAAGTGAAATTTTAGAATATGGGTGAGGAGAAAGGGTGCAAAAGTGGAAAACACAACCCTAACCTAGGAAAGTGTAGTTAGGTTAGGGTTTGTGATGAATTGAAGGATATGAGGGAAATGAGTGAAAGGAGGTCTCAAGGAAGGTGAATGAAGGTGAGGGAAGGTGATTGAGACTTCACTTAGGGTTTTATTAGAAGAAATGAATAAAAAACACTCATATAACCAAAAATGCAGCAAACCCTAGGAGAGGGTGAATTCTAATCTTTCAAAGGCAAACTGAAGCAAATGGAAGGTGGAGGAGGAGCATGAGAACCTCAATTAATTGTATTTAAAGAGATGACACCTTTGGTTGTTGAAGGAATCCCTTGAAAACGAATATTTGGCACCTTGGAGGAAAAATGCAGCAGTTGGAAGAAAAGCACAACACTGTCGGAGAAAAGTGCAACACAGTTAGAGAAAAGTGCAGCATAGCCAAAGAAAAGTGCATCACAGCCAGGGAATGCGTAGTGCAATAGTGATTCGGTACTCTTGGGGAAAAAAATTATCTTTCAGAAGGTGAGGATGACTTTTAGTGATGGAGTGAAGTCTTGAGAGGATGGAATGAATGAATGTTTTTCTCTTTTCATCTTTTATAGGCAAGGAGGTCGATTTTCTCTTGGGTGGTAATGTGGGCCCAACTTGTCTTTTTACAAAATGACTTGAGGTGCTAGTGTACTACAGTTTCAAGCTTTATTATGCAATATTACATCTTAATGAAGATTAAAATATGCTTTAGAGATCATTATAGAGTACTTTCCTTACTTACTACTCCCACAATGATGACCTAGATGATGTCATGATTGTTTTTGACCATTTTGATGACTTGACCATAATGATGACATCTAATGGAGAATGAAATTGATGATTTGGACCTTGAAACATGATTAACCATGAGATGATGACTGAAGTGATGATCAAGACACTTTATTGATGACTCATCAGAATGAATGATGGCATGACCAAGATGGCATTTGACCATGAAATAGAGGGAGTAGTAACATACCTAGACACACTAACCAGTGACCAAATTTTTATTTGAAAACCTATTGAAACCATAAAAAATTGAGCTAGGACCCTAAAAAAAATATTGAAAGAGTACATTTGATCACTAGTGACTGACAAGACCGATAGATGCTAACACCCTTCTGTAGGTGGGTACCTACATACTGGTATGAGTCTGCATCAGTACAATACTGTAAGAATTTTTTATTTATAACAAAAATAAGATAGAGACGACAACACGGTGGTTTTTTCCCACATTGGGTTTCCACCTTAAATCCTAGTGTTCACGTGTGAGGGTTTATTTTGTTCTTACTAAACATGGTTACTATTTATTTAATGCTTAATGATGTAATGATGCACTGTCTCAAGATAAACAAAATACGACTTAACTAAAAAATATGTTGCACTGGATATACGCTAGTTGTATGAACAATAGTCGTGTACACATGTGGGTTCCCTTTAGTAAAGTTGTATACCGAAATCAGGATATGAAATTGAAAAATTTAATGATTTGAAAATAAATTCACCCCCTCCTCCCTCTCAGTATTTTTCCCAACATAATGTACATGGAAATTTTAGCTCAACAATCAAGTAGGGCACAAGGAGGGGTAAGGAGATTTATAAAACTATATTTTTCTACAAGGAACCTATTTTATGCACATGCTAAGATGGATATCCAATGTATTTTATGTTTTCAATTATTTTCATCAAATCTTGACAAAGTTTAAAATAAGGTTCCTCTTTTTTACTTTTGACCCATACTTTGTAATATATTTTACGATTACATGTTGAAAAGCAAGTAGATGAATTTAATCCACATTAGATTGCCACAGTCTAAGAAGATTAACATTGTAAACATTTCTAGCATATCATCAATACATGCATTCTAATTTACTTATTTTCCATTTATTCTTTACGAATTTAATATTTATTAATCACATGATCCTCTGTGGAACATTATAGTGATATGCAATAATACACTCCTTTTTGTGCAAGCATGAATCTACACTACACTTTGTAAGTCCTTAAAAAACATGCTCTCTTTAAAAAGATCTTATAACCTTCATGTGAGGATTGAAAGAAGAAACGTGTGAGGTTTTCAAAGGTAGGGATCATCATTTAGGATTCAAGGAACCATTAAATGTTATATATGATGATGTATGCCATGAAAATTTAATATCTTGTTGTATGTTTAACAAAAAATATCTTCTCAACATGCACATTGGAAGGAGGGATACTCTTGCTCCTTCTAGATCTTAACACATTTTTTCTCTTTTAAATCCTACACAAATATCAAGCATCAATCAAATTGATTTTTCTAAGTTTTGTAGCACCTATGTGGCAACCATTTTCGTTAATCCCTCTTGTAAATAAATTGCCATGAATTGTAATTCATGTAAATAATATATGGAAATGTAAAAATTTTCTTTGGTTAAATCACATTCTTATTTTTTTGGGGTTATCCTAAACTATTACAATTCGAAGGTGGTACATAATTTGAATGGTTCCAAGTGTTTTTCTTTAGTTATTGTTACATCTTAATTTTTAACTACATGGTATTACTTTCAATGCTTATTTTATATTAGTTCTATTATTTCATTCTCCATTTTTTTCTTTTTTTTTCAATCATATTTCCTAATGCATACAATATGGAGCAGCTAATATGAGAAGTGAGACAACTTGAATTACCTATATTTGCATAAATATCTGATTGAATAATCTTCTTGTTATACTAACGTTTTTCATATTTTTCTCTTCCTTTCATTAGTTTTTTCTCACATTTCCTTTGTGTTTGGAGATATATTTCCTTTTTGAGATAAAACTCTCCCATTTCCCATGTTTGTTGTGAATTCTTGTGTAATTTCCATGCTCTGATATTTTTGTATGAATGAACGTTTGCTATTATTTGTCCATGTACTCTAAATTTGATTGTTTCCTTTTTTTGTTGACAACAAGAGCTTGATCGAGCTCATAATCCATAACATTTAACATCAATGCTACTGATAAAAGTTGGTGCACAGTTGGTACGCGACCACTTTTTAAATGGCTTGATCGAGCCATTAGTTAACCACATTCGTGGCTCGATCGAGGGTTTCTCTAACTCTTGATTGATTTATTTAAAATTTGAACCCAAGTGCTCTATCAAGTGCTTTAAGTGTTCGATTGAGCTACTGAGGTCCTAAAAATCACAATTTTAGCACCCCTTCTACATATTTTTCTGCAACACCATTTTGTACCCTAGCGGATTTAGGGAAAAAATTGTCCTCAAGTGGCGGAGTTGGTCATGTTGGATTCTTTGAAGAATCCTGTATCCAATGGAATATAAGTTTGACACATTTAATTCATATGATATTTTTCATCTATTTTTTTAAACATAATGCTTAATTTTTTTTTGGACAATTTCAAAGGAGTTGAATAAAAAATCAATAATGTAAAATATACAAAATAAAAAAATTCCAAAAAAGTACTAGTGTCTTTGTTTACGAGTCCTTTTCAAAATGGTACTCTTGGTTTTTCAATTTATTTAAAGAGTTGAAAAAAAACTTATGTGAACACATGTGTCTGCAAACTGCAATTGAAATATTACTTCGCCAACTTCAAAAAATAATAATAAAAGTATAATTTTGCATAAAAAATAAATTTTTAATATGAAAAACCTAGTGCTCTCTCTCTCTCTCTCTCTCTCTCTCTCTCTCTCTATATATATATATATATATATATATATATATACATATACATATACATATACATATACATATACATATACATATACATATACATATATATATATATATCTTACACATTTAGACTAAGTTATGCTACGCGAACACACAAATACCTCTTAAGATGTGCGAAATTTTGCGAGGACAAGCATTTCATTTAATGGAAATTTGACAGATTATATGACACTAACTGTTTTCGCAAAAAAAATATCATTAGGACAACAACATAATTCTCCACAATTTTCTTTTCACTCCGAATCAAAATTTACAATGCTTATATGAATTTTGAGGGCTTCAATTCAATAAAAGAGAAAAAAAATTGAAGTGTCATTGTCATATTTGGCCCAAAAGTGTAACCCATCTTCATGCATTCACCCATGGATGAGTTATTGATTTAGTCCATAAATGAAAATAAATATAATCATTGATATGACCATTTAAAAAGAAAAATTGGAAATATAATCTTTCAAAACAAAACATTAGGTTTTTAACCCTTTAAAATACTATAAAAACCTTATATATAATTCTATTTTATAATAAAATTACAAATAGTTTCTATATGAAATAATAATTATAAATCCTTCATGGATACTTAAGTAAATAAAATCCATCCAAATCAAAATGTACATAAACTTAATTAATCTTATATCCAATAAATATTTGAGTTTTAGTATCTTTTTAATTAATTTTAAAGCCTTTAAAATTATAGATTATTTCATTTTAATATTTTAAAGATCGTTTTTTGAAGCCATGAAAAATTTTACTCTATCTAATTGATAATCCACAAAGTGACACAGTGCCATTTTTATTGAATATTTTGTTTTTGAGAATTAAAATATATTTAGAAAAGTAGTTCAAATTTAACAATTAATTATTAAAATTATAATTTTTTGATAAATAAAATAAATTGACTATAGGATTTTGGATAAATGGTGATTGGGTGCTTTGTTAAGACACTCCTTGATGTGAAGAAACTAGTTCAATTCCCCATCCCGATCGGGGTGATATATTGGACATGTTGAAGATGTAGTCTTGCCAAACTTACAAACAAAATAAATAAATAAATAGAATAAATTAATAAATAAAGAATATATATATATGTGTGTGTGTGTGTGTGTGTGTGTGTATTATTTATTTTTAATAAAAAGTTAGGATGTTAGACAAACAATTTTCGAGATTGGGTGAATAATTTGTAAATATACAAATACAAGGAAATATGAAAAGTTAGAATAGGAACTAACCTTTGAAGATGAAACTTAAAAGTCACTCATCTATGCTATATAATTCTATTATCATTAATGCAATAATAATGTAATTCTCAAGGGTTATTCCTTGGTCGGACATGGTATCAAAGCTAAACATAGGTTTTCTTTCCCTCTCCTTATAACTCCCTAACAATTCGTTGCCTAGGTTGTTGACCTACCTTCCCGTCTTTTGCCACTCTTGTCATAGAATTATTACGTGGATCTTCAATTCTATGTTTTCCCTAACAACTCTACACATCTAATTGTGACAAATTCCCTGACTTGTGAGCATTATAATTTCCCTAACTCATTGCAGAATTTTGGCATTCTCTGTTAACATATTCCCTGAAATTCAACCACCTTCATCCCCATCAGCAGATTCACTGACTACAATGGTCATGTCATTCTCATCTGATTCTACCTCTTGGACGTTGTAAGCACCTAATTTAGTTGTGTTTGAGTCTAAGTACTCATCTTAGTTGCTAGTTGTTGCTATAAGGAGTTTCTTGGTCTCAGTCTTGGGAGGGATGTTGTAGTATCACAATGAATTGAACCCTAATGACTATATAGTCATCTCTCAACAAAATTCTACTCATGCACTCTCACAATTTTATCTCCACACAACTATACACAGTGTTCTCTCCACAATCCACTCTCCTATTGACAAGGTCTTGTTAAAATTGTGATAGCTTCTCGATGTAGACACTTGGTGTGTTGGCCTTTAAATTTGTCAAGCATTGTGTAGCAGTGTCTTATTGCGGCCTTCTAGTGGTAATTCTAGATGAAACAAGCTATATTTACTTATTTGGTTTGTTACTACATGGAATGAGCTCTATCTTTGCTAATGAAATGATGTTGGATGAAACTAGTTTTGTCTTTTTTATTTCCAAGAATACATATGGAAGAACTATCAAAACTTTGGTTTACTTTGGTTCTTTCATTCCGATATAATAAAAAGAGGGTCCTCTTGAGATAATTGAATTTGTTTTTCATTCTCCATTGGTAATGATCCTTTTTTGGGAGAACTTCAAATGGGTAATCGATATTGTTGTTGACATTGTTGTATATGTCATTGATTGAATTTATGTTATAAATTTTAGTTGTTATTTACTATTGAACTCCATAAAGTATTCTAGGTGTTTCTTGAGAATGGTGCTAGGTGTAGTGAACAAAGTTATATTGCAACAATGTTTAGTTGAACCTTTTCAACAAAGATTATTATGGTGGTAATAGGGCTTCGAGCTCATCCTAGAGATGCATTATCTCATATCCATTGTTAGAGTAGTACTAAATGGAAAAGAGAAATAAAAATAATGGTCAATATTGGCACATCTTCATTTTTAATGACTTATGGAAACATATCTATGAAGAAGAGGATGACAATGCACCTGCCAAGCCCACATTGAAGAAAGAGCTAGCCATTTGGAAGATAAGGACAACAAAGTCTATGCCCTGATTGTTGCTTCTGTAAGTGAAGAGGTAAGTCATCATATAGTTTCAAAGACAAATTATTATGCTACATTGAAGAAGTTGAAATATCTATATGACATTCTCAAAATTGGAAGTTGTTCTATTAATTATCGAAATTTTCAACCTTGAGTTGAAAGATGATGACACCTTGGTCCTATCCCTAGATATTAGAGCCATCAATGCATGATGTAGAAGCAATTGGAGTTAATATGGACAATCCTCTCATAGTTTTTGTCAAGGCCCTCTATCCTACATACTCTCACTATCTTGAATCCATACAAGTTAGTGTAGTACTCAAGGTCATTACTTTTGACACCTTGGTGGAAAAGTTTGCAAAAAGAGAGAAAGATTTTGGGAAGAGGAAGACAACAACTCCATCCTCTAAAGTGGTGTGCCTTGCTTAGAAAGATAAGAATCAATTACATGATTATTAGCAAAAAAGGACATGGAAGGAAGAGTCATAAGGCAAGGGTGGTAAACACCATCAAGGAGAAAGATATGATCTTCACTTCATTTGTTATGATAGAGATGGACATGATGCTTTTACATCTAGAATCCCTTGGGGGAGGATTAAGAAAGACTGTGAAGAAGATAAGGGTAAAACAACAAATCCAACAAAAGGTAAAGCACTTGAATCTGCTCACTAGAATATTGGAGTAATAGAAGATTTATTTCATACCTCGCGTCTTGGAGAGATGCATGGTTATTTGATACACGTGGAACCTACCATATTACTGTTTAGAAATACTTCTTTGAATACCTCAATGAAAATGTAGATGGAGTAGTGTACTTTGTAGACAAGTTAAGTCTCAAGCCATTTGGACTTGGAACCATCAAGATTAAACTACCCAAACTTGATTTTCTTTTCTATAATGTACTCTACCTTCCAGAGCCATGGAGAAACCTATTGTCCATTGTTCATATTTTCCAAAAATCCCATTCCATTCATATTCTTGAATCATGGAAAAATAGAGATAAGGAAAACATTTGACAACATTGTTTTCATGACTAGAGTAGAGGAAATTGTTGAAGTTTCAAGGAACATCTACTCATGCACATAACTTTGCATGTTTTTCTCGGTACAATGAAGGCACATTTCCATATAGTCTTCTATGGAATGTAACATTTGGAAATTTTAATTATGACAATATCAATTTGATAAATAGGAATGGTGTTTCTGGTTTTCCAGTTATTCCAAGGAAACTAAAGTAATGTGATGCTTATACCTTAGGAAAACATATAAAATAACCACTCACGATTCTACTTCTAGAGCATGTAGAAAAGTTGCACAAATTAATTCTGATTTGTGTGGCCCTATTCATGTTCCTTATTCAAATGGAAATATAAATATGATTACTTTTATTAATGACTACACTAGGATATGATGGGTATACTTGTTGAAATGTAAATAAGAAGCTTTTGAAACTTTCAGAAATTTTCATGCATTGATTGAAAATGATGCACAATCACTTATTGGCTCCAGTTGTAGTATAATTGAAAATAATATAATTCTAATGATTTAGAAAGCTATCTTCACCAACATGGGATTCAACATCAAAATATTATTCTATAAAATCCCTCGTTTTTCCCTATTCTTATAATATTAAATTATGTTTGTAAAAACCAACGTGGAAGTCATGACTAATTGAGACAATATGTAATATTTTTTTTTATAAATTAACCAAAATTTATGGCTGACTGAATGGTAGTATTTCCTTACGGATCCATTGTATGAGGGAATATCTTTTGTGGTTTAAGGGGCTGTGCACCTAGCTGAGAGTTGATTGTTGATAGTTGGTGATGAAATAAGTTGTAGGGGGGGACCCATTGCATATATTTAACAAAAATGGTTGGTCACATTGAAGTCTTAGAACCCTTTTTGACTGATTCACCAAATGCGCTGACAGGAAATTGAAGAGATGGGATTGGGAAGTGTGGGAAGAGGACCATTCCCATCCCATCTCTCTCACAGATGAATCTCAAGGAAAACTTCCTCAATCAGAGGAAGAGAAGGAGCATTTTTTCCATTCACCTATGACAACATAAGAGAAAAAAGAAGAGGAGATTGGAAGAAGAACATTGGGGAGCAACGAAAAACATTGGCCACAAGAGAGACATCACAAGAGAGGAGAAGAAAAGTGGGCATCCTCTATGAGAAGAGTAAAAAAAATCGTAACAACCCTTGGTTGATTTTCCATGTAGATAAAATAAGACAAAAATCATGAGACATGTATTCCAAGCTTAATGTTGGGAAAAACACTTTGGTGGGCATCACTTGCGATTAATTAATGACTATGGAAATTGGCAAAGGAAAAGAGGCAATAATTGGCATTCTATTTATGAAAATAAAGGAAAATAGGAGAAAGGAAGGTGAAGAGAAAAAAATTTGCATGCAAGTGAAATTATGGGAAAATGAAGGAAAATGAAGAAAATAAAGGGATTAATGATAAAAAGGCTTCATGGAAACAATTTCTAGATTTTTGACAATTCTGTGGTGGAGCTCTAGTTCATTCTCTAACACTCCCATTCTCTCATACTCTTGCACATAGAGCATTCTTGGAGCATGCTTGAAGCATTCTAGCATTCACTTGGACTGTAGAAAGAAAGCAAAGGAAAACAAGGGAGGGCAAGGGAGACAGTTGGATTTCTTTGTCAGTAATAGGTTGCATGTGTGATTTCCTTGTTTATTTTTGGATGCATGGTATATGCATGTGATTCATTGGTTATGTGTTGTCATTGGCATGGAAATTTTCCTGGATTGACAATATTTTCATCCTTCCCTTGCCATTTCCTAGATAGCTATAGTGTTGTGGGTTTTTTCCACTTGTTGTTCTTATTGATGCTCAAGCTCCCTGTGGTTTTGGGTTGGAACAAACACTTTGGAATCCCTAGAACAACCTGGGTTGAGTTACTAGTTCTTGGAGTCGTAGGTTGGGATAAATGCTCTAGAGCCCTTGGTGGGTTGAGTTAATAATTCCTGGAGTCACGGTTGGAACAAATTCTCTCGAGCCCTAGAAGGTTGTATGTTGATTTACTAGTTCCTAGAGCCCTGGACAACTTGGGTAGAGACTGATCTGGTTGGTGTTAATGATTTATGAACCATAGAGGTGGAATCACTTTGGTAGAGGGTTGAGGTGGCTTTGCCTTTGCTTGGTTGGTTTTTTCTTTGTTTATTGCACAAGATCCCACATTCATGCTTGGAATATGGTGCCGGGGTGATTAGATTAAAGAGAGATTTGGTTCATCCTAATCTATGTTCGAGTGGTACATGGAAGTACCTAACTTTGTTGGCATTTTCATATGTTAATAAGAGTTATTTTCCTATTGTGATTTATAAGCACTTCTATTGGTTATCATGTTGACATTAAGGTTGATTTTCCATGGTTTCTATGGTGTTTATTCACTCATTAAATGTTGGTTATATGATGTATTCTATCTATGGCTCTTGACATGTTTTGATAAGTATTTGAATGGCTAATGAATGCATGGACTAAAAAGTGTTATTGCAACTCACTAGAGATGGCTTATAGCCTTCTTGGCTATTATCAGATGAAGACTACCAGTTTATGATCAGATATCCATTAATGACCATATGTTTGATGAAATTCATGATGCAGATTAGGCATGTATAGATCAAGTTATTTATTGAGTTTGAATGATTAGAATTGTTGTCATCTTTTCTATGCTTCCAGAAAGTTATATGCAAGTCTAGGCAGTGGTTTGGAGGCTAGCCTGAAAATGTGGCTTAGATCCACGGGGGCTTCACTCAATGACCTTTGACATATCACGTGCAATCATGGCATATTAAACAATATCCTTAATTTGACTATGTATTGGAAAATATCTCTAAAAATCACATTATTTAACCCCTTACCAATACAAAACCAATACAACTTTCCAATTAAAAAACCTTTACTTTCACTAGTTATTGTAGGTATCCATTTTTTCAATAACATTTTTATACCCCTTTGTATTTTTTCATTAACTTTGAGCTCCATTTTCTATACCCTCTAATATAAAAACCCTTTATCCCATATATCCCCCAATATATTATGTGATTTTTTCCTCAATATAAATCCCCCAATATGAATTCACGTGGTATGGTATTTCTTCCCTAGTGAAGCCCCTGTGCTTAGATCTCAGAACCACAAGCACAAAACTAGAGGATTGTTGTGTGTAGAGAATGATTATTCAGAGGTCTTTGTTTCAGCCGGATGTATACCCTAGGAAGTTTGTACACCCCTCCATGCGGAGGGGTGCGGGGGGGACTTGTCCCCCCTACGGGGCTCCGGGGGGGCCGATCCCCCAGGTTGGGGGCTCTGGGAGCCAGCAGTCCCCTGGCAGCGGTTCAGGGGCAGCACCCCCGAAGCCAAAAATAGATGTAAAATTGCCTTGTAAAGTATAGTAATTCTAGTCAATCTGGGCCATTCATTAGGCAGATGATCTGACAGTAGAACTTAGGTTTAGTTTACGGTTTTTTCCCTAGAAGGAAAACCCTCTCTTTGTATGAGGGAATTGTATTTTGAGGCTGTGATATAGATGTGTATTCTCTGAACGAGAAACAGAGAGGTGAGACTGTGAGAGAAAACAGAGGATATTACAACGGATTTGTTGTAGGTTGTGTCTCTTCATTTTGCTGGATAATAGAAAGGAAGGACTGGCTGTTCGGGGTGGATGTAGCCCAAACTGGGTGAACCACATATATCTGTGTCTCTCTTGTTTTATGCATTTTTTGTGTTTATATTTCTGCAATATTTTATGTGTTCCATTGCTCCGTAATAAATAATTCTCTAACAACTGGTATCAGAGCCGAAGGTCTATTTGGCTGATAAACTCGCTGGAAAGAAGGGTTCCTCGTTCGAGTGGGAGCAATGGCAGAAGATGGTAAGTTTAGGGTCGAGAAATTTAACGGCGAAAGCTTCTCGCTATGGAAGATGCAGATGGAAGATTATCTGTATCAGAAAGATCTGTACCTGCCATTGAGCGGAAAAACAAAGAATCCAACGGCTATGACAGATGAAGAATGGAACCTTCTCGATAGAAAGGCACTCAGAACAATACGGTTGTGCCTTGCTGCGTCAGTCACCTTCAACATTTCGAAGGAAACAACGATAGAGGGTTTGATTTAGGCATTGTCGAAACTATATGAAAAACCCTCGGCCTCAAACAAGGTATTTCTTATGAAACTATTATTTAATATGAAGATGTCGGAAGGTGGACCTATTGCAGATCATTTAAATGATTTTAATACAGTTACAAGTCAGTTAAGTTCTGTAGGGGTAAACTTTGAAGATGAAGTTAGAGCTCTATTATTCTTGTGCTCATTGCCAGAAAGTTGGAATGGTTTAGTAATGGCCATTAGTAACTCTGTCTTTGAATCTAGTACTTTAAAGTTTGATGATGTTGTCGGTGCTATCCTTAGCGAGGAAAAGTGATGGAAAAGCTTCGGTGGGTCATCGTGTAATTCTTTGAGTGTAGAGTCTAGGGGAAGAAAAATCAAAAGAGGAAAGAGCTCAAGATATCGTAGTAAATCAAGGAAAGGCAAATCCAAGTCCAGATCGGGGATAGTGTGCTGGAAATGTGGAAAGAAAGGACACCTAAAGAAAGATTGTAGATCTCGGAAGGGAAAAGAAGGAGATGCACAACAAGAAAACAATCATGAAGAAAATGTGACAGGTGAGGTGTTACAAGATGATTTGATTCTTTTTTTCGAAAATATTACTGATTCCTGGGTGGTAGATTCAGGGGCCTCATTCCATTCCACACTTGATAAGAAATACTTTCATGACTATGTTCAAGGAGATTTTGGACAAGTTCGTTTGGGTGATGATAAACCCTGTAAAATTGTTGGAATGGGTAAGGTTCTTGTAAAATAGCAGAATGGAAACCAATGGCTACTAAAGGAGGTAAGGCATGTTCCAGATCTAAAGAAAAATCTGATTTCAACAGGGTAGTTAGGCGGTGAAGGTTGTGTGACAACTCTAATAGATAAAGCTTGGAAGGTCACCAAAGGAGCCCTGGTAATAGCAAAACGCAAAAAGGTTGGTACATTGTATTTATGTAATGGTATTTCTAACTCTGTTAATGCTTTAACTTCCAAAGGAGCAGATGCAGCAATATGGCATCATAGGCTCGGACACATGAGTGAAAAGGGGATGAAGATTCTTCACTCAAGGAATTTGTTGCCAGGTTTGAATAATGTTGATTTGGACTTCCGTGAAAATTGCATTTATGGAAAATAGAAGAGAGTCAGATTTCTCAGAGTTGGGAAAGAAAAGAAGAGAGAAAAATTAGAGCTTGCGCATACAGAAGTATGGGGACCTGCTCAAGTATCATCTCTTGATGGCTCTTATTATTATGTTACCTTTATTGATGATGCAACTAGAAAAACTTGGATTTATTGTATTAGGAATAAATCTGATGTATTTGATACTTTAAAGAAATGGAAATCTTTGGTTGAGACTGAGATAGGAAAGAAATTGAAGTGTCTTAGATCAGACAATGGAGGTGAATATTTCAGCAAAGAGTTTGATAAGTACTATTCAGAGCATGGAATTCGCAGAGAGAAGACAGTTCCAAGAACACCACAAGAAAATGGTGTGTCAGAAAGGATGAACAGAACAATCATGGAGCGTGTGTTGTTGGGAAAGTATCTATTCAGAACGCCCCTATCCCACTCTAAGGTGTGACAGTGCCTTAGCAACAAACAAGGAAAACTACTTGAGTATTATTCTTTATGAAATGTAATGGAAGGATAAACTAACCTGTGTCTTGAGCTAGTTTGTTGATCCAATCGCTCCTCTCTTCAAAAGCTCCCAGCTCCCTGCTCCCTTACCGGCCCAACTTCACCAAATTCCTGCAAGATCACAGAAGAGAGAAACTACACGAAGATATAGATTTACATTCATAAAAAGCTTAGGATCAGATTAAGCTAAACATGCAAATATAACAAAACATCATTGATACACAGCATGTAGAAGAAACTCAAATAGTTTTATTGATATGATAAGAAAGTCCAAGAGGAGATACAACCAAGTGAGTCCCAATCCAGCATCTACCTCCCAGCAAAGGAATCCCTTCCTCACCTCTAACAAAGCATAAATCACCCAATGTACTAATCTCAATCTCAAACCAACAGCAATTCTCTGCAAAGTACAAAATTCCAGCCTCTGGATCTCTAGGATGAGGGATCCATATATAGATGTAAGCAGAGAAGATGAGTCAGCTTATGTTTTGACTTGTGGCTTCTCTTTGTCAGTTCTTGCTTCCACTTGGAGGCTGAGAGCCTCTTACTTATCACTGGTCGAATTCAGTGAGGCAAGTGTCATTGGAGAAGATTCTGGAAGCTTCCATTGTCTCTCCACCTCGTTGAATGACTCTGCCACTTGTCATTTCCCGCTCAACTCACCTGGGTAGTGCATTCAAGTGCGTTGCAACGCACCTAGCCAGTGCATTTGGGTGCTTTGCAACGCAAGGCAGCTAGTGGAGCTTCTGAATTGATCCTGATTTGACTAGTTTTGAGCAGTTTCTGGTGGAGAACTTCTGGGAGGAGCTGTCATTGGTTGACCTTGTTTCTTTAGGAGCTGGAAAAACATCTTTAGGGACTTAGGATCCCTTGATTTATGGACATTTCATGCTTATAGTTGTAAGGCACAAAAATGTCTATAACAGTTTCCCCCTAAAGTATGAGGCCGTTTATCGGGTGAAATGCTTTATTAGGAGGATCCGAAGTTCTTTCAATGCTGGGAGGAGACCTGTAATAAGATACAATACAATACATTATTTTCATACTGTTTTCATGATCTATCTGAGGCGGGCATTCCCATGCTCAGCTTTATAAATTCATTTTTATGTACATAGGACAGATAATCGTCTAATGGTAGACTCATGATTCTGATGAAGTCATCATCCTTTTGGTAGGATGATCATCTGTGCTGCAGTGCTGTACATGTCAATGTCTTTATTTTTCCTGAATATATATCGCAGCCCAGATTGATGAAACTAGATCCGGGGTCTTCAATCTCGTCCAATCTTCACTTGAAGTACAAGTCGATCCATGTGAGAAATGTTTTGAAGTCGAACATGGAAAGACATCGCTTGATTACCAGTCAATGATGTAAACTGTTAACAAGCGCGAGAGGAATCACCGATAATGATAATGACCCTCAAGGTACTGCAGTACAATTCACGTGGTGTGAATAAAGGAATTGGCGTCGAACACCACACAAAATCTTTTGGTCGAAGGTCATTGATGTATACATGTCGCCGGAAGTGAGAAACTTGCCATTGAGGCATGCAAGCTTCAAAGTACTGAAGGGGGTGTTCCTAGATCAACTTCTTGGATAATGAGCTGATGTCGACAAGAAGCGATCCATCAAAGGAGGGCCTTGATGAATCCCACATCAATGACACGGAACGGAGAAAATGATTTTGATGGAGGTGAAAATGATCTGATGATATATGGTTCAGGGTGGCGGTCATGAAAGAATGAAGTATAATGTATGGTAGTGGATGGGACACGGGTGACTTCTCTGGATGACTTCTCTTGAACATATCGGCGACACTTATATGATGGATTGGTAGCATTTACCCCAAAGGTGGATGGTATGGCGAGACCATGGTGATGTGACCGGTGAATGAAACAACCCAACCCGACTTAGGCACGGAGTGGAAGTGTCATGTTCAAGAGCGACTTGCTACCAATAAAGGTTCTTTGAGTTTCTTCCCAATTTTTCCCCAGTCATTGCTGACCAGTACCTCTTTATTTTTGTCAAGCTTGAGGAGGATAACATATGCTTGTTCTATAATTTTCCCTTCGGGCAAACCCATCGCTATGTTTTAACGAGCCTAGTGATAGTGAAACTTGTTCTCGTCTAAAGACAAGTTTGTCGCTATTAATGTTTTTAACGAGTCTAACGACAAAGATAACTCGGTCCTTTTCATTTTTAGAGTGTCTGAAAAGGCACGTAAAGTTAACTCCGAAATTCCTTTTTCGTCATCTAATCCCTTAAGCCCAAAAAAGTATAAAACAATACAGAAGGGATGAATTTTCGATAGTTTTAACGAGCTGAACAAAACAAGCGCTCGATATTTTTGTGCAATAATCCCTCAGGTCCAAAAAGATTAAAATCTAGAGGAGGGATAGCACTTCCGGTCGCTTTTACGAGCTGGAAGGCCAAAACTCAGCAATCTTTTCATATTTTACGAGTCAGATGAAAAGAGCTTAAAGAATACTCGTCTTTTGAGGAACGAGTGATAAAACGGGTAGCAGCTAATTCCAGGTAAGGGTTGGAATTTTCCAATCACGGCAGTGTCACAAGGATGGCTAGTGAAATCACTCTTCGCAGCTGTTCCTCAAAATGGGTAAACAATCAAATGGATGTGAATGATCGGCAAATGGAAAAGTGGAGGTGACGGTGCAAACACGACCAAGGCTTTAATGGCTGATAATGTTACATTCACGGTGGTTATTTACCGGAGGATAGTTCATTTTTTAATGAGCTTAAATGCGGGTTGAAACACTTGCTCGATCTTATGTTTATTTTTTAACGAGCATGAACTATGTGCTAAAACTTCTCGATTAATCCAGTCATATGATAAGAATGTCTCATATAAGATGCCATTTTTTATCGAGCTTGCGCCTTACAAAGCTTTGCTCCGCATCCTTTCGTTATGCAAGTTAGGAAACGACTAATCCAAAAAACAGATAAATAATCGCTCTTTTCTTGCACTCTAAAAGGTTTGCATGCCCCCAGGTATAAAATAGAGTTTCAAGGTTACCTCTACTTCACTTCCGCCAAAACAATTGTTTTACCAAGAGAGGCCTACCTCTTTCAGGTCACCCAAAGATTGTTCTATTAATCTTTCAAACAAAACACTTCTTCGGCGATGTCTACCGAGATAAACAAAGGTGAGTGACAACGAGCGCCAAACACATAACTTTGACAAGAGAATCTTATTCTAGAATAACCCCTCTTCTAATCACGGATGGGGTACAGACTAGTCATATTCTCCCACGGAAACCTACCCTATACCTGAAGTTTTCCTGCCGAAGCAGACCAGGACGCATGCCCCCTGGGTTCTAGTCATATCCTTCCGAATTACTCGCGCTCATCGGGAGGACGGACCGTGGGTTGAGACATTTCTTGCCTGAAGAGACCATTTAGGGATGGTATATGACTATTTGCGATGCGTGATCCGGGAAATGAAGGTTGGTCCACGAGCTTGACCACTATTCCTTCGTGCGGAAAAAACATTACTCTAAAGAGTGAGGAGACGATGGCTCCCATGCAATATATATAGTCTCGTCCAAGGAGTAGGTTATAATCCAAGGGTCCTTGAATGACCATCACATTCATTTGAACGGTCTTCCCTTTCAATGTTATGGGCACATTGGGGAGGATGCCTAAAGGTCGAATGGTTCCTTTATCGAAGCCTGTCAGATTTCTCATTTCAGGCAAAAGCGATGGTGAACCAAGCGCTTTCCAAGCAGTAGAGGAAAGGATACTCACAGAAGCCCCCTCATCTATGATGGTATCAGCCATGACCATTCTATATATTTGGACGATAATTCTGAATGGTATGCTTGCTGGTAAACGGGGTCTGCCTAGTTGATTCTAGTCGAAGGAGACAACTAGGTTGCTTGGAGGTGGGACCGAGTAGACGGCCGGGTACGGCTTTGACGAACTTCCTTCCTACGATAAAGGAATGGGTAGGTTGCCCCCGTGTTCGTCGGAGTCTGTGTTGATGAAGAGAATTTGGATGGTGTCATCCTTGTTCTCTCCAGTGACAGTGTCATTCGAAGATAGAACCTCTGAAGGCAAGACCGGGTCAACTGCCGCCTCGACCTTTTGACTTTCATCGGGTATGGATTCAGCTGGTTCATCTTCAATGACCAGCGCTTCAGCTGACCATTTGAGCGGGCCAGCTGGATTCTCAACTAATGAAGGACTCGGCAAGAGTTTTTTATATCCAGGAGGAAGTCGTAACGGTGAAACCGGACGATCATCCAAAACTCTTTTAGCTTCGTCTAAGAAGGGACAACGGTGGATGGCGTGATCGCCTTCGCACAGTTTATAGGGAGATCTAGCTCTCCCTTTTTGTCTTGGGACTTCACTTTCGCTAGTTGACGGTGTGCTTTCAACATGGAAATCAGAGGTTGACGCCACCAGATTGTGCAAATGGGGAGACCAGTCCCTTAGTATCCGCGGGATGCAGGGACAATCTCTGTGAAAGTGGTCTCCCTTGCAAATGACACATGGCGATTTAGGCCTGGTTAGTGCAGTGTGTGGATTTTCGTTGGACGACACTCGTTTACCCCCAGTCGCTTTTGGCTCCTTCTTCTTCTTCTCTTTCTTCTTCTTTTCCTTCTTCTCCTTAGGAAATTGACTTTTGGCTTTGCCAGCCCCATCAAGTGAAGAGGAAGGAGGAGAGGAAGAATTAGAGGAAGTAGAAGGTTGGTGGGTAACTCTGGACTGGTCTAACTGCTGATTCGATTGTTCAGGAATAGTGGTGTTCTGAACGACATTGGTTGAGAAGAGCCAGACTGGCAAGCCAATTGTCAGTCCTGGAAGCAACAATGTGGCCATATGGGGTGCACCAACATCTCCCCAAGAGGAGAAGGGACTAGGATTTCCACCAAGGGGAATTCCTTGGTTGGTAGACTCCATTTTCTCAACCTAAGATCAACGTAGGAAAAGGGGATGAATATTCCATTTAAAATAAATTTTACAACGCTTGGACACAACTTGTTTTTTCAATTTTAAAGAGTCGAGAAAAAACAAAAGATGACTCTAGTCTCCTTCGATTTTTAATGAGCCTGAAGTGACAAGTGCTCAGATGGACCTTTTCCGTTAAGGAGTCTGAAAAGGAACGAAAGGGACTGCTCTGAAGACTTAGGTAGAGGGTGTGCCAAACCAATCGCAAAATCGCAGAATACTTTTTAAGGTACGGGCGGTCAATCTTCCCGAATGCTGTGTTCAGTGCATTGCGATCAGTAGGGCGGCCGACACGGCTTCCTATGGATAAAGGTTTTATGCCTATAGGGGTCTCCCAATATATACTCGACGGTACGTGGGAGCACAATCCGTACTAGCACTTATCGTCTCACAGTGGAGGAATCACCCAACCAACAGTGAGGACAACAGTTACCAGGCTTTACGACGCCAGAACACGTCTCTAGCCTAGACCTCTATGTTGTGCGTTAAGTTCCAATGCGTTGTTAAGTTCATTCAATTTATTTTAAGTTGATCTTTCTTAGAAGTTTTCCTTTTTGGATCACCATGAGATGTAGATGTAATTCCTAAATGCAATCTAAAGATGATAAGCAAGCATTTATCTCTTTTCAACAATGAAAATCCTAGCTACAAGGGGAAAAGAAAGACACAATCTTTTCTCAAAGAGCAAAGAGCACACTGTAAATGCACTTTTCCTAAATCAAACCATACAAACTGTCAAAATGCAAATGCACTTGTGCATGTATTTGTTTTCACTTTCTTAATATTGATGCCTAAAAAGAAAGTTGTTGTACAAATTTGAATTCGATTTCAAGTGAAAACACAAACAAGTTTCTTTTTGAAATCAAAAAGACGATTACGACACTTTATGATTTTGAAGTAAACACTTGTTTCGACACTAGAAATTCACAAATTCAAACCAAAAGACAAAAGTAAAAGCGCAATCAACTGTCAACAGCAAACAAATTTACTCCTAAGATCAAAACGACACTTACGACAGGTCTAGATCTAAGGGTGACAGTATGACTAGTTTACTTTTGTAATGGGAAACTGCAAATGATGTAACAAATACACAAAAACAAATACAGTGTCTTTTGTACAATTGAGGCGGAATTAAGGCAAAGAAAAGGGGTTTTCAGTTAGGTACACACATTGATAATAGGCTGCAAAAATCAGAGATAAAACTGAACAAAATGAAGCAAAGAACCACAGCTGCACAGGGCAAAGGCTGATCAGCGCACCTATTGCACAGAGAAACTGAATTGCAGTGCAGGTAGCCCTCTCAGGACCTGCGTTGAAATGCAGAACCTCTTCATAGAGCCTACGCTGAAGAAGAAACGAGAAATTTCTCTGGGTTCTAGGTCACGGTTTGCAGTTTAATCTATGGTTTTTGGCCGGATAAAAGTTATCAGTAAGGTACAATTAGAGGGATGATTTAAAGGAGGACTAAGAGCTATCACAAAGGGAAATTATAGCATTTGTGGATCAGCTATTCAGATCATAAACAGGCCCAGTGAGTGGACTAGAGTAGCAGATCTCTACTTTGCATTTGTAAATGGCAAATGCAGTTTGATTCGCCACTCCTAAGTTTATGAGAAGAACAATAATAGAAACACAAATAAACTAACTAGATACGATCCCCAGTGGAGTCGTCATTCTGTTGTTGGGAAAAGTATCTATTCAGAACACCCCTATCCCACTCTAAGGTGTGACAGTGCCTTAGCAACAAACAAGGAAAACTACTTGAGTATTCTTCTTTATGAAATGTAATGGAAGGATAAACTAACCTGTGTCTTGCGCTAGTTTGTTGATCCAATCGCTCCTCTCTTCAATAGCTCCCAGCTCCCTGCTCCCTTACCGGCCTAGCTTCACAAAATTCCTGCAAGATCACAGAAGAGAGAAACTACACGAAGATATAGATTTACATTCATAAAAAGCTTATGATCAGATTAAGCTAAACATGCAAATATAACAAAACATCATTGATACACAGCATGTAGAAGAAACTCAAATAGTTTTATTGATATGATAAGAAAGTCCAAGAGGAGATACAACCAAGTGAGTCCCGATCCAGCATCTACCTCCCAACAAAAGAATCCCTTCCTCACCTCCAACAAAGCATAAATCACCCAATGTACTAATCTCAATCTCAAACCAACAACAATTCTCTGCAAAGTACAAAATTCCAGCCTCTGGATCTCTGGGATGAGGGATCCATATATAGATGTAAGCAGAGAAGATGAGTCAGCTTATGTTTTGACTTGTTACTTCTCTCTGTCAGTTCTTGCTTCCACTTGGAGGCTGAGAGCCTCTTACTCATCACTGGTCGAATTCAGTGAGGCAAGTGTCGTTGGAGAAGATTCTGGAAGCTTCCATTGTCTCTCCACCTCGTTGAATGACTCTGCCACTTGTCATTTCCCACTCAACGCACCTGGGTAGTGCATTCAAGTGCGTTGCAACGCACCTAGCCAGTGCATTTGGGTGCTTTGCAATGCAGGCAGCTAGTGGAGCTTCTGAATTGATCCTGATTTGACTAGTTTTGAGCAGTTTCTGGTGGAGAACTTCTGGGAGGAGCTGTCATTGGTTGACCTTGTTTCTTTAGAAGCTGGAACAACATCTTTAGGGACTTAGGATCCCTTGATTTATGGACATTTCATGCTTATAGATGTAAGGCACAAAAATATCTATAACAGCGTGCAAGGTGCATGAGATTGCATGCAGGATTGCCTTTACAGTTTTGGGCAGATGTTGTAGATACTGTTGTTTATCTAATAAACAGATGGCCTTCAAGTTCCTTGGATGGTGGTGTTCCAGAGGAAGCATGGACAGGTAAAAAGGTAAACTACTCCTTTTTAAAGCCTTTTGGTTGTGAGGCCTTTGTCCATATTGATAAAGAAAATAAAACAAAGCTTGAGGCAAATTCAAAAAAATTTACCTTTATTGGATATGGTGTTTATGATTTTGGTTACCGCTTATATGATTACGAAAATCACAAAATCATTAGGAGAAAAGATGTAATATTCAATGAAAAGGTCTTGTATAAGAATTAGTTGCAGGAAAAGAAGCAAGAAAAAGAAAACAAGGAATATGCAGTTCTTGACGAAATCACTGAAAAAGTAAAGGTGCCTGAAAATAATAATAATCTACAACCACAACAACAACAACCACCACAACAACGACATGCACCCCAAACACCTAAAAGTGGTGTTAGAAGATATACCAGGATAAGTAGACCCCCTGAACGATACTCTCCTTCATTATATTATTCATTGTTGACTGATTCTAGTGAACCCAAATGTTATGAAGAAGCAATGTAGGTTGAAAGCAGGAAGAAGTGGGAGGTAGCCATGGAAGAAGAGATGGACTCCTTAATGCATAACCAGATTTGGGACTTAGTCAAGTTTCCTGCAGGAAAAACTACATTGAAGAATAAATGGGTTTACAGGCTGAAGGAAGAAGATGGAGGAAAACAGAGGTACAAAGCTAGACTTGGGGTGAAGGGGTTTGCAAAGAAGAAAGGTATTGATTTTGATGAAATATTTTCTCCTGTTGTTAAAATGACTTCAATCAGAACTATTTTAAGTCTAGTAGTAGCTGAAGATTTGCATCTTAAGCAGTTAGATGTAAAGATAACCTTTCTCCATGGGGATTTGGAGGAAGAGATATATATGCAGTAGCCACAAGGATATGAGGTGAAAGGGAAGGAGAAACTAGTGTGCAGGTTGAAGAAGAGCTTGTATGGCTTAAAATAGGCTCCAAGGTAGTGGTATCTTAAATTTGACAAGTTTATGTCTGAACAAGGTTATACTAGATGTCACTCTGATCATTGTGTTTATATGAAAAAGCAAAATGATGGCATCTATATTATATTGTTATTATATGTAGATGACATGCTTGTTGCAGGGTCTAACATGTAGGAAATAAATATGCTCAAAAGAAAATTGGCAAATTCATTTGCAATGAAGGATTTGGGAGCTGCAAAACAAATCCTTGGTATGAGAATCACTAGAGACAGGAAAAATCACAAATTAACATTGTCTCAGAATGAGTACATACAAAAGGTGTTGAAAACATTTAATATGCACAATGCAAAACCAGTTAGTACACCTTTTGCTAGCCATTTCAAACTTAGTAAGGAAATGTGCCCAAAGACCCAAGAAGACATGGATTATATGTCTAAAGTTCCATATGCATCAGAAGTTGGAAGCTTAATGTATGCAATGGTCTACACAAGGCTTGACATTGCACATGCAATGGGAGTTGTAAGTAGGTACATGAAAAATCTAGGAAAGGAACATTGGATGGCAGTGAAATGGATTCTCAAATATTTGAAAGGTACCACAAATCAAGCATTATGCTTTGGTGGTTCAAACATTTCTCTACAGGGATATGTTGATGCAGATATGGCAGGTGACAAAGATAACAGGAGGAGCACTATAGGATATGTATTTACTCATGGTGGAACAGCTATCAGTTGGGTTTCAAAAATCCAAAGTCTTGTTTCGCTTTCAACAATAGAAGCAAAGTATGTTGCTTCTACAGAGGCTAGTAAGGAAACGATTTGGTTACAAAGGTTCATGGGTGAATTGGGTAAGGAGCATGACATGGGCACATTATACAGTGATAGCCAAAGTTCCATTCATCTTGCAAAGAACTCAACATTTCATTCTAGGACTAAACACATACAACTCAAGTACCATTTCATACGATCAGTGTTGGAAGATGGAGAGTTGAAGCTGGAAAAGATACACACTAGCTAGAATCTTGCAAACATGCTAACAAAAGTTGTAACCAGGGAGAAACTAAGAACATGCTCAGTTTCAATTGGTCTTCAAGGATGATGATGAAGATGAGAAACAGCCAGGTCCAAAAGAGGAGTCATTGTCCAGCAAATGAAGTAGCGGCGGAGTTGCTACAATCATTCTCCAAGTGGGAGATTGTTGTGTGTGGAGAATGATTGTTCAGAGGTCTTTTTTTTAGTCAGATGTATACCCCAGGAAGTTTGTACACCCCTCCATGCGGGGGGACTTGTCCCCCCCCCCGCGGGGGTTCGGGGGCAGTGCCCCTGAAGCCAAAAATAGATGTAAAATTGCCTTGTAAAGTATAGTAATTTCTAGTCAATCTGGGCCGTTCATTAGGCGGATGATTTGATGGGAGAACTTATGTTTAGTTTAGGGTTTTTTTCCCTAAAAGGAAACCCCTCTCTTTGTATGAGGGCATTGTATTTTGAGGCTGTGATATAGATGTGTATTCTCTAAACGAAAAACAGAGAGGTGAGACTGTGAGCGAAAACAGAGGATATTACAACGGATTTGTTGTAGGTTGTGTCTATTCATTTTTCTAGATAATAGAAAGGAAGGACTGGCTGTTCGAGGTGGACGTAGCCTAAACTGGGTGAACCACATATATCTATGTCTCTCTTGTTTTATGCATTTTTTTTGTTTATATTTCTGCAGTATTTTATGTGTTCCATTGCTTCGTAATAAATAATTCTCTAACAAGGATTTGGGTCATAACCGCATGGATACAAGCTTGTGAGTGTAGTTATAGGCTTCTGTTGAAGGCCCGAAAATCGGGTCTACAACAAGGGGGATACCCACACGGTCCAGACCTTGGTTCGCATCTCCTTATCCGTTTGGTGTAGCGGGTCCGACTGGGGATATGGGACCAGTTTCCCAATCTATGAGTGTGTGTGTGTAGAATTTGATGTTCATGATCTAACAGTTCCTAATTAAGATGTTCTAATTCTAACTTTAATCTATGCTATGCTATTCTAATAAGCAACAACATCTAAGTCTATACTAACCCGGGATGCAATTCTTCTATTATGCGCTCTAAAAAAATTTCAAATAACAACTGATAATAAAGATCATTCAACTATTATGAGAAAAGAAATCAATAAGGACGAACCACTTCGTATAAAAAGTTAGACGAAACAGTTGTGAAAACCATATCACATAATGAGCTATTCATACATTAAGCATAAATAAATAGCTATCACCGTACAAAAGTGCCAAATGATAACTCAGGCATTCATAAATTAATACATAAACAACTAAAAACTGTATATCACTTTAAAACATAAGCAGAAATGGTTAAGAGATAAAAGTACCATTTATAACTAGTCCTACTCATGAGCTTCAAGTGACAATGATTTATCTCTCCTTGCTCTAACATCCACTAAGAGTACAACAGTGCAACATCAGTAGCAGATATCAAATCCAAACATCAACAAATCTTGTTCCATTCATTCATCAAAGCCTCCTCGGAGGGTGAAAAAGTGCATGTTTTGAGGACACGTTTTTGATAAATTTATGGACCCTTCTCTAAATCCATGAGAAGGGTTTAAATACTACTAACTAAATAACTTATTTACAAAGATTCAGGATGCAGTTTAAATCACCGCCCTTTTTCTAAGAAAAAATAAAGAAAAACTATTTTTAAAATTAAATCTAATATCTAACTATTTCTGCATTTGCTCCTTAACGTTGCAAGCATTCAGTATTTGCTTGAGTAGAGTCGGCTGACTATCTTCTGCTTTTAGTTGAGCTAAGCAAACAAAATTGGTAAGAGCTGGCACCACCTTCTTAGCAAAATCGATGATATACTTGAGACTCATCCACTGACTATGTGGCTTTACCGTGTATGCCCAATAATAATCTCAGTTCAACTTGGTTAACCCTTGGATTGCTTCTACCTTTTCTTTAGATTTATGTTTCCAGTTTGTTTTTATCATTTCTTTCTTGCAATTTTCGAGCTTACAGGTGACTGAGCAGTTAGAAGCTTTCCTTCTTGAGCAATTTTCTCAGCGATGCGTGATTAGTGCTAGGCACTAATTGCGCTAATCACGCATCGGAAACTGCCTCCGTTCTTTGATCCGGGCTTCTTTGATGCATTTTTCGCCTTTTGCGCCTCTTTCTCTTATCGGGTATAAAGCTCAAAATTTGTAAAAATAATGATTTCGTGAGCTCTTGACCCTGAGCATTAAAATGTCTATCTCTGATATCAACATTGCTCAATACCCATTTAACTATGGATGTATATGAAAGATCTGTTATGGATGGCTCAACAGAATTTTGTGAATCTGTGGCTCTGTTGCATGTGGTGTCTGCATATAAGGGCGCCTTTTCTCTCTCTTTGGACATTGGAGCCTTACCCTTTTTCCCCATAGCTTCCTGCACATTGCTTTGTGTAACTTTTGTTCTTCGTTCCTGCAGTTCAAAAGTGAGGAGAGAGTAATGATAATAAATAATGACAGGAAAGCTTTAAATGCCAAGGATATGAAAAAACATGCCATCTGATGTGAACTGGCTCTTTGGAAAACACAAAACCATATTTTATTAACAACTGGCATGTAATTCATTAATTATCATTAAAGCGCATAACCGGTTCTTGGTTTATGGAAAAACTTCTTGAATATTGAGCCAGGAAAATCTGCGATGGAATGTTTCTGTGATTTGCATCGCAGTATCGCATTTCGCTGTATCACATTACCGCAATTTCATCGTGTTTTTTTATCGCAAGGCTGCTTGATCGCAAGATAACAAGATCGCGGATCGCAATATCACAAGATCGCAGATCGCTTAATCATTTTGTGTATTTTATGCGATTTTACAATATGCGATATGCGACATCGCATATCGGCGATTTTAAGGTTTTCCAATGTGAGTGTTCATTAAAGCATGCGATGTGATGGAGTTCACGTCGCAATCTCGCATTTTATCACTTTGACTCATAAGAAGATGCCCTATCATTCTTCGCGTGATGCGATATTTCTGAAGGAGTGACATTACTTTCTTCATCATGAAACTTAAGCTTTTTTATATTTTTCAAAAGTATTTTCCTAAGTCCATGATGGTAAGTTTTATCCAAGAGGTCATATAAACACTAATTGATTTTTTGAATTTTTTGACTAAGGGTCCCCACTTATATAGTGTTATTTCTAGTACTAAATAAGGAGGGGGGTTGTTGGTGGCCACAACAATTGGCAATTCATTTGGAAGAACCAGTTATCTCTGTTTTTCTATTGAATTTTCTAAACTTCCAAAACAGAAAATTTTTCAGAAAGTCAAACTTTATTATGGAAAGATAAAGTACATTATGCTCTGACCTGTCAATGACATTTTGTTTCAACTATTTTCAACTTTGATTATTTTCTCCCTCAGGATAGTCCTTGTATTTACATCAGTCCTTATTTGGTCTGTAAAGATAAAAAAAATTCTTCTCTGTAAACAGTTTTAAATATGCTCATTTGTCGTAGGTAGAGCCTCTGCTGCCAGCAGGCGTTTATAGCCTCGACAGGGTTACCTGTTACCCAACAATGATCCTGTATCCTACTTAAAGCAGCCTACAACTTTCAAAGAAGAATCCACATCCACACTTATTGCTTTGATTTTCTTTTTACTCTTAAAGAACAATGTCTTGGTTTGATAGCCAATTTATGACACAGTCATTCACTTGATTTATAACTTTGTTGAACAAGCTGGCTCGTGATGAGACCCCTTGTCTTTTGATTGCAACAATCTTGAGTCATTGCCCTGTTGTGGTGTACAATATTTGGCAAAGTCAGCAAGTTATAATATCTGTGATTATGATAAGTTGGCTCGTGATGGGACCTCTTATTCTTCAATATGAAATGTATCCTTGGGTTGTTCTTCTGAAAGTTGTGATTTCCTTAGTAGGGAGGAAGTCATTGTTTCCTTAAGATAGCTCTAGACAACAATAGTAGAGTTTTTGGAAACAACTGTTCTACAGAGAATCTTTATTTTGTTATTGATACCTTTCATTGTGCTGACATAAAACAATTTCTTCACTAAAGGTTGTTTTCTTCAAACTTTATGAAGTTGAAACTAGTATCATATCTAGGCTAGAGTCTTTAACTGTATCTATCAATAACAAAGATCAATTTTCCAAAAGATTTGCTATTTATACAAGCGAAAAGTTCAAACTTTGAAAGAGAATTGGTGTCTTATTCGTAACTGTCTAATGTAACCACTCACAACTGGTTTTATTATGAAAATAAAAACAATTATTCTACAAAATAGAAGAATAATCTTCTATGGAAAATATTTCTTGAGAATTTCTCCATTAATAGGTAAAGATTCTCTCTTACCTGCTAAATCCTGTAACACAAACGTTGATGGACCTATGACTTCTACAATTTGAAAAGGAACAAGCCACATTCTTTGAAATTTTTTATGTTTGCCTTTCTCTTCATGTGCCTTGTCCCATTTTAAAACTAAGTCTCCAATCTGAAAATCTTTTCTGGTCATTATGTTTGAATCAAAAGAGGATTTTACTAGTGCTTGATGATGAGCATGGGTTTTCTTAGCCTGTTCTCATTATTCTTCTAATTTGATTATTTCCATTTGTCTTAGCTGTAAGGAGGAAGTTGGTACTTCATCAATGTATTGAACTAGAGACAAAGAGGGGATTGCTAAATGAGTCGGAAGAACCACTTCTTTTCCATAAACTAAATTAAAGGGAGAAATGCCAATAGAAGATTTTTGCATTATTCGGTCTGCCCATAAAGCATATATCAAAGCCTTATGCCAATTTTTATGATTTTGGTCAACTGTTCTTTTGATAATCCTGATTAGGTTTTTATTTGTAGACTTAGCTAACCCATTGCCTTGTGGGTAATAATTGGCCAAATATTTAAGTTTGAATCCTCTTTTAAGTGCAAATTCAGTTATTGCATTTCCAGAAAAGTATGTTGCATTATCAAACATTAAAGTGGAAGGCAATCCAAACCTGGTGATTATAAATTGATCTATGAATTCAATGATTTTGTCAGCATTAGCCGTATTGAGTGGAACTGCTTCTACCCACTTAGTAAAATAATCTGTTCCTGTGAGGATATACCTATGCTGCTTAGAAGAGTGAGGAACGATCTCACCTATTATGTCCAATCCCCACTGACTGAAAGGTTGCTCAATGTTCACTGGCTGTAGTGGCAAGGATGGATTCTTTTGTCTCCCAGCAGTAGTTTTGCAGACTTGACATTTCCTCACGTAACTGTGCAAGTCTTTGAATAACGTGGGCCAGTAATAGCCTGCCCGCAAGATTTTATGTGCAGTGGCATCTCCAGCATAATTTCACCCTGCTGGCCCATCGTGGAGTTCCTGCAAAACTTTTTCAGCTTCAGATTTCTCAAGACATCTAAGGAGAACAGAATCATAATTTATTCTAAAAAGAATATCATTTATGAGCTGATATTGTTTGGCTTTCAACCTTAGAGATCTTTTCTTAGTATGATCGAGGTGTGAAGGAGCATACCCATTCTTAAGATAATAAATGATATCAGCGTATAATGATTCTGCATCGTTTAGGCTTACCTCGTACATTTGTACCTCTGCATATGGCATTTCAGAAATTTGCGACGCTCCAGCAAGCATTTTGCAAAAGCCTTGACCTTTTACAATGTTTGCTGGTTTAATTTCTATGTCATATTCCTGTAAGGCAGTAACCCAATTGGCCCTTTTCTCACCCACATCCTTCTGTACTAGAAGATTCCTTACCACTAGAAATGGTACTATAATTTTTGTATGGGTTTTGAGTAAAAAAGGTCTGAAGTATTTAACTGCTTTGAAAACAGCATAAGCCTGTTTCTCCACATCTAAATAATTTAATTCAGCACCCTGTAAATTTGAATTGAAAAAAGAAATTGGGGCTTCCGCTTTTTCTTGATTTGCTTGAGTGAGTATCGCAGCATATGGCCTATCTGAGGCAAATGTATATAAAATAAAAGGCTCTGAAAAATTCAGAGTTGCTAAAGATGGAGCATTAATAGTAGCTTGCTTGATCAGGTTGAATGCTTCGTGTTCATCTTGGCCCCATTTAAAATTTGAGTTCTTTTTAATCATGGCTTGCAAAGGAGACACGATTCGTGAAAAATATGGAACAAATCTCTTTACAAAGTTGATCTGACCAAGGAAAGATTGCATGGATTTTTTGTTGTGAGGTAGGGATATTTCAGAAATCTCTTTGATTCTGTCAGAATCGATGTGAATTCCAGATTTTGACAATATGAATCCTAGAAGTTTCCCTTCACTTAATGCGAAAAAAGGATTTTTTCGGGTTAAGTGAAATTCCATACCTTAAACATCGTTGGAAGATTTGTTTTAAATCTCTAAGATGGTCGCTTCGTTTCTTGGAATACACTTTTATATCATCCAAATAAATTACTACAGATTTATTGACTAAACCTTTGAATGCGATGTCCATGGCTCTTTGGAATGTGGCACCAACATTAATCAAACCAAATGGCATCTTTCGATATGTGTATGTGCCCCATTTAGTTCTGAATGTGGCTTTTAATTGATTATCAGGATGTACCAACACTTGATTGTATCCTGAAAATCCATCCAAGAAAGACATTAATTCTGAGCCCGCTACTGCCTGCAATATCTATTCCATAGGTGGTAAAGGAAAATTATCTTTTTGGCAAGCCTTGTTAAGGTTTCGAAAGTCAATGCAAATCCTAATATCTCTGTTTTTCTTTCTAACAGGTACCATATTGGAGACCCATTTAGAATGTCTAACGGGAAAGATTATTTTGGCTTTCAATAACTTATTGAGTTCAGTCTTTATCTGATTTTCTAAATTGGGATGGATCTTTCTCAACTTTTGTTGGACAGGTTTTTCATTATCGATCATTGGAATAGTATGTTGGATGATGGAAGTGTCGTATGCTTTGAGTTCATCATAGTTCCAAGAAAGAACATTTTTATATTGTCTCAAAAGATGAATATACGCTAATTTTTCTTCAGGGGCTAGGCCGAGACCTAGATTAATGTTTTGTGGTTTGGCATCAGTTCCTAGGTTTACTAATTCGTAATTCAAAGTTGAACTTTGGAGTCTTGAATTGGTAGACCTTTTAAACCGATCTTTCAAATCGTACAAGTCTTCTAACTTGACTACCGACTTAGGTATAACATCGTTAGTGCTATCTTGTTGCAATTGTCGATCATGTTGGTCTTTGTCAATTATTTGATTGGAGTAGGATCCTTCAAATGTGAGGAAATTTATGATATCAGGATTGTCGTTTAATACTCTCCAATTTGTGATGTTATCAGGAATAGATGGTCTAAAGATTAATTCTATTGAGAATCTATCTGGACTAAAATATTCTGAAGGAATAAGCTTAGAAGCTACGTTAGCCAAAAGGTCTGCACTTGCGTTCTGGAGTCTGGGAATTGAAGTAATATTAAATGCTATAAAATGCTCAGTCAGATCTTGAACTAAGGATTGATAATGTTTTAAATGACTTGATAAGCAATGTATAGTATTATGTACCTGTTTGACTACAATTTCAGAGTCTCCGAAAACTTGAAGGTACTTGACGTCTAACCCGATTGCTTTGTACAACCCTTGGACCAAAGCCTCATATTCTGCTGTATTGTTGGTGCAATCAAATTTGAGTCTGCATGTTAGCATAATTTTATCTCCTTCTGGACTAATTAGAACGCATCCTGCTCCTGCTCCTTCATTAGATTTAGAACCATCAAAAAATAATTTCCAAAACAAAGATTTATTTACAGGACTATCTAGAAAATTGATACATTTTGAACTATCCGTTTGAGAAAAAATTTCGACTTGGGACAAGACAGAATGTTCTAAGTACGGTGACGTATGAGCATTAAAATTGCTGAGGAAAGAATCTACTGAGTAATTGCCAATAATGCTACTGTTATATGCTACTGGTTCATTTCCCCCTCTAGCTCCGTTACTATGTATTTCTGATGTAGTTCTCGTTCAACTTTTATTTGATTTGGTTTACCATTGTAGGGCAGCCACATGTGCGACCAGTCAGTTGCGAAGTATCCATGAAGTTTTTCTAACCAATCCCTGCTAAGAATTAAGCCATAAAATTCTGGAATATCAGCAACTAAAATGTCAATAACTTGACATACCTTAGGGTTGGATGACAGCCTTATGGTTACTTGATTTAGTTCACCAATCACTTCGACTTGAGATTGATATAGCTGAACTATGTGCACAACGGATTTCTGTGGTTGAACATTTAATTTGGCACATATGGACTTTGGCAAAATATTAGATGAAGCACCAGAATCCACTAAGCAATTATGCACATTTTTATTGAAAATTTCATAAGTAAGGAGAAACGGGGGAGTATGAGATCTCGATCTTCCTCCAATTAGAGCGATGTCATTTGGATCAATCTTATTGGTCGCATTAGTTGGAGGTCTTCCCATGTTATGGGAAGCTTGGGAAAGTATAGCGACAGGCAAAGGTGCAACTGGCACAACATGTAATTCTTTCAACATTATATTTTGTTGATGCTTTAACTTGCTCAATTTGTAAAGAGTGATGTTGGCCCTAGTCTTTTTCATGTCTTCTATAATATTGTACTCCATTTCATCCGAAACGATCAACGTTTTAGATGGAGTTGATGCATCTTTTTGGACCGGGCTGGTTTGAGTCGCTTTAGATGTCATTTTCTTTGTTGCGACTTTATCCTTTATTGCAGAGCTTGCGCTCTTTGGCTTGGGGGTAGTTTGGGGAGGATCAAGTTGATTTCTACTTCGTGTGCTAACTGGGATTACTTCTTGATCTTCTTCTTGTGGGAGGATGAAATCCCACATTCCTTGTAACTCTACAACTTCTTCTTCATCGGTTTTCCCTTCAGTGGCAATTTCCTCTTCCTCTTCTTCGGATTCGGCATTTGAAATAGCATTGGGTGGCTTTGAATCCGTTGAAGGGCCTCTTTTAAAAGCTCTGTAGGGCTTTTTTGAAGAAGTTTCTGCTACTTGTTTCTTGATGTCGACCATTTCATTGGACATGGTCTTTAGAACTTTTTGCAATCCTTCCAAATAGAATGGATGTTTTGTTTGTTTCTTCTTGGAATCTTCCTTGAAGGTGACTTTCTTGGATTTTCGTTCCTCTATCGTGGATTTCTTCTCTAGGGCTATTATACGTTTCTCTACTGCTATTGCTTCTTTCATGTTTTCGGCTAAGGTTGTTTTATTAGCCCTGTCCACGAAGATTTCTATGTTTGATGGTAGAGCAGTGATATACCATTCACTTCATACTTCTTCGCTAGGCTGGGAAGCAGTAGGAATTTTGTTTATGATTTTATTGAACCGTAAATTGAAATATTTGATAGACTCCCTTGACTCGGCCCTAAGGTTAGATAGGTCATTGATTAGCCTTGCCGTAGACCTTTCATCACCAAACTTTGTCAGGAATTTCTCTTGGAAGATGTCCCAACTAGTGATAGATCCAGAGGGTAATGAGAAATACCATGATCTGGCTGTTCCTTGCAGAGTATAAGGAAAAAGTCGAACAACAACATCTTCATTAGTAACCCCATTGAGATTAATGGATAGCATAAAGTTGTTTATATGCTCTTCTGCTAGCATGCCTGCCTTGGGATTAAACTTAGGCAGCCATTTCTCAGGATGGGCCGGTATTTGACTCAAGGGTGCAGGCATTAAGACTGCCCCAGGATTATTCCATGGAGATTGGGCCATTGCTGAACTACTAACAGAGGAAAGTGCAGAAGATGATCCCTGCGGTTGGGAAGATGAGGATATTACGATTGCAGATGATTGAGGAGGAGTTGTGGGGGTTCCAGTGGACGGATGGACAATGATCTGAAGTGGAGGAGTGGATGGTTGACTTCGCGGTGAAGAGGTTGAGATGGATGATGATGATGAAAGAGTCTCGCTATCGGACTCCTTAGGTGATTTCCTTGCTCTTTTCCTTTTGGGAAGAGGTAATTCGGTTGGTTGAACGCCAAACTTTTCACTCTTTAATCTGGTCAGGGGATGAGCAGGGTTATATTGTGAAGTCACGTTGCCTTGAGATTTATCAGATCTTTGAGGAGAAATAGAAAATCGCTAAAGTTTGTGAATTGGAGATTCGACATCAGGAGGTTCAATAGTATATTGTTCTGAAATGTCAGGGTTTGTAGTAGCGGTTGATGTTCCAGTGACTTCTAACTCTAGATTTAAGTGTAATGGAGAAGTCAGGGGAGATGGTGAGGGCGATTTACTCTCAGAATGGTATTCAGATTTAGATTTACTTGCCATTCATAGTTCAGGCCCTCCTTCTAGCTCCAAATATGTTGAAGCCCTGAAAATCGGGTCTACAACAAGGGGGATACTCGCGCGGTCCGGACCTTGGTTGGCAGCTCCTTATCCGTTTGGTGTAGCGGGTCCGACTGGGGATATGGGACCAGTTTCCCAATCTATGAGTGTGTGTGTGTGTGTGTGTAGAATTTGATGTTCCTGATCTAACAGTTCCTAATTAAGATGTTCTAATTCTAACTTTAATCTATGCTATGCTATTCTAATAAGCAACAACATCTAAGTCTATAGTAACTTGGGATGTAATTCTTCTATTATGCGCTCTAAAAAAATTTCAAATAACAACTGATAATAAAGATCATTCAGCTATTATGAGAAAAGAAATCAATAAGGACGAACCACTTCGTATAAAAAGTTAGACGAAACAGTTGTGAAAAACATATCGCATAATGAGCTATTCATACATTAAGCATAAATAAATAGCTATCACCGTACAAAAGTGCCAAATGATAACTCAGGCATTCATAAACTAATACATAAACAACTAAAAATTGTATATCACTTTAAAACATAAGCAGAAATGGTTAAGAGATAAAAGTACCATTTATAACTAGTCCTACTCATGAGCTTCAAGCGACAATGATTTATCTCTCCTTGCTCTAACATCCACTAAGAGTACAAAAGTGCAACATCAGTAGCAGATATCAAATGCAAACATCAACAAATTCTGTTCCATTCATTCATCAAAACCTCCTCGGAGGGTGCAAAAGTGCATGTTTTGAGGACAAGTTTTTGATAAATTTCTGGACCCTTCTCTAAATGCATGAGAAGGGTTTAAATACTACTAACTAAATAACTTATTTACAAAGATTCAGGATGCAGTTTAAATGACCGCCCTTTTTCTATGAAAAAATAAAGCAAAACTATTTCTAAAATTAAATCTAATATCTAACTATTTCTGCAGTTGCTCCTTAACGTTGCAAGCATTCGGTATTTGCTTGAGTAGAGCCGGCTGATTGTCTTCCACTTTTAGTTGAGCTAAGAAAACAGAATTGGCAAGAGCTGGCACCACCTTCTCAGCAAAATCGATGATATACTTGAGATTCATCCACTGACTATGTGGCTTTACCGTGTATGCCCAATAATAATCTTAGTTCAACTTGGTTAACCCTTGGATTGCTTCCACCTTTTCTTTAGCTTTCTGTTTCCAGTTTGTTTGTATCATTGTTTTCTTGCAATTTTTGGGCTTACAGGTGACTGAGCAGTTAGAAGCTTTCCTTCTCGAGCAATTTTCTCAGCGATGCGTGATTAGCGCTAGGCACTAATCGCTGCTAATAACGCATCGGAAACTACCTCCGTTCTTTGATCCGAGCTTCTCTGATGCGTTTTTCGCCTTTTGCGCCTCTTTCTTGTATCAGGTATAAAGCTCAAAATTTGTAAAAATAATGATTTCGTGAGCTCTTGACCCTGAGCATTAAACTGTCTGTCTCTGATATCAACATTGCTCAGTACCCATTTAACCATGGCTGTATATGAAAGATCTGTAATGGATGGCTCAACAGCATTTTGTGAATCTGCGGCTCTGTTGCATGCAATGTCTACATATAAGGGCGCCTTTTCTCTATATTTGGACATTGGAGCCTTACCCTTTTTCCCCATAGCTTCCTGCACATTGCTTTGTGTAACTTTTGTTCTTCGTTCCTGCAGTTCACAAGTGAGGATAGAGTAATGATAATAAATAATGACAGGAAAGCTTTAAATGCCAAGGATATGCAAAAACATGCCATCTGACGTGAACTGGCTCTTTGGAAAACACAAAACCATATTTTATTAACAACTGGCGTGTAATTCATTAATTATCATTAAAGCGTGTAACTGGTTCTTGGTTTATGGAAAAACTTCTTGAATATTGAGCCAGGAAAATCTGTGATGGAATGCTTCTGCGATTTGCATCGCATTATCGCATTTCGTTGTATCGCATTACCGCAATTTCATCATGTTGTTTTATCGCAAGGCTGTTTGATTGCAATATCACAAGATCGCGGATCGCAATATCGCAAGATCGCAGATCACTTAATCGTTTTGTGTATTTTATGCGATTTTGCGATATGCAATATCGCATATCGGTGATTTTAAGGTTTTCCAACGTGAGTGTTCATTAATGCATGCGATGTGATGGAGTTCGCGTCGCAATCTCGCATTTTATCATTTTGACTCATAAGAAGATGCCCTATCATTCTTTGCGCGATGTGATATTTCTTAAGGAGTGACATTACTTTCTTCATCATGCAACTTAGGCTTTTTTAGATTTTTCAAAAGTATTTTCCTAAGTCCATGATGGTAAGTTTTATCCAAGAGGTCATATAAACATTAATTGATTTTTTGAATTTTTTGACTAAGGGTCCCCACTTACATAGTGTTATTGCTAATACTAAATAAGGAGGGGGGTTGTTGGTGGCCACAACAGCTTCCAACAATATGGATGCAGTGTTAAAGGTGCGGTTATGGAGCTAGGTCAAAGAAAAAGGATTTAAACTCAGGGATTGATCACTAGGGGTGGTCATCCAACTCCTGAACAATATGTAGTCTTTATGGTATTTCAATAAGTGTTCAGTTTGTAGGCCCCACATCCTTAACTAGAACTTGGAGGTCGGGTCATGTCTTAGTGACACTCGTCTCATGTTTACCCTAGCGAGCTTGTGAATTTAGGTATTGTGGGAGGTGGCATTACAGATTGGTATCATAGCTTCTAGGTTCAACACTTGGAATAGATGGGCTAGATGTGATTGTTATGCATGCATGTTAGTTGTTGATATGTTTTCTATGCATGCATTATGATGGACATTGTTACAGTCTTGTGTCACCATGATGATGTTGATATGTTTATTTCATTATGTGTACATATATTGTGCTAATATGGATTGAATGTGCATATGAGATAGGCTCCCCTATACTTCACTAAGGTATGTTTTTATTATCTCTATATTTGGTTTATCTAACATGATATGTTTGCAGGAAATATAAGATTAGGGATGCCGCGAAAATTTGTGGATTACAATTCATGTGACTCTCCTTATAGATCAACTAAGAAATAAGGAGCTGAGAATTCTCCTAGTATAGCAAATACACTGAGGAGTCTGAAGGAAGAAATCAGATGTTGTAAGGCAGATAATGACAATATAATTGAGTCACAATAAGTGAGAATGGCTATATCTCTGCAAATAAAGCACTGTTGTAGAGAGGGATGTGTATTGTTTTTAGTTCATATTCCCAGTGACAAAGGGAAGGAATATGAGGATGATGAAGTTATTAAGAGGTATCCGATTTTGCAGCAGTTTCATGATGTGCTTCCTAAAAAGATTTTAGAGTTTCCTCCTAATAGAGAGGTGGATTTCTCTATTGAGTTGGTACCACGAGAAACACCAGCATGAAAGGCACCTTATATAATGAGTACCCTAGAGTTCGTGGAATTGAAGTAGAAGCTCAAGGAAATTATTGATAAGTGATCAATTAGGCCAATTGCATCACCTTTGGGTGCACCACTGTTGTTTGTGAAGAAGAAGGATGGTACTCTCAATTTGTGCATTGCTTACAAGCAGTTGAAAAATGTGACTATCAAGAACATGTATCCATTGTCGTAAATTGATGATTTTTTTAATCATATGAAGGGAGAAATAATGTTTTCAAACATTTATTTGAGATCAGGGTATCAGCAAGTGTGCAACAAAGAAGAAGACATTTACAAGACCACATTTCGTACTAGCTATGTGAATTATGAGTTTGTGGTGGTTCTGTTTGGTCTTACTAATGCTCCAACTACTTTCATGTGTTTGATAAACAGCGTGTATCTGGACAAGTTTGTGATAACATTTATTGATGACATATTGATATATTCTAAGAATGAGGAAGAGCATGCATAGCACCTAGAAGTAGTGTTAATATTACTAAGAGAGCACTAGTTGTATGCCAAGCTCAACAAGTGTAGTTTCTTTTAGACTGAATTTCATTATTTGGGGCATGTTGTTTCCAAGGAAGGTATAACAGTGGATCTGAAAAATATTAAAGCTATCATGGAGTGACCAACTCCTAGGAATGTGTATGAGGTCAAAGCATTCATGGGACTATCACGTTATTATAGGAGGTTCATAAGGAAGTTCTAACAGATTGAGTGTTTGATCACATATTTGTAGCAAAAAGGAAAGAAGTTTGAATGGACTGAGGAGTGTACAGCTAGTTTTGAGCAATTGAAGCATTTGATTAAAAATGTTCCAATTTTGAAGATTACAGATCCTAATAAGGAGTTTGTAGTATGTACATATGCTTGAAAGAGAGGACTTGGTGGAGTCCTGATGCAGGAAGGATACGTGGTATGATATGAGTCAAGGAAGTTGAATGAGCACAAGTATAACTATGTTACTCACAATCTTGATTTGGTAGCTATCATTCATGCTTTGAATATGTAGAGCCATCATCTTCTAGGCAAGAGGTTCATCTTGATGAGTGATCACAATGGGTTGAGGTACTTTTTTACTAACCTAATATGAATATTAGGTAAGCTAGATGGTTGACTACTCTCAGTGAGTTTTATTTCGAGATCAAATACATTAAGGGAAAGGAGAACATGGCTATAGATGCTCTTATCAGAAGTCTAGTATAGGTGAATCACATTTCACCTATGAGTTCTTATGGGACAGATTTTAAAGAGCATAACTTATATGTAGGGAAGCATGATGACATGTGCTACATGCCATTTTGTCACATCTGGTCAATAGCCCTGCAAACTGGATCATTCAACATCCATATAAATTTTGTCATCATCCCTTCACAAAGCTCCAAGCATCACTTCTCCAAAAAAGTCTAAGTTTCTGGGACTATCTACGCAAAATCATTATTTTAATCCCCAGCACACTTGGCCCCTTAGCCCACATGCACTCAACACAGGTTGCATGCCTAATCACCAGTGCTTACCAACACAAGTTGCACCTTTCTACAGGTGCACTGATTCTAGAAATTCAAGAAAAGTAAAAAAATATTTCAAATCTTCCTCTTCTAGAAGCTTCCAGGGTAGGTTTAACCATTTACCATGGATAGAGAATTCAAACACTGTCTTGGAGACCTTATGTCTTATCCCTTCAGCTTATATTCTCCTATTAAGTGGATCTCAAGCCTAAATTGGTAATTGGATAAGAATTCCCAAAATACCACCTCCTCTTATAAATTTACTGCCTCCCATAAGGTCTGGGTTGGATTTTGGAGAATAATTGTGCCCTCATGTTGTTGCTTTGAGCCTAAAGGAGTCATCACTTTTACGCATTAGGGTTGGTGTTGAGGTGTTCTTTGTGACAAGGAAGGACAAGTGAACTTTTGGGAGACATCTACAAAGTCAACTTCTATTTATGGTTGTCAACACTCTCCTATATCTATTAATACAAAGAGTATCTTGTTTTCCTATATTTTTTGTGTTATTTTTACACATGTATTTCAATGCCTTGTTAATTCATTGAATAGATATGTTAGACTATGCTACGTGGATATCGTGGATCCTTTGCTTGTTTTAGTTGTATGTGCACGTTCTAATTATAGCACTTGGAGCTGGAATTGGAACTTACAAGCAAGGTGGAAAGGAAGGCTTGCTACAAATCCGAAGTAGGATTCTTTCCCATTAGCTAATTTGTCTAAGGAAAACTCTATGCTTTTTTTCTTTTGTTGTTCTAGATCATACCACTATATTTAGGGAATTCACCTTTGTCAACAATAGTGAAAGTTTCGCATAACAAATTGGCGACTCCTCTAAGTATAAAAAAAACATCCAATTATTGTGTTGATCCAAAGGGAGTATATTGATATGATTGTAGCCAGAAAAACCATATATAAATGAAAAAAATTCACTTAGAACACAATCATCAACAATTTGATTGATAAACGGGGTCAAATAAACACAAAACTTCTTTTATCTATCCTTATGGTACATTTTCTTATTGTAAACTCCCATTCAGTTTGAAGAATGCGGTGAAACCTTTCAAAGGGCTATGAACTATGCCTTTCACGATATAAAACACATAGTGCATCCATATTTGGATGACTTACCTGCTCATTCTAAGTGGCATGAAGATCATCTAATGCATCTTAGGGAAATTTTCTTACATTGTCGTCATCATAATACTAGATTAAATCCACATAAGTGCATGTTTTATGTCTAATTTAGTATGTTTTTCATATTTATTGTTTCGAAATGGAGAATTTGTATCATCTCAATTTAAAGTGTAGGAAATTCTCTATTTTCATGCACCTTCCTCACTCGTTCAACTGCAATGACTTCAAGGGAAGGAAAAATTTCTATGGAGATTCATTCCCGATTATGCAGATCTCACGAAATGATTCACTTGCCTGTTGAAAAATAAGTTCCCTCCATTATGACGATACAACCCACAAAGCCTTCGATGCTCTAAAAGGTGTCCGGGTTCGAGAATCATTTTTTTATCCACCTGATTATCAACAAGATTATTTCCTGTACCTTTTCATTGCAATGACCACCATTGCCATGGTTTTGGTCCAAGAACATGACCTGGGGGATGAGCATCCTATATATTATTTGAGTTGGAATTTGAATGATACCAAGATCAAATACACTCACATTGAAAACTTGGCTTTGGCAATTGTTCAAGATGTCCAAATGTTTTTCCACTACATTCTTCTTCAGAAGACCATGGTTGTTTCTGACTACAACCCCATGACTTACATTCTATCATGAAAGCTTATGGGGGCAAGTACTCTAAATGGATTTTTATTGTCCAAGAGTTCATTAAGTCCAATTCCAAGAAGTCCCTAGTCCATGTTGAACTGATTTGCGACCTACCCTCATCCAAGACTGAGATCACCTCTGATGATTATATTCATGACGAGTCATTGTTTCTGGTTGATTCATCTGGACCAGGTATGGATATATTTATATTTATCTCCAAACCCATAATTCTCAGCCCAATACCTCTTGCTCTAACCAATGAGGAATTCGATACTAAGCCAAAAATTATATCATCCTTGGTGACACTTTATATCACTGCAGTGTTGATACAGTTTTTATAAGATGCCTTTCTCATGAGGAGGCCAAGAAATATCTCAATGAATGCCACATTGGAGCATGTTGTAGACATATGTCCGGTGAAGCCACTACCAAAAATATTTTGCGAGATGGCTATTTTTGGCCCACTATGTTTTGGGATTGCATTCTCAAAGTCCAGAAATGCCATGCTTGCTAGATTTATAATCGCAAAACTTGTGTTCCATCTGCTCCCCTGCATCCTTTTATCATCGCTGGACCATTTCCAAATGGGGCATTGACTTTATAACCTGTAACACTCATTCCACTAGGGGGCATGGCTACCTTATTGTTACCATGGATTATTTTACTAAATGGGCCAAACCGATGCCTACATACACTAGCAATGGTGAAACAACTGGTATTTTAATCTTCAATCATGTCATTGCTAGGTTTGATGTGTCATAAGCCATTATCACAAACCATGGAAATCATTTTTGTAACTACATGATGACTAAACTGACTGCCAAGTTAGACCTTCAACATGATAGTTCAAATCCCTATTACTCGCAGGAAATGGGTGAGTAGAAGTTATTAACAAAGTTTTGAAAATGAAGCTATAATGTATTATAGGGATTCAAAATATGAATTGGCACATAATTATCCTTTCTTCCTTGTGGGCATACCAAACTTTAGCTCGAACCGTGATTGGATTCACACCCTTTCAATTGGTGTACGATCTGGAAGCGCTTATCCCTATAGAGTGTGAAATTCCATCCTTGAAACTTGCTATCAAGCTCCTTCCCGCGACTTCCATAGAAGAAGAGCATCTCTTACATATAGCTTGTTTAGATGAAACCCAATGTGATGGCCAATGAGGTCCATAAGAAATGCCTCAAAGTGAAATATGATAAGAATTTTAAACTGCGTGCCTTCTCGGAAGGTGATTTATTTTTACTATATGATAAAGAAGTCATTAAGCTTTGAACAGGAAAGATTGAACCAATGTGGTTATGTCTTTATATAGTTAAACGTTTTATTAGTAAAGGGTCTTACGACCTTATTGATTTTGATGGGATTCCTCTTGCGTGGCCTAGAAATGGGTTGTGTCTAAATAAATACTATGCTTAGGTCATCTTTGCATGGTCACTATGGACATAATGTCTATAAGTGTGTTGAGTTTGTTCGAAGTGTGTTTCCTTCAGAGTTTCCTACTGTCTCTATTAATCTTACTTTACATTTGGTTTGCATATGTCAGTGCTCCGTCAACCATATGTTGGTTATGCTGATGGCGCTAGTCGTAGTACCCAAAATATTTACTCTATAGCATAGGCTATTTATGCTCCTAATGACGAGTTAGTGAGCTTACAAAGGATCTATATCGATCGCTCAACCAATAACAACGTTGAATATAGTGCAGTGATCGAACTTTTTTCTGGTGCTATTTCTCATGTCATTCACCATTTAGTAGTCATACTTGACTCACAACTCATACCACACTTGAATAACGTCTATTTAGTATGAAGTCCAACTATGTTACAATGGTTTTAAGGGTTCGCCTTCTATAAGTAAATTTTGATTACATACAATATAAACACATTCCTAGAAGTCTAAACACATTAGCTGATGCATTAGCGAATCATGTTTTAAACAGACATTTGAAACACATGTAAATAAAATTTAATTCACATCACACACTGAACAAGATTATAGAGAAAATAAGGAACATTGATAGATAGATAATTGTATATAATTTTGGTTTTACAAAAACTTTTGTTTTGGACACATGGCCACACAAACTATCATATAAAAAATACATATATTAAAAAAATGGCTCTAAGGCCTCCTCGTATATTATTCCTAGTGGTGATCATCATAACAAACAACCATCCAGTAAATATTGCACAACAACTGACTAATACGGTTGGGCACTCCAATAATGTAACACTGTAGTTTTATAGAGATCTGATTGACCCTAGTCCCTAGCATGATACGGGTAAATCCCTCAACATGATGCTAAAAATTTGTAAGGATCTTGGATACATCAAGATACCATATCTCTTCCTCTCCTCTTGTAGCCACCTAGGCCCCAATCTATGCAGGTAATGATTATCCTCACCGTTAAAGATAGGAATGGCCCACTGGTCTAAAAGGTCCAACATTTGCATGTAAGAAACAATAATTAGTCTTGGATACATGAAAAAATAACAAAAAAATTAAAACCCAAAAATAAAAAATGTTCAAAATGATTGTGTTACCTATGACACCCCATTGCTTGCCCTTAGGTAGCATGAGCTTTGGGTCTCCGTGAAAATCTGCTCTGGAATATGGGTAGTCATCAATCATGATAAACTCCATCTGTAGCCACTTAAATAATGTAGGTCTGAAACTCATGGAAGAATAACTTACATGTTGGGACATGAGTTCTACCCATTGCCTCATTTGTGGAGCCCTGGGATCCAAAAGATCAAGTTAAATATGTTGAGGACGGAGTAATGGAATCCTCTCTAGGGAAAATGATATGAGGATGGAACCATACCCAAAGTTATTCAGTCTTCTATCCTTTGCTCTATTGAGTTGCTCCTTCAAATTTGTCAAGACCCCTTCACTCCAACTGAACAGAGTTAGTTCAATGTATTCTAATGCATATTGCATTTGGGATTTGTTTTCAAAATCCAAGGTAGCGTTACTAGCCAATATCAATATAATGAAAAGTATTGTCCTAAGAGGCATTCAGACCACATCCTTTATATCAATTTCCCCATATTTTGTTGGTTGGTAAGGTGGACCATAGTGTGCAGAAATATAGTCTTTGAGAGTCTCACTGCCTCTTCTCGCACTAGAAATTGAGATAGGAACTCCCCTCCTCGACAAACCTGTCAAAAAATAAATATCCTCCACCTGTATTTCAAGTAAATGTGCTCCAAGTCTGAAGCACCATGCCTGAATGTCCCATGTGCTAGCTAGATACTCCAAAAACTCCAACTGAGCTCTCATGCGAAGCATCCGAAAGAATTTGATAAGACCACAAGTTCTGAAAGCTTGAATAGTTACTAGATTATTGGCATCATCCATGTCTTGCGTCTCATGTTCTATTTATTTCCAAATAAGATACATTTTACTCTGGTAGATACTTGTAACATCAAGAGAAAATCCATTAGAAAAAATCTCATGCAAAAAAATGGGAGAAAATTGAGCAAAATTAAAAATATCGTTTTTTGTTTGCATCGAGTGCATCCTACAAAAGGGAGACAAAGCACTGCAGCACAACCTCCCTCCTTTACGAGGTGCGCTGAAGCACTCCTCCCTATGTTAATATTTCCTTCCCAAAGCACTTTTTGACATGCTGGAGGTGTGTTGGAGCTAGGTTGCATATATAAATCCAAAAAGCTCCAAAATACTGAAAATTTTTGCATGAAATCAAAAAAGGAAATCGTCAAAATAAATAGAAGGGTAAAATCTCCTATGTGGACCTGACGACACTCAAAATTGTCCACCAAATTGGCCACAATCAATTGTTGAAGTTTGGGGAAAAAAACACTTAGAGCACATTCACCAAGAGGTACAAATGAAAATGGTAAAAATTAAACTACTTTTAGTCTATTTATGGTCAATTTCATTATTATTTCATTATATTTTATTATTTTGACCTAATTTTACCATGAATACATATATTTTTTAATATTTTGATGATGTTCAGAGCAGGTTGAAAGTTGTTTGAAGGATCTAATCATATTTTAAAGTTGAAAACATGTCATTTTGACAAAGGAGCGTACTTTTTCACTTTTTCAAGCTCTATAAACTCACGAAAAGGGAACCCAATGGAGTCCTATTCAATTCTTTAAGACTCCCTAAACAGCAAAAGAGTGTTGAGCTCTTGTCTTTTCAAACTCGTTAAAGTAAATGAAAACATGTCTACCCAATACAAGTTTAAACCTTTTCCAAACTGGGATAGGCTATTTACGAAAAAGGAATACCTTAGTAGAACACGGCTAAGTGGTTCTCTTGAGAATCATTTTTTTCCTTTTCAGACTGAAAATATTGTTTGCGAAAAGGAACCTTGGGAATTTTTTTTTTCGCCTCTCTTTCAAAATATCTAAACATGAAAAATAAGTTGAGTTACACCTTCATTGGACTTGTAAAAACATCAAACAACGATGGACTCATCAAACATGAGGAGAATGAACCACTCATTCTCAGGGCTCGTTAAAAATAATTAGAGGGATTCATTTGAAGGATGAACTTACAAATAAAGCATATGTTATCCTCCTCAAGCTTGTCAAAAATAAAGAGGTATTGTCACAAATGACTAGGAAATTGGGAAAACGGGGTACTTAACCTATTAATTGCAAAGAGTCGCTCTTGAACATGACACTCTTCCACTTCATATTTGTGGCTGTTGGGTTGGGAAATATTCTTGCCTCTTTGGTTCATCATACCATATTTAAAAGCCTTCATCATTTGTTTTGGGTAAATGCTACCAACTCCATTAAGTGTCATCGACATGTTCAATAGAAGTCCCTCATTTGACATCTACGATGAAACTCCTAAGCATTCTGTCATGCTTGAAACTGCTTGTGTCAACATCATTCCATCTATAATATCGATAATTGTTTCATGTCATTGATGAGGGATGCATTAAGGCGCTCCTCTGACAGATCACTTCCTATTGACATCAGTTCATTATCTAGGAAGTTAACTTAGAAACTTCCTTCGACACCTTATGGATTGCATACATCAATGGAAAGTTTCCTCACTTTAAAAAACAAGTTTTAGTCATTGGCCTTCGACTGAAAGATTTTGTGTGTTGTTCTAATTCAAATTATCTATTTACACCATATAAATTGTATTGTAGTACCTTGAGAACCATTAACATCATTGACGTATTCTCTCGCATCTGTTAACGCCTTACATAATTGGACGGTAATCAAATGGTGTTTACCATGTTCGACATCATCTCATATATTCACATGTTTATGATTGTACTTTTAAATGATCGAGTGAATGAGATAAAATACCTTAGAACTAGTTTCATCCATTCGAGTTGCGATTTCAAGATTAATACAAGACAGTCATCCAGTATGATTCAACACTTTATCATAATTGGATGAAACTTTTGATCATTGTATATGTAATACAGGCTTACATGTTGAGCATGGGTATCCCTCCCTCAAAAATAATATCATGATGAAAAATGTATTTTAGAAAATGATGATCTCAACCATTTGTTCTTGATTTAGACTTGCGCAAGGTAAATAACTTCAATCATCAGCTACTACTTTTGACTTTATAATTTAGGGGGAAATATGTTACAGGCCATTTTCTCACATCTGGTTAATAGGCCTGCAAACTAGATCCTTCAAAATCCATATACATTTTGTCATCATCCCTTCAGAAATCTCAAAGCATTACTTCTCCAAAAAAGTATGAGTTTTTGGGATTGCATGCTCAAAATCATTGTTTTAAGCCCTATTGCACTTGGACCTTTAGCCCACATGCACTCAACAAAAGTTGCATGCCTGGTCACCACTAATGACCAACACAAGTTTCTCCTTTCTGCAGGTGCACTTATTCTAGAAATTCAGGAAAAATAAAAAATATTCCCAAACCTTCCTCTTCCAAAAGCTTCCAAGGTAGTTTTAACCATTTACCATGGATAGAGAACTCAAATCCTATATTGGAGACCTTATCTCTTATCCCTTTATCTCATCTTCCCTTGTTAAGTGGATCTCAAGCCTAGATTTGTAATTGGATAAGAATTCCCAAACTGGCACCTCCTCCAATAAATTTAATGCCTCCCATAAGGTGTGGTTTGGATTTTGGAGATTGTTTGTGCCCTCATGTTGCTACTTTGAGCCTAAAGGATTCATCACTTTTACGCATTAGGGGTGGTGTTGAGGTGTTCTTTGTGACAAGGAAGGAAAATTCAACTTTGGGGAGACATCTACAAACTCATCTTGTATTTATCGTTGTAAAATCTCTCCTATATCTACTAATACAAAGAATATCTTATTTTCCTATATCTGTTGTGTTATGTTTACACTCATGTATTTCGATGACTTCTTTATTCTTTGAATAAAGACGTTAGACGGTCCTACATGGATATTGTGGATCCTTCGTTTTTTTTAGTCGTATTTGCAGGTTTTAATTATAGCGCTTGGAGCTAGAATTTGAACTTACAAGCGAGGAGGAAAGGAAGGCTTTCTACATATCCGAAATAGGCTTCTTTCCCATTGTCTAATTTCTGTAAGGAAGAATCTATGCTTTTTGTCTTCTGTTGTTCTACATGAAACCACTAGATCTAGGGAATTCAACTTTGTCTGTAATAGTGAAAATTATGCATAAAAATTGCTATGTAGCATCAGGGTGAAGGTGATAAGGATGAGGTGTATCACCTCACGATACATGTGTTGGTCAGATTCAGGAAAAATATTGATGTGCTAGTTAACAGTGAGATAAAGAATCTTAACTAGAAGTTCTTAACTATTCTATGATTGGACGAACTTGAAGAAAGAGGTCGCTGATTTTTTTGCTAGATATTTAGACTGTCAATAAGTAAAATAAGAGTGCAAGCATCCAACTAGTTTGTTACAGTTGATTCTGATTCGAAAGTGGAAATGGGAGGTCATTTCCATGGAATTCATTACAAGTTTATAGAGGACATCGAGACAACATGATTCCATCATAGTTGTGGTTGATAGGTTAAGTAAGGTAGCTCACTTCATTGCAGTTAAGTCTACTAATTCAGCTACTGAGGTAGCTTACATCTTCATTAGGGGCATAGTGAGATTGCATGTTGTTCCTAAGAAGGTCATTTTAGACAAATATTTTGTTGATGGTGTTAATTTCCAACATGTCAGGGGATCTCCTGGGTAAGAAGTCCCAATTAGACCTCAGACCGTTTGGTGTAGGAGTCCCAGTAGTGTTTCGTATGGTATCGCCTTGATTGAGGTTTCAAACAGAGGTAGTAAGATATCCCTGTTGGTAGTAAGGGTGTGACATATGTGGCAAGTCAAGGAAGGTGCATGAGTGGTTCTAACACACAGAGGGTGAGGTGATTGCACCCCTTGGAAACGTGTGACAACACGGAGTTAAGAAGGGAACACATGAGCTAAGATGCATCACAACATGGAAGGAAAGTAAGCTAGCAATCCAAATTGATGGTTAAACCAACAACACATTTCAGTAATATTCATACATACATATACATAAAATAGCTACACATGCATGTGTAAGAAAATAGATACATATATCATTTAGAGTAAACATAGCTGAAATACAATATGACATATGCACGAAACGTGTTGGCTCTGTTATATTAAGAAGTGTAAGTTCTAGTCATACAATACAACCATGACTAACCACTAATTCTGACAGCAGAACATTACAATCGTTGTTGCCTGCTCCTCCAAAGAGATATACTAGCTCTGCACAGTGGAGAATCCAAGGCTCATTATAATACTGTCCAAGCTCTCTCTAAGATACTCCTATCAGAAGCTTGGCTGACCAAAATTCTCTATAATGAATTATGAGGGACTATTTATAGAAAAGGGTGGGGTGGCCCTTGAAATTCCCCTTTGTCATAGTTCATCTACCCTCATGACTCTTTATCTACTCTATGACTATTACATCCAACTATCGACACTTGAACTTACACTTGACAAGACATTACATACAATTTTCACATGTGCCCATGTGAGACAAAATAGGCTTGAGCAAGCCATGAAAGACATCACTATGACTCAGAAAACTATGGGAAGACCAACTCTTTGACATCTTCATAGTGGTCGATAGTAGCGAATTGATGCCAGGCTCAGTAGTATGCAATGGTGTCTGTGTACTATGAGGTGACATCTTTATGGAAATGAACTCTTGCCTCCATAGCATCTGGGTACACTACTTGGGCTCCTCTATCCAACTCGTCAGATAGCATGCACACCATTGTCTTGAGTGCAGCCAGACCACAACATACTGATGCATAGTATCTGCACTGATCACCGAGTTTGGGTTGGTGGCTATGCGCATCAACTCGTCAAAGTACGAGTCAAGCTCTAGTCAGACCTGTGCCTTGGTCTTTTCCTAGGTGAGTGTCCCAATAGATGGGATTGCAAGTGTGTGCACAACAACATCCATACTCTTGAATACCTATGCATGGGAATCATGTAAACTAGTGATGAGATGTGGGAGATCTTCATAGTTTCGGATCTAATTCTGGATGCACACCTATAGCTTGACCTCTCTGGGCTTCATCATCTTGAGCAAGTGTAACGAGGCTCCCTTGTATCTCATTGTCCACGTTTGCATGCAATCAATAGCAGGCATGCACGTTTGACAAGATACCAAACTTGGAATACAACACCCACATGAATAATTCAAGGGACAATACTTCATCCAGTGTTTCCTTCTTCAACTCTACTCGGGCAAATGTTGTACCTAGTTCTCCTCCATGTTGGTTGTTTGTAACTCCTTAGCCATTCACTCGTTCTCAGCTATCAAGAAGTGAACACTCCAGCTAGTGGCTTCGGCATACGCTTTGGTAGCATCGGCCAATGCTGCTGGATGCTTGTGCACGTTAGACAAGATCACTTGTTCCTCAAATTGCACAGGATATGTGTGATCATCTGGAGTCGACACTGTGAGATTACACGACTCTATGTTGGGACTCATCGAATGAGATGTTGTGCATCTCTCCCTCTGGATTGTCTCTAAGGATTTAAGTGCCTCCTTGGTTGCTTTGGACTTGCTCCGCTTCCAGATCCAGTGAAGCTGGTGGGTCGACCTCTTGGTGGTGAGGCATGAGGTCAATGTCTTTGCTCTAACTCATGTTGCTCCATGTCTGTATGCATCTGCTCAAGTGCTTATTCAATCTCTTGAGAAAAATCATGCTCTTGCGATTTATCACCCTGTCTGCTAGGTGCTAGCTATTCGGATGATTCCACTACCTGTACCGGCAGAGCTTCATCTATTTGTACATGTTGTGCCCCCACTGTACCTATTCTTGCTTTTCTTCCTTCTCCTATCTATGCAACTCTTGTTCCTTCCGGAGTTGTGCAACTTATTCTTTGTTTCCTCCATTCTCTATTTTTTTCTCTGCCTTTGTGCATGCCTCTTGTCATGATGTTGCCTCTTTGCCTCTATTTCCAAAGCTACTTCTGCACAAGTAGGTTTGCTTGGAACTTGCAGCTTTATTTCTCCTCCATGTTGTCGATAATCTTCCTCTTGCCTTTGTCACACGCTGATATGTTTACCTCTGCTGCTACTACTACTGGAACTCTCCTAGATGTTGCTTCATTCTGCTTCGCTAACCATTCCACAGTGATGCCAATCGGTTCATTAGGCCTAGAGAAGTTATAACAATATTTCAACAGGTCTTCCTCTGCCCAATGACACGCCTTGTGGATCCATTAAAACTGTACTCTCGTGTAGTGATCTTTTACAAAATAATGTGGGTCATACGGATTGTAGCTTTGGGCGTTGAATGGATATTTCTTGATCTCGTCTTCTTTGACATCTGCATTCTTGAAATTTCATATCTCATATAACCCGATCCACAATGGAAGAGCAGGCCAAGGTGCCTTCTTCTTCCAGTGCTACCTAGTTGATAGTCCTACCAAGATGTGGTATGATACTTCCTACATGAAAAACTTGTCTAAGGAAAACTTTGGTAGAACAAGTGGAGGCTTCTCCGCATTGTAAATTCGTATGAAGGTTCCTGACGGTGAGGCATACCAATCTACTATATCGATCAGTGCCTCTGTTGCTACCTTCAACATGCAGGGTGGATCATGTTCAAATATCATCTTGTACACTGAGGTGACAAAATGATCGGACAACTGTGTGATAACTCCTCTAAAGCTACATTTGGATAACATTTATGATAAGTGTTCAGAGAGGACTTTGCCGATGTCCATGCCCACTTCAAATCCAGGAATTCCTAACGAGCACATATTGCATCCAAGATGTAAGCAGACATGTAGATTTCTTCTTGCTAACCTTTGGGCGGCTGTCAAGCTCTTGTTACTTGTTCCTTCAGCCTGTGAGTCAACATGTCAGACTAGTTGCATGCTTTTCCTTCACTGGCCAGTTGGTCCAACATGATCACCCAACTTTACCGAAAGGTCTCTGTGCTCTCTTGTCCATACAAGCGACATGCAAAGATGATCAAATATTGATATGCCTTACGCAGTATCTTTGTCTTGTAAACTTAGTTGGGTGTCATCCTGAATTTGGCTGGCTCCTTCACCCAGTTATTCAAGATATCCCTGAAGTTGGCATTGCTTTTGGGTATGCTGAAGGGTGTTTCCATGGTGACAACTAACTTCAAAATATGATACATCTATTCATAATCCTGTGCCCTGAAGGTAGCAATCTTCGTCCCGTTGGCTTTTGTCAATTTCATTGTCTCAGGATCGGTGTGCGAGATGATCCAATGTATCATGTCCGCGCATGGGAACATGGGATACCTACATGAAATTGGTACAAGCGGGAATTGTGAATGTTCACATAGGCTAGGCGGTCTTCGAGGTCTTCCCCAAATGTGCCTGCAAATGCGTCATTGACCTCTTGCCATTTCAGCTTGATGTCCTTATCTACAATCAGCTTGGTGTCTTCACAGATTGACAAGTGTTAGGCCCCTATACTACTAGTGTAACCCCTTATTGTTATTAGTACAACCCACCTATTATATTGATGTACCCATGTAGTGCCCATATTGTTATTAATGTACCCCATAGAAGCCCACTGTTGTTATTATTATGCCCTTACATTATTATTGTTATGTCGGCTTTGATTATGTTATGACCCCTTAGACTCCTATATATAGAAAGGAGGTCTTTTCATTTGTATCATCCAAGAATTGTTCATTTATGTAATGTAAAGGAGGTTGCCCCCTCGAAGAGGCTGAATTCTAAGGCGTTGATCTATCTTTTCTATCTTTTCTTGAGCTGGTTTCATAACATTTGGTATCAGAGCTTTGGATTCTAGGGTTTCGCTGCTCCAAACAGGTCATCGTGGAATTTTCGCTATAACTTTTTTTCTGTGACGTTTCAGAAGTCGCAAAAAAAACCCATTTGAGAAGAAATCGCGTTGAACCTTAGGTCTGAATTTTAGAGCGTTTTGCGTGATATTTTCGGAGATATGATCTGAGGAAGTTGGTCTTTTGCAGACTCTTGAATTACATTCAAAACAGGTGACCTGGGGAAAATCGTCATAACTTTCTCTCTGAAGATTGGATTGAAATTTCGTAAGAAGGTACAAAAAGAGAACAGACTGTAATTTTTTTTATATCTTTTTCAGATCCAAAGGTAAAAATAGTGACACGTGGCACTTCATACAAGTTCGCTCTTCTGGAAAGGTCTATAATCAAGTCATCTTGGGAGATTGTGCATAACTCTTTCTTAGAGAATTCAATTTCGATCAGACTGGTGGCATTGGAAATCGGACATAGAGGGCTACTACAGGTCGCAATTTCAGAACTTAAAGATCTGAAAGTACAGAGTTATAGTCATTTCAAAGTCGAGCTCCTAAAATCAAGAAAAAGCAAGATGAGGAAGTTTGATGGCAAGGATCCGGTAAATTGGATACTTCAGATGGAGCAATATTTTGATCTACATGGTGTACAACTATTACAAAAGGTATGTATTGCATCTTCATATTTAGAACCAGATCAATTTTTATGGTACAAAGGGCTTTGTTCTCGTAAACAACTTGTTACGTGGTCAATTTTCACGGAGGAAATGATAGCACATTATGAGGATACAAAGAGCAACTCCTACTTTAGAGCAACACCACAACAATTGGAAAGAGTAAAAGGGCTTTGTGACATAGTGGAAAGAAAAATTATGGAAACCAGGAAGCGTACCCCTCACAACTATAAAGATGGAAGTGTTGTTTCTCCTAGCCTTCCACAACCTACAAGGGTTGCACCACAACAATTGGAAGAAAAAAGAGAAAAAGGGCTTTGTTACAATTGTGATAGCAAATGCACTAAAGGTCATAAGTGTGTTGAGAAGAAATTATTTTACATAGAATATGAAGAGGAGGAAGAAAAGGATCAAGAAACATCAAAAGAAGAAGATATACGCCAGGACCCCACCCCAGAGAAAGAAGAAATAAATCAGACCATATCTTGTAAATCATTAGCAAGAATTACCACTCCTCAAACTCTCAAGATAGAAGGACATATCAAGAAGAAAAATGTGCAAGAAGTGAAAGATCACATCGAGAAAGAAGAAATGAATCCAACCATATCTTGTAATTCATTGTTCGAAATTACCACTCCTCAAACTATCAAGATAGAAGGACATATCAAGAAGAAAAATGTTCAAGAAGTGAAAGATCACATCGAGCATCAAGAAATGAATCTGACCATATCTTGTAAAGGATTGGAAGAAATTACCACTCCTCAAACTCAAGAGATAGAAGGACATATCAAGAAGAAAAAGGTTCAAGCAGTGAAAGATCACATCAAGCATCAACAACAAGTTCTCCAACTTTTAAAGGATAACACCACTTTGGTGCAAAATCAAACAAAACAATAGGTAGATAAACATTGTAGTGAAAAATGTTTTGATGTAGGTGATTGGGTATTTTTACTGCTACATCTCAAGCAAGCTATTTATGAGAAGGAAATGTTGGCAATACTACATGCACTTAAAAAATGGCGACCTTACCGAATGGGAAGACTCTTCAAGGATGAGGATGTGGAAGCATTGTTTTGTGCTATTTCTGTTATCCAACCAGATTGGATAAACGAAGCAAGGGATGAATGGAAGAAGGACGAAGAAGTACGGCCACTTATTCAAAAGTTGCAAAAGATCCCAATTCAAACAATATTGCTAGAAATTGAAAAGGAAGGAAAATTCATATTGGAACCTGGCGCAGTCACAGAAACAAGAACCCGACAGCTACGAAATCGATCAATTTCAGAGTATCTCATCAAGTGGAAGAACTTACCCACTGAAGATTCCACATGGGAGGACAAGAATTTTATACATAAGCATCAAGAACTACTCAAGCGTTGAGGACAACGCTTTTTGAAGGAGAGGGGCATGTTAGGCCCCTATACTACTAGTGTAACCCCTTATTGTTATTAGTACAACCCACTTATTATATTGATGTACCCATGTAGTGCCCATATTGTTATTAATGTACCCCATAGAAGCCCACTGTTGTTATTATTATGCCCTTACATTATTATTGTTATGTCGGCTCTGATTATGTTATGACCCCTTAGACTCCTATATATAGAAAGGAGGTCTTTTCATTTGTATCATCCAAGAATTGTTCATTTATGTAATGTAAAGGAGGTTGCCCCTCGAAGAGGCTGAATTCTAAGGCGTTGATCTATCTTTTCTTGAGATGGTTTCATAACAACAAGCCTATAAACACTCGCTCAATTATTGTTCCAGTTGTGCTTCTGCCAGTGTCCTTTGATCCTGCTCTCTTAGAGGCCATTGATCCTAAACCGCAGAGAGGCAGATGAACACCTACTAGATCTGGAGACATGGTGACATGAATTGTAAGAAATCTGTCAACCAAAACCAAAGCAAACTTGAGGAACGACATGCAACATTCCTTTGGATTGACTAGCAAGGATTGTGCATTTTTTTCTAAGAGGCCCGGAGACCGGCTGCTGGAACTACGTAAAAGGCAATCCGAATTGTTGGGAGGCTAGCTGGCTACTATAATTCTGCAATGTGTAATCTAGACTGGCCTGTTGGCTATTAGAATTATGCAATGTGCAATTTCGGCTGGCAGGGTTGTAGGCCCAATGACTGCATTCCTCAATTTTTTGGGCCAACAATCACTGCCTCTCAGAATTGCGCAATGCAAGACTGGAGGACAGTCACTCGGAAGAAATGTGCATTTTCTGGGAGGAAAGCAAAGCCTTCCCTCTCAAGGTTGTGCAATGCTGTTTTGGTGAGGTAGAGTCCAGGTGAAGGTTGCCCAGACCCGCCGATGGGCAACTGAAAGAAAATATGGATGTGAATGCATGGCGATACTGAGTGTAAGCAGGAGTGGATGATCATGCATCCAAATAGTGAATAAAAAATCCAGAAAATGGAACAACATGCATGCGTGTGAAGCGAGTCTCCAAATCGACGACCATTAGTGCAAAACAATGTCATGCATGCGACAACAGTGAGATGCTAATGAAAGATGAAATGAAGCTAGTACAAGATAATATGCATGCAAATGACAACAAGTGTTCATATAAATTAAGAAGACAACACTCACACAAGCCAAAACACAAAAAGCGACATAAATGGTGCAAAAGACAAGTTAAGTAGACTTACCCAGAAATAGTTGAATTGGATGTGTCGAAGACTCATGGATTGGCATGTCAGAGCTCCAAGATAGATGTGAAGAAGTGAACTCTGAAGCGTCGAATAAATAAGTTTGAGGCTCATGATGTGCATGCCACAAATCTAGGAAAAAGTGACACTTGGAGGAAATATTCTCAAACGATCTTTGCATGTAACTTCCAGCTACTAAAAATAGCTCCCTAAAATCTGGGATGCTTTTTGCATGTTTCTTTTTTCTATTTCAAGAAAAATCAGCCCATGCATGCAAGTCAATTTTTCTTGGTCTCAAGTGGACCCGGTCAATTTGATGGCACATGCAATAGCCTGCTTGACTAAGGGTAACTTTTGCGCAGCTTTTGGGAGGAGGCTAGGTTGGTCGTCTAGAGGGATTGTGCAATTTCTGGGTTGAGAAGTTGACTTCTGCCCAGGATTGCATAATTTCTGGGCTCAACAGTCCTGCTGGGTCAAATTGTGTAGTTTTTCCAGGGAAGGTTGATAAGCAGAATTGCGCAATTCCTAAGCCCATTAGGCTGTCAGACAGGATTGTGCAATTTATGGAGGGAAGACTAGTTCTCCTATAGAATTTTGCAATTTCTTGAAGGAGCTTCTTAGCCTACAGCTGGACCAAGTCCAGGGAAGCAACCTGTGCGGGGAATGCAACAAGATATCATGCATAGGCTGCCATGCTACTAGAAAACCATTGAAGCTTGTGTACTTGATAGTGCAAGACGTGCCGTTGAGGATGGTTAGTAGGGAGACTCCAAAACAAAGCTAAGGAAAAATTTTGGAGGGTGGTTGTAGCCACTACAACAGATTCCAAGTTTATTTCTAGGTTTTGGAAGGAGTTGTTTGTAGGCTTGGGGATAGATTTATGTTATAGTACAACTTATCATCTGCAGACAAATGGATAGATAACGTGTTTTAATGGGATTCTTTAGGACACGTTGAGGATGTATTTCATGCATCAACAGAGGAAGTGGGAGGGGTATCTTCCACTGATGGAGTTTTCATATAATAATGGGTATCAGAAGTCCTTGATGATTAGTTCATTTGAGGCTCTTTATGAGAAAAGTTGTAATAGGCCTATCAGCTAGAGTGATCCAGTGAATAGAGTGTTGATTGGAAGGATATGTTAGCTAAGATGGAACAAGAGATGTAGGTTATAAAAAGGAGTTTGAAGACAACACAAGATACGTAGAAGAGTTATGGAGATCACCATAGATCATTCAAGGAGTTTCAAGTTGGGTAGCATGTGTACTTTTGCATCAAGCCCAAAAGATCTTTGATGATTAGATCATGTGCCAAGATGGAACCTCAATATTACAAGCCTTTTGAGATCCTTGAGAGGATTGGAATAGTGGCCTAAAGACTTTCATAACTACCAATAATGAATGTCTGTGATGTTTACCATGTTTCATTTCTTAGGAGATATGTCCAGCATGTTGATCATGCCATGATTGGTTTCTATTGCAGGTGGAGCTAGAGGGATGATTCTAGCTAAAACCGCAGTGCATTTTGCAACGAAAACAACTCAATCTCTAGAATAGAGTAATTGAGAAGGTTAAAGTGTAGTGGAAGCACTTTGGGCCTGATGAAGCAAAATGGGAGATGGATGACTAGATGCGGGATTTGTATCCTTCTTTATTTGTTGCTTGAGGAGGTGTGTTTGATATATGTGTTTTGTTTTACGATTATATATGAATATGTGTATTGTATATACTACAATGAACCATGTTAGAAAGCACTAATAAGACGTGCATTGTAAATACTACATAAAGTTGTGTTATAAAGCTCCAATAATAATTATGGTGTTCATGGTTTCAATAGTTTGGTATGATGTAAATGATGTATCGAGCTGGGTTATAAAGCTCCATGGGCAACATGTTTTTTTTTTTATTATTATTATAAGAATCATTGAACACCAAGGATGGTGTCCCCCCAAGGGGGAGTGGTTTATAACAACCCCTGGTTTATTTTCCATGTAAATAAAATAAGATCAATGTCATGGGACATGTATTCCAAGTTGAATGTTAGGAAAAACAATTTAGTGGGAATCAATTGTGATTAATTAATGGCTATGGAAATTAGCAAAGGCATTGGTAAAGGCAAAGAGGAAATAATTGGCATTTTATTTATGAAAATAAAGGAAAAAAGTAAAAAAGGAAGGTGAAGGGACACAAATTTTCATGCAAGGGAAATTAGGAGAAAATGATGGAAAATGAAGAACGTAGAGGCATCAATGATAAAAACACTTCAGAGAAAAAATTGCAAGCTTTTTGATAGTTTTGTGGGGTAGGTCTAGTTCATTCTCTCACATTCTAATTCTATCATACTCTTGCACACTTAGAGAATTCTTGGGGCATTCTTGGAGAATTATAGCATTCACTTGGATTCGAGAAACAAAGAAAAGGAAATCAAGGGAGCACAAGAGAGATAGTTGGATCAACAACTATAGTTGGATTGCTTTGCAGGAAAATGTTGCATGGGTGATTTCCTTACTAATTTTGGATTCATGGCATATGCACGCGATTACTTGGTTATGTGTTTCATTGGCATGTATTTTTTCCTAGATTGACAGTTGTTTCAACCTTGCCTTTCCATTTCCTAGATATCCATGGTGCGGTGGTGTAACAACTTTGGTGAAAATTCCATGTAATAAGGTTAAAAACAATAACCACGGTTGACTGGGACACTTATTCCAAGATGAATGTTGGGAAAGACATCCTAGGGGGTGTTCATATGGTTGTGTATGGATAATGAAATTGGAAAAGGAAATGGCTAAGGCATTAAAAGGAATTTTGGCACATTTATTTATGAAAATAATGGAAATTAGGAGAAAAAGGAGGCAAAAGGTCATAAGTTGCATGTGAGGAGAAAAACGAAGGAAACAAATGGAAAATGAAGAAAATAGAGGCCTCATTCGTAAAAAGGCTTTTAAGGATCAGTTGGTAACTTTTTGTCAATTCAGTGTTGGAGCTCTCTCATTTTCTATCTCTCTCTCCCATACTCTTGGATACGTAGAGATTTCTTGGAGCACTCTTGGAGGGTGTGGCATACTTGAATTCTTGGAGCAAGAAGGAAAAGGAAAAGAATGAAAGCGCAAGAATAAATTGACATCAACAACTACATCAGATTTTCTTGTAGGTACCGAGTTGCACGTATGATTTCTTCACTAGTTTTGACATGCATCGAATATGCATGTGGATTTTTGGTCATGATCTGTCATTGGCATGGAGGATTTCCCGGATCAACAATGGATTTCCTAGCCTTGCCATTTCCTAGATAGCCATGGTGATTGTGGGTTTACTTTCATTTCTTGTTTTTGGTTGGTTCTCATGTTTCCTTAGCTTGGGTTGAGTTACTAGTCCTGGAGCCTTGGTTGGACAAACACTCTGGAGCCCTATACCAACTTGGGTTGAGTTACTAGTCTTGGAGCCTTGGTTGGGCAAATGCTTTGGACCCTTGTACCAGCTTGGGTTGAGTTACTAGTCTTGGAGCCTTGGTTGGAAAAACACACTGGAGCCCTTGGTGGTTTGAGTTACTAGTCTGGAGCCTTGGGTGGAAAAATGCTCTAGAGCCCAGTACAGGCTATGGGTTGAGTTACTAGTCCTGGAGCCTTGGTTGGACAAATGCTCTAGAGCCCTAGAAGGCTTGGATAGAGATCGATCTGATGATGGTTTTGTGATGTCCGACCATGAGGTTGAATCATTGTTTGATGGGTTGAGGTGGATCGACTCTAGAAGCCCTGGATGAGTTTTAATTGATGTGTTTTATGAGATCCCACAATCATGCTTGGAATATGGCACGAGGGTGAATGGCTGAAGAGAGATTTGGCCCAGCCGTTCTACAGTCAGGTGGAAAGTGGTAGTCCCATCTTTGGTTGGTTCATTGCATTAATTAATGAGAAATCCTTTCCCTTGATTTCTATGTGTAAAGGTACTGATGTATTTATCGATTTTATGGTTGTCATGTTTATTGTATTTCTGTTCCTATTATGTTGGTTATATGCAATTTTATGACAACATTTATGTATGGCTTTCAACATGTTTTTACTTGTATGTGAATGGATAATGTGTCTATGACCTAATAGATGATAATGCACAAATTGACATGAGGGAAAAATGGTTCATAGTGATTCTCAGATAAGTATGAGATCCCTATACTTAATTATGTTGTTTACACCTATAGATTACATGTCGATGATATGCTTGACAAAATTCTTGTCATGGATAGTAGGGATCCAGTCAGGGTCTTGAATAAGTATTTTCTTTAGTACTTTCATTTCAATGTTACTTTATTGATTTGAAGAGATGGATTAGTTATGGGCTGTGTCCTAGGCTCTGGGCCTAAAAAAGTGGCTTAAATCACGGAGTCGCTGGCACAACACTGACACTTTTGGCCCATAGACACTGGTAGGTAGGCCTGTGAGAGCGACATTAGGTTGTTGACACTCCCTTGCCCATAGCATGAGAGCGACTATGGCCCAAGAGACCTAAAATAGTCATGGGACCCACTGGCAGGCTATCTGAGTGGCTGACTTGTCCTCTGAGGGTTCTGTTGATGATGTTAGACATTTGTATGGTGTGTCTCCATCGGTTCCACTTCCTTAAGGTGACTTACGAGGTCAAATCATATCATAGTGGCCTCTCATCACATGCCTACCCCGGTTGGTTGGTTTCTTCGTAGATCTGGGATGAGGGTGTTACAGAGTGGTATTAGAGCATGGTTCACCCCTTGGACTGGATGGGCTATGTGTTGGTCATGCATGCATGTCAATTGCATGTGTGTATCTTATACTTATCTACTTATTGAAATTGCTTGATGTCAGATTAGGGTTGTAGTATGGTTATCATGGATAATTTGTTATTGATTTCATGAAATGTATTTGAAATGAGCATGTGACTGACTCTATATGGATTATATGTCACTTACATGCTGATTTCATGGTACCTACTTACATCCTTATATGTTAGGTTACATTTTTTAATATTTTGAGTACATGCATTAGTCTTGTAGGTTGATTACAAGAACTGATCGATTATGTTTGACTACATGCGGTTATGCATATTTGTAGTTGGTTTGAAATTGCTTATGCATACTACTGGTGGCATGTGGAAATGTGTACAATGGAGTAATGGTTGTTTTCATGCTTGAGGTAATATCATGCATTGTTGATATGAACTTGCATTGATGAATGGATCCTAGCTATAGTAATGTTTATGAGTTGATAAATTTACTTGTGTATGTCTATATGTTGTTATGATTATGTTATACATGTATCACAATGATTTGGTAATATTGTAGACAAGTGTCCTGCCCAAGTTATAATAAGGTGCAATGGTTTATTGTGATTTGGTTTATCTGACATATTATGCCTTGCAAGAAGAAATATCAAATGACTAGTAATATGGTTGACTATAGAGACTCTCCCTAAGAATACAAAGAGCTATGTGGTGTTGGGAACCCCTCTGACTTAGTAGTTACATTGAGAAGTTTAAAGGAGGAGATAAGGAGTTGTAACGCAGATAATGACAGAGTCATATAGTCACAAGAAAAGTTAGCAAAGGTGAATGTAGTAATACTTTAGAGCTTATCGGATTTGCAGTGACAAGGAAAACTATGGATTAGTCATGAGAAGGAAGATAAAACTAATGGGGCCTATGGTAGTATATCGCATGGTGGTCATCAAGATGATAGATATGATATAATTAGAGATGGTAGATTGTTTAACACTCTGGAGAGGAGAAGGTATAGACACATGTATGATTCTAATTTAGATTTAGATAGGCACTATGATTATAATCTGCATCATCTTTACAGGAGGAGTGATATGGTGTATTTTTTGGATGAATTCAAGAAGGAAAAGCCACCTAATTTTGATGAAGAGATAAAGAGATCACAAGATGAAGAGGCATGGTTGCTTGGTATGAAGAATTTTTCCAAGCTGCATGACTATTCAAAGAACATGAAAGCTAGAGTGGCTACTTTCAGTCTTAAAGGTAAAGCAAACATCTGTTGGGAAGTTGTGAGGAATGTCAGAGATATTAATGAGAAATATCTGACTTGGAGTGAGTTTGAGCGGCTATTCAAGAATAAGTATCTTCATAGATATACTTCGATGACAGGTAGAAAGAATTGTATGAACTAAAAATGGGATCCATGACTGGTGATGAGTACACCAGTAAGTTCTTGGAACTATTGAGGCATGTGCCTTACCTCAAGGAGGAGAAGGCTAAGATTCATAGATTCATTAGTGGACTATTTGTTGCATTCAAAGACAAGATTGAATTCAATGAGCCTAGATCATTGGAGGAGGCCATTCGAAAGCTAAACCATTGCCATGAAAAATCAAAGCAGAAAACCGAGACTAAGTCAGACTGGAGAGGTAATGTAAAGAACAAAGAAAATGGGATAAAAAGTGGGCAAGGCCATAGGGTACAAATAATAACGATAATGTTTCACTGCCTAATAATTTCAATGCATCAGATAGAGAATAGGGACATCGGCCTTGGGAGAAGAGTAAGAAGGTCATGCGTTGTTGGACATGTGGAAAAGATCACCTTAGGATAGATTGTCCATAGCATCAAAATGGTAGACCTCAGATATACAGTGCACATGAGGTGCAAACTATTGGAGATGTAGGCTAGAGTATTCTGCATATCTATGCAGCCATGGAAAATAGGTAGGCAGAGCATCAAGCATCTATCATTGAGATGGATCGTAAGATTTGTGATCAATTTATTTCTATTTTTATTGAACCTAGATCTAATTATAGCTATGTTAGTCCTGACTTGGTGGATAAGTGTGGTTTGAGTATGGAATTGCATGCAAAGTCTTAATTAGTTCAGTTGTCTACATGTACAAAGAAGTGAGTTCATCATTGGGTAAGATCTTGTGCATTTGATTTGAATGGTATGCCTACCACAACACATTTGAATATATTACTCTTGAGTTCATACAATATGTTATTGGGGCATGGATTGGTTGTATCTACATACAACCAAGGTTGATTGCTATGATAAGGCCATTGAATGTGTTGATGCCAATGGAGAACCAAGAGTCTTGCAGGGTAAGAATATATCCACATCAGTTAGGATGGTTGCAGCTATGCAAGAAAAGCATAGTCGTAGGAAAGGGTGTGGGCTATTTTTAGTACATATTTCTAGTCATAAGGGTAAGGAGGTTGAGGATGTAGATGTTTTGAATAAATACTCGATTTTGCAGTAGTTCAGGGATGTATTTCCTGAGGACATCACAAAGTTGCCACTGCATAGGGAGGTAGATTTTTATATTAAGTTAGTGCCAGGGGTAGCTCCAGCATCTAAAGTACCTTATAGGATGAGCACACCTGAGTTCTGAGTTAAATTTGCAGTTGAAGGAAATGTTGGACAAGGGGTACATTAGGCCAAGTGTATCACCTTGGGGTGCATCAGTCTTGTCTGTGAGGAAGAAATATGGTACCCTTAGATTATGCATTGATTACATGCAGTTGAACAAAGTGACTATCAAGAATAGATAACCTTTGCCGAGGATTGATGACTTGTTCGATCAGTTGAAGGGAGCAATAGTGTTCTCAAAGATTGACTTGAGATCTAGATACCATCAGGTATGAGTCAAAGAGGAGGACATATACAAGACTGTGTTTAGGACCAGGTATGGGCAATACAAGTTTGTTGTTGTTCCATTTGGATTAACTAATGCTCCAACTACATTCATGTGTTTGATGAATAGCATGTTGCATCCATATTTGGATAAGTTTTTTATTATGTTCATTGATGATATACTGTATATTCTAAGAATGAGAAATAGCATGCCAAGAACTTAGCAGCAATTTTGAGGTTGTTGAGAGAGCATTAGTTGTATGCTAAGCTCAACAAAAGTTTCTTTCAGATTGAGGTACACTACTTGGGACATTTTGTCTCCAAGGAAGGTATTGCAGTAGATCCAGAGAAGATAAGGGCCATCATGGAGTGGGTAGCTCCTAAGACTGTGGATGAGGTGAGATCTTTCATGGGTCTAGTAGGCTATTATATGGGGTTCATCAGGAACTTCTTATAGCTTGCTTATCCCATTACATCCTTGTAGAGGAAAGGTAAGAATTTCGAATGGACTGAGGAGTGTGAGGCTAGATTTGAGAAGCTTCAGCAATTGTTGACACATGCACCAGTGTTATAGATTGAAGATTCAGACAAAGAGTTTGTAGTATGTACAGATGCTTGCAAGAGAGGGATTGGTGGAGTCCTTATGCAGGATGGACAGGTGGTATGTTATGAGTCATGGAAACTAGACAAAAACAAGCAGAACTATCCCATGCATGATCTTCAGTTGAAAATGATTATACATGCATTGAAGATGTGGAGGCATTATCCTCTTAGCAGGCGGTTTGTGCTTATGAGTGATCACATTGGGTTGAGATATTTGTTTGACCAATTGAATCTGAATGCCAAGCAGGCTAGATGATTGGCCATGATCAATGAGTTTAATTTCGAGATCGGGTACATCAAAGGTAATGAGAATAGGGTGGAAGATGTTCTGAGTAGGTGGATACAAGTGAATCACTTAGTAACTATGAGTTCTTAATGGACATATTTATAGGATAGGATCTTACGGGCATGACAACATGATGCCAGATAAATGGAGATTGTGCACAGGTTGCAACAAAGTACATGTATGGGTACATGTACATTCATAGGTGGTGGTATAGGTACAGTAGAGGTACATGTGATGGTACAGGTGTAGGTAGTGGTAGTGGTACAGGTACATGTAGTGGTATAGATACAAGTGCAGGTACACAATACTTGGATTATTCTCTTACAACAGATTGATTGGTCAGGTTCCTAGATAGGATATATGTACTGGATAACATTGAGCTCAAAAGGTGATATTGAGGAAGTTTCAGGCAAAATTGTATTCAAGTCACCCAGGTTATCATAAGACACTCACAACGTTGAAGAGATATTAATATTGGTCGAATTTGAAGAGGGATGTAGCAGAGTTTGTGGCTAGATTCTTTGGTTGTCAGCTGAGTGAAGCTAGAGTGTAAACATCCAGGTGGACTGCTACAACCGATTGTGATTTTGGAATGGAAACGGGAGGTCATTTCCATGGATTTCATAACAGGATTGCAAAGAACAGTGAAGCAGCATGATTCCATCATGGTCATTGTGGAGAGGTTAACAAAGGTTGCCCACTTTGTTCCAGTGAAGTCTACATTCTTAGTTAGAAATGTGGCATAGGTATTCATTTGAGACATGGTTAGATTACATGGTGTCCCAAAGAATATTGTGTCAGACAGGGATGAACAGTTCACTTCCATGTTTTGGAAGGAGTTATTTGTAGGTTTGGGCACTGAGTTAGCCTTTAGCATAGCTTACCATCCTTAGACAGATGGACAAACAAAGAGGGTCAACAAGATTTTAGAGGACATGTTGAGGATGTATGTGATGCATCAACAAGGGAAGTGGAAAGAGTGTCTCTCTTTGGTTGAGATTACATACAACAATGATTATCAAGAATCATTGAGGATGAGTCCTTTCGAGGCATTATATGGGCGAAGTTGCTGTTTGGTCAATTCAATGTCCTTGAATTGTCAATCATAAATTGTTAACCATGGTGCATAGACTGATGAAGTACAGGTTCATAATATGTGCTTAGAAGTTATTCATTAGGTCGTTATGTACTTGTTAAGATCTAAACTTAAGATGGAGGTAGTGCTTTCAATTATATTAGTGTCATAATTCTTAGGGATGTTGATTAAGTTTCCTAGGAATTAATCTCTATCCAATTAGTTTGTAGATGGTGTGAGAGTGGTTCTACCTATATTAGATTGTTTTGGGATTTTTTATCTTGAATCTTTATGCTACAACTTCTAATTCTCTAAGTGCAAAAAGAAACTTACTCTAACAGCTATGAAGAAATATTGTCTGAACTCAATTGTTTAAGAGAGAACTTCTCACTCTTTTACTTATTCGATTTTTTCTCAGACAAAATAACCCAAGCAACAGCTATATTATGAATTGAACACACTTTGATTATTCTCGATAATAAGCAAAGGAAAGGACCATGCTATACCAAGTATAAAGAAAACTAAATAACAGACTAAACAAGGTATAAAGAAAATTAAAGTTCTTATGCAAATAACAATTCGCTCACGAGATCATTATGCTGCATTATCACACAAAACAAAGCGATTGAAGAATTAAAGGTAATCATATTATAATTGATTAAAACCTGCCACTATTTGTAGGGGCCCTCCACATAGCAATTCAAAGCTTCCAATCAACACAATGCTTGTACACAAGAACTAATTCTATTCACACGGAATTCACAAACTGTTCACAATTATATCATTCAGCGTGCAACCAAATCATAGCGCAGCCATAAGTTTTATAGCAGGTCTCTTGGCATAATTGTATGAATATTTCAAGCCTAATATCTCTATCCTATCTAAACATATATCGTTAAACCGTCGTTTTTCTATTCTGAAAGCAAAACGATAAGGTTTCAATCGATCTTGGGTTCTGCTCTTCATTAATCCGGCGGTTGACTTGACCGTGATCTCTTGCGCTTCTCTTAGCAAATAGTTTTGAGGGGATAGGAAGGGATCCACGAGGGAGCCATCCTCTATCCATCCACACCTTTCGCTACTGACTTGGAACTCTAGAACCTTGCGAACAATGGAGACAACTATAGAAACCTTGATTAGCTGCGGAAACAGACTGATTCAGTAGCCAATTGCAACTTTAACAAAACAATAGGGTATAAAGTTAAATATGGAAAAGAAGACATATTATTGCATACCCTCATCAAAACTTGGTGGATATGGCTTTATTTAGATGGTAAATATATAAGGAAAAGAGAGGATCATTAGGCAAAAAGGATGTCATGGTAGGACAATCTTCGGACTCTACATTCCCCTACATTGGAGATGTTGTATGTCCTCATACACTTCTTCCTTGTCATTCGCTTGTGCCTCTTGTTTATCATCTCCATGTTTCACTCTTTTCTTCTTTTTGGTAGAGATCATCATTTTAGGCTTCCTCATTAGAATCTTGTACTTTAAACTGATAATTTCTCTCTGCATAATTCTGTTTTCTTTGTTCAACGTCTTGTTTTTCTTATACCATAAGCTTAGATGAAGGATAAGATTGTCACTCTTTGAAATCTGTATGTCACTATGTGTCTTCAATGCTTGATTTTCATTTTTGAGATACTGATTTAGTGTTTCTAGTTCAAAGATCTCCTTCTTCAAGATGTTTGAGGCGGATTGTTCATTTACCTGGTTGCTTCCTTCTCCAGGGCTCTGAATTGTTTCTTTTGTTGTTGTCTCCTTCCTTTCCAGTGACTCTATATAGTCATATATTTCTTATTGAGTGGGGTCAATACCTAGACTATGCATTGGGCTTATGGTTCTTGGTGATGATCTTGGTGACCCTGTTGGAGAATTTCCAGGGTTTTCAATTGGCTCATCCCCTATTGGCTCATCCTCTATTGGCTCGTTCTCTGTTGGCTCAATCTTTGTTGGAGTATTCTCTGTTGGCTCACCTTCAGTTGGCTCATTTTCCTCAAGATTAATATATTATGTAGTTTTTGAGGTTGTTTGTGGAATCGTGCTCAACCTCGTGCTCCTCCTCAACCCTGGGGTTTATATTTTCTGCACTTTCCTCGTTTTATTATCTGATTTTTATTCTAGAGGAGAGGTCTTAGTTTGTAACAATTCTTCTTTACCCAAGCTGGCTTTGTTTCTTCTAGGGTTTCCCCTCTTCATTCTCTACAAAATCTTTGCTATAGGTATCTCTTCTTCTGTTACTTCTGTCTGAGTTTGAGGTGCATGTTCCTTTATCATTTCTATGGTTCTCTTCCTCCCTTTGAGGGCCCTACTGCTACTTGCTTTTTCTGGGGATTTTTACTTCAAAGTGGTTCCTTACTAGGAAACTCTCCCAGTTATCCCATATACTTCAGAGATGAAATTCGACCAATATTTTTACCAAGCCATGATGATACATGGTGTTTTCTATGCATTGAATTTTCTGCTGAACATTTGTAGACATTTTCTTGAGGCTATTTAGCAGGAAATAAGAGAGGTTCTTCTGATGACCCTCAAGGAACTGCATCATCATCCTAACATGATAAACATACATTTGCCCAAACCTACCCTCAAAAGTGATAAAATTTTGAAGCACAAGTAATAAGTTTCTCCATTTGTTTTTAAGAGCAGTGTTGGGAATACCTTTTTTGTAGACCATAGAGTCCATGTTCGGATTCTTGAGGAATACCTTCTAGTTCTCGCTATCAATACCTCTGTTTTTAAACATTTTTTCTACATTTCTTGTAGCCTTGAAGATCATAGAATCTATTACTGTGAGCTTTATGTCCCTAATTTCTGCTTCAATTCCTTTGAATGAGCGCGCAAATGTCTTGGTTACCTCCTTATGGAAGCTGTTAAATTTTTCAATGAACTGTAGCCATTGTCTTCTTTGTAGCAACTCCCTAGTTTGTGGGTACCCCTCCAGGAATTGCATCCATGTTGGCTCAGTCTGAAAAATTATCCCCATGTCAAAGGATGCTTTGCCTCGAATATTGGCTACCTTGATAGGAAAATGGGGTTGGTAGGGTTTGCCAGCTAGCAGGAAGATGAAGTGGTTGTGAAAGTTCAGAGTTGTGTAAGAATAGGGAGGAATGAATGGGTTATCATAAGGATTATGGGAATGAATCCGACCATTAGGCGCAGTCAAACTTATGATTTGGTAATTAATTTGGCAGATTTGGCATAAGGTTGTGACATGACTTTTAAAGTGGTGGCATATGATATTTTTTTAGGTAGCCATTACCCCTAGGTTATAATGATTGCACTTTAGTACCATATCTTCTTAGTCATACATTCTATATAACCTTCCCTATTATTAAATTAAAGTAGCATGTCCCTTTAATTTTCTTTTGCTAACCTTATTTGTTGTCCTTTGATCTCCTGTAAGAGCCTTGCTATCAACTGTCCTTTGATCCAGATCACTAAGTATCTTTGTAGACTTCAAAATTATTAGGTTGCAGAAACTTTTTTTAGCTGCGGAAACTTGTCCAAGTTGCGGAAAGTTGTTGATTTTGCAGCTTAAGAGAAATAAGGCTTTAGTAGATGAACTTTATTTCTTTTTTTCTTTTGAAAAAAATATTGTAGTGCCAACAAATTGGTTCAATTTAAATTTTCTGTATAAGCATGCCAACAACATGTTGGTTTTCATGTTTCTACAAAATTTATTTTATTTTATTCTATTTTTTTTTCTTCATATTATTATATGTGTGTATATATATATATATATATATATATATATATATATATATATATATATATATATATATATATATTAAAGAACAAATTGAATGAAAATTTCTAAGGTGGAAAAGAAGAAGAATTGTTTACCATCTTCAGTTCTGAATTGTCTTGAAACATTTTAACAAATTCCTCTTTTGTTAATGGTTTCTGGTAAAGCTTGAGTCAATGCCCATTTACTAATAGAGGAGTTTTCTCTTTGTCAATAGTCTTGATTCTAATTGCACCATCAAAGACATTCTCAACCTCATAAGGTCCAAGCCAATGGGTTTGGAATTTCCCTTGAAAATTTTTGAATTTTGAATCAAAGAGCAATGACCAATCTCCCGAATGAAACTTCCTTTCTTTAATGTACTTATCATGTCATCTTGACCTTTCTTGTTGCACTAAGATGGTCCTTTGGAAGGCCTCTTTTCTGATTTCATTGAGCTCATTTAATTGTGTCATCCTTTGCTTCTGGACTTCTGACAAGTCAAGATCTAATTGGACTATTGTCTTATAGGTCTGGATCTGGAACTCTATTGGAAGGAAGAATTGATTCCCATAAAAAAGTTCATACGGAGTATGCCCTATAGTATTCCTCCATGTAGTCCTATAGGCCCATAAGGCCTCCGGAGTCTTTTCCACCCAGTCTTTCCTGTGTAGATGTACAATCTGTGTAAGGATAGCCTCGATCACCTTATTTGTGGACTCAACTTGTCCATTGGCTTGTGCATGGTATGGATTTGACTTCCGATGTTTTATCTTGTATTGGTCCACAAGCTTCTTCACTAGTCTGGATGTGAACTATGTCCTTTGATCTATTACAATTTCTCTTGGAACACCAAAAAGAGTAAAAATATCCTCAAAAAGAAATGAAACTATAGTATTTGTAATAGCAAAAGGAAGTGCTTTAGCTTCTACCCATTTAGTGACATAATCAGTACATACTACAATATACTTCTTTTGCTTTGAAGGTGGGTTGATTCGTCCGACAAAATCTAGTGCCCATTCTTCAAATGGTTCGATAAGTACATGTGGTTGCAGTGGCATTTCATTTGAAAGAGTAGGTTTTCCCATTCTCTGACAGCTGTCACATCTTTTAACATATTCCTTGGTGTCCCTGAAAATGGAGGGCCAATAATATCCTAAAAGCAGGATTTTGTAAGTAGTTCTCTTGTCAAAAAAATGTCCTCCACATGGCTCATCGTGACAAGCTTTTAGTATCTCTGGTATTTTTTCCTCCCAAACACATCTTCTGATGATGAGGTCTGGTCCTGTCTTGTATAATTCCTCATTTATCCATGAATAGGATGTGCTATTGTGGGCTATTATTCTTTTTTCTCTAGGGGATAAACGAAATGGCATTTTTCCTGTGGCCAAATAGTTAGCAATATATGCATACCAAGGTGATTTAGTAGATACTGCAAAAAGATATTTATTAGGAAATTTATCTTCTACGGGTTGATCAATGTTTTCATTTTGTATTCTAGATAGAAAATCGGCAATTGTGTTTTGCTTTCCTGGCCTATCTAGAATGGTTATGTTTAATTCTTGTAAAAGTAGGAGCCATCTAGTTATTCTTCCATTAGTGACTGGTTTATTCATTAGGTATCTAATGGCAAAATGGTTTGTGTGGACAAAAGTTTCATAGCTAGTTATATAATGTTTGAATTTATTAATGGCATGAATTACAGCTAAGAACTCTTTTTCGGTTACAATATAATTTAACTTCGCAGGAGTTAAATTTTTACTAGTATAATAAATGGCATAAGGGGTGAGATCTTTTTGTCCTAAAACAACTTCTAAGGCTGAGTCTGAAGCATTTATTGAGATATAGAAAGGCAATTTCTAGTTAGGCCCTTTTAAGATGGGTGCTTTAGAAATTCTCTTTTTCAAAGTTTCAAAGGCAACTTGACACTCAGAATCCCAACTGAATTCACAGTCTCGGTGAGTAATTTAAAGAGTGGGGATGTAATTTGTAGGAATTTACAGGGTAAGTTCCTCAGATAGAACACCAAAGGACACCGCTCACAAATAGATCACAGATCAATACACCAGTATTTTGACGTGGTTAAAACCCTCAAAGAGGGAAACAGTCCACGGCCTTAGCCAAGGCGGCCACTTCAGGCAATTTATTAATAAAAGAATGAAAATTTACATATGCTTCTCTCATAGCCGGATTACCCTACAAATGACCCTCCACGCGCTTTAAATATAAATCATGGACCAATCGGGTGTTAAGCCACGGATCAAGTGTCGGTAATACCGAGGAGAGAATGAACCGTCGGATCACTACATATCGTGACCGTCAGATTGTAAGTTACAAAATTTATAAGGTAAAGAAACACACTTTACCTAACTCTATACCTAACTCTATACTAGACCAAGTTGTACTTAACTATTTCCTATGTGTCGGAATATCCTAACATCCCCCCTTAAGAACAACTTGGGATAGGATTGAAGGATTTACAAATATGACACAATAGGAGAAGGAAGGAGGCACTAGAGCCTATCCCCCCTTAGTGACAACTTCCTGAACTCCAACCATAAATCGAAGTTTAGTGAACTTCGCCTCTATGAGAGACTTTGTAAAGATGTCTGCAACTTGATCATCTGTTGAACAATATTGCACTTCAAGAACATGGTCATGAATGAGCTTTCTGATGAAGTGCATTTGCAGTTCAATGTTTTTGCTACGCTGATGTTGGACTGGATCTTTGCATAGTTGAATGGAACTTTGATTATCACACCAAAGTGTATTCGGATGCTGCTGCTGAAGGCCAAACTCTAACAGAATCTGACGAAGCCACAAGGCTTCCTTACTAGCTTCTACGGCACCACGATACTCTGCTTCTGCTGAAGAAAGAGAAATGGCACCTTGTTTCTTGCAAACCCATGTAATGGGTCCTGAACCAAGAGTTCATTGCAATAACTGAACATGGTATCAGAGCACCAAAGGACACCGCTCACAAACAGATCACAGATCAATACACCAGTATTTTGACGTGGTTAAAACCCTCAAAGAGGGAAACAGTCCATGGCCTGAGCCAACGCGGCCACTTCAGGAAATTTATTAATAAAAGAATCAAAATTTACATATGCTTCTCTCATAGATGGATTACCCTACAAATGACCCTCCATGCGCTTTAAATAGAAATCATGGACCAATTGGGTGTTAAGCCACAGATCAAGTGTCGGTAATACCGAGGAGAGAATGAACCGTCGGATCACTACATATCGTGACCGTCGGATTGTAAGTTACAAAATGTACGAGGTAAAGAAACACACTTTACCTAACTCTATACCTAACTCTATACTAGACCAAGTTGTACTTAACTATTTCCTATGTGTCGGAATATCCTAACACAATTTTTGTGAAGTTTTCTATAAATATTCTATAGTATCCAGTAAAACCGAGAAAACTTCTAACATCCTTTTGAAAACTTGGCATTTATAACTTAGAAATGACTTCCACCTTAGATGAGTCTACCTTAATTCCGTCTCCGGAAATATGGTGACCTAAAACAATTCCCGCATTAAACATCATGAAACATTTTTCATGACTTAATGAGAGGCTTGTTTCTTGACATCTTATTAATACTTTTTCCAAATTTTCTAGTGCTTCATTGAAGGAATCCCCATAGACTATGAAATCATCCATGTACACTTCCACACAATCATGGAAAAGGTCAGAGAAAATGCCGAGGACTGCCCTTTCGAATGTTGCTGGAGCATTACTTAACCCAAAGGGAAGTACCCGGTAAGCTTAAGTTCCCCATGGACAAGTGAATGTGGTTTTATATTGATCTTGAGGAGCTACCTGAATCTGGTTATATCAACTGAACCCATCCTAGAAGGAAAAATATTTTTTTCTTGCTAAAGTATCTCAAACCTGGTCTATGAAAGGTAATGGAAAGTGGTATTTTAATGTTGCTTTGTTTAATTCCCTATAACTGATGCATACTCTCGATTTTAAATTATTTTTAGTGATGATTACTAGGGGTGAAACCCACTCACTGTCAGATATTGGATAGATGAAATTTACATTTAATAGTTTATGCAATTGTTCCTTAACAATTTCTTTTAGATTTGGGTTCATTCTTCGCTGAGGTTGTCTAACTGATCTTGCATTTTTTTCAATTTAGATATGATGTATGCAAGTTTTAGGATCAATCCCTCTCATGTCAGTGTATTCCCATGCAAAAGCAGAAGAATGTTTTTGTAAAATTTCTATCAATTGTTTCTTTCGCATGTCTTCCAAGTTTTCATTGACATTCGAGGTTTTTCCTTGAAATATTTCTATTGAGGAATTCCCAAATTTTTCCATCGAAAAAAATGATACTTGTTTAGATGAGAGATATTCATTTCGACTACACTCATAATGTGAGGAAGATTCATTATTTTCTAGTAAACTTAAAAGTTGGTCTTCCTCTTTCACTTGTTTAGAGACAAAAATAGGTTGTATATCTTCTCCATCTTCTATCCATTCTTCAGTTTCTATATCTATTGTTGTTCTTGCAAGGGGGTATAATGTAAATTTATTTGTAGAATTTCCATCTTAGATAAACATATCACCTGATCTACAACCGATAAAAGCATCAGATGTAGCCAACCAAGGCCTTCCTAGAATTAATGGATGTCCTCCTAGATTATTCTTGGTTATTAAGACCATGAAATCAACACGATATTCCCAATAATCTAAAGATACACAAACATCTTCTAACACACCATTTGGTTTAATAACAGATCTATCTGCTAATTGCAATAAGGATGGTGTGTATTGAAGGTTAGGAAGCCTAAGTGTGTCCATAACTTGTTTTCTCATTATGTTTATGGCTACTCCTATATTAATCGATGTGTTTGGTATTTCAGTTCCATTGATGTGAATTTTTACAATGGGGTTTCCTGGGTCTAGATATTTTTTAATTGTTGTTTTTCCCATCATAATGTCTGCAATTTTTCTAACTAACTGAATTCTTTTTATATCTTTTCTTCTTCTCCCTGATCATTGTGTACTTAATTCCTTAATTTTTTTGCAAAAATTGGTATTTCTTTTATGGCTTGTAATAAACGAATCTTAATACAAACATTTCTCAATTCATCCATCATATTGTAATCAAGGAAGATAGTTTGTTTCTCTACTCCTTCATCGATTTCCAACCTTTCTGGGAAAGGTGGTTTAACTAATATCAAGGTTTGTTCTATGATAGGAGCATCTATTGTAATTTGTTATGTTTTTTTATTTTCTTTTTGAGGGGGAGATGTCTCCCCTTCTTCTGATTGATTTTTATGTTTTTGAAGATCAGATTTTGTTTGAAAACATGAGGGTTTTTTGGTAATACTTTTCCAGACCTTAATTGGACATTATTTAGGTCTAGTGGGGTTATTACATAATTTTGAGGATTCTGACCCTCCATGTTGTACACTGGTTGTTGTGGCATTTTGTTATTAGGATTTGGAAGTGGTTGAGCAGGTAGTTGTTTTGATTTTTATGGAAATGGTAGGGAAAGTTGCGGGTTTTGATTCTGAACTGGGACTTGTGGCAATTGATTAGCTTAAGGAATTTGATTAGACGGGGGTAAGAATTGTGGTGGAAGGTAAGATGACAAGTATTGTTGATATTGAGCATAGGATCCATAAGGATTTTTCCATCCTTGATTGCAAGGTTGCGAGTGTGGCAGAGCCCAAGGTTGCCAGGTTGAATTCCAATTACTTTATGAAGACTGGGAAAATTGTTGTGGTCTAAATCCTTGTGATTGATTTGGTTGGGGGTTTTTCCATGGTATTTTGGCTATAAAGTAGAGAGGGTCTACTGGTTCTGATATTCCTTCATCATTGAATACAACCTTAAGACCTGGAAGGGATGGACATTCCTTTGTCTCATGATTATTTGCACATATCACATAGGTTTATATGGATTTTGAGTTTAAGGGACACTCTCTTAGAGCATTTTTCTTCCGACATTTGGGACAAAAGATAGATAATGCAGCAATTTCAGAATTTTTCTTATTTTGTATTTTAAGGGTGTCTATCTATTCATTTAGGCTCCCTAAAATATTTGTTTTGAAGGTGTCAAGCAAATTTCCTATTTCTGCCCTGCTAACTGTCCCAGCTGTAGACTTGTTTATTCTTAACAATAGAGGGTCTCTAGGACTCTTTCCAATTCGTGCTTTACTTGGTGAGATATGTACACATAAATCACAAATATCTACAAATGGTAGTTGGGAAATATCTCCTTTTCTAGTTAGGTTAAGGAGATCTATCCATTCATCTTTAACGGCTCGGAGTAAAAGCGCTTTTAAGGTTCCTTCATCCAAATTATCCATCTTTTCTCTTTAACATTATAAACAAACCTTTCTACCAAGTCTTCAAAATTTTCATCTTCTTTTTGTGTCATTTTGAAGACTTCATATTTAAGGTTACTAGGCATACAATAATCTCTATATTTTCCTAAGAAAGCCTCTTTCATTTGTCCCCATGTTGTTATAGAATGCACTCCTAGACTCATGAACCATTTTAATGTTGAGTCTTTTAACGTGGCAAGGAACAATTTTAGCTTTTGAGCATCATGCAGATAGTCATATGATCTGCATAATACTTCATATTCGAAGAGAAACGTTTATGGATCTTCATTTCTTTTCCCATGGAAATTAGGAAGAATGAGGGTGATATATTTTTCATTGTAAGGGTTGTATCTTCATCAAGAAAAGGGAATCCCAAAGGATCTTGATTTCCTCTACCTCTACCCCCTCCTCTACCTCTACCTCTTCCTCTACCATCAATCCTATCTTCTTCGCCATGGACATTGTATACTTTTCCTTCCCCTTCTTCAGCCATGATAGATTCTTCAGATCTAATATAGTGTTCTTCTAATCTTTCTAGTTCCTCTATCAATGGTTGTTTAGAATAAGTTTCCAATTCCTCTTCTTCATTAGGAATTTCTAATTCTTCTCCCAAAATTTGTTCACCAATGGGGGATAGAAATATTACACCTATAGTTGGGGATGTAGGATTTTCTTCAATTACAGCATCAGTAGAAGAAGTAGGTGAATTTCTGGACTGAATTTTTGATCTTGAGACTTCAGGAAGTCTTTGTCGACCTCTAAATAGAATTCGGGTTTGAGTTGGTGGTGTGGAATCTCGAAATCATGGTGAGGTGAGTGGATTTGTGGGAATTAAACTTCTTCCCTGCCCTACAAATATACCCCTAGAGTCTCTATCTCTACGCTTGTCATCTTTTAAATTAATGATGGTTTTTTTTTACTTCTAATTGTACTTCCATGGCAATGACACCAAAATGTTTGGTCAATTCAATGTTCTTGAATTGTCAATCATAAATTGTCAACCAGGGTGTGTAGACTAATGAAGGACAGGTGCAAAATATGTGCTTAGAAGTTATTCATTAGGTCGTTATGTATTTTTTAAGATCTAAACTTAAGATGGACGTGATGTATGTCAATTATAGTAGTGTTGTAATTCTTAGGGATGTTGATTAAGTTTCCTAGGAATTAATCTCTATCCAATTAGTTTGTAGATGATGTGAGAGTGGTTCTACTTATATTAGATTGTTTTGGGATTTTTGATCTTGAATCTTTATGTTGCATCTTCTAATTCTCTAAGTGAAAAAAGAAACTTATTCTATCATCTATGAAGAAATAATGTCTGAACTCAATTGTTTAGGAGATAACTTCTCACTCTTTTACTTATTCGATGTTCAATCAAACAAAATAACCCAAGCAAAATCTATATTATGAATTGAACACACTTTGATTATGCTAGATAATAAATAAAGTAAAGGACTATTGTACCAGGTATAAAGAAAATTAAATAACAAACTAAACTAGGTATAGATCAAATTAAAGTTCTTATGCAAATAACAATTCACTGGTGAGATCATTATGCTGCATTGTCACACAAAACAGAGCAATTGAATAATTAAAGGAAATCATATTGTAATTGATTAAAACCTTCCATTGTTTGTAGGGTCCCTCCACATAGCAGTTCAGAGCTTCCAATCAACACAATGCTTGCACCCAAAAACCAATTATATTCATGTGGAATTCACAAACTGTTCACGATTATATCATTCGGCATGCACCCAAATCACAGTGCGACCATAAGTTTTATAGTAGGTATCTTGGCATAAATGTATGAATAATTCAAGCCTAATATCTCTATCCTATCTAAACTTATATCGTTAAACCATCATTTTTCTATTATGAAAGTAAAACAATAAGGTTTCAATTGCTCTTGGGTTCTATTCTTCATTAAGCGATGGTTGACTTGGAGTTTGACTATGATCTCCTGCACTTCTCTTAGCAAAAAAATTTTAGGGGATAGGAACGGATCCACGAGGGAGCCATCCTCAATCCATTCGCACCTTTTGTTACTGACCTGGAACTCTGGAACCTTGCAAACAATGGAGACAACTACAGAAACTTGGATTAGCTTCAGAAACAGACTGACTCTGTAGCCAGTAGCAACTTTAACAAAACAATAGGCTATAAAGTTAAATATGAACAACAATACATATTATTGCATACCCTCATAAAAACCTAGTAGATATGGATTTATTTAGATGGTAAATTATATAGGGAAAAGAGAGGATCAATAGGCAAAAAGGATGTCATGGTAGGGCTATCTTCAGACTCTACAGTTGTAACACTCCCATCAGTTGGAGTGATCTAGTTAGTAGGATATTGATTGGACTAGATATGTTGGTAGACATGGAACAAGAGATGTAGGTGATTAAGAAGAATATTAAGGTAGCACAGGATAGGTAGAAGAGCTATGCTGATAGGAATAGGTTGTTAAAGGAGTTCTAGGTTGGGGATCATGTGTGCTTGTGCATCGAACCAAAGAAGAGCTCCTTGCAGATTGGCTCATGTGAAAAGATGGCACCACGTTTTTGTGGACCCTTCAGTATCATTAAGAGGATTGGGCCAATAGCATATTGACTTACACTGCCACCAACAGTGAAAGTCCATGATGTTTTCCATGTCCCATTGCTGAAGAAGTGTGTAAAAGATGATGATCATGTGATTGACTAGTTTGTATTACAGGTGGAACCAGATGGAGAATTCCAGTTGGAGCCTCATTGTATATTGCAGAAAACAGTTCTCATTCTCCAGAACTGAGCAATAGAGCAAGTTAAAGTGCAATGGAAGCACTTTTGGCCTGATGAAGCTACATGGGAGATGACAGATCAAATGCGGGCCATGTATCCTTCCTTTTTTTCCAATTGAGGCAAAGCAACTTTGATATGGTGGTTTGGTGATTGCTTATGCTGGTTGGTAGTTTCTTTATGGTGGTTTAGTATTTGCTTATGATGGCTTGGTATATGCTTGATGGTGGTATAAAGTTAAATATGGAAAAGAAGACATATTATTGCATACCCTCATCAAAACTTGGTGGATATGGCTTTATTTAGATGGTAAATATATAAGGAAAAGAGAGGATCATTAGGCAAAAAGGATGTCATGGTAGGACAATCTTCGGACTCTACATTCCCCTACATTGGAGATGTTGTATGTCCTCATACACTTCTTCCTTGTCATTCGCTTGTGCCTCTTGTTTATCATCTCCATGTTTCACTCTTTTCTTCTTTTTGGTAGAGATCATCATTTTAGGCTTCCTCATTAGAATCTTGTTCTTTAAACTGATAATTTCTCTCTGCATAATTCTATTTTCTTTGTTCAACATCTTGTTTTTCTTATACCATAAGCTTAGATGAAGGATAAGATTGTCACTCTTTGAAATCTGTATGTCACTATGTGTCTTCAATGCTTGATTTTCATTTTTGAGATACTGATTTAGTGTTTCTAGTTCAAAGATCTCCTTCTTCAAGATGTTTGAGGCAGATTGTTCATTTACCTGGTTGCTTCCTTCTCCAGGGCTCTTAATTGTTTCTTTTGTTGTTGTCTCCTTCCTTTCCAGTGACTCTATATAGTCATATATTTCTTATTCAGTGGGGTCAATACCTAGACTATGCATTGGGCTTATGGTTCTTGGTGATGATCTTGGTGACCCTGTTGGAGAATTTCCAGGGTTTTAAATTGGCTCATCCCCTATTGGCTCATCCTCTATTGGCTCGTTCTCTGTTGGCTCAATCTTTGTTGGAGTATTCTCTGTTGGCTCACCTTCAGTTGGCTCATTTTCCTCAAGATTAATATATTATGTAGTTTTTGAGGTTGTTTGTGGAATCGTGCTCAACCTCGTGCTTCTCCTCAACCCTGGGGTTTATATTTTCTGCACTTTCCTCGTTTTATTCTCTGATTTTTATTCTAGAGGAGAGGTCTTAGTTTGTAACAATTCTTCTTTACCCAAGCTGGCTTTGTTTCTTCTAGGGTTTCCCCTCTTCATTCTCTACAAAATCTTTGCTATAGGTATCTCTTCTTCTGTTACTTCTGTCTGAGTTTGAGGTGCATGTTCCTTTATCATTTCTATGGTTCTCTTCCTCCCTTTGAGGGCCCTACTGCTACTTGCTTTTTCTGGGGATTTTTACTTCAAAGTGGTTCCTTACTAGGAAACTCTCCCAGTTATCCCATATACTTCAGAGATGAAATTCGACCAATATTTTTACCAGGCCATGATGATACATGGTGTTTTCTATGCATTGAATTTTCTGTTGAACATTTGTAGACATTTTCTTGAGGATATTTAGCAGGAAATAAGAGAGGTTCTTCTGATGACCCTCAAGGAAGTGCATCATCATCCTAACATGATAAACATACATTTGCCCAAACTTACCCTCACAAGTGATAAAATTTTGAAGCACAAGTAATAAGTTTCTCCATTTGTTTTTAAGAGCAGTGTTGGGAAGACCTTTTTTGTAGACCATAGTGTCCATGTTCGGATTCTTGAGGAAGACCTTCTAGTTCTCGCTATCAATACCTCTGTTTTTAAACATTTTTTCTACATTTCTTGTAGCCTTGAAGATCATAGAATCTATTACTGTGAGCTTTATGTCCCTAATTTCTTCTTCAATTCCTTTGAATGAGCGCGCAAATGTCTTGGTTACCTCCTTATGGAAGCTGTTAAATTTTTCAATGAACTGTAGCCATTGTCTTCTTTGTAGCAACTCCCTAGTTTGTGGGTACCCCTCCAGGAATTGCATCCCTGTTGGCTCAGTCTGAAAAATTATCCCCATGTCGAAGGATGCTTTGCCTCGAATATTGGCTACCTTGATAGGAAAATGGGGTTGGTAGGGTTTGCCAGCTAGCAGGAAGATGGAGTGGTTGTAAAAGTTCAGAGTTGTGTAAGAATAGGGAGGAATGAATGGGTTATCATAAGGATTATGGGAATGAATCTGACCATTAGGCGCAGTCAAACTTATGATTTGGTAATTAATTTTGCAGATTTTGCATAAGGTTGTGACATGACTTTTAAAGTGGTGGCATATGATATTTTTTAGGTAGCCATTACCCTAGGTTATAATGATTGCACTTTAGTACCATATATTCTTAGTCATACATGCTATATAACCTTCCCTATTATTAAATTAAAGTAGCATGTACCTTTAATTTTCTTTTGCTAACCTTATTTGTTGTCCTTTGATCTCCTGTAAGAGCCTTGCTATCAACTATCCTTTAATCCAGATCACTAAGTATCTTTGTAGACTTCAAAATTATTAGGTTGCAGAAACTTGTTTTAGCTGCGGAAACTTGTCCAAGTTGCGGAAAGTTGTTGATTTTGCAGCTTAAGAGAAACAAGGCTTTAGTAGATGAACTTTATTGCTTTTTTTCTTTTGAAAAAAATATTGTAGTGCCAACAAATTGGTTCACTTTCAATTTTCTGTATAAGCATGCCAACAACATGTTGGTTTTCATGTTTCTACAAAATTTATTTTATTTTATTCTATTTTTTTTCTTCATATTATTATATGTATATATATATATATATATATATATATATAGTAAAGAACAAATTGAATGAAAATTTCTAAGGTGGAAAAGAAGAAGAATTCTTTACCATCTTCAGTTCTGAATTGTCTTGTAACATTTTAACAAATTCCTATTTTGTTAATGGTTTCTGGTAAAGCTTGAGTCGATGCCCATTTACTAATAGAGGAGTTTTCTCTTTGTCAATAGTCTTGATTCTAATTGCACCATCAAAGACATTCTCAACCTCATAAGGTCCAAGCCAATGGGTTTGGAATTTCCCTTGAAAATTTTTGAATTTTGAATCAAAGAGCAATGACCAATCTCCCGAATGAAACTTCCTTTCTTTAATGTACTTATCATGTCATCTTGACCTTTCTTGTTGCACTAAGATGGTCCTCTCGAAGGCCTCTTTTCTGATTTCATTGAGCTCATTTAATTGTGTCATCCTTTGCTTCTGGACTTCTGACAAGTCAAGATCTAATTGGACTATTGTCTTATAGGTCTGGATCTGAAACTCTATTGGAAGGAAGAATTGATTCCCATAAACAAGTTCATACGGAGTATGCCCTATAGTATTCCTCCTTGTAGTCCTATAGGCCCATAAGGCCTCTGGAGTCTTTTCCACCCAGTCTTTCCTGTGTAGATGTACAATCTTTGTAAGGATAGCCTCGATCACCTTATTTGTGGACTCAACTTGTCCATTGGCTTGTGCGTGGTATGGAGTTGACTTCCGATGTTTTATCTTGTATTGGTCCACAAGCTTCTTCATTAGTCTGGATGTGAACTATGTCCTTTGATCTATTACAATTTCTCTTGGAACACCAAAAAGAGTAAAAATATCCTCAAAAAGAAATGAAACTATAGTATTTGTAATAGCAAAAGGAAGTGCTTTAGCTTCTACCCATTTAGTGACATAATCAGTACATACTACAATATACTTCTTTTGCTTTGAAGGTGGGTTGATTCGTCCGACAAAATCTAGTGCCCATTCTTCAAATGGTTCGATAAGTACATGTGGTTGCAGTGGCATTTCATTTGAAAGAGTAGGTTTTCCCATTCTCTGACAGCTGTCACATCTTTTAACATATTCCTTGGTGTCCCTGAAAATGGAGGGCCAATAATATCCTAAAAGCAGGATTTTGTAAGTAGTTCTCTTGTCAAAAAAATGTCCTCCACATGGCTCATCGTGACAAGCTTTTAGTATCTCTGGTATTTTTTCCTCCCAAACACATCTTCTGATGATGAGGTCTGGTCCTGTCTTGTATAATTCCTCATTTATCCATGAATAGGATGTGTTATTGTGGGCTATTATTCTTTTTTCTCTAGGGGATAAATGAAATGGCATTTTTCCTGTGGCCAAATAGTTAGCAATATATGCATACCAAGGTGATTTAGTAGATACTGCAAAAAGATATTTATTAGGAAATTTATCTTCTACGGGTTGATCAATGTTTTCATTTTGTATTCTAGATAGAAAATCGGCAATTGTGTTTTGCTTTCCTGGCCTATCTAGAATGGTTATGTTTAATTCTTGTAAAAGTAGGAGCCATCTAGTTATTCTTCCATTAGTGACTGGTTTATTCATTAGGTATCTAATGGCAAAATGGTTTGTGTGGAAAAAAGTTTCATAGCTAGTTATATAATGTTTGAATTTATTAATGGGATGAATTACAGCTAAGAACTCTTTTTCGGTTACAATATAATTTAACTTCGCAGGAGTTAAATTTTTACTAGTATAATAAATGGCATAAGGGGTGAGATCTTTTTGTCCTAAAACAACTTCTAAGGCTGAGTCTGAAGCATTTATTGAGATATAGAAAGGCAATTTCTAGTTAGGCCCTTTTAATATGGGTGCTTTATAAATTCTCTTTTTCAAAGTTTCAAAGGCAACTTGACACTCAGAATCCCAACTGAATTCACAGTCTCGGTGAGTAATTTAAAGAGTGGGGATGCAATTTGTAGGAATTTACAGGGTAAGTTCCTCAGACAGAACACCAAAGGACACCGCTCACAAATAGATCACAGATCAATACACCAGTATTTTGACGTGCTTAAAACCCTCAAAGAGGGAAACAGTCCACGGCCTGAGCCAAGGCGGCCACTTCAGGCAATTTATTAATAAAAGAATGAAAATTTACATATGCTTCTCTCATAGATGGATTACCCTACAAATGACCCTCCACGTGCTTTAAATATAAATCATGGACCAATCGGGTGTTAAGCCACAGATCAAGTGTCGGTAATACCGAGGAGAGAATGAACCGTCGGATCACTACATATCGTGACCGTCAGATTGTAAGTTACAAAATTTATAAGGTAAAGAAACACACTTTACCTAACTCTATACCTAACTCTATACTAGACCAAGTTGTACTTAACTATTTACTATGTGTCGGAATATCCTAACATCCCCCCTTAAGAACAACTTGGGATAGGATTGAAGGATTTACAAATATGACACAATAGGAGAAGGAAGGAGGCACTAGAGCCTATCCCCCCTTAGTGACAACTTCCTGAACTCCAACCATAAATCGAAGTTTAGTGAACTTCGCCTCTATGAGAGCCTTTGTAAAGATGTCTGCAACTTGATCATCTGTTGAACAATATTGCACTTCAAGAACATGGTCATGAATGAGCTTTCTGATGAAGTGCATTTGCAGTTCAATGTGTTTGCTACGCTGATGTTGGACTGGATCTTTGCATAGTTGAATGGAACTTTTATTATCACACCAAAGTGTATTCGGATGCTGCTGCTGAAAGCCAAACTCTAACAGAATCTGACGAAGCCACAAGGCTTCCTTACTAGCTTCTACGACACCACGATACTCTGCTTCTGCTGAAGAAAGAGAAATGGCACCTTGTTTCTTGCAAGCCCATGTAATGGGTCCTGAACCAAGAGTTCATTGCAATAACTGAACATGGTATCATAGCACCAAAGGACACCGCTCACAAACAGATCACAGATCAATACACCAGTATTTTGACGTGGTTAAAACCCTCAAAGAGGGAAACAGTCCATGGCCTGAGCCAACGCGGCCACTTCAGGAAATTTATTAATAAAAGAATCAAAATTTACATATGCTTCTCTCATAGATGGATTACCCTACAAATGACCCTCCATGTGCTTTAAATAGAAATCATGGACCAATCGGGTGTTAAGCCACAGATCAAGTGTCGGTAATACCGAGGAGAGAATGAACCGTCGGATCACTACATATCGTGATCGTCGGATTGTAAGTTACAAAATGTACGAGGTAAAGAAACACACTTTACCTAACTCTATACCTAACTCTATACTAGACCAAGTTGTACTTAACTATTTCCTATGTGTCGGAATATCCTAACACAATTTTTGTGAAGTTTTCTATAAATATTCTATAGTATCCAGTAAAACCGAGAAAACTTCTAACATCCTTTTGAAAACTTGGCATTTATAACTTAAAAATGACTTCCACCTTAGATGAGTCTACCTTAATTCCGTCTCCGGAAATATGGTGACCTAAAACAATTCCCGCATTAAACATCATGAAACATTTTTCATGACTTAATGAGAGGCTTGTTTCTTGACATCTTATTAAGACTTTTTCCAAATTTTCTAGTGCTTCATTGAAGGAATCCCCATAGACTATGAAATCATCCATGTACACTTCCACACAATCATGGAAAAGGTTAGAGAAAATGCCGAGGACTGCCCTTTCGAATGTTGCTGGAGCATTACTTAACCCAAAGGGAAGTACCCGGTAAGCTTAAGTTCCCCATGGACAAGTGAATGTGGTTTTATATTGATCTTGAGGAGCTACCTGAATCTGGTTATATCAACTGAACCCATCCTAGAAGGAAAAATATTTTTTTCTTGCTAAAGTATCTCAAACCTGGTCTATGAAAGGTAATGGAAAGTGGTATTTTAATGTTGCTTTGATTAATTCCCTATAACCGATGCATACTCTCGATTTTAAATTATTTTTAGGGATGATTACTAGGGGTGAAACCCACTCACTGTCAGATATTGGATAGATGAAATTTACATTTAATAATTTATGCAATTTTTCCTTAACAATTTCTTTTAGATTTGGGTTCATTCTTCGCTGAGGTTGTCTAACTGGTCTTGCATTTTTTTCAATTTAGATATGATGTATGCAAGTTTTAGGATCAATCCCTCTCATGTCAGTGTATTCCCATGCAAAAGCAGAAGAATGTTTTTGTAAAATTTCTATCAATTGTTTCTTTCACATGTCTTCCAAGTTTTCATTGACATTCGAGGTTTTTCCTTGAAATATTTCTATTGAGGAATTCCCAAATTTTTCCATCGAAAAAAATGATACTTGTTTAGATGAGAGATATTCATTTCGACTACACTCATAATGTGAGGAAGATTCATTATTTTCTAGTAAATTTAAAAGTTGGTCTTCCTCTTTCACTTGTTTAGTGACAAAAATAGGTTGTATATCTTCTCCATCTTCTATCCATTCTTCAGTTTCTATATCTATTGTTGTTCTTGCAAGGGGGTATAATGTAAATTTATTTGTAGAATTTCCATCTTAGATAAACATATCACCTGATCTACAACCGATAAAAGCATCAGATGTAGCCAACCAAGGCCTTCCTAGAATTAATAGATGTCCTCCTAGATTATTCTTGGGTGTTAAGACCATGAAATCAACACGATATTCCCAATAATTTAAAGATACACAAACATCTTCTAACACACCATTTGGTTTAATAACAGATCTATCTGCTAATTGCAATAAGGATGGTGTGTATTGAAGGTTAGGAAGCCTAAGTGTGTCCATAACTTGTTTTCTCATTATGTTTATGGCTACTCCTAGATTAATCGATGTGTTTGGTATTTCAGTTCCACTGATTTGAATTTTTACAATGGGGTTTCCTGGGTCTACATATTTTTTAATTGTTGTTTTTCCCATCATAATGTCTGCAATTTTTCTAACTAACTGAATTCTTTTTATATCTTTTCTTCTTCTCCCTGATCATTGTGTACTTAATTCCTTAATTTTTTTGCAAAAATTGGTATTTCTTTTATGGCTTGTAATAAAGGAATCTTAATACAAACATTTCTCAATTCATCCATCATATTGTAATCAAGGAAGATAGTTTGTTTCTCTACTCCTTCATCGATTTCCAACCTTTCTGGGAAAGGTGGTTTAACTAATATCGAGGTTTGTTCTATGATAGGAGCATCTATTGTAATTTTTTATGTTTTTTTATTTTCTTTTTGAGGGGGAGATGTCTCCCCTTCTTCTGATTGATTTTTATGCTTTTGAAGATCAGATTTTGTTTGAAAACATGAGGGTTTTTTGGTAATACTTTTCCAGACCTTAATTGGACATTATTTAGGTCTACTGGGGTTATTACATAATTTTGAGGATTCTGACCCTCCATGTTGTACACTGGTTGTTGTGGCATTTTATTATTAGGATTTGGAAGTGGTTGAGTAGGTAGTTGATTTTATTTTTGTGGAAATGGTAGGGAAAGTTGCGGGTTTTGATTCTGAACTGGGACTTGTGGCAATTGATTAGCTTAAGGAATTTGATTAGACGGGGGTGAGAATTGTGGTGGAAGGTAAGATGACAAGTATTGTTGATATTGAGCATAGGATCCATAAGGATTTTTCCATCCTTGATTGCAAGGTTGCGACTGTGGCAGAGCCCAAGGTTGCCAGGTTGAATTCCAATTACTTTATGAAGACTGGGAAAATTGTTGTGGTCTAAATCCTTGTGATTGATTTGGTTGGGGGTTTTTCCATGGTATTTTGGCTATAAAGTAGAGAGGGTCTACTGGTTCTGATATTCCTTCATCATTGAATACAACCTTAAGACCTGGAAAGGATGGACATTCCTTTGTCTCATGATTATCTGCACATATCACATAGGTTTATATGGATTTTGAGTTTAAGGGACACTCTCTTAGAGCATGTTTCTTCCGACATTTGGGACAAAAGATAGATAATGCAGCAATTTCAGAATTTTTCTTATTTTGTATTTTAAGGGTGTCTATCTATTCATTTAGGCTCCCTAAAATATTTGTTTTGAAGGTGTCAAGCAAATTTCCTATTTCTGCCCTACTAACTGTCCCAGCTATAGACTTCTTTATTCTTAACAATAGAGGGTCTCTAGGACTCTTTCCAATTCGTGCTTTACTTGTTGAGATATGTACACATAAATCACAAATATCTGCAAATGGTAGTTTGGAAATATCTCCTTTTCTAGTTAGGTTAAGGAGATCTATCCATTCATCTTTAACGACTCGGAGTAAAAGCGCTTTTAAGGTTCCTTCATCCAAATTATCCATCTTTTCTCTTTAACATTATAAACAAACCTTTCTACCAAGTCTTCAAAATTTTCATCTTCTTTTTGTGTCATTTTGAAGACTTCATCTTTAAGGTTACTAGGCATACAATAATCTCTATATTTTCCTAAGAAAGCCTCTTTCATTTGTCCCCATGTTGTTATAGAATGCACTCCTAGACTCATGAACCATTTTAATGTTGAGTCTTTTAACGTGGCAAGGAACAATTTTAGCTTTTGAGCATCATGCAGATAGTCATATGATCTGCATAATACTTCATATTCGAAGAGAAACGTTTATGGATCTTCATTTCTTTTCCCGTGGAAATTAGGAAGAATGAGGGTGATATATTTTTCATTGTAAGGGTTGTATCTTCATCAAGAATAGGGAATCCCAAAGGATCTTGATTTCCTCTACCTCTACCCCCTCCTCTACCTCTACCTCTTCCTCTACCATCAATCCTATCTTCTTCGCCATGGACATTGTATACTTTTCCTTCCCCTTCTTCAGCCATGATAGATTCTTCAGATCTAATATAGTGTTCTTCTAATCTTTCTAGTTCCTCTATCAATGGTTGTTTAGAATAAGTTTCCAATTCCTCTTCTTCATTAGGAATTTCTAATTCTTCTCCCAAAATTTGTTCACCAATGGGGGATAGAAATATTACACCTATAGTTGGGGATGTAGGATTTTCTTCAATTACAGCATCGGTAGAAGAACTAGGTGAATTTCTGGACTGAATTTTTGATCTTGAGACTTCAGGAAGTCTTTGTCGACCTCTAAATAGAATTCGGGTTCGAGTTGGTGGTGTGGAATCTCGAAATCATGGTGAGGTGAGTGGATTTGTGGGAATTAAACTTCTTCCTAGCCCTACAAATATACCCCTAGAGTCTCTATCTCTACGCTTGTCATGTTTTAAATTAATGATGGTTTTTTTTTACTTCCAATTGTACTTCCATGGCAATGACACCAAAATGTTTGGTCAATTCAATGTCCTTGAATTGTCAATCATAAATTGTCAACCAGGGTGTGTAGACTAATGAAGGACAAGTGCAAAATATGTGCTTAGAAGTTATTCATTAGGTCGTTATGTATTTTTTAAGATCCAAACTTAAGATGGACGTGATGTATGTCAATTATAGTAGTGTTGTAATTCTTAGGGATGTTGATTAAGTTTCCTAGGAATTAATCTCTATCCAATTAGTTTGTAAATGATGTGAGAGTGATTCTACTTATATTAGATTGTTTTGGGATTTTTGATCTTGAATCTTTATGTTGCATCTTCTAATTCTCTAAGTGAAAAAAGAAACTTATTCTATCATCTATGAAGAAATAATGTCTGAACTCAATTGTTTAGGAGAGAACTTCTCACTCTTTTACTTATTCGATGTTCAATCAAACAAAATAACCCAAGCAAAATCTATATTATGAATTGAACACACTTTGATTATGCTAGATAATAAATAAAGTAAAGGACTGTTGTACCAGGTATACAGAAAATTAAATAACAAACTAAACTAGGTATAGATCAAATTAAAGTTCTTATGCAAATAACAATTCGCTGGTGAGATCATTATGCTGCATTGTCACACAAAACAGAGCAATTGAATAATTAAAGGAAATCATATTGTAATTGATTAAAACCTTCCATTGTTTGTAGGGTCCCTCCACATAGTAGTTCAGAGCTTCCAATCAACACAATGATTGCACCCAAAAACCAATTCTATTCATGCGGAATTCACAAACTGTTCACGATTATATCATTCGGCATGCACCCAAATCACAGTGCGGCCATAAGTTTTATAGTAGGTATCTTGGCATAAATGTATGAATAATTCAAGCCTAATATCTCTATCCTATCTAAACTTATATCGTTAAACCGTCATTTTTCTATTATGAAAGTAAAACAATAAGGTTTCCAATTGATCTTGGGTTCTATTCTTCATTAAGCGATGGTTGACTTGGAGTTTGACTATGATCTCCTGCACTTCTCTTAGCAAAAAAATTTTAGGGGATAGGAACGGATCCACGAGGGAGCCATCCTCAATCCATTCGCACCTTTTGTTACTGACCTGGAACTCTGGAACCTTGCAAACAATGGAGACAACTACAGAAACTTGGATTAGCTTCAGAAACAGACTAACTCTGTAGCCAGTAGCAACTTTAACAAAACAATAGGCTATAAAGTTAAATATGAACAACAATACATATTATTGCATACCCTCATAAAAACCTAGTAGATATGGATTTATTTAGATGGTAAATTATATAGGGAAAAGAGAGGATCAATAGGCAAAAAGGATGTCATGGTAGGGCTATCTTCAGACTCTACAGTTGTAACACTCCCATCAGTTGGAGTGATCTAGTTAGTAGGATATTGATTGGACTAGATATGTTGGTAGACATGGAACAAGAGATGTAGGTGATTAAGAAGAATATTAAGGTAGCACAGGATAGATAGAAGAGCTATGCTGATAGGAATAGGTTGTTAAAGGAGTTCTAGGTTGGTGATCATGTGTGCTTGTGCATCGAACCAAAGAAGAGCTCCTTGCAGATTGGCTCATGTGAAAAGATGGCACCACGTTTTTGTGGACCCTTCAGTATCATTAAGAGGATTGGGCCAATAGCATATTGACTTACACTGCCACCAATAGTGAAAGTCCATGATGTTTTCCATGTCCCATTGCTTAAGAAGTGTGTAAAAGATGATGATCATGTGATTGACTGGTTTGTATTACAGGTGGAACCAGATGGAGAATTCTAGTTGGAGCCTCATTGTATATTGCAGAAAATAGTTCTAATTCTCCAGAACTGAGCAATAGAGCAAGTTAAAGTGCAATGGAAGCACTTTTGGCCTGATGAAGCTACATGGGAGATGACGGATCAGATGTGGGCCATGTATCCTTCCTTTTTTTCCAATTGAGGCAAAGCAACTTTGATATGGTGGTTTGGTGATTGCTTATGCTGGTTGGTAGTTTCTTTATGGTGGTTTAGTATTTGCTTATGATGGCTTGGTATATGCTTGATGGTGGTTTAGTATTTTTTTTATGTTGGTTTAGTATATGATTTATGGTGATCGATATATGATTTATGATGGTTGATATATGCTATATGATGTTTTGATATATGATTTGCCATATGTTTTGGTATATATATTTTGATGACATTTTTATATGTACATCCGTGTATGGATGTAAATACTGTAACGATTTGTGTTATAAATCTCCACTATGCGGTATGGGTGTTATGTTAATATGCTATCATGTGGTTATGTTATCATGATGTTATGATGTCATATGAGTTGGCACTTGGCAAGATGATCATTGTAAATACCATAATGAGTTGTGTTATAAAGATCCATAAGAAGTAAGTCTTCTTTCAACAGGTTGCTGAGGTATATGTGTGATTGAACACCAAGGACTGTGTCCCCAAGGGAGAGGGTTTTGTAACATCCCTAGTGAAAATTTTATGTAATAAAGTTAAAAAAATAACCATGGATGTCTGGGACACTTATTCCAAGTTGAATGTTGGCCAAGGCATCCTAGGGGGTGTTCATTTGGTTGTGTATGGCTAAGGAAATTGGCAAAGGAATTTTGGCACATTTATTTATGAAAATAATGGAAATTAGGAGAAAAATAAGGTGAAAGGTCATAGGTTGCATGTGAGGAGGAAAATGAAGGAAAATAATGGAAAATGAAGAAAATAGAGGCCACATTCATAAAAAGGTTTCTAACGATCAGTTGGTAACCTTTTGTGAGTTCAGTTTTGGACCTCTCTCTTTTTCTCTCTCTCTCGCATACCCTTCGATACTTAGAGATTTCTTGGAGAACTCTTGGAGGGTTTGGTATACTTGAATTCTTAGAGCAAGAAGGAAAAGGAAGAGCAAGAAAGTGCCAGAAGACATCGACCTCAACAACTACATTATATTTGTTTGTAGATACCAAGTTGAATGTATGATTTCTTCACTAGTTTTGACATGCATGGCATATGCATGTGGATTCTTGGTCATGATCTATCATTAGCGTGGAGGATTACCTAGATCGATAGTGGATTACCTAGACTTTCCATTTCCTGGATAGCCATGGCGATTGTGGGTTTATTTTCATTGCTTGTTTTTGGTTGGTTCTCATGTTTCCTTAGCTTGAGTTGAGTTACTAGTCCTAGAGCCTTGGTTGGACAAAGCCTTGTACTAACTGGGGTTGAGTTACTAGTCCTGGAGCCTTGGTTGGACAAACACTCTAGAGCCCAGTAAAAGCTATGGGTTGAGTTACTAGTCCTGAAGCCTTGGTTGGACAAATGCTCTCAAGCCATTGAAGGCTTGGATAGAGACCTATCTGATGATGGTTTTGTGATGTCCAACCATGAGGTGGAATCATTGTTTGATGGTTTGAGGTGGATGGCCTCTGGAAGCCCTGGATGAGTTTTATTGATGTGTTTTATAAGATCCCACATTCATGCTTGGAATATGGCACAGGGGTGAATGGCTGAAGAGAGATTTGGCTCAACCATTCTACGGTCAGGTGGAACGTGGTAGTCCCATCTCTGGTTGGTTCATTGCATTAATTAATGAGAAATCCTTTCCCTTGATTTCCATGTGTAAAATTACTGATGTATTTATGGATTCCATGGTTGTCATGTTTATTGTATTTCTATTCCTATTATGCTGGTTATATGCACATTTTATGACAACAATTATGTATGGCTTTTAGCATGTTTTTACTTGTATGTGAATGGATAATGTGTCTATGACATAATAGATGATAATGCAGAAAATGGCATGAGGGACCAATGGTTCATAGTGATTCTCAAATAATTATGAGATCTCTACACTTAATTCTATTGTTTACACCTTTAGGTTACATTTCAATGATATGTTTTACAAAATTCCTTTCATGGCTAGTAGGGATCTAGTGAAGGTCTTCAACAAGTGTTTGCTTTAGTACTTTCATTTGCATTTTAATTTACTAGTTTGAAGAGATGGATCAGTTATGGGTAGTGTCCTATGCTCCAGGCTTGAAAAAGTGGCTCAAATCCTGGAGTCGCTAGCACAATGCTGACACTTTTGGTCCATAGCCACTGGTAGGCAAGCCTATGAGAGCGAGTTTAGGTTGCTCGTCTCTCCCTTTCCCATAACATGAGAATGACTCAAATATTCTCCTTCAACCACCTACGGACATTAAAATTTGATCTCCTGACTCTAACACTCCCTGAACCAGCCTTCCATCCTTGACTTATATTTTTTAGACTTCAACACAGCACATTATTGCTTCAAGCCAGGGATTTCTACCTAAAACCCACCCAACCATCCGAGCTCAGACCATCATTCCTTTGCCATACCCTAACGGGAACCTCACCGGAGAGACAGCACACCGCCACTCCTCACCTCCCATCAGCCCCTCGAACAACATGCAACGCAGACTCTTTGCTACACATGAGACTAGGGACCAGCTTGTGGAAATTTCCAGGATGATGACTGACGGAGACCTAAAAAAATAGTGGCACCCAGGGACAGGTTTTCTGAGTGGCTGAATTGTCCTCTTAGGGTTCTGTTGATGATGTTGGATTTCTGTATGGTGTGCTTCTCTTAGCTCCACTTCCTTAAGGTAACTTAGGAGGTTGAATCATATCATAGTTGCCTCTCGTCAGATGTTTACCTCGGCTGACTGGTTGCTTGGATAGATGTGGGAGTAGGGTGTTACATGTGGGTTTTTTCCACTTGTTGTTTTGATTAGTGCTCAAGTTCTTTATGGCCATGGGTTTGAACAAATACTTTGAAAGCCTTAGAACAACTTGGATTGAGATACAAGTTGTTAGATCCATAGGTTGGGAAAAATACTCTGGAGCCCTTGGTGGGTTGAGTTACTAGTTCCTGGAGCCATGGTTGGAACAAACATTCTAGAGCCTTGGAAGGTTGTAGATTGAGTTACTAGTTCATGGATCCCTGGACAAATTAGGTAGAGACTGATCAGGTTGGTGTTAGTGATTTTTATACCATAGAGGTTGAACCACTGTGGTTGAGGGTTGAGGTGTTTTAACCTTTGGAAGCCCTGGTTGGTTTTGTCTTGGTTTATTCCATGATATCCCACATTCATGCTAGGAATATGGTGTGGGAGTGACTAGATGAAATAGAGATTTGGTTCAGCCTAATATATGGTCAGGTGGTACGTGGAAGTCCCTGACTTTGTTGGAATTTTCATATGTTAATAAGAGTTATTTTCATATTGTGATTTATGAACGCGTATATTGGTTATCATGTTGACATTATGGCTAATTTTCCATGGTTTCTATTGTGCTTATTTGTTGGTTATATGTTGGTTATATTATGTATTCTATCTATGTCTCTTGACATGTTCTCATAAGTATTTGAGTGGTTGATGAATGCATGGACTAACGAGTGTTATTGCAGCTATCTAGAAATGTCTTAGAACCTTCTTGGTGATTCTCAGATGAAGAATATCAGGGTATGATCAGATATGCATTCATGACCTGTAGCTTATATGTTTACCACATGTTTGATGAAATGTTTGATGTGGATTAGGCATTTCTAGTTCAAGTTCTTTCTTGAGTTTTAATGGTTAGCATTGTTTTCATCTTTTCTATGCTTCCAGAAAGTTATAGGAAGTTATGGGTGGTGGTTTGTAGGCTATCCTAAAAAAATGGCATAGATCCTAGAGCTGCATGCACAAAACTAGAGGATTTGGGTCATAACTGCATGGAGAAAAGCCTGTGAGTGTGGTTATAGGCTTCCAATCGCATGGATGCAATTTCAAGGGTGCAATTATGGAACTAGGTCAGCAAAAAAGGGTTCCAATTCATGGATTGATCACATGGGATGGTTGTCCATCTCCTGAGTGATTTGTAGTCCCTGTAGAAAGTGAGTAAGTGTTCAGTTTGTATGTCCCACTACCTTAACTGGAACTTGGAGGTCAGGTCATCTCATAGTGACACTCGTCTCATGTTTATGCTGGCGATATTTTTCGTTTTAGTAATGTGGGAGGATTCATTACAAACTAACATTGTGTGGGGAGAAAAAGAGCAACGATGGAGTTGTGAATAAGCCCTAGGCTTACAAATTTAGGGTGCTATTCCTGGTATGGTTTTATTTGAGGCCATTAAACTATGTGTCCAAGCCTGAGTGTCCATTGGGAGGCTAAGTGGATGATCAAATCACTATGGTTCTTGTTGTATAGCTATCAAACCACTTGGATCGAGAAATCTAAGCCACTACAATGCTTGCTTCAAAGTTGTTAAACCACTCATATAGTGGACTACGGACCCCTTCAGTGATTGCTATGAAAAAAAACTATGAAACCACCTAAATAGTGGATTGAATATCTTATAACTAATAAAAAACAAATCGGGACATTGGGTGAAGCCCAATGATTGAACTCAGAAGAGTAAGTGAGTCATTATTGTGCCTACTACCAAAGAGTAGTTCTTAAACCACTAGCATAGTAAACCATACAAGTGTCTACCAAGATTTGGTGTGAATTTTCCCCGAGAAAGCATCCCCTCATACTTTGGATCTAGCTCGGGGGTGGTTAGCTATGAGAAACTTGTAATGTAGCTGGCCTATGGTTGGGGGAAGAGTTGAAACTCCTCCTTTATTTTCTAGCCAGCTTTACATATGTAGATAAGACAAATGAAATGATATATTGACTCATGAATTGTGATGTTTTATGAATTGCATATGCTTGATATTAGCTCTTGTATTTTCATGAATCTTAATGAATTCTTGAATGTTGAATATTGTCGTTATGCTTATGATTTGCATGATATCTTGTATGTTATGGATTTAATGAGTGTCGAGGTTGTGTTTTCCATTACTTAGTTCATGATTGATGTGATAAAGAGTCATTCATTAAATTCCCATGGTTGAGAGTGTAATAGCTCAGTTGCTTAGCGAAATGGCACAACATACCATAGGGTCTGAAATTCCTTTTGTAATTTTACAGATGCTTCTATGTTGGTAGCTAGATTTATTGTAATAAATACCTACCTTGGAGCATGTCTAAACACACTATGAGAAGTTATAAAATTGGTGTGGCTAGTGCTAAATTTACTCCTCACGCAATATCACCACCCTGTTGCACAGTGCCACAACTTGTGTAAATTTTGATATTGGGGCCATGCCCCTTCCTTTTTTTAGAAATAAAGACACTAGGTTTCATAGTGTCATTCTCTATTGTTGGTGGTCAGGCATATGGTTGTGGTTTTTGCACTTTAGGACTTGTTACTTCTAAATGCATAGAGGAACAGTGAGGGAAATCACCCATTTTCTACCTTGTGATTACCCCTAGTGTGAAGTTAGATTAATCATTTAAATTAGTGGGATGAATTAGTATAATATCACACTTACGAGAGAAGATGCCACTAAGGGACTACTAGTGGAACCCTGTCCCAATGGAAATGTTCCATGTTGTCCCCACATCCAACTTTGGTCATTAGCAAATTGACCTTCAATGTTATCAAAAATATATTGCGAGTAGGAGGAGGGATGATCTGATGGTAGAACCTAGCCTAGTGTAACCTCACGACTAGGCCTTCGAACGAATAAGAAAGTGCCCATGTGGAGAAGGTTGATACCGATAAGTCAAAAACCAAATGAATAAAGGAAGGAGAGTGGAACCACGGGTCCCAGAATGTTTCCACTGACCATTGGATCTTGAACCATGGAAATTTTCATTGAGTTTGGTGTAGAAGGAAGCAAGGAAACTCTGATGTTGAGGCACCATGATGACATGGACCTATGGGTTCCACCTTGGGCACATAATACAATGGATTGAAGTTGTGCATCTCAGACTTCACACTTCAATGTTTTCAATTGATATTGGAGCATAAGCAAGGTGACGAAAGCCTAATGTCAATATTCTGAGATGGCATGAACCAATTAACTCCACCTCGAGCATGGAACATGATGAAGGAAATTCATTGGTCTCAGATCTCATAGGTCAGTGTTTTTGATTGAGATTGGAATAGATGGAGGTGAGGAACCTTCATGTCAATATGATAATATGTCATGGGCTAGCAGGATGCACCTTAGGCACACAATATAATGAAATGAAGTGTAGATCTTGGATATAAGACTTTAGACCTTGGAATTTTCCAACTATGGTTGGTGTAAAGGGAGGCAAGGAACCCCAATGCCAAGCAACAAAAATTATGTGGGAAAGTGGGCTACACCTCAAACACACAATATAATGGAGTGAAGTCTCAGGTCTCAAACTGTATACCTCAGTATTTTAATTTAAGATTAAAATAAGGGGAAGCTAAGAAAGCTCAATGCCAAGATGACATGGAAGTGGAAGGCCTTAGTCAATGGTCGTACCATGATTTGCAATGTATTACCATTTTTTGTGTCATGTTCATCCTGGAGCCATCTATGAATGATGTGTACCACCACAAGAGTATGGGAAATGGCCACATATGTGCCACATGGTGCACTTGTGATGACTTGGCATATGTTAATAGGATGAAACTTGTAGCAAGCATAAATTCGAATTTAGGACTCAGATTGAGACAAAACTTACATAACCAAAAATCTATCGATGACATTATCCTAATGATGGCGTCAAAATTAATTTCTTTAAAGTTTGAAAAGAGAGGTTTTTGGTAACACTATATTCATAGCAAATTGGAGATTGAATCAAAATGAAAAAGAAAGCCTCTCACATCCTAGGATGGTTAAGGGGGTGGGATGTGGTTACAGATTGGTATCAGAGAAAAGGTTCAACACTAAACCTTTGGGATTAAAAATTGTAGATTTGATACAGAATGGTATCAGAGTAGAGGTTCAACATTGGATCTAAATAGGCTCACACACAAATGATAAAATTTATTATGCTAATTTACTTGTTACATGTGTATGCGTGAGTGTGTGTGTGTTTGATTTAAACTTATAGATGTCATGGTTTCTAACCTTGATAGAATGCTTACATATATTTTTATTTTATGTAACTGGCATGGGTTTTAGATGTGTGAACATAATCAAATAAATATGCTTAGTCTAGACATGCTAAGGTAATGAATATGTTTATGCTCGATTTAGATGATAATCGTGTGTGTATGACATCACATAAGAAGACAATTTGCAGCAAATATAAAGGAATGAGAACCAGAATGCTATAGTAAAGTATGGACCAAATCCATCACGAGTATGAATAAGATTCAAATAGAAAAAGGCCAGAGGAAAGTTCCCCTAATGGAATGGATACCCTCAACAACTTGAGATCTAAGTTGAAGATTTGTAGAGCAGAGAATGAAATATATATTAGAGAACAAAAAGAACATGCAAAACTAAACACGATGCTTCTACAAAACCTACCATACATGCAAAGGTTGTTACAACATGGACCAATCACTAGAGATATGGAAGGGTGTCAAATGACAAGACTAGGGAAAAAACTCATAAGGTTTGGAAGAAGGAAATATCATTGAAATGTTGTATTTTTTTAGGATAACACCTGTTCTGTTAATGGTCTCACTAACAACAAAAGAAGTATAGACCATGTAAAATTCAGACACATGAACCAGTAACCAACAACGCAAAAGGAAGTAAATCAAAGAGGAAGACATTGAAATGTTGGGGATACAAAAATAAACACCTTCTTCATTATTTGCCTTATAATCAACATGAGGGCATGAAAACTTTTGATGTCCAAGAGACTACCTCAATTAATAAATCACACAACAATGTGTTTGAGGTAGGTACAACAACATAAAACCAACAAGAAGAATCCCTGGTAGTGGTAGTACAACACGTTAGGATTTGGCTAGTGCCTGGAGTACTTAAGAAGGCTAAATCACCCACCATTGGTGGGTAAGGTGAAAATAGATGAGAGAGCATCCCTATAAGATCTCTAAAATATTGAAAGATCCATGGTAGTAATATGAGATTTACTAACTAATAATGCATAGCTATGGTAATATACTTGCATAAGAATGTGAGTGGGAAGGTTTCCCTTGAAATATTTAGAAATATTTTTGGGATCTTAGGGTTGTTATAGGCCTTAGGATACACTCTGATTAAATTTTTTGCATATGTTAAGTTCTCTTGTTGAAGTATATATAGAAGTTTGGTTTGTTGAAAATGTCTAATATATATTTGGCATGTTCATTGTTGAACTCAAGATTCAACAAGATTGACTTAGTTGTGAATTTGAGATGTTATAGCTCATGTGTAAATTAAATGACTGAAAAATAATGTGTGTAGAAAGATGATATGCATAGGAGTATAAAGGGAAATGAATATCATGGTTTTGACAAGGAATGAAGTTGGATTGCAATTTGGATAAAAAATGAGGAAATTTATTTCTATGTTTAATAAATTGTAACTTTTATTCATGTGATTAGATCCCTAATGAGTACAATTCTACCTTGTAGAACCACATTAGAAGGAAAATGTGGATAAAGGATCAGTCAAGGGGCTTTAATTGGATCAATATGAACCAACTATAAAATGTTGTTACAACTATGAAAATGGCTTAAGAAGGGAGTCCCCTCAACTGAAAATAGTATGAATGCATGAATGGTACATAAATAGAAACTAGTACTTACTATGTTTTGGGTAATATAATGAGGTTACCTAATGGATTCCATGTCACATGAAATATTCATATGGAAAATGTGCAAGAATGATCTCTTTCCATTAACTACCACATGAAAGAAAGTAGTGTGCTTATGATTATCCTTATCAAATTCGTTGTGTGAATAATTGAAGACATTAGAGGTTGGAAGTTCTCTAAAACTAAGAGTGTGTGAATAGAATGGATAACATACAAGTATGGCACAAATAGCTTACGATGAATATGCATATGTTTGGGTACTATTGAATATTGCAAGAATAGGTATGCTAAAATCTAGCTGGACTTCTTGAAAGAATTTAGCTAAGAGTTCTTGTAATGGTATCTAAGTAAGTGGGACAACTAGCAAGAAAACGTAAAAAAATAAAGGAAATGAATTGGATAAGAATTCATGTCAGTTGAATTTGATACATTTTGGTTTTAAAATTAATGTGTGTATTTCATGAGAAAGGGTATGATCAATATAGGAAGCCTTTAGTGTGAAAATATCGCTCAAAATTTTGTGATGCCTACAAAACAAGATGGAAAGCTAAAATTTCTCATGAATTTAAAGATATGTATCTATCAATTATGGCCCTTTGGGTTGTTGGAATAAATGTTTGAATTGCATTTTGAAATTATTACAATGATGTGATGCACATATACAATGAAATTGTTTCATTTCAAACTATTTGAACTCAGTGATAAATGATAAGAATTGTTATGTGGGTAATAATTTTGAGATCACTTCAAGTCGATGTTGTGGATTTTTGCAATGAAAAGATTGTATGCATAAATGCTAGAGTTGTTTGGATGATTGAAATTTTAGATTACAAGAAAAGTGTTGGAATGGAATGTGAGATAAAATCCACCTTGGAAGAATATCACGACTTGTAAGGGATCCCAACCACATGACTACAAGTCTCATGTTTATGAGATATGGCTTTTCAATGATCCACATTTGGGAAATTAAAATTTATAATTTGAATTTTTTGAGTATTTATCATGGGAAATTGCTATGGCACGTGTGAAATGATGGAGCAAGGAGCCCAGGAAAAATACCATTGTGGTGACATTACAGTATTATGACACTTTGATTACCTCATTGGGAGAAAGTCATAGCCAACACCTTAACTATAAGACTCCATGAGGAATGTCATGGAGAACACCAGAAAGGAACTAGGCTATACAAATCCATGAATAATATAATATAGCATGCTAGATCAACATTTGGATATAAGAATCTAACAATAACCCCATGCAGGAAAACCCCTGACCAGGTACACTTCTCAAAATGGGGGTTTCCTGGGCTAGAAAGGGTGAGTTGTTGATGGGAACCCATGGAGGAAATCCTAGACTAAGTAGATTTCCTAGAATGGGGGTTACCTAGGATTGAAAGGGTGAGTAGTTGATGATGAGCCATGTAGGAAAATCCTCAGCCAAATATACTTCCCGAGATGAGGGTTTCTAGATCATGGAAGGGTGAGTAACTAATGGGAGAAGAAATTTTCCACATGCTCACTAGGATGTGAGCATAAGACAGCATGTTCAATGCAAAAAATGATTGGAAATTATTACTTTTGGAGGAAAAGGAGGCTAAGAAAAACCATGGAAATAAAGTATTAGTTTAAAACATTATCTGTTGAAATTTTGGCTTGATTTTATTTAAATTTATTATGGTTAATCTCATGAAAACTGTATGTTTTTATCTAGGAGATTTTATGAACTATCTAAAAATGGTAGATGATGTTTCTTACAAGGTGACTTTAGAGTAGTGCAACAAGAGTGTAATGGATATGAATACCCTAAGGACGAGGCCATTTAGGTGACACTAGAACTTCGTAATATGCATTTATTTCCATGAGTTATGTTATGAGAAATGTATTGTATTATTAGAGAAAGTTAGAGGGATTCCTTAGTTGTAAGACTCTATAACTCTCGATATTGTTCCCGTGCAAGGAATCCTTACCAAGGAATGGATCACCTTAGGGATTGATAGCGCAGAGAAGGGGATACCTGAACTTAGAAGGTGTGTGACTTCCGGGAAGAGGAAACTTGGATGAACTGGTTTTCAAAGAGTCATGTACATACTCATTGGGATCATGAATGCATTAGGTGTTTCCAAGAAGATAAAGAGATAAACTTGTTATCTGTAGAGACCTTGGGGAACAATGGAAAACTAGGCGGGAATGTGTTGGAATGCTAGATGGTCTAGAGGTGACTAGACCATGAATTATGAATCACATGACCTCACATTGCAACTAAGGACATGAAAGATGTTGCTGATGTAAGAGTTGTAATTATAAATCTCAGTTTTTTTTTTTTTTTTTTTTTTAATGTTCTTTGCTTATAGAACAACGAGGATGGTATTCCTTTAAGGGGGTGTGGTTAGTAATGTCCCTTTCTTTAGCATGTTCTTGTACTACTAAATTATATCTTTGAAAGCCAGCGTGGAAGCCACGACTAACCAAAACACTGCGTTGCAAAATATATTGTAAATTAATTAAAATTTATGGTTGACGAAAGGAGAGGATCACCTTATAGATCCATCGTTTGGGGGAGGAGGTTGTGTACCTTGAGGGGCCATGAACCTATCCTATAGTTAATTTCTGACAGTTGGTGATGAGAAAAGACAAAAGGGGAAAACCTGTCGCATGTCGTGAATAACTGTGGTTGGCTGCATTAAATTCCTAGAACCTTTAGACCAATTCACCAACTGTTGTTGGCTCACTAAGATGTCTTTTTACATGCAATCTCAATCCCTACATTAGTTTTCAAGCTGAGGTAGTGCTTTCTTATCTCAAGAGTGTCAGCACAGTATATGAAGTGAATCTAGAGGTTATCTAATGATGAATCGTTGCAATCACTAATGACTAATTCTTCAATTCAATCCGCACAATTATGGAAAGAACTAACTATGGAAGAAATACGGTGGGCTCAAACCTAGCTCTGATACCATGTTGAATTTCCATTATCTTGGGTCTATGTTAGAATCTTAAAATATCAGATGCTACCTGTAGAGCTTTGAAATTACACCTCTCCTACACATTTTCCCAGAATTTTTTCCCTCACCAGCACTCCATAAGCTATCAGAGATCATTGCATATTCTAAAAGAGCATTTAAGTGGTTTTCTGACTATGTTTTTGGGTTTGCTGTTTGAACTAGATTTTGCTCATTAGCTACGGAATCTAGTCACTTTCCGTAGCTAATTCAACTTTCCGCAGATGTTTTCGTTACTCTAGGTTGCAGGTGTCATCAGGCAAAACAAGCCACATGGGCAAGTCAGAAATGACCTGGACATGGATCAGGTCCTATTGGTTCAGCTAGATTCATCAAGGGAAGTTGTGGTCAACGGTGTTCAAAAAGTGGTCTAACGAGTCCTACGGCAGCTAGACTCTATTTTCAAACATGTGAAGGATTCTGAAGGATGCGTGGTCGTTCCTAAATCTCTAGGGTCATGTTGCCACCTGTAGACTGCCCCACGATGCGAATCCAATAGCCATAGTTGATAGATTTAATATTCTCGGCAACCATTATGCTAAATCCATGGACATTGTCTTTTACGTGTCTCCTGTTCACGCAGTGTTACAAGAAAACAATTATGTAACCTTTGTTATAAATAACGCGTTTCTATAACGCATAGAGTTAGTCTTTTTTTAATGTAATTTTGTTGTTCAAAGTTCACTATGTCGTGACACTAGTTTTATTCTTGTAACTGTGTTTTGAAATATATGAGAAGACTCTATTTCTACATGATTGCGTGAACGTAATTTTGGATTGATGGCCTATTGACCGAGGCTGTGTAGAGGGCCCCTGTACGCTGAGGTTTTGTTTCTCTTATTGTTGTAAAGTTTTATGCATTATTTTCTTATTTCCATTGCATATATTCCATAGCTATCCACCTGTGTATATTTCAATTTTTATGGTATTTCACTTCTGTTCATGATTTTAGAAGTTTGTATAACACTGATCAGTGCATGTATGTTTCAGGATAGAGTAGGCAACCCAGGAATCTGCATATAATTTTTGCAATGACTAATGACATGGGATTAATTCTCTGTTGACTTTGCTTTTCTTAGTATTTTAATTCCAGTTCTATTTTGTTGATTTCAGTTTTGTTTACTTGCTTTGTTAGTTAGCTTAGATATTAAATTGCTCATATCATTGACAGTTACCTCCAAAATCCATAGCTAGACTAACTGGTGAGGGATCGAATTATGAATGTGTGATTTGATTTTAGTTTTACTTTTCTGCAATTAGATATCAGATTGCTCATGTCATTGACAATTACCTCCAAAAGCCATAGATATACTAACTGGTGAGGAATCGGATTATGAATGTTGTGATTTGATTTTAGTTTTACTTTTCTGCAATTAGATATCAGATTGCTCATGTCATTGACGATTACCTCCGAAAGCCATAACTATACTAACTGGCGAGGAATCGGATTATGAATATTGTGATTTTATTTTATTTTTACTTTTCTGCAATTAGATATCAGATTTATCATGTTATTGACGATTATCTCCGAAAGCCATAGCTAGACTAACTGGCGAGAGATCAAACTATGAATGATGTAATTTGATTTTAGTTTTAGTTCCTTTGCAATTTTTTATTTCTTTGAGTGCAGTAGCTTAAATCACTTTTCTATATTTAGACAGCGGCAAAGATAATAGTTTCATGATCAGTAGTTCATTATTTACTTGTTTTAAATAACAACACATTTTCCATTCTTTTTCAAGCATTATTGTCATCACTAGTATATTCTAAGATCTTCTAAAGTGTTAAGTACTGGAAACCATTATAGAGGACATAATCGCTTAAAATCCATATCCATGCTTGCCTTCTAAAGACTCAGGAATAGCCATTCATATTAGGAGATAAACGAAGATAAAAACCCCCAAAAGAAAAATAAAAATTGAAAAATGACAAAAATATAAGAAAGAGGTTGTCTTGCACATATAGTGTGCCACACTTCATCAGTTTACGACTCCTGGATTGATAATTAATGTAGCAATTTAGGACAAACTAAATTGACCAAACATTTTGGCGATGTTTTCGGGGAAGTGTAACTAGGTAGCCAATCTCTTAAAAAAAAAGAAGGGAAAAATTGATAACTTCTTGAAGTATGCTCTCCTCTTGCACCTAGTGTGATCTGGAAGATCAGAAAATAGAGTTGTTAGTTTAATAATTTATTGATTATGCTCTCTTCTTGCAACTAGTGTGACCTGGAAGATCAGAAAGAGAATTATTAGCCCAACTTGAAAAATAAAAAATAAAAAAATGACATGCATAGAGCAAGAGATTCTAGGGGAAGGTTTATAGCTAGGGCCAAAAGTTCGATTTTCACAACTCCAACTACTTCAAGGCATAGACAAGATACACCTCCATCATCTCCGACTCACACTCCCAGCCTTAGGATTCCTGGAATTCAAGGGTAGTAGCTGAATTAGGAGACTCTCCCACACTATCCATCAAATCTGACCTAGGAGAAGAACCTTTCTTCACTTCTACAGGGGAACACATTGTAATCAAAGAAGTAGAATCACCTGAAGAAGAGGAGGGAGAAATTCTTCCTCATTTGCCATTAATAGAAGAACTAGAGGACTCTGAGAACTTTGAGGAAACTATCATGACAGAGGAAGTAGTGAATGGATTTGGAGGAGGGGGTAGAGGTAGAGGTAGAGGAGGAGGAAACAATGGAGGAGGTAGAGGTAACAATGGGGGAAATAGGGATGGAGATAACTCATTTGGATTCCCTATAGCCGATGAGGAAACCCATACAATAATGAAAAACATTTCACCATCTTTCCTCCCAACCTTTTATGGGTTGCGAAGTGAAGATCCTGAAACATTTCTATTTGAGTTCGAAGTCTTGTGCCAAACCTATGACTATATGGAAGACTCTCAAAAACTCAAACTATTTCCTTCAACATTGAAAGGATCTGCTTTGAAATGGTTCATGGGATTAGTCATTCAATCTATTAGGACTTGAATGATATGAAACAAAAAAATTTGGATAGATACTTGGATTATTGTATGCCCACCAATCATAAGGATGATGAATTCAAGATGATGCAAAAAGAAGATGAAAACTTGGAGGATTTACTTGAAAGATTTCAATACAACTTAAAGAGAGCAAAAATGAGTAATTTAAATGAGGAAACCTTGAAAGCCCTTCTATTGAAAGCCATTAGAGATGAATGGATAGATATTTTAAACATGATGGGAAAGGGAGATATTTCTCAACTTCCACTCCATGACATAGCAGAACTATGTGTCCATCTCTCAAGGGGAAAATCTAAAACTGGAAAAGGGCCTAGAGATCCTTCTCTTATTAGAGCAAACAAATCTGCAATTGGATCAATAAGTAGGGCAGAGATTGGCAATATGCTTGATGAGTTCAAAACTGATATTCTAGGGAGCCTTAGTGAACAACTAGACACCCTTAAAATACAAAACAAGCAGAAAGCATAAGCCGAATCCTTAGCCATCTTTTGTCCAAAATGTAGAAAGAAACATGCTTTAAGGGAATGTCCCTTGGATGCAAAAGTTGTAGAGACATGTGTGATTTTCTCATAAAGCCATGAGACCAAGGATTGTCCTTCAATTCTTGGGCTCAAAGTTGTCTTTCATGAAGATCCAAATTCAGTAGAATCCCTTTGTTTTGTTTCAATAAGACCATGGCAGGGGCCACAAAATCAAGGATTTAACAATCCTATGAACTTTCAGCTCCCACCAAATTGGAATTTGGCAACAACCTTGGCCCCAATCTCAAAATCCATACCAATCATGGGCACAAGGGATGAAAAATCCTTATGGGAGTTTTTCTCAATTTTATCAATATCTTCCATCTTTTCAAAATCAACAAAATCCACAAATTCCAAATCAAAACCCACAGCTTTCATTACCATTTCCACAACAACAACCTTCTTAACAAAACCCAAATTCTCAACTCTTTCTTCCATTTCAACAAAAGACAAATCAACTTCCAGCCCAGTCATTGCCAAATCCCAACAACAAAAATCCTCAGAATGCTTACATGGTAGAAGGACAAGAATTTCCTACCTATATGATTGTTCCTCTCAATGATGTACAACTTAGGTCTGGTAGAGTTTTAGAAAAACCTTCTATAGATGTTCAAGAGCAAGATACCTCTGAGGAGGATTCTCTTAAAGCCAATAAAGGTTCTGAAGCAGCATCTCTTCAAAACCCAACCATTCAAAAAGAAAAATAAAAAGAGTCAACCCCCACAACTCCTGTAGTTGAGCAACCTGCATCTTCATCCACACCTCCTTTCCCTGAAATATTACAAATTGACAAAGGGGTGGAAAAACAAATCTTGTTGTCTGACTATGACTTTCTAGATGAATTAAAGAATGTCTATATCAAGATTCCCTTGCTACAAGCCATTAGAGAGATTCCTATTCTAGCAAAAACAATAAAGGAGTTAAGTCTTAAAAGACCAGGAAGGAAACCAAGAGATACAAGAAGAATCCACCTGGTAGGAAAAATTGCCGATATCATGATGGGAAAAATTACCATGGAGAAATATGTAGATCCGGGAAGTCCAATTGTCAAGACACGTATAAATGGGATAGAAATTCCAAATACTTTGATTGACTTAGGGGTTGCTATCAACATTATGAGTAGACAGACTATGGAACAGCTTAAATGTCCTAATCTTCTCTTTACGCCCACCTTACTGCAACTTGCAGATAGATCAATAATCAAACTAGATGGTGTATTAGAAGATATTTCAGTCTCCTTAGATTCTTGGGAATATCCAGTAGATTTCATGATTTTGACTCCCAAGAGTAATTTAGGAGGGCACCCGCTCATCTTAGGAAGACCTTAGCTAGTCACAACTGATGCTTTCATTAGTTGTAGATCTGGGGATATGTACATTTCTTATGGTAGTTCGACAAAGAAATTCAATCTGTATCCTCTAACAAAAGCAATTACAAAAGTAGGAGACAATGAATGGGTCGATGATGAGGACACTATACAACCTGTCTTTACCATTTCTAAAATTAGTGAAGATAGTCAAATTCTGAACACATTAGAAAATTTTGAAACATCTTCAGAATATGACCACACACAATTTCAGTTAAATTTTGATATTGAATATTTATCATCAAGACAAATGTCTCTTTACTCTATGGAAGAGTTTGGTAGTTCTACCATTGAAATTTTTCCAGGAAAAACATTGAATATCAACAAAAATTTGGAAAAATCACAACAGGAAGAGCTAACCAAAATCTTACAAAAACATTCTACTGCATTTGCATGGGAGTATACTGATATGAAAGGTATTGATCCTAAGACTTGCATCCATCATATCTATATCTAGGAAAACAGTAGACCAATCAGACAACCTCAGAGAAGGATGAATCCAAATCTTAGGGGAGATAGTGAAAGAAGAGCTCCAAAAACTACTCAATGTAAACTTCATTTATCCAATTTCAGATAGTCGATGGGTTTCTCATTTGGTTATAGTACCCAAAAAGAATCGTAAATGGAGGGTATGCATTGATTACCGGGAATTGAACAAGCAACCTTGAAGGATCACTTTCCTTTGCTCTTTATCGAACAAGTATTGGATACATTAGTAGGCAAAAAGTACTTTTCATTTCTGGATGGTTTTAGTGGTTATAATAAAATTCAGGTAGCACCTAAGGATTAGGATAAGACCACATTTACCTGTCCATGGGGAACTTTTTCTTATCGAGTGCTTCCTTTTGGATTATGTAATGCACCTGCAACATTCCAAAGAGCAGTACTAGGAATTTTTTCTGATCTAATCCATGATTGTGTAGAGGTTTATATGGATGATTTTACAGTTTATGGTAATTCGTTTGAAGAGGCATTAGAAAATTTGGAAAAAGTCCTTATAAGATGTAAAGAGACAAACCTTTCATTAAGCCATGAAAAATGCTTTATGATGTTTACTGAAGGTATTGTTTTAGGACATCATATTTCAAGGGATGGGATTAAAGTTGATAGATCAAAAGTTGAAGTCATCTCCAAATTGCCTATTCCAAATTGTCAAAAAGATGTTAGAAGTTTTCTAGGATTTACTGGATACTATAGAAGATTTATAGAAAACTTCACTAAAATAGCATCTCCACTCTTCAAGCTACTTACAAAAGACTATGAATTCAAATGGGATCCTGATTGTCAATCAGCATTTGAAACTTTGAAAACAAGAATATCTGAAGCACTTACCTTGAGAGGACCAAATTGGAAACTCCCTTTCCATATTTCTACAGATGCTTCAGATACAGCTCTAGGAGTTGTGTTGGGTCAAAAAGATTTAGTTCCTTATGCCATTTACTATACCAGTAAAAATTTGACTCCCACTGAGTTGAACTATACTATAACTGAAAAAGAGTTCTTAGTTGTTTTTCATGCAATCAATAAGTTTAGACACTATATAACAGGCTATGAAACTTTTATTCATACTGATCATTTTGCAATTAGATATCTAATGAAAAAACCTATTACTAATGGCAGAGTTACAAGGTGGCTCCTACTTTTACAGGAATTCAATATTACTGTGTTGGATAGACCAGGGAAACAAAATACAATAGCTGATTTCTTGTCTACGGTTCAGAATACTAAAGAAGATTCTCTTGTAGAGGATAAGTTTACCGATGAATATTTATTTGCAGTAACTACTAAGACTCCTTGGTATGTAGATATAGCTAACTATTTGGTTATAGGGACATTATCTCCACATTTATTTCCTAGTGAAAGAAGAAAGATTATTTAGGAGAGTTCAAAATATTCATGGATTTCTAACGAATTGTTTAAAACAGGGCCAGATCTTGTGATCAGAAGATGTGTTAGGGAAGATGTAATGCCTGATATCCTCAAAGCATGTCATGATTAACCATGTGGCAGACAATTTTCTGACAAAAGGACAGCCTATAAGATCCTCTCTTTAGGATATTGTTGGCCATCCCTCTTTAAAGATGCAAAACAATATGTCAAAAGGTGTGGCAGCTGCCAAAGAGTAGGGAAACCTACCCTTTCAAATGAAATTCCCTTACAACCACATGTACTCATTGAACCCTTTGAAAAATGGGCTTTAGATTTCATTGGACCTATTAACCCACCATCTAAACAAAAAAAGTATATATTGGTATGTATTGATGATGTCACTAAATGGGTAGAAGCCAAAGCATTATTTTCTGCTACTGAAAATTCAGTTGTTAGTTTTCTTTATGAGGATATTTTTACTCACTTTGGTGTTCCAAGAGAAGTTGTGACAGATTAGGGAAGTCAATTTACATCCAACCTGGTGGAAAAGTTGACGGAAGAATACAAAATCAAACACAGAAAATCTACTCCTTACCATTCGCAAGAAAATGGTCAAGTGGAGTCTACAAACAAAGTTATTGAAGCCATCATCACCAAAAATGTTCATCTACACAGAAGAGATTGGGCAGAAAGGCTCCTTGAAGCCTTGTGGGCCTACAGAACTACATGGAGAATTGCAACAGGATATTCTCCCTATGAACTTGTTTATGGGAAAGAATTCCTACTCCCCAATGAGTTCCAAGTCAAAACTTTCAAGATGGAAGTTCAGTTGGGAATGGATCTATCAGAAGCCTAAAAGCATAGAATGGAACGGTTGAATGAGCTAGATGAGATCAGACAAGAGGCAATCCTAAGAACTGATCTAGTTCAATATCAAAGAGCTAAGTGGCATGACAAATACATCAAGGAGAAAAAGTTTCAAGAAGGAGATTGGGCATTGCTATTTGATTCCAAGTTTAAAGATTTTAAAGGAAAATTTCAAACTCATTGGCTTGGGCCATACGAGATTGACAAAATCTTTAGCAATGGAGCGGTAAGAATCAAAACCATTGATGAACATAAAACTCCTCTTATTATGAATGGCCACAGATTAAAGATCTATCATAAGCCACTCTCAAAAGAGGAATTTGTCAAAATCTTTCAAGATAATTCTGCAATAAGGCTGGTGAAGAAGAATCCTTCTTCTCCACCAGCCTAACCTTTGTTCTTTTATGTTTCTAAAATATATATATATATATATATATATATATATATATATATATATATATATATATATATATATAAGCCTGAAAACCAATCACTGATTGGCAGTCTTATATAGAAAATACAGGGCGAAAATCAGGAACTCCTGACGCCCTATATTTTCCAAAAAAAAAAATCTCTCTCATTTCACAGTTTTGTGACACTCCACTTCATTTCATTCCACTCCACTTCATCCATTTCATTTCATTCCGCCAATAAAAGTTTTTTTTCATGACCATTTTCATTCATTCAGTCATCATTTATCCATCTCCATTCAATCATATGATTACTGTGTCAGTTTCCGCAGCTGAACCCAGTTTCCGCAGCTAGAAGCAGTTTCCGAAGCCATCACTCTGTTTTTCAAAACTGACAGTTAGTTAATGATCATGAAAAACAAATTTAGGTATGACCAAGCACATATTTTGAAGACACGAGGCACTTAAAAGCATCAATGAGGAGCAGCTGATCAAAGGTTAATGGACGAAAAGTGGCAAAAATTCCAAGGTATGAGTAAGGTTTATTTCAAATAGCATTTAGAGCACATTTCATATAGTTTTGAAACCACGGCTCCATTATATGCAATGATTGGCATTGATAGCGCATAACCGTTCCACGAACTATGATTTTTCCACGAACCTTGTATTTATTTTTCAAACAGCCTCATGATCAAGCCTCCAGATTTAAATCGTGTTTGGCTGTACTTTGACACTCCACTTGTAATTATAGGGACATGGTTGATTTGATCACGACTCTTCTCCGCCGCACAAATTCCGCAGCCATTTCTTGAGCATGTTTACATCTACTTCATAGACATCCAGTTTAAAACTTTGCTGGGCTCATTTTACTCCCCTAATATTCTATTGAAGTCATGCTTGCATTCCTACCCTTTTCACATAAGCCTCTGCTCCACTGCATAAACTCACTCCCGCTACCTGCTCTCTGTTTTCCATTTACAGTCACTGGTTTTTCTCCATAAATCCTGTCCATTTCCCGCTAACCCAGCTATCTCACCTCCGTTCATCCAATACCCACACAGACATGTTTAAGACAGGAGGAAAGAATGGGTCCTCTGTTGAGAGAATAACCGGAAGGGCCCAAATTGATGGAAGGGTATCCACAAGTGAAAAGCATGCTAAGAAAGGCCCGGTGGTTACAATTTATTCAGAAATTCAGAGGCTACAACAAGGAAGCTACGAAGACTTTTGCGATGTCCTTTGACGGCGTAGAAGTGGAGGTTGGAGACCTTAAATTCACAATTACAGAGGCATCCATAGCAGCTGCAACCGAACTCTCACATGAGGGAGAATGGTGGTTCAAAAATAAGAGCTTTGAAGAGAGAGCATGGAGGGTTATCCTACGAAATCTAGGTATGGATGTAACCATATTTAATAAAGGAATCCCTATCTCTGCTTTACAAGAAAAATGGGCTAGTTTACTATTAATAATCCAGAAATTCATTACCTGTGAGGGATGATTTGGGTCAATGTACATGTACCACACCAGGTTGTTGATGAATTTTCTAGAAAACCAAACTCTTAATTTTCCCTATTTCTTGCTAAATAGCCTAAAGAAAATGTCCACCACCATCCAAAAGAATCTGGGGGACGTAGAACCCCACTTGTATCACCATGACCTTGTGAAAATCTTGATTGAAAGGCAATTAAAGGAAAAGAAGGATAGCTGGGAGCAGTTTTTAGTTAGAAATTTCTTTAAAGATCCATAAGAAACCCCTGAAAGCAGCACATCAAGGAGAAGCAGAAGAAAGAAAACAAGTGATAGAATTCAGGACACTCCTACTAACATAGTGGAAGAAACTAGTAGGGAGGAAAAACTATCTAAAAGAAGGAAGGAAAAGACTGAGGGTAAGAAGCCAAGAAAATCAAAATGGAAAAGAAGTATTAAGGTTGTCTATCAAAACCCAAAACCTTCCTCAGAAGAGGACCACAAAATACTGTCTGAAAGACTAGTTTACCTTCAGGAACAGTCAGCTGCAGCAAAGAAGAAAGGGAAAGAAAAACAGAGTGGGGAGAAAGAAGACACTAGCCCACAAAATTTAGGGAGAAGTTCCAGACTTAAAGGGAAATTGAGAAAAATACAAATTAAAGGGCCCCACTTTATTGATTTAGGAGGTGAAACACCGGAACAACCTTCAGCAATTCCTCCTGGCCGTGGTCCCCACCATACTCCTATTTCTCAGCCAGATTTTGATATGAGTCCTTCTCAGCCACATTTTGACATGAGTCCTTCTCAGCCAGATTTTGAAATCAGCCCTTCTCAACAGAATTTTGGGGTCAGCCCAAGAAAGACCACACCTGAGATAGACCCGAACCAGCAAAAAATGTATGATTATATAGAGTCCTTGGAGAAAACGGCCGTAGATCCAGGCACTTCATCTGCCCAACCTAATACAGCTCAAGAAGCTCAAATCCAATCACTAAAATAGGAAGTTTTTGACCTGGAGGTTTTAAATAGACACATCAAAAGAGAAAATGAAACATTGAAGGAACATGGCAGATTAGATAAGCTTATTCATGACAACACCATGTTGCATCTTGGGCTATGGCAAAAGAAAAATAGAAAATTAAAGAAAAAGAACAGAAGGTTGAATAGGGCTCTCATCAACCTCAAGTTCAGGTGTCTAATGAGGAAGCCAAGGATGGTAGTGGTCCCAAGGAAAGAAGAAAAGAAGGCTAAATGTATTGGCAAAGGTCTCGGAACACATGAGCTGAAAGGAGGGTGATCAAAATTTTGGTTGCATGGGGACATGCAACACCTTCATAGTGGGGGTATGTAGAGCTTTGAAATTACACCTCTCCTACATATTTTCCCAGAATTTTTTCCCTCACCAGCACTCCATAAGCTATCAGAGATCATTGATATTGATTCTAAAAGAGAATTTAAGTGGTTTTCTGACTATGTTTTTGTGTTTGCTGTTTGAACTAGATTTTGCTCATTAGTTGCAGAATCCAGTCACTTTCCGCAACTGTTTTTGTTAAACTCTAGGTTGTAGGTGTCATCAGGAAAAAAAAGCCACATGGGCAAGTTAGAAATGACTTGGACATGGATCAGGTCCTATTGGTTTAGCCGGATTCATCAAGGGAAGTTGTGGTCAATGGTGGTCAAACGGTAGTCTAACGTAAGAGTCCTACGGCATCCAGACTCTGTTTTCAAACACGTGAAGGATTCTGAAGGATGCGTGGCCATTCCTAAATCTTTGGGGTCATGTTTCCACCTATAGACTGCCCCATGATGGGAATCCAACAGCCACAGTTGATAGATTTAATATTCTCAGCAACCATTATGCTAAATCCATGGATGCTGTCTTTTACGTGTCTCCTGTTCACGTAGTGTTAAAAGAAAACAGTTATGTAACCTTTGTTATAAATAATGTGTTTCTATAACACATAGAGTTAGTCTTTTGTTAATGTAATTTTGTTGTTCAAAGTTCATTGTGCCGTGACACTAGCTTTATTATTGTAACTGTGTTTTGAAATATATGAGAAGACTCTATTTCTACATGATTGCATGAACGTAATTTTGGATTGATAGCTTGTTGACCGAGGCTGTACAGAGGGCCCCTATATGCTGAGGTTTTGTTTCTCTTGTTGCTGTAAAGTTTTATGCATTTTTTTCTTATTTCCATTGCATATATTCCATAGTTAACCACCTGTGTATATTTCAATTGTTATGGTATTTCACTTCTATTCATGATTTTACAAGTTTGTATAACACTGATCAGTGCATGTATGTTTCAAGATAGAGTAGGCAGCCTGGGCATCTGCATATAATTTTCGAAATGACTAATGACATGGGATTAATTCTCTGCTGACTTTGCTTTTCTTAGTATTTTAATTCCAGTTCTGTTTTGTTGATTTCAGTTTTGCTTACTTGCTTTGTTAGTTAGCTTAGATATTAAATTGCTCATATCATTGACGGTTACCTCTGAAAGCCATAGCTAGACTAACTGGCGAGGGATCAAATTATGAATGTGTGATTTGATTTTAGTTTTACTTTTCTGCAATTAGATACTAGATTTCTCATGTCATTGATGATTATCTCCGAAAGCCATAGCTAGACTAACTGGCGAGGAATCAAATTATGAATGTTGTGATTTGATTTTAGTTTTACTTTTCTGCAGTTAGATATTAGATTTCTCATGTCATTGATGATTACCTCTGAAAGCCATAGCTAGACTAACTGGCGAGGAATCAGATTATGAATGTTGTGATTTGATTTTAGTTTTACTTTTATGAAATTAGATATCAGATTGCTCATGTCATTAACAATTACCTCCGAAAGCCATAGCTAGACTAACTGGCGAGGAATCAGATTATGAATGTTGTGATTTGATTTTAGTTTTACTTTTCTGCAATTAGATATCAGATTGCTCATGTTATTGACGATTATCTCCAAAAGCCATAGCTAGACTAACTGGTGAGAGATCGAACTATGAATGATGTAATTTGGTTTTAGTTTTACTTCCTTTGCTATTTTTGATTTCTTTGAGTGCAGTAGCTTAAATCACTTTTCCTGTATTTAGACAGCAGCAGAGATAATAGTTTCATTATCAGTAGTTCATTATTTACTTGTTTTAAATAGTAGCACATTTTCCATTCTTGTTCAAGCATTACTGTCATCACTAGTATATTCTAAGATCTTCTGAAGTGTTAAGTGCTAGAAACCATTATAGAGGACATAATTTCCTAAAATACATATCCATGCTTGCCTTCTAAAGACTCAGGAATAGCCATTCACATTAGGAGATAAACGATAAAAATCCCCAAAAGCAAAATAAAAATTGAAAAACGACAAAAATATAAGAAAGAGGTTGTCTTGCACATATAGTGCGCCACACTTCATCAGTTTATGACTCTCGGATTGATAATTAATGTAGCAATTTAGGACACACTAGATTGACCAAAAACTACCAAACCAAGAATCTCAACAAGAACTACTTTTCACAACAGAAAGTATAAAGCAGTAAATCACATATGCACAAGTATACACAATTTTTAACAAAATTGTATAATAATGTACAACCTCAATCTTTGTTATATTAAACCAAATCTGAATAATACAGTAGTCTATTGTATACAAGATACAATCACAAACTTCGTTGCAGCTTCAGTGTCATATATTTTCTTGTTGGTCCTTCACTCCCGTACTAATCACTATCTCTTGCTTAGTCCTTCAAAGGAAAACACATCGAGACTCCAAGAGGGATGCCACCTAAAAATGTTGCAAGTCACTTCTGTAGCATGTACACAGGTTGATCTAATATACTCTCTGGGTAGGCCTAATCCTAAGCTCCAAACTTCTAGTTTGGTAGTCACCTTAGTCCATCAAGGTGTTGCAATTTGGATCCAAACATCACCCAACCTTCAACTCCTCTTTGTCACTTCAAGATAGCTCGTCTAGGGCTACTTTGGGCTATCAACACAGTGCCTCCACCAGACCAATGATGCCCAATTCTTCATTGTAGATTCTGCTCCTAAGATGAAATTTTCACCTCCACAGAAAGTCCTCCAAATTGCACCCACAAGTTGCAATGAAACTTGCTCCAAATCTGGTCAAAAAACTATGAATCAACACACACAAGATGTGCTCCAAAATAAATACACTAGCTCACTATTTTAGGGTACTTTGACTGCTACAATTATGCAATGGTTAGGGGACCCAACCATAGTCCCTAACAGTCCTCAAATCTAGCCCATAATTGCTTCCTCTTGTTCTGGCTATCGTTCAATCGTAGGCTTCTCCTCCATGCTACTCCTTTAGGGAAGTTTCAATCCCTACACATAGACTTGTCTCCCCAAAAGAACAATGACAACCTACAGGTGCTTAACCAAGCCTGGAGCAGCCTCTTAGGAGGAGTGTCCACCCTCCAGCAAGACCATAAAATATTCCGCTTTGTTGTGGCCTTCTTCAGAGGTACCTCGACCCTCTCTCCTTGCATTCAGTCACCCAAATCAGATTCCAAACCATCCTAAGAACCTTCATTGTTCTAACCCTTTCATTTTTGCAGCTCTATAGAGATATCTAGGCCTTCAACAATATTTTTCTCAAGTGTGAGTGTTCCACAATGGATGAGGATAAGTTCTCACACTCACCTCCTATATATACCATAAAGATGGGCTCCAAAACATTATCTTGAGGGGCTTCTACAATTGTCACAAGGCTAATTTGACCTTACTCCGACCTTGACACTTATGGTGTCAACCCAAAAATAACTTCAAAAATTCATATCTCCACTTCTACAACTCAGAATTTGATGATCCTTCAAACGTTGAATTTTCCCATTAGGGGAATTTTGAGGTATAAAATGGGTCTCCTAAGAAAAATTTCCAACCAAAATAAAATTTATAAGAACCAATAGGATTCAAGATTATGATTTCAACCATGGGGGATGATTCACCATTTTTGGAGTAAAAAGGTAAAAAGATTAAAAAATAATAAAATAATAAAACTATTTTTTCAACTTGTATTTTCAACTTATCTCCCTAAGGTTTTACTCAAATTTTGAGTGGGAGTAATTGTTGGATGCAAAATTTAATTCCTCATCCAAGTAGTGCCCATGTTGCATACTTTCAATGGACCCTGCTACATAAAAAATGAGAAATACATGAAAAATCTGATTGCAATCGCGTTTTTTCATGTATTTCTCATTTTTCATGTAGTAGGGTCCATAAAAAGTATGCAACATGGGTACTCCTTGGATGAGGAATCAAATTATGCATCCAATGATTGTTTTCTCTCGAAATTCAAGCAAACCCATAAAGAGCTAAGTTGAGAATATGAGTTGAAAAATTAATTTTTTATTTGTTTTTTCCCTCTAAAATTTGATGATGTAACACTAGTACAAAATGAGACATTAGTGACTATATGACTAAAAATGTTAGTCACCACAATTATTTCAAGTGAATCACTACTAAATTTGAGAAATTTTAAGTTATCGAAGTAAAAATGACTAACTTAAATGACTAATTTAGTCTAGGGATAAAGTATATGACTAGATATTAAGTGACTCAACTAAAAGTGACTAACTTAGTCTGGGACTAAAATATATAACTAGATAATAAGTGACAAAATAAAAAATTATTAACATAAATTAAAAATGACTAGTGCTTTACTTGTAACGACACAATATCATATTTTTACTTGTTCATGTTGGATTTGATATGTGTAAGTAACATATCTATGGCATAGTAAACACTCTTAAGCTTCACATGAGTACATGAAAGCATGAAACACCTTGATATTTAAGCTCTTTATAAATTATTGTGAAAAGGGTTTAGAACTTTGCATCATGGTCAAATTTTGTTCTTGATACATTTATTTCTTACATTTTTTGAAAAAATTGATATTCTAACCACACCCTCATGCAAATTAATGCATGTGAACATGAAATGACTTGGTTCATAACACTAACAATTCATTATTTTTAAGATTGTATTGATGGTTTTCTTTCATGCCTTTTTGTAGATGTATGATCACTTTATAATTTGAAATTCCACATCCTAACACACATAACGAGATAGTGATCGAATTCTAGTGGTGCTGCTATTGGTGCACTCTGCACACAATTTAGACAATGCACACAATTCTTAAATATTTGATGTTGACATATGGAATTTCTTATTGTTTAGGGGTGCTTTAAAACTTACATTGATCTCTAGTCTTAATGGTAATTTGTTCTAAGTACATAGTGGTTATTGTGCTCACACACTAATGGTATTTCTCATGGTTCATTAGTTGTAATTACACACTTTGGAATGTTACAAACGCATCATTTGGGTCACAATTCTAAGGTTACAAACTACCCAACTATAAATAGTGATAAATGGATGATAAATGGATGAAATTTGAATGTTACAAATGTGTAAGTAGTCCAACTTCAACTTTGTTGTCTTCATTGTCCTTAGTAACAATGACAAGTTTGAATATTTCCTTTATTTATCATCACAAACACATAACTCTTTGTTGTCCCAAACATATAAAATATTGTTGGTGTATGATCTCTTAATTGTGGAATGGTCCCTTGATGATGATAACGAACTCTGAATCTCCAATTCTCATTAATGCGATGAATGAATGATCTAAAGCCTTACTTGTATAGACAATTTATGTTTCATTTTCTATTTTTATTATGTCATTGTATATATGCTTCACTAACATCTCATGCTATATGGTTAATTGAACAAGCTTTATCTTTCATTTTTCAAGTGTAATTTCGTTGCATGAATAAGCATACTTGTGTAATTAAAATCCTTCAAATTTTTTTAATAATTCACGGTTTGTTTGACTATTGGCACACTTATCCCTGACCTTTTACTTTGAGAGTGAGTAGTTTCAAATCACTAGTCTTCGTTAAGGAACTTCCTTTCATTACTCAATCACCTAGCTTAGCTCGATATTTAAGGATTCCCCCCTAGATAAGGATATCCTTATTGTAGTCTAAAGAGTGAGAGAAGGCCACCAAGGTGACATTAGGTGGTTTGCTTGATGGGTGGGGTCAAGACCTTTTTTTTATGAAAGCGTTTGAGTGGAGATACAATTTTGAAAATTCTTACAAGAAAATTAGTTTCCTTTATTTCCATCACCTAAACTACTTCTAATAGAATCATGTGCTTTTAATAACATCAAATTTTGATAAATAATTAATTCAAAAAAAAAAATATTATTATTATTGTCATTTTTTCTGTATATAAGAGAATAGACAACTATAGTCAGTTTGTACTTAAGGATCGATTCTATCCACTACCACAATCACCTCCAAGTGTAGCCGCATTGCCTCACACATGTCACACTAAGCTAATCAATGTTTAAACCAATAACATCATAAGGAATTCCTTAACAACCCATTCTATCATCAACTAATCTACACCATGGGGAAAATTAAAAATAACTTTTAATATTAAAAAATATAGCCAATTTATTTTATTTGAAAGTCAATTTTAACATCTGATTTGAGGAAACTCCGTAAAATAAAATTTAATGTGAAAAATGTTAAGAAAAATAAAGTTGGGGTAAATTATAAAAATAAAAATAAGTAAAGTGAAATATAATAATAATAATAATACTCCTAATTTATCAAGTGCCAGAGGCATAAAAATATATTCATATACAAACCCTTTTTAAAGTGTAAAGAGATTTGATCCCCTCTGCCCTTGGTAAATCCAAAATCAAGATAGATCCAAGCTAGGTTTATATCAATTTATGTAATTGAATGTAAGGAATTATTATTTTAATGAAAAGTTATTTTTAAAAAATATTTGTAATTTCCTCAATTTTAAGATAAAGCCAGCCTAGTTCCATCATAACTCCAGATCTATCAAGCAATGAGAGGGATCACATCTCTCTACATGAAAACCTCTTTTTGAGTGCAACACTCGAGGAAAGGTTTGTACCTCGAGAGATTTGATCCCTCTTGGCGCTTGATAGATCCAGAGTTAAGATGGATCTAGGTTGGTTTTAGTCATGTGCGGCCAAAGAAAATCTAATGAACATATGATTAATTTTATCATTAATACGTAAGTTCATATAATATTAATATATTCATTTTAAATATGCTAATTTGTCTCAGATTAATCTGTAGATTTTAATTTTAAATTTTCTTAGTTGCATCAGTTTTTTGTGATGATAATAACTTTAATGATGAAAAATTATGAAATATAAATTTTGAATGTAAAGGGACAATGTAATCTAAGTGTTGAATGATAGAAAATGTGAATATTAGGAATATAGTCAATTAAAAATAGTCTTCATTGTGGTTAATCTAAAACTATTTTCTTCTATTATTCTTATTGTCACCCTTGTTACTTTTGTAATATTTTCATATTGATTGTCATATTTTCATATCAATTATATGAAAATGACAGGTTAAACCATAAACCATTCAAATCTTTAGCTCAATCTATTGTAGTAAACAACATTCCTTGTCTCTTCTTCTCTCCAATATTAGTAGGTTAAATTACTATAACACAAAAATCAATGCACATTGTTAATAAGTTTTTGTGGTTACACTTAAATCAATGCATAATGTTAATCCAGTCACTTTAAAATTAATGTGCCATCATACATCCAATTACATCAAAACATAAATCAACATTTACACTGAAATTAATAAATCTAATGCAAGCAATTAAATAGGATTAGAAAACAACATTTAGACTGAAATCACTGCATCTAATGAAAGAAATCAAATAAGATTAGAAATCAACATTTACACTCAAATCAATTCATCTAGTGCATGTAATAAAATTGGATTATAAACCAACATCTACATTGAATTAATGCACCTAGTGCAAGTAAGAAAATAGGATTATAAAGAAACATCTACACTGAAATCAATGCATCCAGTGCAAGCAATCAAATAGGATTAGAAATCACCATCTACATTGAAATTAATGCATTTAGTGGAAGCAATCAAATAAGATTATATATCACCATATACACTTAAATCAATGCATCTGGTGCAAGCAATCAAACATGTTAGAAAATTATATATTACGGAGCAATGGAACACATATATTATTGCAGAAATATAAACACAGAAAACGCACAAAACAAGAGAGACACAGATATACGTGGTTCACCCAGTTTGGGCTACGTCCACCCCGAACAGCCAGTCCTTCCTTTCTATTATCCAGCAAAATGAAGAGACACAACCTACAGCAAATCCGTTGTAATATCCTTTGTTTTCTCTCACAGTCTCACCTCTCTGTTTCTCGCTCACAGAATACACATCTATCTCACAGCCTCAAATACAATACCCTCATACAAAGAGAGGGGTTGCCTTCTAGGGCAAAAAACCCTAAACTAAACATAAGTTCTACCGTCAGATCATCCGCCTAATGAACGGCCCAGATTGACTAGAAATTACTATACTTTTACAAGGCAATTTTACAGTTGTTTTTAGCTTCGGGGGCGCTGCCCCCGAAACCCCCCGCCAAGGGGGGGCTCCCAAAGGTCGCAGCCGCCCCCCCCCTTGGACCCCCCCTGCAGCGAATATTTTACGGGCGGCGTTGCTGCCCCCATTTCGAACTGGGGTCCTATGTGGCGATACCTTTGAATATAGAAGATAATCAGGATCCACACCCAACAATCTCCCACTTGGAGACTGATTGTAGCAACTCCACCGCTGCTCCATTTGCTGGACAATGACTCCTCTTTGGACTTGGCTGTTTCTCATCTTCATCGTCATCCTTGAAGACCAACTGAAACTGAGCATATTCTCAGTTTCTCCCTGGTTACAACTTTTGTTAGCATATCTGCGGGATTCTGGCTAGTGTGTATCTTTTCCAGCTTCAACTCTCCATCTTCCAACACTGATCGTATGAAATGGTACTTGAGCTGTATGTGTTTAGTCCTGGAATGAAATGTTGAGTTCTTTGCAAGATGAATGGCACTTTGGCTATCACTTTATAACGTGCCCATATCATGCTCCTTACCCAATTCACCCATAAACCTTTGTAACCAAATCATTTCTTTACTAGCCTCTGTAGCAGCAACATACTCTGCTTCTGTTGTTGAAAGTGCAACAACACTTTGGATTTTTGAAACCCAACTGACAGCTGTTCCTCCAATAGTAAATACATATCCTGTAGTGCTCCTCCTGTTATCTCTGTCACCTGCCATATCTGCATCAACATATCCTTGTAGGGAGATGTTTGAACCACCAAAGCATAATGCTTGATTTGTGGTACCTTTCAAATATCTGAGGATCCATTTCACTGCCATCCAATGTTCCTTTCCTGGATTGTTCATGTACCTACTTACAACTCCCACTGCATGTGCAATATCAGGCCTTGTGCAGACCATTGCATACATTAAGCTTCCAACTGCTGATGCATATGGAACTTTAGACATATAATCCATGTCTTCTTGGGTCTTTGGGCACATTTCCTTGCTAAGTTTGAAATGGCTAGCAAAAGGTGTACTAACTGGTTTTGCATTGTGCATGTTAAATCTTTTCAACACCTTTTGTATGTACTCATTCTGAGACAATGTTAATTTACGATTTTTCCTGTCTCTAGTTATTCTCATACCAAGGATTTGTTTCGCAGCTCCCAAATCCTTCATTGCAAATGAATTTGCCATTTTTCTTTTGAGCACATTTATTTCCTGCATGTTAGATCCTGCAACAAGCATGTCATCTACATACAATAACAATATAATATAGCTGCCATCATTTTGCTTTTTCAAATAAACACAATGATCAGAGTGACATCTAGTATAACCTTGTTCAGACATAAACTTGTCAAATTTTAGATACCACTGCCTTGGAGCCTGTTTTAAGCCATACAAGCTCTTCTTCAACCTACACACTAGTTTCTCCTTCCCTTTCACCTCATATCCTTGTGGCTGCTGCATATATATCTCTTCCTCCAAATCCCCATGGAGAAAGGTTGTCTTTACATCTAACTGCTTAAGATGCAAATCTTCAGCTGCTACAAGACTTAAAATAGTTCTGATTGAAGTCATTTTAACAACAGGAGAAAATATTTCATCAAAATCAATACCTTTCTTCTGTGCAAACCCCTTCACCACAAGTCTAGCTTTATACCTCTGTTTTCCTCCATCTTCTTCCTTCAGCCTGTAAACCCATTTATTCTTCAATGTAGTTTTTCCTACAGGCAACCTGACTAAATCCCTAGTCTGGTTATGCGTTAAGGAGTCCATCTCTTCTTCCATGGCTACCTCCCACTTCTTCCTACTTTCAACCTGCATTGCTTCTTCATAACATTCGGGTTCACCGGAACCAGTCAACAATAAATAATATAATGAAGGAGAGTATCGTTCAGGGGGTCTACCTATCCTGGTAGATCTTCTAACACCACTTTCAGGTGTTTGGGGTGCCTATTGCTGTTGTGGTGGTTGCTGTTGTTGTGGTTGTTGATTATTATTATTTTCAGGCACCTTTACTTTTTCAGTGATTTCATCAAGGACTGCGTATTCCTTGTTTTCCTTTTCCTGTTTCTTTTCCTGCAACTGATTCTTATACAAGACCTTTTCATTGAATATTACATCTCTGCTCCTAATGATTTTGTGATTTTCGTAATCATATAAGCGATAACCAAAATCATTAACACCATATCCAGTAAAGGTACATTTCTTTGACTTTGCCTCAAGCTTTGTTCTATTTTCTTTATCAATATGGACAAAGGCCTCACAACCAAAAGGCTTTAAAAATAGAGTAGTTTACCTTTTTACCTGTCCATGCTTCCTCTGGAACACCACCATCCAAGGAACTTGAAGGCCCTCTGTTTATTAGATAAACAGCAGTATCTACAGCATCTGCCCAAAACTGTAAAGGCAATCCTGCATGCAATCTCATGCACCTTGCACGCTCCATGATTGTTCTGTTCATCCTTTCTGACACACCATTTTCTTGTGGTTTTCTTGGAACTGTCTTCTCTCTGCGAATTCCATGCTCTGAACAGTACCTATCAAACTCTTTGCTGCAATATTCACCTCCATTGTCTGATCTAAGACACTTCAATTTCTTTCCTGTCTCAATCTCAACCAAAGCTTTCCATTTCTTGAAAGTATCAAATACATCAGATTTATTCTTAATACAATAAATCCAAGTTTTTCTAGTTGCATCATCAATAAAAGTAACATAATAACGAGAGCCACCGAGAGATGATACCTAAGCAGGTCCCCATACGTCTGTATGCACAAGCTCTAATTTTTCGTTCTTCTTTTCTTTCCCAACTCTGAGAAATCTGACTCTCTTCTGTTTTCCATAAATGCAGTTCTCACAGAAGTCCAAATCAACATTCTTCAAACCCGGCAACAAATTCCTTGAGTGAAGAATCTTCATCCCCTTTTCACTCATGTGTTCGAGCCTATGATGCCATAATGCTGCATCTGCTCCTCTGGAAGTTAAAGCATTAACAGAGTTAGAAATACCATTGCATAAATACAATGTACCAACCTTTTCACCTTTTGCTATTACCAGGGCTCCTTTAGTGACCTTCCAAGCTTTATCTGTGAAAGTTGTCACACAACCTTCACCGCCTAACTGCCCTGTTGAAATCAGATTTTTCTTTAGATCTGGAACATGCCTTACCTCCTTTAATAGCCATTGGTTTCCATTCTGCTGTTTTACAAGAACCTTACCCATTCCAACAATTTTACAGGGTTTATCATCACCTAGACGAACTTGTCCAAAATCTCCTTGAACATAGTCATGAAAGTATTTCTTATCAGGTGTGGCATGGAATGAAGCCCCTGAATCTACCACCCAGGAATCAGTAATATTTTCAAAAGAAAGAATCAAAGCATCTTGTAACACCTCACCTGTCACATTTGCTTCATGATTGTTTTCTTGCTGTGCATCTCCTTCTTTTCCCTTCCGAGATCTACAGTCTTTCTTTAGGTGTCCTTTCTTTCTACATTTCCAGCACACTATCCCCGATCTGGACTTGGATCTGCCTTTCCTTGATTTACTGCGATATTCTGAGCTCTTTCCTCTTTCCATTTTTCTTCCTCTAGACTCTGCACTCAAAGCATTTCCCGATGTCTCACCAGAGCTTTTCCGTCGCATTTCCTCTCTAAGGATAGCACCGACAACATCATCAAACTTTAAAGTACTAGATCCAGAAACAGAGTTACTAATGGCCATTACCAAACCATTCCAACTTTCTGGTAATGAGCACAAGAATAACATAGCTCTAACTTCATCATCAAAGTTTACCCCTACAGAGCTTAACTGACTTGTAACTGTATTAAAATCATTTAAATGGTTTGCAACAGATCCACCTTCCGACATATTCATATTAAATAACCGTTTCATAAGAAATACCTTGTTTGAGGCTGAGGGTTTTTCATATAGTTTCGACAACGTCTGCATCAAACCCTCTGTCGTGGTTTCCTTCGAAATATTGAAGGCGACTGACGCAGCAAGGCACAACCGTATTGTTCCGAGTGCCTTTCTATCGAGAAGGTTCCATTCTTCGTCTTTCATACCCGTCGGCATCTTTGTTTTTCCGCCCAATGGTAGGTATAGATCTTTCTGATACAGATAATCTTCCATCTACATTTTCCATAGCGAGAAGTTTTGGCTGTTAAATTTCTCAACCCTAAACTTACCATCTTCTGCCATTTCTCCCACTCGAACCAGGAACCCTTCTTTCCTGCGAGTTTATCAGCCAAATAGACCTTCGGCTCTGATACCAGTTGTTAGAAAATTATATATTACGGAGCAATGGAACACATATATTATTGCAGAAATATAAACACAGAAAACGCACAAAACAAGAGAGACACAGATATACGTGGTTCACCCAGTTTGGGCTACGTCCACCCCGAACAGCCAGTCCTTCCTTTCTATTATCCAGCAAAATGAAGAGACACAACCTACAGCAAATCCGCTGTAATATCCTTTGTTTTCTCTCACAGTCTCACCTCTCTGTTTCTCGCTCACAGAATACACATCTATCTCACAGCCTCAAATACAATACCCTCATACAAAGAGAGGGGTTGCCTTCTAGGGAAAAAAACCCTAAACTAAACATAAGTTCTACCATCAGATCATCTGCCTAATGAACGGCCCAGATTGACTAGAAATTACTATACTTTTACAAGGCAATTTTACAGTTGTTTTTAGCTTCGGGGGTGCTACCCCCGAAACCCCCACCAAGGGGGGGCTCCCAAAGGTCGCAGCCGCCCCCCCCCTGGACCCCCCCTGCAGCGAATATTTTACGGGCGGCGTTGCCGCCCCCATTTTGAACTGGGGTCCTATGTGGCGATACCTTTGAATATAGAAGATAATCAGGCTCCACACCCAACAAAACATTATTAGAAATAAACATCTACATTGAAATCAATGCATCTAGTGCAAGCAACCAAATAGGAATAGAAATCACCATCTACATTGAAATCAGTGCATTTAGTGCAAGAAATCAAATAGGATTAGAAATCATCTACATTGAAATGAATGCATCTAGTGAAAGCAATCAAATATCATTAGAAATCGACATCTACACTAAAATCAATGCATCTAGTGCAATAAATCAAATTAGATTAGAAATCACCATCTACACCAAAATCAATGTATCTAGTGCAAGAAATATGCTTCTGTCTCTCCCCCTTCCATATATATCTATATCTCCCTCCATCTCTCCTTATTTTCAACTCTATCTCAACCCTCCAAACACACACGCTATTTCACTTCATATCTACGAATATCTTTGTCCCTCCCTCCCTATCTCGATCTCTCTCTTCTTTCCTCTCTTTACCTTCCATCTATATCTTTATCTCCATTTGCCTATCTATCTACCTATCCCTCCCTCCTCCTCCTCCTCTCTCTCTCTCTCTCTCTCTCTCTCTCTCTCTCTTCCTCTCCCTCGCTTCCCTCTCTCTTCCCTAGTTCTTTCCTCTCTCCCTCTCTCCATCCTCTTTATCACTCCCTCTCTCTCTCCACCTTTCTCTCTATATTTCTTTCTTTTTACCTATCTCTCTCTCCCCCTCCAACTCCATCTCTCTTTCCCTCCCTCACTCCACTCTCTCACATCCTCTCTCTCTTCATTTCTCTCTTTCTCTCTCTCTCTCTCTTACTCTTCAACCTCCAACACTATTACTATATCCCTCCCTCTCTCCTTCTCTCACCCATTCTCTCCATCTCTCCTTCTTTGTCTCTTTATCTCACCCCCAAACATACATACTCTCTCTTCATCTCTCCTTTGTCACTCCATCTCTCTCTCCACTTATGGCTCTCTATGTATTTCTTCTTCCCTCCCTCTCTCCCCCTCCAACTAAATCTCCCCATCACTCCCTCTCTACTCCTCCCTCCCTCCCTCTCTCCTCCTCTCTCTCAAATATTTTCTCTCGTACTTCCTCTTTCTCCCTTTCTCTCGCACCTCCCTCTCTCTTCCCCCACCACTCTCTCTCTCTCTCTCTCTCTCTCTCTCTCTCTCTCTCTCTTTGCCCTCTAATCCTCCCTCTTACCCCATCACTCTCCTTCTCTGTCTCAAGTATTATCTCTCATTCTTCCTCTCTCTCACTTACTCTCTCTCTCTCTGTCTCTCTCTGTTTTCCCTCCAATCCTATCTCTTCCCCCATCTCTCTCTCTCTCTCTCTCTCTCTCTCTCTCTCTCTCTAACTATGTTACTATATCTCTCCCTCTCTCCTTCTGTATCCTTCTATGCCCCCTTCTCTATATATCTCCTTCTTTGTCTCTTTATCTCACCCCTAAACATACACTCTTTCTCTCCATCTCTCCCTTGTCACTCCCTCTCTCTCCACTTCCCACTCTCTGTGTATTTATTCCCCTCCCTCTCTCCCCTTCCAACTCCATATCTCTGTCCCTCCCTCTCTGCTTCTCTCTCTCATCCTTCCTCTCCTACGTGTATCTCTCTTCCCTCCTCTCTCTCTCTCTCTCTCTCTCTCTCTCTCTCTCTCTCTCTCTCTCTCTCTCTCTCTCTCCCCTCCAATCCTCTCACTATCTCCCTCCCACTCTCCTCTCCCTTCCCCCTCCATCTTTGTGTCTCCCTCTCCATCTTTTACCCTTCTCTACCCCTATCTCTTTTTATTCATCCTCTCCCCTCTCCTTAATTTTATCTCCATCTCTCCCTTGTGACTCCCCCTATCTCTCCTACTCTATCACTTTATGTCTTTGTTCTTCCCTCCCATATATATAGAGTTAATATATATCATGATATATTAATATATATTATAATATAACAAATTTAATATTAGATTAAAACAAAGTTATTATATTTAATAATATCAATATTATGATATATTAATATGAATGTTAGACTTAATAATAATAATATTTTAATATTAATATTATGGTTAATAGTATTTTTTTGCATGGTATTAATAATAATTTGGCCCATGGTATTTGGCCCATAGGCTTCACCCAAATAAAACCTCTTTCTTGAGTGTTAGTAAGTGTAAAGAGGTTTATGGAGAAAAAATAAAAAGAGGTTTTATTTATTTAAAATACCTCTTGTTTATTTATACCTTTTTTTTATTTATCATGTTTCTTTTATTTACAATGGTATTTGTCGATAGGCTTGGTATATAATTAGATGTTGATGTATAATCCTATTTGATATCTTTTTATGTTTTTACCACTACATCTTTATACCTCTTTTATATTTATTTATTTATCATACCTCTTTTATAAATATGGGAATTGGACCATGGTAGTAATAATTATGTGTCCCGTAGGATCCACCTAAATAAAACCTCTTTTTTGAGTTTTCATAAATATAAAGAGGTTAATGGAGTAAAGATAAAAATAGGTTTTATTTGTTTACCATACCTCTATACATTATGATATGGATCACAGAAGCTTGAATTCTAATATGCCTCTAGTTTATTAAAGGGAAAGATATTTACCATACCTTCTGAGCAAATATAAAAAAAATTCTTATTTATTTACCATACTTCTGGCTTATTTATATTTTTATTTATTTACAATAGCTCTTTTTTTCTACTATTCATAAACCTCTTTATATTTTAAAGTTATGTTGTGTTTATACATAATAATAATTAGATTGATTTTTAAATAGGGCCAACATTATATTAACAATGTTAAATGTTAACGTTTATGTTTACATGAGATCTACCCCATGGGCACAATAATTATTTTATTTTTAATCTGAAATTACAAATAACTTTGAAAAATACATATAAATAACCTAAAACAATTTTATGTTAATTAAAATAAAATACATTTCAATTAATTGAAAGTTAAAATAATATTATTTGAATTAAAAGTTGCTTTCTATTTTCAAAGAGAGTAAAGAGATTTGTAATTATTTTATTTAAACTTTGAATTACAAATAACTTAATAATTTAATCATTTAAATTGTAAAAGCTATAAATTTGGGGTTTTAAGTCATTTTGCCCTAAACCCTAGGGGTTAAATTTGGGGTTTTAGGTGATTTTTCCCTAAACCCTAGGGGTTATAGATCATCTTGCCTTGATAATTGGCAATGTAAAGACATTGTTTTACATTTGACATTGTTTCTACCAGGGTAACACCTATCCAAATCTCTGGAAGGATAAAACTGATCTAGATCATGGGGCTAGATTTTCAGTGGATCCTCTTGTTTGGTGCCCCTCGAAACCAACATCTCAACCATCAGAGTGATTTCAGATTCTATCTGCATTGAACTAGCTACAACTAGTTGGAAACTAGAGAAAGAGAGATGTAGTGAGCTGCTAAAACCTGGAAAAAAACTAGTAGGCTTTTATATTCGAAATTCCTTGTAATGGAGATGTGGTGGGTGCTTCAGTTGTTTGTTACATGTCTGGAAGTTCGAACGATCAATGGATGTGAAGGTTTCATTGAAATTCGGTCTTTGACAAAGTTGAGGAAGCCTTTGGGTCAGAAGATCGATTAGTCTCACATTATTGTTGAGCTAAATCAAATATTCAGGTTGCAGAATGATTGATCCAATAGTTATGCACTATGGCAAAGGTCAACTATCTTGCTTCTTGGCCAATCCAGATACTGTGCTAGATCTGGTGAGTAACTCCTAATGAAGTGTGAAAAAAAAAATTCGTAATTAATTTTAGATTTTCTGGAGTATCTATATATTATTATTTTTTTATTAGATTAGGTTTTTCATCTATATCTTAAAGATGGCAATGGATGGTCCCAAACTTAGATCTAACAATTTTTAATTATTTAAATCATATTTCTATATTATTTATTTTTTTACTAGATTAGGTTTTTCATCTATATCTTGAAGATCACAGTGGATGGTTCCAAACTTAGATTTCACATTTTTTAATTATTTAAATCATATTAATTATTTAAATCATATTGATTTGATTTTCTGGAGATTCTCCACATTATTTATTTCTCTAGGGAGATCAGATCTTCTATATATATCTTCAAAACTTAGACCCAAAAAACCATTATCCTTTTTCTCTTAAATGTGTTAGTTTTTTTGGTTGAATTCAAATTGAAAACATGGTTGCAAATGCAACTTTAGTAGTCATGGCCAAACAAACAGGAAATCATGGCGTAAAGGTTTATGAGGTTCTTCTTCCATAACAATTCAAGAATTTTGAAAAATTATATTTGAACATTTTAAATGTAATCCCTACATTGGTCGCATAGGAAACCCAGTAAAATTGTTGAAGGAATTGACCTACATTAATACTATGGAGAATTATGGGTAGGATCTGGACACAGTGGTTAGTTCACCAAATAATGTAAGTTGTAACGATACTTTGTTTCTTACTAGAAATTTTGATGAATAAAGGTAGAAATTGAAAAGTTAAAAATTTACTCATGTAAATTTTACTTTGCATATAATCTTTGTTCAAGGAGTTTACTTAATCTAAATAGTTATTGATTGACCAAAATTAAAAAAAAAAAAAAAAATACATAAAATGGATCATTGCAAACTGATAGTCATATTGCAGATAGCGGGGTTGTCAAGATCATCTACAAAAGATATGTTACAACAATTGAAGCACCTGTAAAATATCTACAAGACATATGCATTCTACGGAGGAAGGTGAATTATGTGCAATGGACATGAAATATAAATTTGTTGGTGCTATATTGTTTTAAACATTTTGATTGGTAGCATACATTAATAATTCTTTTAATATATTTGTGAAAATTCGATACAATTCTAAAAAATTGTTTCAAGAGCTTTCTGGACATGAAAGAGATAGTTTCGATTTTGATGTTAAGATCATTGAGTAGAAAAATTACATTGGAAATATTCATATTCCCTTACTTCGTCAATATGTCTTAAACAGGTGAATATGTATCAATGTATCAAAATGGTTGCTATGGACATGAAGACATCAATTTTCACTGCATTGCATTCATTATTTTTGGGAGAGTGATGGGGGTTGTTGGAAGAGAAAGTGGATCAAAATGGTTGCAATGGCCATGAAGGCATCAATTTTCACTGCATTGGGTTCACTATTTATGGGAGAGTGATGGGGGTTGTTGGAGCAGAAAGTTGTCCAGATTTAAATTGAGGTCCTACAAATGTGAAATTTGAACTCATTTCCACCAGCAATGATCTCATTAATGATGTTTTTATGTCACACGGAGGAAGTTACATGTTTACAAATATTAGTCCAGGGAAACATAGGCTTATTTCTTCTCATCATGAATACATAAATTTCATCAATCCTCGAGCAGTACACAAATATCACGTCATATCAAATCCCACTACATTTTTTCTCAAAAAGGAAAGGCCATGATATTTTTCTCTCTTTGCCTTCGAGAAAGCATCCTTTGCATAAAGTTCAGTGATCAAATATCTGTATGTGAAGCACGCACGTGATAATTTCAATCCTGTATAGCAGCCTAATGTTTTCAACCTAAAATATTTCAGAGTTATTCCTTAAGGATGAGTGTCCAGAGGACACAGTAGCCCTCCGTGAAATCAAACATGAAGAATTGGAAAGAGCGGGCTCTTTGAGTCAATTTTTAAATAGAGGAAGAAGATACAAGGTCATACCTAATGTCGATCCTAGCTAGGATGGCGCTATGCATGAGGTACAATGATTGAGGTTTATAGAGTATATTTTCTATAATATTCTCTTTCAAATACATGATTCTCATTTTCTCTTAACAATTGTCCAAAGAGGCTCTCCATAGATGGAGTTGAGCTTTGAAAATCTGGTAGTAGATGACATATTTTCTATCCCACGTTATGATATGGATGGCTTAGTTGTTTCTCGAGGTAACATTGTTTTAGGTGTTCATGTATACCTTTATTTAGATGATGTCCATGAGGTGAAGTGCCCTCAAAGAAGCTCCTTGGCCAAATCAAGCACTTTCTCATGCAATATCTGGTGCAGATGGAAAGTTTGCTTTTAATTTTATTCCATGTGGAAAATAAAGGTTGTTGCCATTCTAAAAGGGTGAGAATACAATATTTGATGTTTCACTTCCATTTATAGAGGTTTTTGTTGATCACAATCATGTTAATATATATCATCCATTTTAGGTCACAGGTTTCTCAGTAGGAGGACTTGTCATGACTTCTGAAGGATTCAATTTTGAAGGTGTTAAGATATTAGTTGATGGATGAGAAATAGCTACAACAGATGTCCAGGGATATTACAAAGTTGATCATGTAATGTCAACACACTACCAATCAAGGCTAAGAAGGATCACTTCAAGTTTAGAAGTTTGGAGAATTTTGATGGTTGTGCCAAACATGGCTTCAATCCCAAAGATAGAAGAAACACATTATAATATTTGTGGTTCCCTAAAATTAGTGACAGATGGCTATTCTGGCAAGTGTTAGGTTGGCTTGACACACAGGCCAGACAATGTTAAGTCTCAACTAAAGAGGATTGATGATATGGGAAACTTTTACTTCGAGGTTCAACTAGGTGAATATCGAATATCCCCATTGACCATAGCAAAACGTGATTCTCGTCTTCAATTTTCACCATCACATATCGATGTGACAGTAACTAGACCAATGTTTGGCATTCAGTTTATAAAGACCCTTGTTGATATTCGTGGATTGGTGATATGCAAGGAAGGATGTGACTCCTCGGTTTCTATGTCACTTACTTCTCTAGTTGTTGAACTTTGGGTTCAGAGAAGTTTAACAAATTAGATCAATGATTTCATATTTGAGAAAGTCCTACTTGGTGCATTTCATCTTGAGGTAAAACATGGACCTTCATCTAATTTTTTAGATTGGGATGATGATTGGTGTTGGGAGAGAAAGGTTATTGATGTCAATGTTGGTGTTTCTGATCATTCGAAGATAGTGTTTATCCAAAAAGGCTATTTGTTTCGTATTATGTCTACTCATCATGTGGCTTCTAACATTGTACAAGAAAACAAAGAACCCATGAATTTGTTGATTGAGAAAGGATGGTAGCAAATCTGATTAGAAGCTTCTCGTGTGCACATGCTTCATTTCTTAAACTCGTGCATTTTAGTTGGAATGTCTTCATTAGAATTCAATGTATTGAACCATAAGCCTATATATTTGACTAGTGAAAAATATCTACTGAGTGGTGAAATACATGTTGATTCAAGTTCTTATCCCAAAACAAATGAGTTGTCTCGAAGCATTATCATAGACATATGGAAAAAGGAGGGTGCATTTATAGATATGATCAATAATGTCAAACTTGTTTCAAGTGCTAATGGACCAAGCAATGTTGTTGTATATCAATACACTCACTGGGCCAATCTTGAAGATGAATTGTTCTTTGTTCTGAAAGATAAAAGGAATGCTAGTGAGAAAAATAATTTTGAAAATGTATTGTTTTATCCAAGAAGTTAGCATGTTGTTGTTAAAACTGATGGATGCCAACCTGTTATTCCTACTTTTGTCGGGTGCCCATGAAAGTACATTCAGGGTGAGTGTTACTAGCAATCCTAGGTCTTGATAATAGCAATGGTCTTCTTAAAAAGGGTGACTTGGTTCTTCAAACTTTGATAGGATCAGATGGTCTATTTTTGGGTGGTCCTTTGTATGATGATACTTAGTACTATGTTGAAGCTTCCAAGGGATATAATTTAAAAGCACTTGCATAGGACCCCTTTTGAAGCTTATTTGTATGCTCATCCAATTTGATTAGATGCCCCACTTGACTAGCCAAACCATAAAGAATATTTGATCATCAGTATTTGACCTTCTGTGCACTCCCTACATTTGTGGTCCTTAATAGAGGAATCACTCAATTTGATTCAAATAGCTGCTAGATATGGACAAAACCTCTTCAATTGCATTGCTTCAAACTACGACCATGTAAGTTTGAATTTTACTATTACTTTCAAAGCTTTATAGTGAAACCAGTGTAAATGCAGGTTGTATGTGGATAAAATATAAACCACTGTAAATGCAGGTTGTCTTGTATGTGTATGCAAGCACATACATGGTAAAAGATTTAAGAGTGAATGGGATACTATTTCAAGATACTTCATTCTCTATCTTGAGACTCAATATGCAACATGGTAGTAATTTGACTGTACTAGAAATGGACTCATATCCCAATAATGCATACAATTTCTTTGTGGACATATTGATTGAGATGATGGGGAGCTTTAAATCATTAAAGGAGCTAGTCATATGTGTTGTTCCTTTGCTTAGAGAAATATGTGTGTTCTCAATTTGTTGTTCAAGAGGCTTCCTAATCTCCAACATTTGTTAATGGGTGACAACTTTATCTTGGTAAAAACAAAATTTCTGCTTTTCTTTTACATGTGCAATGAACATCATGTTTCAATGTTTAAGAATGTTTGCATTTTCTACTTAGTTTTAAGGTATAAAATTAAAAAAAATATACAAAGCATATATTGATGTAGCTTAGGTTGACTATTATGTTTTGGTTCATTATTATGTCCTATTTGCAGATTCAATATATCCAATAGATATGTAACAAAACCAAGTAACGACTTTGTTTTATATCTATTCCTTAATGAAAATCTACACTACCTAGATTAAAAAAGTTAACCTACTATAAGATGTGAAAAGACCATAAAATTATTCCATGGTTTTTTTCCATGATGTTCATAATGAATATTTATGTCTTTTACCTGCTAAATGAGTGCAAATTTGGCTTATTCTAGTTTTGAAATGCAATGCAGGAACTTGCAAAATATCCCATACCTCGATGTCTTAGATCCCCACTCTCTCATCTCCATATGATACAGGTTTATGTAGACATAACTAAATTTCATGATAGGGAAATCAATGTATTAGGTTTCTTTCTTAAGAGCACCCCTGCTCTAGAGATGATAGAACTTCGTTTAAATGATGACTTGAATTATGAAAATCCACGATATGGGAATTGTTTTGAGGAAGTGATGTATTTGAATAGAGTTTCAAAGCAAGCAAGAATATTGGTATGAGAATCTTATTTTTAAATATAGGCTTCAAAATCTTTAAACCATTGACTAGTAAAAAGGCTTTCTGGCTTCATTTTCTTTTATTTTTTTTCTTTACGGAAGGGTATGACCAATGTAGGTTGTATATGGATATGAGGATGAGTTCTATTGTGGATATCATGAGGATGTGGACACCAGTGGAATGACCTCCTTAGCCTTGGCAAACATCGAGTATGGAAGCGAATGTCAATTTGATGGAGTGGGTATGCGACATTTTGCCCCATTTTCATTTTGTTTATCATTTGTTGTTTGTGTTAGTTCTAACAATCATTTTAATTATTTATCTTTTTGTCATTTATATCATTAACATTCCATGTTTCCCAGGCAATGTAACATTTTCAGTTGCTTCAGATGAGTAGCCTATAGGATTAGGATGTTCCCAATGAGTTTTGAACATTTTTCCAATATGCCTTATCGATTTTGGATTGTCATTTCAGTTTATCACTTGAATTGTTATCCAATTTGACATTTGATTAACAAGGAAATTCCATGCTTTATTTGTATGTTAATTTTTAAAATTATTTAAGAAATTTTTCTTCAGTAGCCACACTTCAAACAATGGATTTCATACTACTAGGTTTAAGGCTTGGGTTATGTATTTGGTTAAAATTTTCCAAGATTTATATCATATCTCAAGTGTCAAGTTTGGGTTATTTATTTGATCAAAATTTCCCAATGTTTATATCATATCTCAACCTTTTGAAATTCATGCATTCATTCCATTCGAATGTAACACATCACGACAAGGATGAGCCCTACTAATCTCACCAACTCTGTTACTATGCTTCATGAATCATAATTCAAATGGAATCTGAAATATTTTCCTTTACTTGACTAAACATTATTAAGATAAATCCTCTCATTCAAACTCAACCCCAAGTCATACTCGAAATTTTTACATGTGAATAACATTCACTCGACAACAAGTTTGACACCCAAGTCCTTGCAAGCCAGACAAGACTGTCCATTTCAAAAAAAATGATCATATCCTTAAATTATTAGCCCTTGGACTCCCTCATTAAAGAAAAAATAATTCTATGATATTGATAATTGGTCTATCAAAATGTGGATGGGGCGAAATATGGGTTAAGGAGTAGAGAAACAAATTTTCCTTGACATTGCCTAGAATATTTTGAACTTTTGGGGGCACATCATGTGACACTACCATCACCATACCAACATTTTTTGATAAAGTTCCACTACAATAGGCATCCACTAATTCATGTTCCTCAACCCATGACTGTAAAGATGATTCTTCCTTAACATTTTTCCTAGATGATGATAATGATATATAGTCCTTATCATCATCAAGTATGGATTTTCTTTCTTCACCCATGCTCGACCTTCCCCCTCCCAATTTTATATAAGCATCAGTTTCTCTTGCATGCTTCCCTCTAATTGCAAAGTTATACCCATACCTGATATCCTCATCTTGATCTTGGTTCTTATGCTTCTATGCTTCTTATAAGCTAAGCAATTGGAAAAGAAATACCTCCCTACCACCAAAAATGAATAAACCATTTTTCCTACACTATCTTTCAAACTCCAAAATAGGAATACTAAACAATTCTGAAGTTGTTGCTCCCTATCCAATTTCCATAACAACATTTTGATTTGGACCAGATCCATCTGTTATGTACATAAGATTGGGTTCAAAACTATAAAGGTCCTTCAATGGTGGGGCATCTCCACATATTGAATGAAAAGGAGGGACACCTAAATTTCCAAACCGAAGAAAGGTAGCTCTCTATCTATTCACATAAGAATCTAAAAGGAGAAACCAGTCTGACCAAACTTGGAGAACTTTCATCATTCTCTCCTGCAAGGATGCCATAATACAAATGTAAAAAAAAATCACAAAATGATCCACAGAGTCATTACACTAATTATGATATTTTTTTTATGAGTAAAAATTACAATATTCCTTGCTAATTGATGACCAATAAGGTGATTGATCTTAATACATTCATTACTATCCTCAACATGTTCTATTATTTAGAGTGAGATTTCATGAATTGGCGGACATATTTTCCCAAATTTCTATTTTTATATCCCACACAATTGGCATCCTGCTACATTTGACCTCCACTTCTTCCCTAGGCTACATGTGTTAAAGAGGGTAAAAACACTAATGATATGTTCTTTTGTCATAATTTATTCTCATTTTTTGGATGAATTATGTGGAAAGTTTATTCATGCCAATTATGTGGTAGGAAATAATGTTCCATAATTCTTTTTTATCATCTCTTGTTTATGAGTTAGCATGCTTCTATTGTACTAATTCATTACGACTATGTCATGTAAAGATCAAGTTGAGTGGGTTTTACATTTGATTTCCACTATGGTCAACAACTGAATATATATGTTTTCTGTTAGGTTGGATGATGGGACAACACACTTTGATTTCCACTAGTACTCTCTTTTTCATATACTATCACAAGTGCATAAATACAAACTCACTTTTCTTTTTACCTCAATAAGAAAATGATGAGAAATTTGTATTTTGTAGCGACAAGGATAACTATGTATTGGAGCTAGACCTTGAGCCCTTCAATTCATCCTTTCCTTACCCAACATGACCATCTCTTATTGGTAATGGCGTTCAATTTTTGAACCAACATTTGTCTTCAATACTATTTCATGATAAATAAAGAACACAACCATTGTTGGATTTCCTTCGAGCACACAAATACCAAAGCCACATCATTTTTCTTTCCTTGGTTAATATATTGCATCATTGTGTTTGATAGTTAATTCACTATTATTCTATGATAATAAATCTCTATCAAATAGCATAGAAGGATGATCTGCCTATTTTAGAGATATAAAATATGAATTAATTGAAAATTCACAAGGGTTATTTTGATTCTCATCTTTCTATTTCATTTCTTTGGAGAAAACTATATATTCAAATACAAACTCAACTCAAACCAAACTAAAATACAGAATCCTAGTTATGAAGATGTTTCTCTCTCCATACCTTATAATGACATTATTGTTTTGAATTATATTTGAAGTTCATTGATAATAACATGGATTTATATATTTCTTTTAGCACCAAATTGAAATCATGGTAAACATACGAATATCCCATTAAATATGACCTAAATATGATTCAAAGAATATCACCTTTATTCTGAGCACGTGGCAGAGTAATTTCTGAGGTGTGAAGTTTTATTAGAGGTATTGTTTGTTTATTTGTTTTGGTTAGAAAATGGTTTTCTCTTGCTTTTATGTGACTTTCAATTTATCATATCTAGAATGTTGAGAAATGGGAAAGAATAATGTGTGACATTTATCTTACAAAAATTCATGTTGAATGAAAGGATATAGAGTTTAACAAAGCTATAATATGATTTGGCAAAGGTAGAGGGACATCTTAAAAAGTTACTTAAGAATACAACATATACATAGTTTGAACATAAGTAATATATGGCTTTTTCTTTTGTAGATATGTTCTTTTTTGTATCCAAGATATCGAGCAAGACAAATATTGATATTGTAGAAATTGTTAGAGGACCTCATTGAGGTCAATTTTTCTGATGTTCTACTTGATTGATACATTCTCATGACAGGAAGGATTTAAATACTAATTTATATCTTAGCAAAAGAAATTATATTCAAAGTTGATACATATAAAAGATAAAAACAAATGTCAATGCCTTCATTTGATTGTTACTTGACTCTAGTGTGGGCAAGTTACATGAAATGTGATTGGAAAAAGGATGGGGAGACAATATAGAGATCACGTCTTGGATATGACTAATTTTTTGTTGGAGATTCTTTAGGCATTTCAGCTAACGAATTTGGAAATGTTTCTAGTAAGTATTCCTATGGTTTTTTAATGTTGTGATTCTTTCACCTTATGGTTATTTTGGGCAAGAAAATGTTTCAGGAATGCGTGATAAGATATCGATTGATAGGTAAACATTTTTTTTTATAATTGGAATGTCCATTCCATGACATCCTCTCTTTATCGTTTGATTGTATTTTGAACGTTTATTTCGATTTTGATGTGTATTTTAATTATGAAATTGAAAGTACTTGGTATTATGTCTATTTAAACGACAACCAAATCTTGAAGATGTAATTAATATTACACGATATTTATTAAAATCTTTTTAACTATTTTGTGGAAAGGTTTTCATGATTATTAGAAAAAGTTTACTTTCATGTTGTTATTTGAGCACATGTTGTTTATATACTTGACCAAGTTCATGCATTAGACAACAAATTGTTGTTGCGAATAAAATGACAAGGATTAGACATCACACAGATTATTTGTTTTAACAAGTTATTTACACGTTGAGCTTTTTAGCATTTAACTTAGTTGGCATGATTGTGCCTAATATTTGCATGAAGGTTGAATATTAAGTTACTAATGTGTTATTTTATATGGTGACTTTAATTTTTTTATACATATCACTTGGCCACATAATGGCCACTATTGCTCAACCGAAGAAAACTTGTTCGAGTTTCGTGCTTTTATGGGGAAGAATGGATTTAGCATTGTTGATGTTGAGGTATATGTAATATAAATCCTTTATAGTCTACTTTCATTTATATTCTAGTCTTCATAATCTTTCATGTCTTACACTCTACATTCTATGTTCTTTTGTTTTCAGAAAAGGAACTCAGTATTAATGGTAAGCAGCAGGATTTTAAGAAAGAGGAGAACACTAACACTGGAGAGAAAAATGCAAAAAGAGAGATAAGAGAACCAGTCTAGTGGTACCCTTAAAGCAAATAGCCCACATAAGACACACACATAGAGACCGATCTTCAAGTCTTAATTGTTGGTGACTTCACTTGCAATGACTTGACAGCACAATGTTAATGTTTTATAGTGATGAAACAACATTTCATGTGTAAATTGTAATCCAACCAACGTTAAGTTGGAAATTCATATTGTAATACTTGACATTTCATATAATATAATTTTTGTGGTTGAAATTATTTACAGTGCACTTGATATTGGTTAGTATTTTAACTATCATATGTAATTTTGAATTCTCATATTAGATGAACCAATGCACATTGTATGATGTTTTTTTAATTTAGTTGCAAAATCATACTAATTAACCTATGTTGATTAATAATGAACACATAAAATCAATTTAAAACTATTAATGAGTAGTTTATATTGATTAATGATGAACAAAAATAAAATGAATATACGACTAAATTAGTCGTTTATAAAGATTATCAATGAAAATAAATGAAATGAATATAAACTACTAAATTAGTCATTTATATAATCAATATGAAACTACCAAAAAAATATAAATGACTACTGCAAATGATTATTTTTTCATTACAAATGACAACTAAATTTTGCATATATACAACTATTAGTAGTTAATTTACAGTATCTTATAACATGACCAACATTTTGGTCATTAATTTGTTTTCTCAGATGATCATATAGTAATATATTTTGTTGTATATTTGGTCATTAATTGTGGAAATTAATGACTAAATCAATAACTAAATAAATGACCAAATTTATGATTAAATATACTGCTAGATGATAAAATTGATACTATCAATTAATGACGAAGCGAAAAATGACTAAAAGTTGGTCAGGTTATAAGATACTGTAAATTAGCTGCTACTGGTCACCGACTGAAAAATAGTCATTTAGATGCAAATTTTAGTCATTATTTTAGTAACTAATTAGCCATTTTGTACTAGTGTAATCTAATCTTATTTTGTCATTTCTACTATTATTTATAATTTCCTTAGGAGGCCCATTTTAGACCTCAAAATTCCCCTAATTCTTTCTTCCCTCTATCGTCTCATGACATAACATGTAGAAATGTGCTCATGGAAATTCCCAAAATACGATTTGGTGCAAAACCCCATATTTGGTTTCCAAGCCAAAAAGTGACTCTTGTGGCACTTTACTCTCCAATCGCCGAACCCTAGGGCTTGGAGTACCTCCAAAGTTACAGAAATCAACACTTTGCACCCTTTATTGTTTCATATTCATGTTAGAGTGTCGCTAATGCCACAAATCTATCACAGTTAGATATTTTTAATAAGTAGATCAAGCAAATACATATGATACCATACGTCAGGTTTCGCAAATATGTGTCTTTTCCCTATTCCTTGGTGCACATCTATTTCATCAAATTATTCATAGAAAGCACAAAACTTTCACCCTCAACAGTTAGATCTCCATCTCCTTGTATAGCTTAGGCCTTAGCCAAAACCTTAGGCCAATCCCTTAGTAATTCTTGATGGTATTCTTTGACGAGATCAAATATTCATTATCACGCTCATTCCTATGGGCCAATACCATGGTAAAGACCCTTGGTATTAACAATACCATGTTGCAAAAAAATTATGCAATTTTTCTTTACTATACCTGCATATGTATGTGGCTTTTCTTCACAGGACCGGTGTATACTTTCCTAAACATCACCTCTATCATATTTCTATATGTGAACTAATATTCCTTTCTCCATCTCACTTATAGGATCTACATAATCATCAGGTTGACATATTTATCAAGTAGATTTCCATCAAGGATGCCACATTAGTCATCATGCCAACAAATTAGGGTTATCTTAGGTGGTTGGGCAAATTATTATTGTCCTCTCCACCGAAGTTCAATTCCCTTTTGTGATATGATGAACTTAGATGCCTTGTTGATTATTGTTGTAATGAATTCCAAGGTAATAAAATCACTCTTAATTGAGTATAACTTAAGGTTGGGCTCTTATCATCTTTCCTTGGAAAAAAATACATATACACATGGGAAAAGATAGAGTTTATTGTAAGTATTATTTTTTTGTATAGTTATTATCTAAATTTAAATATGTAATTTTGAAATGTGTATTATTATTATATTATTTGTTAGTATGAAATTTCTTTGCAAGTGTACCAAAAACGCTTCACTTAAGTCACTAATGACAAGTGACTCTAACAACAAGATATGGTTGTTTACACTTCAGATTTGCAATGACAAAAGAAGAAAACCATGCAGCAAAAATATCATATGCAATCTAAAACATAGAAAAACAAAAAATAATTGATGCACAAACCCAATAGAAGAAGACTTTAAATGAATAATTTTTTTATTAGAAAACACCTCGTGAAGGAGGTTTACAATAAAGGTCTACAAATCCCCCTCCATGGGATGCGTCCTTTGCTGTCCTTGTGCTTCAACGATTTGTTTCTCTCTCCCAATTTGTCGAAAACCTAAGAAAAGATAGAACTCAAGAGGGAGCTCAAATGTGAGAAGAAGATATTGGTGACGATGATAGTGATCATGGTGAAGAATGAATGGAAAACCCTCTTATTTATAACAAAGTATTGGGCTAGATTAGAAATTGGAAAATAATAAAATATTATTGACCAAATCAAGATCTAACCATTAGGAATACTTTATTATATTTTTTGGAGAGGGAAAAAATATTCAAAATGGTCAAATATCTTTATTTACAAAATGGTTAAAGTAATTAACAAATAAAATGATTTATTAATCGCTTTGCAAGGATTAAGAAAAGTGTGAATTTGAAATAATTATTATCTCTCTCGTAGGAAACAGATATTGCATTAGGTTTTTGGTAAAACTATTATTAGATTAAGTTTGACAAAAAAAATTACAAAAAATCTATAATTTAACATTACAGCTTGAAATTTATTATTTAAAAAAATATATTTATTTTTAAGCTGATTGCCTATGAAGTTTAACGTCTTATTTCTCATTGCATGGATGTACTAACCAATAGCGAAAAATTCCCATCACTTCTGAGCTGACAACAGTTATGAAAGATTTAATATATGAGATTTGTAGATTATATGTACCACCTCTAAGAAGCATTATCGTATTCCGCTCATTAATTAATCCCACTGCCCAATATAACATAGCTATGAGTGAATTAATCTCACATTTGCTCTTAAATAAAAACCATCATCTTATTTTATATTAACACGAGGGAAAGTGCTGCAAAAGTCAACCATTATTCAGACAATGATGGTGTAGAGCATTTGTTATGGTTAAGGCTATATTTATGGGCAAAATAAAATGGTAGATTTTTCGTCAATTTTTTATACTTTAAATAAATTAACTTAAAACAAAAATTTATAAATATTAATTTATTTTATATGAACTTAAAATTATGAGTATATTTTATTCATATATTATATTTTTTAATAAACTTAATATAAAATTAACTTATTCCCTACTTGATATTATGAGGTTTGTAGTTACATGAAATCTATAGTCGTGAGTAAATTTTTAAACACTTATGATTACCTTGATGTGTAGTTAGTCTCATATTTCAAGGTGCTAGTTAGTCCATGTAATTGATTTCCAATGAGGTGAACGTGACAATTACTCCAACACCACTAGTCAAACACAACTACAAAATCAAACTCAAGCCAATACTATGATACCATGTATTACTGACCATATAAAGTGCATATAAGACATTAGCATCCATTATGTAGCAATGCAAGAGGATCAATATGGATTCAAAATAGCTATGTCAACTAGGAAAATACAAATAAGGAAGCACTCGAAAAGGAAAACTCTATCAAATAGAATTACACATGTCTCTTTTATTACTAAAACATTATTTTTATATCTCAAATGCAAATTGTAGTTCAATTCAATTCAATAATGTTGTTGTTGTATATGTAATGGAGTCCTTTAGCTCTGCAAAGACAATTTTATTTTCAATTACCACTTTTTTAATCTCATTCTTTTGTTTGTTTTATGGTAACAAATTATATATATATATATATATATATATATATATATATATATATATATATATATATATAATTTAACCACACTAATTTGATAAAATTATTGTTGTTATAAAATATTTTGATTATTATAATTTTTTATTTTTCTTATAAAATATAATAAAATCTAGTGAAATTAAGGGTATTCATATATATATATATATATATATATATATATATATATATATATATATATTTTACAAATTCAAGTTGTGATTCAAAACAAAATCAAATTTTACTCTATTACACTTTTATATAATAAATTTTAAAGTAACATGGAGTCACCTCTTACTATTTCTTAAGTGAATGCAATTAGTATCCTCATAGAATGTCTTACAAACACTTACAAAAGTTAAACATGATTTTATTTTGGGAATAATTAGTGATGTATAATAATCATGTTTTTTTTGTACATGACAAAATAAAAAGAACTTTTTGAGAAAGTAAATACTAAATAAAAAAATTAAATATTTTTTTCTATAAGATAATTTGGCATTTAGGCATTTACCAAAGATGACTTTTCCAATTCACATATTAACCTATACCTTAACTTAAGGAATGCATTTTTTATTTTTTTTAAACATTATCAATTGCGGTATGATATAGTATGAAGCCTTGCCACACAAAAAATCTAAATTTAAAACATTATAGAACATAATTCCAATCTCGAACCCGAAGCAAGACACTAATACTCTGTATTACTCACCATATAAAGTAAAGTTACTAATCATTAATTTAATTATATTTAAACTAAGCAACAAAGACTAGATACTATGTAGCACTTGTTAAATAATGGTTTAACAATTATTCCAAAAAAATGATTAAGGAATAATAAATAAATATTGATTTATTTAATTATTCTAAGGTGATTTAGTCTAATGTGTTAAGAAGTAATTATTAAATAATGACTTAATAATGATTTTTAGAGAAAATTAAATAAATAATGATTCATTCAATTATTCTCATGTGGTTTTTTAATTTTAAATAGAAATAATTTAATGAAAATGGTTTACTAAATTATTTCATATGGTGAAACTGATTCTACTATGGTAAAATTAATCCTAAAATGGTGTATTTCAATCCACCTAGTTAGAAATGGCTAGGTGATCATTTTTTAGGTGATAATGGACTGCCCTCCAACATACGGGCATCAAGAGAAAATCGTAGGACTGAAATGCGTTGTAGGTTACACTTCCACGAGATACCAAAGGGGATTCAAAGAGAAAGAGAGAGAGATAGTTGAAATAATGCAAGGAAGGACAAAGAAATGGAGGGGGCAGGACATACTAATATGATATAAGTCTTTGCTTATTTTGGAGTGCATGATCTCAAATTAGGCGAGGGAGGCATACCCATACCCTTCAAGATAACTAAGTACAAATAATAATGGTGTGCCCAAAAATGTGGGATAGTGCTACAAATTACATGATATGCTGACATCAATGGGCCAGAATGTGATACAATAATACAATGAGTCCCATATACATAATGTTCATGTAAAACAAAGGCCAAGACTTAATATAATAACATTTGTTGATCTGAGTACATGAGACATAATGCCCCTTACGCTGACATGGGGGAGGTGGGGATCACAACCAAAGAAACCTTGTTTCATAGGAAAGGGCTTTGAATATATGAGTGCATCATCTGAATTATACATGCATGTTGTGGGTGCTACAAGTAGCAGAAACCGAACCCATCAAATATATGGAATTGCATTTGAGGTTGGATCATGATTTGCTGACATCCAAGAAATAGGGAGGCTACCTGAAGGGCCACCCCCTCATGAGGTATGGAACATCTCACACACACCTAGTAAATACTGGTAGAATATGCTAAATAACCGGACCATCAAATTTATGATTCTCGATCGTTCGATAATGAGATGGAGTTGAGAATGCGAGAAACAACCAAGTCAAAGGGAAATGATGATTCCCTTTGCTTGATCTAAGGTATCGAACAATGATGAAGTATAGAACCAAGATACAACACCCTCTAGACCACTCTCTTGGAATAAATGTGTTGAAGTCGATAGAAGAGGGCCTGCCAAAGGTGAGGCAAGGAGAATTCCTCAACAAAGGCATGAGCGTCATAGTAATGTGACTGGGGGAATGACATCATGGATGATTATGGAAGGAGACAAGATGAGTGACAGAATGGTGAATTCCCTTGTCAGAGCATGATAGGTATGGTTGACCTAGAAACAACTGACTCAATTCCAGAGGGGATGGTCAATTAATCAGATAGAAATGTTTCAAAGATCGAGCAGTATAACTAGAGGCCAAATATGATCACAAAGGTATGAATGCAACAAAAATATGTATGGGACACTATAAATAAACTCAAGTGGACTCGAAATTGACTCCATAGATGTAAGGGTGACTCATCTCTGATGCTCTGAACAAGGATGAATTGATGACGTTGCCACATAGGGGAAGGCTCAAAGGGGACCATAAATACATGAGTAAAAATGGTTACTCATGAAAAAAAATGACACATGGGTTAACTAGTGTAAAGGTAAAGTGGTATCAGCGTACATGCAACACATATGAAGAAACTCAATTTTAATAAGCAACAAAGTGAGATCTCGTGGAAAAAACGGCTTCCTGATGAAGTGTAAACTACAAAAAAAAGAAAGACCCATTATAGAACTCGGTGAGAATTTTCCAACAATGCTGACAGTTCATCAAATCGAGTGACAGTTTGATTACAATGGGTAATGGAAAAACTAGTGTTTTTCTTTAAAAGGGCTTCTTGCCCCCAAATCCAATTCATTTTCACATTGAGATGTTGGAGAATTTCAAGAGGAGGAGAAGGCCCTAATCTTGAGGAGATCATAGCAGACAAACTCACCGTTGGAATTCGGGTCTGCAAGTTGCAGGTAGGTGACCTAATCTTACTCATCAATTTTGGTAGATTAAAATTTTGAGATTAGGGCCTCAGCTTAGTGGGAGAAACCATTTCCTTTCCTCATGGTTGAAACACACCTATTTTCCCCTTTTATACGTTTTGGAATGGAGAAACTAGGGAAAAAAGTGCATCCAACATAGTTTTGAGGGAAAATATGTGTTTTAGGTTGACGGCGAAAGCAAATCTGGGGGTCTATGTTGAGTTGAAGCTAAGAACCAGGGGTGTATGCTTTGGACTCTAAAATGAAAAACTATAATGATATTATGCAATTATGGTAGAGCTAAAGTTGATATGGTGAGAATGAAACATTGATACTCTTCATACTAAGGTTTAGGGGAACCAAACAGTTAGAGGGACTCTGGTGTGATATGGGTTGATAAATTTCTTGGAGAACTCATTCATGAGGGATGGTGAGACACTATTGTCTAGGATTGTGAGTTATTGGGATCTAGAGTATGAGGCTTTTGTGATACAGGGGCATAGGATAGAGATCATTGTCCAAGACATATACGTTTTGGTAGGATTGTTATCCTTGGGGGTGGTGGATGAGATACATCTAGTACTACCTCGTGGGAGGCATATAGGGGAATTTGTGGAGTGGCATTATGTACATCATTCTCGTGCAAAGGGTACGACCATCCAGATTCATGAATCAGAGAGACTCAAGACATGGACTATAGTCGCAACAGTGGTGCGGATCTTGTGTAGTCATGCCTTTCATCACATCACTGGGGGTAGATGATGCTTGTATAGAGTGTACTGGTAGGGACCTACTATGGGTGGGTATAGATGGTGTTTTCATCGTTGAAATGATAGTTGGGACTATCTAGGTGACCGACCAATGATAACTATTCATTTAGGATAATTGTGTACTCATTCTTATTTGAGAAGATCCCGACTATCCAACCACATGTACAAATCTGTGATGGGGGCCACTGTTAAAAATAGTAACAAGGAAACCCTAACTTTTTTTTTCCTTGAATCAAATTGTAATTCTATTCCCATAGGAACTTGTAACAATTAACTAAGTTAAGTTGACATAGTTGGCTTTGTAAATTCAAGTTGGAAGTCTCTTTAGAGTTATGTAGTGTGATCCCTAAGTTTTAGGGGCCCAAGTTGAGTTCTTATTGAGTTGTAATTGTTTAATTTAGTTTAATAACTGAGTTAAATTTAGTTAAACTAATTCTAACTGTTGGAGGAACTAGTGAGTGGTCAAATGAATTAAATTATATTTAATTCACATGCAGTGATCAATTAGATAACTGATAATTCACTCAAAAATAACTCTTGCATGTTAGTTCATAGGAAGACCCAATTGAGATTAAATTTCAAAGACAATTTACTATCATTTGTAAAATCATCTAAATTAGACCGACGATGCATGCAATTAGAGGAAGGCCTATGGATGGATTGCGCAGTTTTTTTGTGTAAGTGAGTAGATTATATTATATAACAAGTATAATACAAAAAACTGCCGAAGCAATGTGAGCAGGGATGTACAATATTCCTGGGCTGATCGCCTGCTCAGTGGAAGTGATACAAGTAAACCAAAACGTAGCACCCCACTCAGGGTGGCGAGGAACAGAACAAAACATTACTAAACCTCAGGAACTACCGTAAGTAGACAGGAGAAGTAACAACAGAACAACAGACAAACACTAAAGCCGAGATAACAGAGTGAAAAGATAACAGAGAAGCAAGAACCCAAGTCGGTAAGAGAGCGAACATAATGACCTTAGAAGTGGTAATTCCCCATCTGGGCGATGGTGTCCAAGCCGATGTCCCTGACGTGGCTGTCGACCTTCGCCTACATTTCTTCCGGGGAAGCAGGCTGAAACGCTGCAGAAGTGGCTGGCTGAGCAGCATGGTTCGCACTAGAAGTGGCTGGCTGAGCCGCAGGAGCAGTATTGATGGAGTTTTTGAGAAGCTGGATGAGCAGCCTAAGCATACGGTTGTGGGTTTTGATCGCTTCATTCACCGAGGTGATTTTGCTGTCCAGGGAGCTATTGTAGTCTATAATCTTGGCCATCTGTTCTGCAGTGAGATTAACCTCTGTGACGGTATGCTGCTTTTCCTTTTCGATGGATTTCAACGCCTTTGCAATTAAGGTTTTCGTGCGCCAGCTCTCCGCCTGGGTTCGCACAAATTGTGTGGCCCTCTTCGAGGGAGTACCGGGGTCTGTTAACCAGTTGACCTCAGCAGCAATTTCCATATCCGAACGACCACCCTCCTCAAGCTTCGCCTGAGCCTCTAATTCTGCAATTTTGCGTTTGATTCTCGTCGCGGTCCTGGTTTCGTAGCCACCTCTGGCTGCTTGAAGTTCCCTATTAGCTGCCTCGTAGCGACTACCTCCCGCTTCCATGGTAAACCTCTTGTGACTTGCCCGAATTAAACCAGACTTGTAAGCAGACCCGCTCTCAACACGAACTCTAAGAACAATGAGGAGAACAGGGCAATTGCCCATGTTTTTATAATGAGAGCAATGATGTTTCCTCAGGAGATTGGAGTAAATGCCTCTGATAGTGGTGGTACCTTGCTTATGGGTAAGCTGAAGAATCGCACAAGCGAGCCTGTCACTGGAAGAATTGGAGCTCATGATGTAACTTCCAGGCTGACGAGCCGGGCGCCAAGTGTATGGTGAAAGCCTTCTTAAGGGATGATGGCGCGTGAAGGGAGATATGCCCCGTATGCTGGCATGCTTGGTGTTGTTCCTTCGGGCCTTGTTCCGCCTCCTTCCACTCAGAATTGCCATTAATGGTAATGAAACCTCTCCATACGGGTCCTCTCCATGCGTGCTGAAAGGACGGTGTCTGATGTAATGGATCTCGTCGCTTAATTCATTATGATCGCCCATCTGCAAGAGCTGCTGCCGCCAGGAGCTCCACCTCCCCCTATGTCCAATCAACCCATTGAGGGCTTTGGGTTGATAATCCTTGCCGATCTCCTCGTGATTCCGAGACCGTGGCTAGGTGTCGTCCTCGATTAAGGTAGGGTGACCTGGATTAGATCCTTCGCTGCCAGTTGTATGCATGCTTCCTTTATGATTGGGTCGTCAAACTCCTGCCAGCACCTGTCCATGGCAATGTTGGGGTTGTCTGCTCCACAGTTTGCCAGATGGTCAGCAAGACCATTCGCCTTTCTCCTGATTGTTTGAAAGATTAGACCTTTCATCCCCATAATGAGCTCAGCTATGTTTTCCGTAGCTTTGGCAAGCCTCCAATGCTTGGTTGCTTTGCTTATGGTCGTGCCTGTCTGTAGGCGTTTAGCCGCGAGGATGGATTGCGCAGTTACTAGTGAGGAATTTCCCAATTAAATATGGGCTAATTCCGAAGGGAACTGTGCAAGGAAGTAGGGGCTTAGCAAGCAACAGATTTGGCTAAGTATTGGCTTGACCTAGTTTGTGAAGTAGTGAGTTAGATTGTACTTGTGCAGAGATTGTTCAGGTTGAAAAAGCATTGTATTTTCTTCTCATATCTTCTGGTTAATGCAATATATAGATAGAAACGTTTTTAGCTGAGGATTTCCTGAGATAATTTATTGTGTTATGTGTGATTGAAATTATTCCTCTTTTGCTTCGTGATTTCATTGATCAATATTTGTTTTGATTGATCAGTATATCAGATTCGAGTCAATTGTTTTAGCATATCACAATATGCAGTTTGAATCTACACTAAAAAGGTACATGGTATCATAGCTTAAATCACTATAAAAGAGGAGAATACGAGTTTTTCTATAGGTGAAATCGAATTGGAAGTTTCATACTTCAGATTCAGTAGGATGTCATTCTACGGTTTGAGACTTGAGTATTCCCTTAAGGGTAACTAGAATTACATAGCTTGGAAGGACAAGATGGAGGCAGTTTTGGAATACAATGGGCTAAAGGGATTCATACATCATGATATCCCAAAGCCTCCAACATATGATGCTAAATATCTGGTTGAATGAAGAAAGTGTATGGAAAAGGTGAGAAGTATTATCTTAGAAGATGTTCAAGATCATATTGTATCAAATCTCCACAGTAAAGAAACTACATTTGCAATGTGGAAGGAATTGGCGAACCTATTTCAAAATAGCAGTGACCACAGGAATATGGAACTAAAGGAAAAGCTCAGAAAGATCAATATGGAGAAGGGAAACTCAATTTTGAAGTACTTGACCAAGTTCACCTAATGTCGGGATGAGCTTGGAAGTGTCAGGTTTACTACTGCAGAAGACAATTTGGTGAGCCTAACACTTCTAGGACTTCCCAAGAGCTCGCACAACCACTAGGATTCAATTAATGGGAGGGAGAAGCTACCAGAGATGGAGTGATTGTGGTCCAATTTAGTATAGGAATATATTCACAAAACACCAAAGGCAGATCCTCATCAAAGCATGATGATGAGAAGAATTGTGCCTTAGATGGAAAGGTGAAGAAATAG